>CM059441.1:67792007-68512007 GCA_030390025.1 Squalus acanthias
CCCCCCCCACAATAACACCCTCTGATACACCCCCCCCCCCTCCACAATAACACTCTCTGATCTGATCCATCCACCTACCCCGTATGGAATCATAGAATGGTTACAGCACAGAAGGAGGCCATTCGGCCCGTTCAGCCCGTGCCGGCTCTCTGCAAGAACACTTCAGCCAGTCCCACTCCCCCGCCCTTTCCCCGTAGCCCTGCAAAAAAATTTCCTTCAGGTACTGACCCAATTCCCTTTTGAAAGCCACGATTGAATCTGCCTCCACCACCCTTTCAGGCAGCGCATTCCAGATCCTAATCGCTCGCTGCGTAAAAAGGTTTTCCCTCATGTCGCCTTTTGGTTCTTCTGCCAATCACCTTAAATCTGTGTCCTCTGGTTGTCAACCCTTCCGCCAATGTGAACAGTTTCTCTCTATCTATCCTGTCCAGACCCCTCATGATTTTGAATTCTCTGATATACTCAGTATGATTCAATATAACACAGTCTGAATTGTTCCACATCCCCTGACTGTAACAGGCTCTATCAGTTAAAGAGTGGCGTGGGTCTTAGTACCACTATGATAGCTGTGCTCTGGAGAATGTCAGCAGACAATCTCAATGTTTTTGTGTTGCCAATTATGGATCAGCTGGCTGTGCTCCGAGTTGCCAAGAGCAACCTGACCTTTGGCGGTAACAAGCTATTTTAAGGGGGGAGTCTGCCTCGTCCTTGAGAAAGTAATTTATCTTTTCAAGAACAAATCCCACAAACATGCCCAACAGCCTTTGATTTTCGCTGACGCTCTAGTCTTCCAGCCTCTGATGTCTAACACAAACATAATTCATTCTGGCAAACTCACTGAATTCCGCAGCCCACATCCATTGAGGATGAGTGAGAAGTTTGTCTCTGATAAGCCGGTTCCGAACATTTTGCTTTACAATTTTCACATGTTCCACATGTGTCGAACCATCAGTGTGGAAGTAAAAAGAGGCAGAACGAACAGCCAGAATCAGAAATAACGACAGAGAACACACAGCAGGTCCGTCGGCATCTGAAGGATGGGGTAAACTTTCGGGTGAGGCTGGATGTTCTGAGGGGTCAAATCTGAAACGTTGCCTTGTCTTTCTCCTTCAGATCAGTGTAGGTACAACGAAATACATTCAAGTTACAACACGGAAAACCCCCAGCACTGTTTCCTGCTTTATCATAGATTTGCTGCTGATAGTGTAAGAAATAATGAACAGTAACTTTCTCTTTTAATAGTAGTGGCTTGCTGGTAACCTTCTTCAGTGTCAGCTGTGGCTCAGTTGGCAGCACTCTCGCCTCTGAGTCAGAAGGTTGTGGGTTCGAGTCCCACTCCAGGGACTTGAGCACATAAAGCTAGGCTGACACTCCCAGGGCAGTGCTGAGGGAGTGCTGCTCTGTCGAAGGTGCCGTCTTTCGGAGGAGACGTTAAACCGAGGCCCCGTCTGCTCTCTCAGGTGGGCGTAAAAGATCCCATGGCACTATTTCGAAGAAGAGTAGGGGAGTTATCACCCGGTGTCCTGGCCAATATTTATCCCTCAACCAACATCACTAAAACAGATTATCTGGTCATTATCACATTGCTGTTTGTGGGAGCTTGCTGTGCGCAAATTGGCTGCCGCGTTTCCCACATTACAACAGTGACTACACTTCAAAAGTACTTCATTGGCTGTAAAGCGCTTTGAGACGTCCGGTGGTCGTGAAAGGCGCTATATAAGTGCCAGTCTTTCGTTCTTTCTTTCATTCAGGCGCTACCAGTCTGTGTTGGCATTTACCCTCAGTGAGGAGCTGGTCTTAATTTCATTTACCCATCCTGTTCCCACATCCCTTCAACTCCTTTTCTTTTGCATAACAGAGGAACATAAGAAATAGGAGCAGGAGTCGGCCATTCGGCCCCCCGAGCCTGCTCCGCCATTCAATAAGATCATGGCTGATCTGATCTTGGCCTCAACTCCACTTTCCCGCCCGATTCCCCATAACCCTTGACTCCCCTGTAGCTCAAATATCTGTCTATCTCCGCCTTGAATATATTCACTGACTCCGCCTCCACAGCTCCCTGGGGTAGAGAATTCCAAAGATTCACGGCCCTCTGAGAGAAGAAATTCCTCCTCAACCCCGTCTTAAATGGGCGACCCCTTATCCACCCATTCAATCTAATCTTGGTTTGTCCACCCATTCAATCTAATCTTGGTTTGTCCACCCATTCAATCTAATCTTGGTTTGTCCACCCATTCAATCTAATCTTGGTTTGTCCACCCATTCAATCTAATCTTGGTTTGTCCACCCATTCAATCTAATCTTGGTTTGTCCACCCATTCAATCTAATCTTGGTTTGTCCACCCATTCAATCTAATCTTGGTTTGTCCACCCATTCAATCTAATCTTGAATGTTGACATGGTTTCCCCCTCAACCACTAACCCTATGTAAAGAGGTTTCTCCTGCCCTCTACTCTAAAACTCACATTTAACCTTGTATCTATGGCCCCTCGTTTATGACCCTTCAACTACTGGAAAGCAGTCTGCTTCTATCCCCCTGTCCCATCCTTCAATAATTTTAAACACGTCTATCATATCGCCCCATAATTTATGCTGTTCTAAGGATAAAAGTCTTGTCTGCATATTTGTATTTCCAATGAAATACAGAAAGCTATTACCCAACACAGTAACATTTACACAAGGAAAACAGTAACTCAACATCTGGTCTGTGACCTTATCGTCTTTGTTTTTAAACATGCAGTACTGAAGCTTCCTCGAGAAAAGTGCCTCTTGCCGATAATGATTTCTGTCCCTGCGCATCTTTCTTGTGATGTTACTATGGCCAGGGTTTCAAAGGCAAAATAAAAGCAAGCATCTTAAAGGAGAGTATCCCCTGCACGCAGTGTGGCATTGTCCTCAAATCTCACTCTTTTGAGGAGTGGTGGTGAATACTGTTGTCAAAGCAGATGGGATAGCCATTGATCATGCTTATTGAGATGAGTATTGGAGAGTAATGCTCTACAGTGGTGACAAAGAACAATTCTCTCAGCATTGTCAGCCAAGCCCAATCGTATCCTCACTCAGAACGGTAGCATAGTGGTTATGTTACTGGACGAGTAATCCAGAGTAGCTTGGACTAATGAATCCAGCAACAGGAGTTCAAATCCCACAGCTAGGGAATTTTAATTCAGTTCATTAAATAATTGTGGAATAAAAAGCTAGTATCAGGTAATGGTGACCATGTAACTACTGGATTGTTGTAAAAACCCCATCTGGTTCACTAATGTCCTTTAGAGGAAGGAAATCTGCTGTCCTTACCCGGTCTGGCCTATATGTGACTCTGGCCCCACAGCAATGTGGTTGACTCTTAACTGCCCATCTGAAATGGCCTAGCAAGCCTCTCAATTGTCAAGAAGGCAGCTCACCACCACCTTCTCAAGGGCAATTAGGGACGGGCAATAAATTCTGGCCTTGCCAGCGACACTGTGAATGAATAAAAAGCTCAATATTTGCACACAATGCAACTTCCAGTTCGAGGTCACAAGATAGCAATCAGGAGCGGGAATGCTGGCTCATTTCCCTGCGCTAACCCTGAGCCCAATTACACCATCCCAACTGCTGCTTCAGCAGGGATCACGGAACCAAACCTGGGACCTTCAGGTCAGTACACATTGCCTTTAACCACATTGGGTCAGCGGAGGAATAGTACGATGAGTTTTCTGAATATTTTTAACACCAAGGGGGAAAAATTCAGTTGGTTGCGCCTCCCGTTAGCGCCTTAAGAGGGCGCTAATGGGGCGCAAAGCCGCTAGCGCCCGGGCGCAGCGATGTTTGCGCCGCTCGGGAACTTAACTAGACATTGTGCGGCGGCGCTAAACTTTACCGCTGCGACCACCTGTGCGCGCAGATTGTGACGTCATTCCATGGTGCAACGCCCTTGTGGCGCCCCGGAGCGGAAATTGAGTGGCGCCCCCTGCCTTACTGCCTGGCGCATCCAACGACCGGAAGACTGGAACGCTATCAATCGCTGTGGGGCTGGGGGGGGCGCTATTTAAAGGGGGCCTCTTCCTGTCTTTTTCTGTGGTTGACATTTTTGCACCACTCGTTCTGAGAGAGAGAGAGAGATTCGGAGAGAGAGAAAGAGAGACTTCTGCATTGAGTCAACGCTTTGTGAGGTAGTTTTGCCTACTGATCCTAACTTCGCTGGTACTTTGGTTGCTGTCCTTCATAACTTTGCTTGCAAAGAGACTATGGGGGCTGCACTGATTGGGGGCGTCGTCCTGCTCCAGCTGAATCGGAGGACACAGAGACGCAGAGAGAGAGTGGCAATGATGGCCAGACGGAGGAGGGCCAACAGGCATATGTACAGGAGAGCTTACCCTCCCAGGGTATATCGTGAACAGCTCTCCTCCATTCATATGTCTGAGGAGCTGTGTTTGCGAAGGCTGCGATTCAGCAAGGAGGTGGTCACTGAGCTCTGCCACCTGCTGCAGCCAGATCTGCAGCCTCAACTGAGGTCCAGGACGTCTCTGTCGGTGGCAGTGAAGGTCACAGTGGCTCTCAACTTCTATGCTACTGGCTCATTTCAAGCTGCTGCTGGGGACCTCGCCAATATCTCCCAGTTCGCGGTGCATTGCTGCATCCGGCAGGTCACAAATGCCCTCTTTAAAAGGAGACGAGAGTTCATCGCTTTCCCCATGACCCCAGACAAGCAGCGTGACCGCGCTCTGGGCTTTGTGAGGATAGCGGGCTTCCCCATGGTGCAGGGCGCCATTGACTGCACGCATGTGGCTTTGCGTGCTCCACATGAGAATGCCGAGGAATTCCGGAACAGAAAGGGGTTCCATTCCTTGAATGTTCAGTTGGTCTGTGACCACAGACAGCTGATACTCGCTGTCAATGCCCACTATCCTGGCAGCTGCCACGATGCTTTCATCCTGCGCCAGACTACTGTGGCAGAACTTTTCGAGGCACCGCATCAGCCAGTTGGTTGGCTTCTCGGGGACAAGGGGTATCCATTGAGCACCTGGCTGATGACACCGCTCCGTACGCCCAACACCCCTGCTGAGCTGCGGTACAACGAGAGCCATCAAGCTACCAGGAACATCATTGAGCGCACAATTGGCGTGCTGAAGCAACGGTTCCGCTGTCTCGACCATTCTGGAGGAGCCCTGCAGTACTCGCCTGAGCGAGTATCCAACTTCGTAGTTGTGTGCTGCATGTTGCATAACATGGCAATCGTCAGGACCCAGCCAATGCCACCAGGCCTTGGAGCACCACCAGAGGAGGAGGACGAAGAGGAGGAAGAGGATGAGGAGGATGATCATCAGGAGCACCAAGGCGGGAGGGCGGCCCACAATGGTGAAACTGCAAGGGCCGTCCGTCAACGGCTGATAGCAAGCCGCTTCTAGGGCCCCTGCTGTGGAAATGGCTTCTGCCATTGCTAACAACATCAATGAACCCAGCACGTAACCCCTAAGCCGGCCAAGGCACCAATGATTCCAAACACCAAACATGTATATTTTGAATACAAAAACTTATTTATTTTACAAACTCTGTGTGTGTCATTTCCTCATGACAAACTCATAGAAATAAACACAAAAAAACAGTCATTAACATAACTGGTTCTCACAACCTGGAGATAATGTCCAAAACACTAGACAAAAGTTGGACCACGAACCTCGGCCTTTAATAAAAAAATGACCAGCATTTTGTCACACCTCCTACTTTTTGCCCTTCGAGGGTGATCTCCTTCCCTTGCGCACTTCCCCCCTTCTAACCCTACTGCTCCTCCATAATGGGACCTCAGTGGCTGCAGCAAGGCTGGTGGAAGGCTGCTGATTGTCAGACCCTGACACTGCAGATGCCCCTGAAGGACGGCCTTGACCAGTTCTGGGCCTGGAGGGCCCGGCTGCAGACTGCACCAACTCTGCATGGGCGGCAGCAGTCTGTCCTACAGGCGGTGGCAAGTGCAGTGGAGAAGTGACAGTGTTAGCAGCAGGAATGCTGTCATCGTGAGAGAGGACAGCAACTTCCTGCTCGACCGACACACTGGCACTCCCACGGGGCAGCACTTCAGCATCCGGAGCAATCTGCTGGAGCACAGATTGCTGGCCTGCTGTGGCACGGTGAGAGCCCCGGGGACATGTGAACGAACCATCGAGGTTGGCAGCAGTCAGTGCTCGCGTGGCCTCAATCTGAGTCTGCATGAGAGCAGTCAGAGATGGGATCACGGCAGTCAGTGACTGAATTGCAGCACTAAGCATTAGTGTGGCATCCGCCTGTGCTACAGCGAAGTGCTCCACACTCCTTGCCAGTGACTCAATGCATTCGGGCACCCTTCCCACTGCACCCATGAGCTCAGTGTGCATGCCCACCGCCTGGGTGTTCATTTCTGCGATCAGCCGCTCCTCCTCTGCGTCCATTGCAGTAGGAGTCGCTGGCATACTCTCCCTCTGGGGAGAAGGCCCCCGTTCTTCCCTACCCCCATGGCGTTGCTGCAGCCCGCTGGGTCCTGGAGCTTCACCCTCATCAGACCCTTCCCCCCTGCTCCCCTCCAGGGAAGGCGTGTTCCCAGTGTCGGCATGGGCTTCCTCGGGAGAGGGTGGCACTGATGCTCCGGCTTCCTCTTCCTCCTCGGCTGCAGCTTCACTCCCACTGGCAGCTTCAGGGCCCATCTCCTCAGCTGGTGAATCACCATCTGAAAGCAGGGAGGTACAAGAGTGGCTTTAGCGTGAGGACAGGGTGGCAGTAAGGGAGGAATAAGTGCAGCGAGTTAGCAAGTTGGATTGAAAGTGTCAAAGGCTGGTGTTGTGAGGGACAAGTGGAAGGACAGAGGAAAAAAAGGTGATGACCTTACCATTGCTGTCCAGAACGGGGTCGGCGTCTCCAGTAGCGACGGGACCGATCACCCGGCTTGCCACAATCCTGTGGACGCGCTCCTCAAGATCGCTGAGGGGTTGCAGCTGAGGCCGCCCTCCACCTGTCCGTTGCTGCTGTCTCCTATTATGCGCCAGCTTGGCCTGCAAGAAAAAGGACAGCATCTGAGTAAATATACAGCCATGGTCTTGCCTGATGTGCCTCCCATAGGTGAATAGCCCTTACTGTATGCAGCCATGGTCTTGCCTGATGTGCCTCCCATAGGTGAATAGCCCTTACTGTATGCAAAGTGTGGAATGTGTGTGTGTGTTTCATGAAAGGGCCATAGGTGTTGGATGAGTGTTGTGCATTGGGGTTTTAAGACCCTCTGGCCATAGAGTGAGGTTGAGATGGAGGGATGGAGAGGTATTGAGAAAAAGCCACTCACCCTGACGACCCGAGTGAGGTCGTTGAACTTTTTGCGGCATTGAACATGGGTCCTGGGCACCATGCTCCTGGAGGAGACGCTCTGAGCCACCTCCCTCCACACTCTTCTGTACTCGCGTGGCAAAGGCCTCCTGCCACTCTCAGGGAAGAGTATAGATCTTCTGCGCTCCACCGCGCCAACCAGAGCATCCAAGGCCCGCTCGGTGAAGCGCTGAGCTCGTTCTCTCACCCTCTCCATCCTTGGCAGCAAAATGGATTCACAGGTCTCTCCAGGCCGAGATTCAAGGCTGCAATGAGCAGGGTGTGGCTGGGGAGCAAGTTGGCCCCCCCGCTTTAAGAACTGGCCGGCGCCAGTGTGTCTGTGTTCCCTCGCTAACTGGCAGCACCTGCGCTGCGCTCGCGCGCTGAGTTAGCGCCTCACTGCTCGGCCTTTGCGCCTTAAGACAGGTGTGCAGCGCCTGATTTAGCGCTCCACTCACCTCCCGGGGCGGTAAAAGTGAAGTTTCCAGTCAGTGGCGATAATTAGCGCCAGGCGCTAATTTTTGCATCCAGACGATATTTGCGCCCCAAACGGGGCGCGACCTAATTTTTCCCCCCAAGAGTTTAGCTTTAAAAAAAAAACAAGGAAATTCAGTTTTAGAAGGATGATACAGTGATTGAAATTGCTTCTGACATTTCCCAGGCAGGTGCGGAGGACGAGGAGGAAGAGGACTATTTTGATGGGGCCTGGTGCCCTCAAATAGAGGACCAATCGCAGTGGATTGAGCTGGATGCCAGAAAACTGATTGAATTCAGTGGAGTGATCACCCAGGGCCGGGATTCACTATTGCAGTACGTTGATAAACCACTCCCTCTATTTTTCTAATGGCTGGGTTTGTCGCCTCATTGTCCTTCAGCTCCAATGAATGTTGCATTTTTGTCTGGGTGAAAGCAAATGTTTCCGGGTCTGAGACATGCAGTTGATACAGGGACTTGTTTTCTAAACTACGGAGGTATAGGCAAGAAGACTGTCAGTGGAGAGTCATGCTGAAAATCATGCATCAGGTTAACTTTTTTCACCCAGAGGGTGGTGTGGGTCTGGAACTCACTGCCTGAAAGGGTGGTAGAGGCAGAGACCCTCATCGCATTTAAAAAGTACGTGTATAAAATTATGAGGGAACTAGATAGAGTGGATAGGAAGGACCTATTTCCCTTAGCAGAGCGGTCAATAACCAGGAGCATAGATTTAAATAAATTGGTAGAAGCATTAGAGGGGAGTTGAGAACTTTTTTTACCCAGAGGGTGCTGGGGGTCTGGAACTCACTGCCTGAAAGGGTGGTAGAGGCAGAAACCCTCAACACATTTAAAAAGTACTTGGACATGCACTTGAAGTGCCGTAACCTACAGGGCTACGGACCAAGAGCTGGATTAGGCAGGATAGCTCCTTTTCAGCCAGCAAAGACACGATGGGGCCGAATGGCCTCCTTCTGTGCTGTAAATTTCTATGATTCTATGATCTGAAAGTTCGAGGTAGTTTCCATGACTTTAGAAAGTACTGATGTGAGGGCAATAGACAGTAGTTGTAAAGGTATTTAGGATCACCTTTTTTTAGGAATAGGGTAAACATCAGCAAATTTCCAAGAAGGAAAGATGTAATAGAGAATGAAGAGAACGTATAGTGCAGAACCAAGTCTGGAGGTACATATCTTGAGGACAATATGAGGGATACCATGAGGAGGACAGGACTTTGATTATCCATCACCTTTAAAGTTCTGGCCTAATCCATGATTGTCAGTATGATTTTAGGCATAGCCATTCTACTGGTGACCTTCTTGCCTGTACTACTCACCTCTGCTCCAATAGTTTGGCAATTCAATAGTCACATTTGGATATCTTACAATTCCAAACAAATTACTATTATATGATCTTTCACCTGAGCTCTGTTCATGGCTATCCAGCTTCCTCTAAATCACACACTCTATACAATAGTTGATGGTTCACCCTCTATTTGTTCCTTCAGGGCTCTGTCCTCACTACCACTCTAATGCTTATTCGTATCAGATCTCTTTCACTCATCATCCAATCCTATCCAACCTTTTGTTGATGATTTTATTTTAAATTAATGAGTTTCCTTTCAATCTTGTGGCCTCAAAGATCATAACCTCTGGCCCTTTTGATGTGCAGTGGCTGAATCACGTCTAATTGATGTCTCCCAAAGAACAATGACATTTTTGTGTTTTTGATACTTCAAGCACAGTGTTTTCATACCCCTCACAAGTCTAACCATCAACTACCACATCGTAACTTTGATTGCCCTCCCCTGTGACATCTACCACCGAGAAGGACCAGAGCAGCAATACCATGGTATCACCATCACATCTGAATTCCTCTCCAAGTCACACACCATCCTGACTTGGAAGTGTATTGTCATTTCTTTATTGCCACTGGGTCAATATCCTTACCTAACACTATTGTGGGAGCCCCATCAGCATAAGGACTGCAGTGGTTGAAAGGAGAAGGTCCATCACCACCTCCTCAGGGGAATGGCATGTGGACTAACTGTGGCCTTGACAGCGTTGCCCACACCCTGAGAACAAAATGAATGTCCATTTTTCAGCTGTAGGCATTTGTGGCCTCACTATCTCTCCTGATCTCAAATGGAATTTCCACATCTTCTCCATTGCTAAACCTGTCAACCAGAAGTTTGATTACTCTTTTGTGCCAAACACTTCCTTTACATTCAATAATCCTTAACTTACATCTAAAAATGTCCAAGGCTTGAATAATGCTCCCGTACCTGGAGAGGCTCTTGAAACCTCTCTTGCAGTCCTGCTACCAAAAAAAAGCTTTGTCATCTAATAGACAATCCTTCTTTCACCTCCAGCTTCCAACCTCTCTCTTTCCTCATTGCAACTTTTCTTGCCACTCTCTATTTTATCAATACAATTACTGTCATGACTCCAGAATTTCCTCTGTTGTTCCTAAGCTCTAAACATACCGTCCTACATACTTTCCCCCTTTCTGTATCCCCAATGCAAAACTCATCACAATGTCTCCTAAACTCCTTCATTCGCCAGGACCTCAAAGCTATGACTCCTTCAATCCTCTCTTTGACAATCTTCAGACTTCCAAATACAAGTTTGGCATCACCTAATCACTACTTCCCAATTAACGTATCTTTTCAACCTTGGTCATTTCCTGTGTTTTGGGCCTCTGCTCTTCATCCTAGTTCCTTAATTTTTTTAAAAACATATGCGTCAATGGTGTGTTCTTCAGAAATACCGAATAGTCAAAATCATAACTGAACCAAATTAGTGCCGTTAGTTCATTATAAAGAATTTGAAAGCCAGTGGTCACACAAAGCTCTTGAAACTAACAACCAAATCTCTTCATTGACAGCAATGACTGGGTGAGCTCATACTTTGTGCAGTTCAGCAACGACAGCCGTTCCTGGACGACGTACACAGATGGATATTATGATTGGGTACGTGTCTCACAAACTGAGAGATATAACTGAATATGTATCAGCCACTGACGGATGTGACTGTGCACATAATCACACGCTGATGGACATGACTGGACACATCTCACATACAATGACAGATGTGACTAGGTTATGTATCAAGCACGCTGAATGGCCATCACACGCCAACAGATACTGGCTATGAGTCATGTTGCCAGGTGCAACTGGATAGGTATCGAGTAGAGTGGGTGAGTATCATCCGCTGACAGATGTTACTGGCTATGTATCAGACAAATTGACAGCTATGACTGGGTATGTATCCAGATGTTGAAAGATATTATGGGCTATGTAATAGACAAATTGACAGCTGTGACTGGGTATGTATCCAGATGTTGAAAGATATTATGGGTTACATATCACACAAGATGACAGTTAAGACTGACTCGCTGACATGTATAGTTTGTTCACGGATGGATTTCACAACCAGATATTTGCCCTGTCAATGTAACATACACCACAATATATCGCCCTTTCAGGCTACAGCAGTACTTATGGCTTTAAATAATAAACAAAACAAGTTTACAGGCCTCCCCGAAGGCTCCGCCTGATGTGGAACAAACCCATACGGGGATTAAGGACATTCCAGGTTCAGTCTCGAATCTGGGCTGATCTCAGCCAGGACAAGGAATTGGGGATGGACAGGAGCGGGCTCCTCGCCCCTGCACAGTCACAAACCGTCTAGTCCCACAAGTGAAAAATAGCCCTTTGTATGAGTCCCCGAGTGGAAGCACCTGACACTGGGACTAATAGAGTTTCTGAGTGGAATAGTCTGTGCCCAGATATCTCAGTCTGAGCCCCTTCGTGGCCACGTCTGTGCCCATGGGTTCCTACCAGACCTTCAGTTGGTCATTATTAAACTCAACACTGGAAAGCTGACAGACTCTGAATGATAGCGAGATTTACAGGAGTGATAATTCCCCGCAGTATTATTATCAATAAAAACAAAGAATATTTAAAATACGACAACAGTGGCCGTTAATAGGTAGTTAACTGATATTTCCTGCATTTCTGTAGCTATTTTATGGGAATGTGGATACCGACACACCAGTTCTGAGTGAATTCCCAGATACCGTTGTTGCTCGCTACATCCGGATTAATCCACAAAGCTGGAATGGAAGCCTGTGCATGAGACTGGAGGTACTCGGCTGTCCAGTGACGGGTAAGAACTTTCTCTCTCGCAAGGAACGAATATCTGTCCATCTGCAATGTCATGCGTGCAGTGCAGCATTTAGATGCGAGTGAGGCACGTACCAGTGTTTGCACTGTGACGTAAGAAAACTACTAGGCACTTGGCCTAAGCATTAAACAAAGCTTTAATCAACTGTTTTACAACATGGAGATCTAGTTGTCCTTCCCTAGTTCCTGTTAAAGAATGTCCTGAGCAAGCTGGGCCCATGCCCGAGTATTTATACTCTCCCTGGACAGCGCCACCAGCAGGCCGCCCAGTATTATGTCATAAATCATTTCCCATGAATGACAAGATTCATGTCACACTGTATACGATAGAAAATTCATACTGCATGTGTGAGTATTTGCCATGTGTACTGTACATTATACACAATACAGGAAACTCTTTATTAACCGGCACCGACGGGACCGGCGTGGTGCCGGTTAATCAAAAAGTCCGGATAATGGAGAGTTATATCTCCCAACGTACGAGAGCCCCGTACACATTGACATGCGCCTGCATTCGGAGCTCCGTCTCCCCGGGGACCGCCAGCTGACCATCTGTCGTGTCCGCTGCCTACCCGGGCTGCACATTCCCCTCCCAATCTACACGCTCCGATACAAGGCAAACGCCTCGGGGTTTTTTTAAAGTTAATTTTAAACGAGAGATGAAGGAAAACCCCGGTTACCTACTCAAGAATTTTGCCGGTTAAGAGAGATTTCCGGATATTTGGGTGCCGGTTAATAAAGAGTTTCCTGTATATGTAAGTGCTTACTCTGTGCTGCAGAATGCATATGATAAATGTACCAATGTTTATTCTGTATACTGTACAACAGTCATGTACATATGCCAGTGTCAGCATTTATTAATATACAAGTCACTGGAGTTTTAAAATAACATTCTGCACATTTGCTTTTACAATAAGATTTTGGGGGAAAAAATTCTGTATCGCCCATTTTGGGGCGCTAATATCGGCCGGGCGCAAAGTTTAGCGCCCGGCGCTAATTATCGCCTCCGACTGCAAAATTCGCCTCTATCGCCCCTGGAGGTGATTTGAGCGCTAAATCAAGCGCTACACACCTCTCTTAAGGCGCAAACATCGGGGAGCGAGGCGCTACCTCAGAACGCTACCGAAGCTCAGGCGATGTCAGTTACCATGGAAGCCAGACAGACTGGCGCCGTCCAGTTCTTAAAGGGGAGGGGCCATCTTGCTGGCCAGCCACTCCCTGCTCATTGCAGCCTTGAATCTCGGCCTGGAGAGACCTCAAATGCAATTGTGTTGGAAGCACTAATGGATAGGCCCAGGGAAAGAGCTCGGCGCTTAGCAACCTCAAAAGTGGTGCTGAGAGCCAAAACTCCTTAGGACAGCGTTAAAACCAAATATTTTGCCGACAAGAAAAGGCAGGAAGTGCCCGCCTTTAAATAGCACTCCCCCAGCCCCTTCCCGACTTGAAAACGTTCCCCTCGACCTGTCGTTCCTGGCAGCAGGCGGTAAGGCAGGGGGTGCGACTCAATATCTGGTCCGGGGCGTTGCACGCTTGACTGACGTCATGATCTGCGGGCGCAGGAGATCGTGGCGGTAGTGTTTAGCGCCACCGCAAAACGATTGGTCAATTTTGCGAGTGCCGCTAAAATCGCCGCGCCCGGGCACTAAGTTCCTAGCGCCCCGTTAGCGCCCCCCGGAGGTGCTAACGGGAAGCGCTAACCAACCGGATTTTTCCCCCTTTATCTTTCAAACTGTTCCAACTCAGTGATCCACTGCCAGTTTGGATTCTCCAAATTATCCACGTCTTTATTTCCACAGAAAGCTGGATAAGCACATGAGGGAGAAAGGAATAGAAGGACATGCTGATAGGGTTAGAGGAAGAAGGGTGGGAGGGGGCTTGTGTGGAGCATAAACGCCGGCACGGACCAGTTGGGCCGAATGGCCTGTTCCTGTGCTGTGGAGTCGATGTTGATGCAGCACATCAGTGAAACAGTGTCCCATGCTCGACTCATTGATGATACACGGCAGCAGCATCTGTAGTTTTATTTTGACAGTGTTCATTTAGATGAAGGGCTCATGAAATCAAAGATGAAAAAAAAGGATTTTGTTCTTAAAATATAATTTAATAGAATCCTAGCACAGGAGGTCAGTCAGCTCACCGTGTCTGTGCCACGACAAGCCCTTCCACTAGAGCTGTTTGCTCTAGTCACAGTTCCCTGCCCTTTTTTTCAGTATCATTTTATATTTTTCCTTTCGAAATTCATACAGTTCCTTCAAATAATGCTGTCGTCTCTGCCTCAGTCGCCCCTTGTGGTAAAGCATTCCATGTTCCAATGACCTTCCGTGTGAAGACATTTCTTCTCACTTCCCTCTTTCTTCCAATGATAATTTTCAGTCTATGCCTCCTTTGTTAGCGATTCGCTAACCAGCAAAAGCAATCTTTCACTACTTAGCGCCTCAGAACTTTTCTTAAATTTGTAAATGGGGTTAGGTTGTACTTCCAGATCAACTGATCATGACTATCGCTACCAAACCTAAAACCCTCAAAACGTGCTATGTCTCTCTCACAGCCGTCAATCCATACGAGTCCAATGAAGTGCCTGCAGAAAATGGTCTTGACTTCAGGCATCACAACTACAAGGACATGCGACAGGTACGGCCAGACTGATGCCGCGTATCAGATATTGGGCATGTAAAGTCATACTCCGCTTCGTAGGGAGCAAGAGCTCATTTGCAACAGTGACCTTTGCTTCTTGAGAGAAATATCTAAAACACAACATACTATTTCACATTTATATGCATTGCCACATATCTGTCCGCTCTCCTAATTGTCTACGTCCTCCATTTATCTCCTGCATTCCTCCTCGCAGCTTTCCATACCCCCTAATTTGATGTTGCCAGCAAATGTTGATATTATTCCCTCAATGTGTGTCCTACACTCATTGGAATTTAGAAGAATGAGAGGTGATCATATTGAAACATATAAGATACTGAGGGGGCTCGACAAGGTAGATGTAGAGAGGATGTTTCCCCTAATGGGGAAATCTAGAACTCGGGGGCTTGGATTCAGAATAAAGGGTCGCCCTTTTAGAACTGAGATGAGGAGGAATTTCTTCTCTCTGAGGGTCATAAATCTGTGGAATTCTCTGCCCCAGAGAGCCGTGGAGGCTGGGTCATTAAATACATTTAAGGTGGAGATAGACAGATTTTTACAAGATAAGGGAGTGAAGGGTTATGGGGAGCGGGCAGGGAAGTGGCTTTGAGCCCAAGATCAGCCATGATCTTACTGAATGGCGGAGCAGGCTCGAGGGGCCAAGTGGCCTATTCCTGCTCCTATTTCTTATGTTCTTAATCACTTAATCTTTCCAAGTAAATGGTGTTGGACAGGAAATGGGCTCCACTGTAGAATAACATGACCGCTCACTGCAACACGAGTACAGCTCAAGCAATACCAGGGATTAGAAGAATGCTATGTCAATTAACTTCTTTAAAAAAGGGTGGGATAAATATCTGTATAAGGATGGAAATCAAAGTTGTAAGTATAGGGATAGATTGGGATGATCAAGTAGCCTATGGTACAAGATGTGCTGCTGGGGCCAAGGAAAGGTCACCCATGTAACGTAGCAGGTTAGTGTGGTAATATTAGATTGTTATTTTCTGCTTTTTCCTTGATAGTTTTCAGTAGTCAAGGAACATTTGACAGAGTGTTATCTTCTCGAATGTTATCCCTGTGGTTCTTCACTCCATCATGGGATCAAATAAGTCAGAGTCAGGGACAGTACAAATTTTACAAAGTCAGTTGGAAGGAGTGACCAAAAGTACTAATTTTGGTTCCATACATTCAATCTCTGTAACTTTCACATTGACCTGTGCCTTGTTGAGTACGTAATGATTTTATTTTAACAATTTAACACTTTTTGAAAATTATCTGTTAGCTGATGAAGGTTGTGAATGAGCAGTGCCCAAACATTACCCGGATTTATAACATCGGAAAAAGTTCCCAAGGAGTGAAGATCTACGCCATGGAGTTGTCAGATAACCCAGGAGAGCACGAACCCGGTAATGTTCCTCAGTGTATCTCTATTGCTGTCTACTTCAGCCCTCAGTTAACAGTGAGCAATGTCGCAGTTAGTGATTGCCAGTGTCTGGCTTGGGCTCAGCTCCCAGTATGACACGTGAGCGTTTTTAAACCCTTTCTCACAAACGCTGAACCCAACTTTAAAAGAAACTTCGAAAATCTTTGATATCTTCTGAGAAACGCTCCCTGCATTAATTGCTGGTATCTGTTAATCTGTCACTCCGTGCCTCTTCTCCCAGACTCTGGGCTTGAAAACTCATCATCTGGGTCTGAGTGCTTGGGCTTGCTGGCTCCAGATCTTAGCTCTCTTTATTTCTGGGTTTGGTCATTCATCAGTAGATCAGTTTACTTGGTCCTTTACCAAGCAAGTCTCTCACCAGTTTAGGGTAGAGGAAAATCTTAATCTTAATTCTATGTATTTTAAGGGAGCTTGTGCCCCATTTCTTGGGTGTCCTAATCTGTGGCTCTCTAACTCAATGTATTTTGGAGGTCACTCTTTTGTTTACCTTACATTAAATGTATTTAATATTGTTTAATTTCTTGGAAAAAGTGTCAGTCCATGTGCTTTTCATGCTACTGAGCTCACTCTTAGTCCCTACGCATATTTAATAATTCATTAGAAAATGGTATAGTGCCAGGGGACTGGCGGATGGCTAACGTAATACCTATATTTAAGAAGGGGGATAGAACATGTCCAGGGAATTATAGACCAGTCAGCTTAACGTCGGTGGTAGGAAAAATAATGGAATCCCTACTAAAGGAGAAAATAGAAGAACATCTAGAAACCAAAAATATAATAATGAATAGTCAGCATGGATTTCAAAAGGGAAAGTCCTGCTTGACCAACCTTATTGAATTTTTTGAAGAGGTAACAGAGGGAGTAGACAATGGTAATGCAGTAGATGTAATTTATCTAGATTTTCAAAAGGCCTTCGATAAGGTACCTCATAATAGACTGATGAACAAGGTCAGAGAATGCGGAGTCAGGGGACAAGTAGCAGAATGGATAGCTAGCTGGCTTCAGGACAGAAAGCAGAGAGTCAGAGTAAAGGGTAGCTATTCACAGTGGCAGAAGGTGGGTAGCGGTGTTCCACAGGGATCAGTACTGGGACCACTGCTGTTCACAATTTACATTAACGATTTAGACTTTGGAATCACAAACACAATTTCTAAATTTGCGGATGACACCCAATTGGGGAGGATAGTCAATACTGAGGAGGACTGCAACAAGTTACAGGAGGACATTAATAAACTTGCAGAATGGGCATATCATTGGCAAATGAAGTTCAACACAGATAAATGTGAGGTATTACATTTTGGTAGAGAGGTCACATCACTTGGAGGGTGCGGGTCTAGGTGGGGTAGAGGAACAAAGGGATCTAAGAGTACAAATACACAAATCAGTAAAAGTTGTGACACAGGTTAGCAAGGCCATAGAAAAGCAAACCAAGCACTAGGGGTTATTTCTAGAGGTATAGAATTGAAAAGTAGGGAAGTTATGCTAAACCTGTATCAAACTTGGTTAGACCACACTTAGAGTACTGTGTACAGTTCTGGTCGCCATATTATAAAAAGGATATAGAGGTATTGGAGAGGGTGCAGAGAAGATTTACAAGGATGATACCAGAAATGCGAGAGTACACATATCAGGAAAGGATGAACAGGCTGGGCCTCTTTTCTCTTGGAAAAAAGGCTGAGGGGTGACCTAATAGAGGTCTTTAAAATTATGGAAAATTTTGATAGAGCGGATACAGAGAGAATGTTACCACTTGTGGGGAAGAGCATAACTAGAGGCCATCAATATAAGATAGTCACCAAGAAATCCAGTAGGGAATTCAGAAGAAACTTCTTTACCTAAAGAGTGGTGAGAATGTGGAACTCGCTACCACAGGGAGTGGTTGAAGCGAATAGTATAGATGCATTTAAGGGGAGGCTAGACAAGCATATGAGGGAGAACGGAATAGAGGGTTATGCTGATAGATTTAGATGAGGAAAGACGGGAGGAGGCTCGAGGAGCATAAACGCCGGCATGGACTGGTTGGGCCGAATAGCCTGTTTCTCTGCCGTATATCCTATGTTATCCCTAGTTGTGCCTAGGTTCCAAGTGATTGCCTTGTGAGAAAGTAAAATGTGTGGATATGGGATGAGGACCAGATTAGATTTGGCTGTGATGAACATCATAGTCAAAGTGCCTCCAACAATCGACTCTCTCGATTACACATATAAAGAGTAGCCAGTTGAGGAGATCTGTTGATGCTCTTGGAACTAGAGTCCAGCATAAGTTATCACCGTGAGCAGAGGAGACATGAAAAACTTATCCAAGTGAAGTGTGCGAGAGAATTAAGTGACAACCTTGCGATTTAAACCTGCAATTCTTTGGGCTGCAATCATTACCAGGCCTCTGAAATCGGTCACCATTTTAACACTGTAGCACTGTACTCGCGCTCACACCTAATTGTGATAAATTGTTGTTTTGCAGGGAGCCTGAATTTCATTACACTGCTGGAATGCATGGCAACGAGGTCTTAGGCCGGGAGTTACTACTGCTTCTAATGCAATTCCTGTGTAAGGAATACATCTACGGAAACCCCCGGATCACACATATAATCGATAGCACAAGGATACACCTTGTACCCTCTCTCAATCCAGACGGTTACGAACTGGCTTATGAAATAGTGAGCACCTGATTGGAAATATAGTCCAAGAGTCTTTAACTGGCCGACGGGGCCCCAGATGTAGAGCAGGAAAATGTACTGTTGATTGATTGATTGAATGTGCATTGTTCAACATCTTGTTTCCACGGCAGTGAACCCTGACCCTGCTGTAAATGACTGTCAATGTAAACTGGTCACACGCGAGTTTCAGCTACCGTGCATCAACGTTGTACTCGGTGCCCTTTCACACATGCATTTGTGTTCCTGTGGGGAACCGTACACTTAACCAAGGTGAAGATGAGATTGGTGAAATGGAAGATTTTTCCTCTTTGCACCCAATCACAATATCACAAGGTTTAGAAATAAAAACAGAAAATGCTGGAAACACTCAGCAGGTCAGGCAGCGTCTGTGGAGAGAGAAACAGAGTTAAACGTTTCAGGTCGATGACCCTTCATCAGAACCGGAAAAAGCTGGAGATGCACCAGGTTTTTAAGCAAGTGTAGGGGCAGGGAAAGGGGGGAGGGGAAGGAAAGAACAAAAGGGAAGGTCTGTGATAGGATGGAAGGCAGGAGAGATTAAGAGACAAAAGGGATGATGGTGCAAGGCAAAAGGAGATGGTAATGGGACAGTTAAGAAACAAAAGATGGCGCTAGATGAAGTGAAACTGGCACTGGCAGGATGAAAGACAGCTACCATGTGAGAGAGAAGAAAAAAATGGGAAAAAAAGATAGGGGCAGAGGTTATGGTCTGAAATTGTTGAACTCGATGTTGAGTCCAGAAGGCTGTAAAGTGCCTAATCGAAAGATGAGGTGCTGTTCCTCGAGCTTACGTTGAGCTTCATTGGAACAGTGGTTTAGGTCTGGCATGGTGTAAGATGGAACCACTGCAGTACTTCCCAGCTTCACACTGTAGCTTCAGAAGGAGTAGGTGTGATATTTCCATTCCTTTTTGAATACGACTGTAAAGTTAACGTCAATTTGTTGCAGTTTTGAATGAGACTGGATTGGCAGTGAATAAAAAAAAAACTGGGACTTCATTTTGGTGCAAAAACCAAGTGTTGTGGGTCTCCAGGATTGAAGGAAGAAAGGAATTAATCAAATTGTTTGAATTCTCCCACAGGGGTCAGAGCTAAGCAGCTGGGCACTGGGGTACTGGACCGAAGAAGGATACGACCTCAGTGACAACTTTCCAGAGCTGACCTCAATCATCTGGGGTGCGAAAGACCAAAGAAGTGGTGTCCGAAGAGTCGCCAATCACCACGTTCCCATCCCAGAGGAATACCAATCAGAAGAAGGCGCGGTGAGCAAGCAGCAGTTACATGCCAGCTGTACAGAAAGTTTGATGCAAAGGGGGCTGTTTTGTCCGAAACCTTTATTCAAAACCGTAACTTGGATGAAAAAAAAAAATCTAAAAATGAAAACAGAAAATGCGGGAAATACATAGAATTACATCGTATTTCACACAATCATAGAAATTTACGGCACAGAAGGAGCCCATTCGGCCCATTGTGTCTGCCTCGGTCGAAAAAGAGCTATCCAGCCTAATCCCACTTTCCAGCTCTTGGTCCGTAGCCCTGTAGGTTACGGCAATTCAAGTGCATATCCAAGTAGTTTTTAAATGTGATGAGGGTCTCTGCCTCTACCACCCTTTCAGGCAGTGAGTTCCAGATCCCCACCACCCTCTGGGTGAAAAAATTTCTCCTCAACTCCCCTCTAATCCAATTACTTTAAATCTATGCCCCCTGGTTATTGACCTCTCTGCTAAGGGAAATAAGTCCTTCCTATCCACTCTATCTAACCCCTCATAATTTTATACATTTCAATTGAATCTCCCCTCAGCCTCCTCTGTTCCACAAAAAATAACCCCAGCCTCTCCAATCTTTCCTCATAGCTAAAATTCTCCAGTCCTGGCAACATCCTCGTAAATCGCCTCTGTCCCTCTCTGGTGCAATCACATCTTTCCTGTGATGTGGTGACCAGAGCTGTACACCATACTCTAGCTGTAGCCTAACTAGTGTTTTATACAGTTCTAGCATAACCAGCCTGCTCTTAAATTCTATGCCTTGGCTAATAAAGGAAAGTATCCTGTGTGCCTTCTTAACCACCTAATCTACCTGTCCTGCTACCTTCCAGGGATCTGTGGACATGCACTCCAAGGTCCCTCTATTCCTCTACATTTCTCAGTATCCTACCATTTAGTGTGTATTCCCTTGCCGTGTTAGCCCGATACAGCACAGAAACAGGTCACTCTAGTCCGGTGTTTATGCTCCGCACAAGCCTCCGCCCACCATTCTTCATCTAACCCCATCAGCGTATCCCTCTATTCCTTTCTCCCTCATGTGTTTTATCTAGCTTCCCCTTAAATGCGTCTCTGCTATTTGCCTTAACCACTCCCTGTGGTAGCGAGTTCCACATTCTCACCACTCTCTGGGTAAAGAAGTTTCTCCTGAATTCCCGATTGGATTTATGAGTGACTATCTTGTATTTATGGCCCCTAGTTCTGGTCCTGCCTGCAAGTGGAAACATCTTCTCTACGTCTACCCTATCAAACCCCTTCATAATCTTAAAGGCCTCTATCAGGCCACCTCTCAGTCCACTCACCGTTCACTATGCTTTCAGCTGCCCACAGACTTTTAGTGGCCTTTTTTGCGGCAACTTACGGTTATTAGAAATCCATTTCAGCACGGCGCCCACTACAGGGGACCTGGGACCTATGTGGGCAGGACAAGCCACAGCGTCTCTCTTCAACCAATTGGATTGAAGAATCCTTACTGAGGCACACCGAGTCTAAACCAGGAAGTGTAAGTTAGAATAGTGAATTCAATGTAAAATCATGTACAGAAAGCAAAATAAAGAGAGGGAAAGAAAGGTGGAGATGGGATTAAGAGAGCGAGATAAAAGGGACAGAAAGAAAAAAAGTTTAAAAAAAAGTTTTATTTTAATCTTTAATTTTTCTTAAATCTCCAACAGTAATTAAAATCTGAAGGAATGAGACGCCACGCTTGTAAAAGTTAATTTTCAGTGCAGGAGCGGTTGTTTGGCAGTAATTAAGACTTAGTACGCTGTTAAAAATGTACTCACACTTGAATGCACCAGCCCTGACCGGCTGAGTATTTCCAGCATTTTCTGATTATATTTAAGGAAATCTCTCGGTAGGCTTAGACTGAACGACCTCAAAGGAATGCAGGATGTGGGAGCAGACTGCCTCATGGAAGTAGTGTGGGGTAAACCGACCAAAGATATGGTAACTGTGGAACGAGAAGTCTTATTTCCACCCTGTCACGAGTGCACACGGTTTGTGAGCAACTCTCTCACTATCATTCGTGATTTTTTTTTTCCAGGTTGCTATGGAAACGCGTGCTATTATAGCATGGTTAGAAAAAATCCCTTTTGCGCTGGGAGCCAATATTCTTGGAGGCGAACAAGTGGTGACGTTTCCATACAACATGGACAGACCCCAGGAGGAGAAGGAAGAGATGATGCGAAGGGCACAGATGGTAGAGCACTATGAGGAAGACGAGGAAGGTGAAAAGTTACATTACATGGAAACACCAGATGACCCGATATTCCAGTGGCTGGCGATCTCTTATGCTTCTGCACATCTCACTATGACGGACACGTTTCGAGGCAAATGTCACACTGACGATTTTACTAACGGCTTTGGAATCATCAATGGTGGAGCATGGCGTCCATCCGTTGGAAGTAAGTAATCACAATCCCACAGCACCACACGGACACAGGAAGATAACCCAGAATCTCACGGGGAATAGTGTTTGGGTTGTGCAAATCAAGCACTAATGCAGTGGTAGGCACTCCTCTGTGGAATAGTTTCCACTCTCCTTTCCAGAGAGTGAAGGGAGAAGTTCTGTATTGTACCTAATCCATGTATTTGATGCTGTCACTCTGAATAAAGAGGGAGACGTTGCAAATAATATATTTTATGCAAGTTAGGTTGGGCTGACTAGCAAAACATGCACTTAGTCAGTCTTTTCAAACATTCCTCATTACAGTTTGTTGCTATAGGATTTGGGCTCCAATAACAACTGCCACTGCTCTCAAAGCACCACATAAAATAACTGGCATTCATATCCGCACCTTACCCCCAATGATAAGTTGGTAAACTTGGCCGGAATGTCCCAGACTGCCAAACGTATTGCTAAGCAGAATTAAAGTCGTTAAATGAGGGATAGGAGGGAAGGAAGCCGTCAGGATGTCCACCTCTGGTTGCACTGGGTCACCATCTAGCAACTGGAAAGCTAGTGGCACGAGCAGAGGCCATGGAAACATCTTGACCCATCAGCACTCCTCTCTGCTCCATGGATCACATGGCACATGGCTGAGAGGGCAGAAACTGCAATAGTGGGTATCGGAAGAAAAAAGGATACAGAAGAAAGATGGTTGAAGTTTTTAAAATATAATTTAAAGATGACCAGTTCTGCATGAATTTCTTAAAGGGACAAACAATTTCAGCACAATAGCAAAATACTGCGGATGCTGGAAATCTGAAATAACAACAGAAAATGCTGGAAACACTCAGCAGGCCAGGCAGCATCCGTGGAGAGAGAAACAGAGTTAACGTTTCCGGTCTGAGACCCTTCGTCAGAAGGGTCCCAGACCTGAAACGTTAACTCTGTTTCTCTCTCCACGGATGCTGCCTGGCAAACAATTTCAGCAGATGGCCAGGGAAATATAATTCCCCACATCCCCATTAGTTAGGACTGGTCTCCTTGGGAGCAGAGAAGGTTAAGGGGTGACCTAATAGAGGTCTTCAAGATGAGGAGAGGTTTCGATAAGAGTAAATAGGGAAAAAATCTTCCCTATGGCGAGTCGGTCAATAACCAGAGGTCATAGATTTAAAATCATTGCAAAAAAATATAGAGGGGAGATGAGCAGAAATATTTTCACTCAGAGAGTTGTGGGGATCTGGAACGCTCGACCTGAAAAGGTGGTGGAAGCTGATTCCATCAATCATTTTAAAAGGGAGTTGGACGGGTTCTTGAGGATGAGGAACTGACAGGGTTACGGACAAGAAACGAGGATGTGGGACTGAGCACGATCAGTTAGGAGCGGGAGACAATTACTGATCAGTATTTCAAAGAGCCAGCACAGGCACGATGGGCCGAATGGCCTCCTTCTGTGCTGCAAGTTTCTACGAATCTATCAGTTTAAACAAATAATCCCAAACTACATATATTTAATCCAGTTTCCAAAATGAATATTTTGTAAAAACTAGGAAAAGCTATTAGAAGTTTTATAATGTATAATATTCCTTTGTACCTAATCACGTTACAATCCTGCTTTAACACATTCACTGTAACAGATCTTATAAACAGCAGTTATCTCCACCCTTAGTGTCCAGCCGCTTGTTTCAGAATCGCCCTTTATTTTATACTTACACAGAATCAGAATTTTTCGGTCCTGCTCAGTTAGGAGCGGGAGACAATAACTGATTAGTATTTCAGAGATGTAAAGAAGAAAGACTTTCATTTATATAGCGCCTTTCACGACCACCGGATGTCTCAAAGCGCTTTACAGCCAATGAAGTACTTTTTTGGAGTGTAGTCACTGTTGTAATGTAGGAAACGTGGCAGCCAATTTGCGCACAGCAAGCTCCCACAAACAGCAATGTGATAATGACCAGATAATCTGCTTTTGTTATGTTGATTGAGGGATAAATATTGGCCCAGGACACCAGGGATAACTCCCCTGCTCTTCTTCAAAATAGTGCCGTGGGATCTTTTACGTCCACCTGAGAGAGCAGACGAGGCCTTGGTTTAACATCTCATCTGAAAGACGGCACCTCTGACAGTGCAGCACTCCCTCAGCACTGCACTGGGAGTGTCAGCCTAGCTTTATGTGCTCATGTGCTCAAGTTCTGTATCCATCGAACCTACAGAAGCTGAGAGGCTGCGATCATCTCCCACACAGAGAGGGTGAGAGGTTCGCTCCCATGCTGCAGGTGTCTTGTGATGGAAAGACTTGAAAATTGGCTTGACAAGAACACTAATGTTCTTTCACCTCCGAGACCTGTGCTTGAATCCAGGCCACACTGCTGGGATAAGGGTGTGCTCGCCCTCTGCTGGTTATAAGTGGTAACATAAAATAAATTTGGGCAGCCCCAAATAGCACAAAACTCGGTGCAAACTGGCTAGCTCACTCAGAGGGGCCATCATACCCTTAATAGACACAAAATTCCTAAGAGAATATTTAGTGTAAATGCTTTGAAAGGCCGTTTAGAGTATCGACTGCTCTACAGGCAAATTTACTGAGGTAGGTTAAACTGAATTATAAGGCCTCAGATATGCAACTTAGAAATTCAGGATCAGTGAAAGTACCAGTTATTCATTCATTCTCTCACACTTACTCCATTCTATTTAGAATTGTTGCATTGATAGGTGCCGCAATGCCTGCAAAGATTTAGCTCTGCTGTTGTTGCGTGTCCTAACTCGCACCAAGCCCTGTTCGCCCATCACCCCTGTGCTCGCTGACCTACATTGGCTCCCAGTTAAGCAGCGCCTCGATTTCAAAATTCTCATCCGTGTTTTCAAATCCCTCCATGGCCTCGCCCCTTCCTATCTCTGTAATCTCCTCCAGCCTCACAACCCCCCCCCCCCCCTCCCGAGATATCTGCACTCCTCTAATTCTGTCCTCTTGAGCATCCCTGATTATAATCGCTCAACCATTGGCGGCCGTGCCTTCTGTTGCCTAGGCCCTAAGCTCTGGAATTCCCTGCCTAAACCTCTCCGCCTCGCTACCTCTCTTTCCTCCTTTAAGACGCTCCTTAAAAAATACCTCTTTGACCAAGCTTTTGGTCACCTGCCCTAATTTATCCTTAAGTGGATCGGTATCAAATTTTTGTCTTAAAATACTCCTGTGCAGCGCCTTGGGATGTTTTACTACATTAAAGGCGCTATATAAATACAAGTTGTTGTTGTTGATAGGGAAAAGCTTGAAACCTCTTTGAAAGAGATGCGTTGCCTCAGAGGGAGCACTCTCCAGTCTCCTGGTAATTGTCTTCTTTTCCACAGCTATGAATGATTTCGCCTATCTGCACACCAACTGCTTCCAGCTCTCCATCTATGTCGGCTGTGACAAGTTCCCTCACGAGAACGAGCTGGCAAAGGAATGGGAGAACAACCAGGAGGCACTGCTCTTTTTTATGGAGCAGGTAATGGGATTCTGCATGTACCGCCGAATACAACGCTCAACAAGTACCAACATACACGGCTAGACTCGCCTGGAAAATGGCCACTTGGACGAGATTGGAGGCAGTTCAGAGAAGGATATACTTGCATTGGAGGCAGTTCAGAGACGATTCACTCGGTTGATTCCTGAGATGAGGGGGTTGACTTATGAGGAAAGGTTGAGCAGGCTGAGCCTATACTCATTGGAGTTTAGAAGAATGAGAGGTGATCTTATTGAAACATATAAGATACTGAGGGGGCTTGACAAGGTAGATGCAGAGAGGATGTTTCCCCTCGTGGGGAAATCTAGAACTCGGGGGCATAGTTTCAGAATAAAGGGTCGCCCTTTTAGAACTGAGATGAGGAGGAATTTCTTCTCTCAGAGGGTCGTAAATCTGTGGAATTCTCTGCCCCAGAGAGCCGTGGAGGCTGGGTCATTAAATACATTTACGGTGGAGATAGACAGATTTTTTGCAAGATAAGGGAGTGAAGGGTTATGGGGAGCGGGCAGGGAAGTGGCTTTGAGCCCAAGATCAGCCATGATCTTATTGAATGGCGGAGCAGGCTCGAGGGGCCAAGTGGCCTATTCCTGCTCCTATTTCTTATGTTCTTTATTGGGAAGGGTTGAGCTACCGGGAAGCAGGCAGCTCCTGTAGAACTGCGACCCTTGCAGGAGAGGAAGGGAGAAAATAGATGATTGAAGGTTTGGATCACTCATCTAGAAAGAGAAATGGAGGAAGCTAATATTCTCATTTGGAAAAAAAGAGGAGCAAATACGATCATAGTTTTTAACATAATGAAAGAATCAATAAAATGGGTGTGCGGGGGAGGTATTCATGCCAAATTAGGACACAGGGACTAACTGGTAGGTGCAATTATGAGGAAAACAAGCCATAAGCTAAAAATGAACGGGATAATTTCAGGTTTAGAATCGTTAACTACTGGAGTAGTATTCCGCCGTGTGCAATAAAGCACGATTGGAGCATTCAAAAGAGAATTGGATCAACTTCTGATTCAGAAGGGAGTAGATTTATAGGCAAAAAGTTTTAAATGGTCAGTTCTGGTCCTGATGATGCAGTGCTGGGTAGGTTGAGGGTCCTTTTTCTCATTCCTAAGTTCTTGGGAGCAGGACCCAACACATCAACACCAGGAATGTCATTGCAAAGTATGTTGAGTACAAGGCCCTTTCGCTCATCGTCTTCTGTTGCAGGTACATCGTGGGATTAAAGGACTGGTGCGCGATTTGGAGGGAAATGCAATTGCAAACGCCACGGTGTCAGTTGAAGGAATAAACCATGACGTGCAGACAGGTAATATAATCCCATCTACACAATTCCAATCGATGCAATTTAGCCACACCAGTTCCATTGGCCAAGATAAAAAGCAAGGCCCACAGGACAGGACACCAAGACTGAAAGGAGTAGAAGAGAAAAGATAATTCAGGAAGTATTGATCAGGTGATACCAAAAAATGGGTTTGAAAAGCATGTAGGAGGTAAGGGAGAATGAGACAGGCAAGAGTCTCAGAAAAGAGTGAGTTACAATGTGATGGATCTTAAGGCAGTAAAAGAATGCAGGATGATTAATTTGGAGCTTAGTAGGAAGTTCAGAAGAGTTTTTGTGGCCCAAGTATTGATGAAATAGAGTTAAGAAAGATTGAGAGAGAAGGGGAGGGAGGGATTTAAGAACAGGAGGACATAATCTTAACATTAGAGCTAGGCCATTTAGGAGTGAAATCAGGAAGCACTTTTTCCACATAAAGGATAGTGGAAATGTGGAACTCTCTCCCCCCAAAAGGCTGTGGATACTCAGGCAAATGCAGCTTTCAAGACGGAGATCGATAATGTTGTTGGGTAAGAATATTATGGAGCAAATGCAGTTGAGGTGCCATGATCTAATTGATTGGCGGAGCAGGCTCAAGGGGAAGAATGGCCTACTAATGTTCCAATGAGAGACAGAGAGAGAGGTTAAAAAGTGAGAGGTGAAAGGAGGATCCTGCATTGGATGACCATTTCTTTTTGTCTAGGAGTGAGAGATGCTGGAAGAGACTGATCTTGTAATAGGTGCAGTATTCAAGTCTTGAACAGACTGGAGTTTTATGGTTTAACCTCCTTGACCTCACTTTCACCCAAAGAAACTGCAGTTTTCAGGTACAAAAGGGCACTCCAGCTGGTAAACTGAAGGCTGTATTGAATAGGCAAAGTAACAAGTTGATCAATATTTTAACAAAAAGCAAAAGACTGACCAGTTCTGATGGAAGGCTGGCTCTTGTTTCTCTCTCTCCACAGATGCTGCCGGACCTGCTGAGTGTTTCCAGTGATAAATATGTTACTTATTTCTTCTTCTTCTTCTTCTTCTAGCGAGTGATGGGGACTATTGGCGCATACTGAACCCTGGCGACTATCGGGTGACCGCCAAGGCCCAGGGTTATGCGCCCAGCGCGCGGGTATGCCATGTGGGATATGACAACGAGGCCACACAGTGCAACTTTAATTTGCGCAAATCCAACTGGCACAGGATTCAGCAAATCATGGAACAATATGGACGCAAGCCCATCAACGTGATGAACCTGACGCGAGGAAGGAGAGTCAAGAAGATCCGTAGGATTCGGGTGCGCCCGGGACAGCGGACGCGTCACCAAAACCAGACTCGGACTTTACAATAGGGGACTCGCTTATTTGATAGATCCACGGATTGAATTAGGGGAACTTGGATAAAGGTCTTTTTGTTTAGAAGCTAAGATGTGTCACTGAAGGATTGTTAATCATAAAAAAACATGCTTGTAAAAAAAAAAATTCAGTACACGTTAACAGTCATACCAATATTGTCAATTACCTACCAGCCATCCTTTCAGTTTCATGAGGGTGCGAGCGGTATCTGGAAACGAGTTTCGGGTTTTAGTGCAAACAAGATTTCATTTTGGAAGGAGGTGCAGCAGCCAGCACTCGTGTAATCTGACCTACAAAAAAACAATTAGCAGTACTAGTAATAGTACAGTACCTGCCGTGTAATGGTACTAACGCAATGTTTCCTGGTTTCATCGGGGAGGGAGGGGAAACAGAAGGAATAAGTCTCAAGACATAGCTCGACCACTGGTGCATCAAGATGAAAGGGTGTAAACCTGGGTCCCCAGACCCCCGTTTTAAAGTGCTGTCCAGTTATTGCGGGCATTGGAACCGGAGCACACATACACAAATGCTGAACAACCTTCTCAGGCACAGGTACAGTGAAACCACTGGCCTCTCTCACCCATGTCACAAATATTTCAAGCTTGGGTCTTCAGAAACGCTATTCCACCCGAGAATGCAAGGCTATTTTCTGGAGTCCAAGCTCCGACCTGGTACTGATTGTAAAATACATTTGTTTGATGATGATGAAGGGGACAAGGTTGTAAAAGCAGTAAACTTTAAAAATCAGGCCCAATCCTTACTAACTGCACTATTTATCTGAAACCAATCATGGTCACAATTTTTTATTTTAGAAGCATCCGCTTCACACGAAGCCAGAGCTTAAAACCCCGTGGACTCCTAGCACAAGGTTGGTTGCTTTAGATTCCAGCTCCAGTCAAATGGAATCATTAAAGATTTCAATCATCATCGCCCTGCTACAGTCTGTGAAGCTGATTTCTGGTCAATTAAAACAGGAGTTTCTTTTAACAGATTAAAACTATTGCCCCACTGAATATATCCCTTCACTGGCAGATCTGTAGGATGTATACTAGGGTTCACAAGCCACACGCAGGCCACCACTGAGCAGTCTGGCCTCTAGCAGGCTGGGATACGCAGTGAACAAAATGCTTGCCATTTGGGCTTCTAACCAGAACAGAATTCCTGCTAAAACATCGAATCAGATAAGGAAAGTGACCACGCAAAGCCTCACAACAGCAAAAGCACGTGGCACGGTGGGGAGAATTTAAAGGTGCTCACTCGAACTACCCTTTATCCCTACCTTGGATATCAAACTCTCACAGCTACAGCTTATACGTGACCCCTGGCAAGGATTATCAATGAGATTTTTTGCACCAGGTGAACAGTAGAATTATATATCTAACCAAGTTTTAGGTTATCCGACCACTAGAGAGTTTTATGATTATGAAGAAACACATGCATTACCAGTACAAAGTACCATTCAGGATGTGTACAGGTTGAAGAAAACTCCATTGTGACCATCTGTGGTTGGAAAATACACATTTTAGTTCCGAGTGTGAATGCATATTGCTTGGAATCTGTTCTGTCCAATTACGTACCAATTTCAGCTTTGCATCACTGGCAATAGACTTTCAATACTGGTTATTGAAAAGCAGGTGTTTGGGGGAGTGTTTATTGATTTGGTGCTCAGACTGAAGTGGAGCTCCACTCAGCTCAGCGATTAGCCTGGAAACTGGAAAGCCACGTTTGAAACGGATTGGGTAAGAGAGGGGGTTGAACTTACTCTATTGTGGGATTTTTGGTAAAAAGCAGATTTGTGGGAGAGCTCTGTATTTAATATTGCAGCAATACTTGTTCTCTCGTGCAACTGTTATATAGTAGAAAACATTTATTTTGACTAGATTGGAAATGCAATATTCGAAAGGGTTGGCAAGTGTTTTACCTGTACAAGAGTTCCTTTATGTCTTAAAATATATCCACACAAGTTATTTTTACAGAATAAAAGATAGCAAATAATGAAGTACTATTTTAAGTTTAATTTTGATGACTGCAGTAATATTTTCACACATCTCTAAATCAGAATGGTGCTCAATCAAGGGGCTGGATGGAGCAGGGAGTTAGGCACCATCTTTTCACTTCTCATCCAAAACTCTGCTGCCCGTATCCTAACTCGCACCAAGTCCCCCTCACACATCACTTTTTGAGGGGGCAAATTTAGATTACACGTCACGTTGTGAAGGGGCGGAATGATTATTTCCACGATGTCTTGACTCTCTCGGTGCGGAGGCTGTGGCCGGTTCCGCCACGCTTTCCTCGGCTCCATGCGAGAAGGTCAGGAGATCAGATCGATGCGGGAGAGAGGATCGAAGGGATGGGTAGGGGGGATCGAAGTGGTGAGAGGAGAGGATCGAAGCGGTAGCCTTGGGGAGCGCTGGGATTCGGTTCTAATTGCCAATGGCACAACGAGCGGGCGGGAGTTCCAGCCCAGGGGTGGCGGTGGGTCCGAACCCTTCCCGGGTTAAACCTCGCACACAATCAACATGACGGACGAGACCGTGCTGCTGATGGGTGTTTTTATTCCTATTTCTGTTAATGAAACTCCGCGCCGAGTTTGACAGTGCGAGTATTGGAAGGAGGAACGATGTGCAGAGGAGACTGAGAGTGAGCCATATTTCCAACAGCGGAAGAGGAAAATGATAGTGGGAGGGGGAAAGAAAAAAATGTGCGCAGCGACACAAAGGCGAAAACTTTGACTGCCATCCCTGGTTGAATGTGTTTACCCCAAATATTGTAACCAGGGCTCGAAAGAACAAGAGAACAACGATTCAAAGCGGTGCTGTTTTTCCAGCCTATCTTATGCAGCCATAACTGAAACCCAACAGGAGTTTGTAATCCCAGTCAGATCCGCAATAACAGAGAGGAGAGGGGATCGAAGGGAGGAGAAGGGATCGGAGGGGGAGAGGGGATTGGAGAGGGGGAGAGGGGATTGGAGAGGGGGAAGTGAGGGGATCGAAAGGGGGAGAGGGGATGGGGGGAGAGGGGATTGGAGGGGATCGAAGGGGGAGGGGGGATCAAAGGGGGGAGGGGGGATCGGAGGGAGAGGGGATCAAGGGAGGGGATTGAAGGGGAGAGGGGATCGAAGGGGGGAGGGGAGGGGAGAGGGCATTGAAGGGGGAGAAGTGAGGGGATCGAAGGGGGAGAGGTGAGGGGATCGAAGGGGAGAGGTGAGGGGATCGAAGGGGAGAGGGGATTGAAGGAGGAGAGGTGAGGGGATCAAGGGGGGAGGGGATCAAGGGAGGGGATTGAAGGGGAGAGGGGATTGAAGGAGGAGAGGTGAGGGGATCAAGGGAGGGGATTGAAGGGGAGAGGGGATCGAAGGGGGGAGGGGAGGGGAGAGGGCATTGAAGGGGGAGAGGTGAGGGAATCGAAGGGGGGAGGGGAGGGGAGAGGGCATTGAAGGGGGAGAGGTGAGGGAATCGAAGGGGGGAGGGGAGAGGGCATTGAAGGGGGAGAGGTGAGGGGATCGAAGGGGGGAGGGGATCAAGGGAGGGGATTGAAGGGGAGAGGGGATCGAAGGGGGGAGGGGAGAGGGCATTGAAGGGGAGAGGTGAGGGGATCGAAGGGGGAGAGGTGAGGGGATCGAAGGGGGAGAGGTGAGGGGATCGAAGGGGGAGAGGTGAGGGGATCGAAGGGGAGAGGGGATTGAAGGAGGAGAGGTGAGGGGATCGAAGGGGGGAGGGAGAGGGGAGAGGGGATCAGAAGGGGAGGGGATCGAAGGGGAGAGGGGATCAAAGGGGGAGGGGATCAAAAGCAGGGAGGGAGAGGCGATCGAAAGGGGGAAGGAGAGTGGATCGAAAGGGGGATCGGATCGAGGGTGGGGAGAGGAGCTCGAAGAGATGGGGAGAAGGTCAGAAACTCGGTTGGGGGGAGGTCAGAAACTCGGTTGGGGGGGGAGGTTAGGAACTCAGGAGGGGGGACAGTCAGGTGCTCGGGGGCGGGGAAGGTCAGGAACTCAGGGAGGTGTCAGGAACTTGTTGGGGACGGGGGAGCATGGTGATAATAGCGGGGAGGGGAGAAGCACGTGATCCAAGGCTAAAGATGTGGGGGGAAATGAGAGCAAGATCGTGATCCAGGTGGGGAGATCGATCACGTTCTCCCGCCCTCTGTTTGGCCTCAGTCACGTTCTTCTAACCCCACCCCCTTTACACCTCCCCCATAGTCTCCCTCTCCTCCCCCCATCCCGATACCACGGCGGTTCAAGAAAGCAGCTCACTACCACCCTTTAGGGATGGGCAATAAATAAATGAATTTTAAAAAATGAGTGTATTCTGTGTTGGTCCTACAACATGCATAACATTACATTTGTGTGTTATTTGCCAGACTTGAATATTCCAATGTTCCAAAATTCTCATCCTCATGTTAAAACCCCTCCATGGCCTCACCCCTTCCTATCTGAAAGCAGTGTTAGCACTGTGAGCTCTGGAGCCTGGCTGTCACAATGAATGGATCAAATTACACATTGCAAAGATCTTGATTACTCCAGCAGGAAGGATTAAATTACACATTCCAGACAAACTTTTGGGTGTGTTTTGACCTCCAAGGGGACCAATCAGAAATTTGGTGTTGCAAATAGACATGACCACTACAGTAGCAGATGGGAGCAGACCCATTTGAGTACTGGTGTTCAAGACACAAGTTTTCTGTGCTGTGAGCATGACACACTAAAGAGTAAGGGATCATTATTTTAACTTTTTAATCTAGAAACATAGAAAAATAGGAGCAGGATTAGGCCATTCTTCCCTTCGAGCCTGCTCCGTCATTCAATATGATCATGGCTGATCCTCTATCTTAATACCATATTCCCGCTCTCTCCCCATACCCCTTGATGCCTTTTGTGTCTAGAAATCTATCTCTCCTTCTTAAATATATTCAGTGACTTGGCCTCCACAGCCTTCTGTGGTAGAGAATTCCACAGATTCACCACCCTCTGAGTGAAGAAATTTCTCCTCATCTCAGTCCTAAATGTCCTACCCCGTATCCTGAGACTGTGACCCCTTGTTCTAGAGCCCCCAGCCAGGGGAAACATCCTCCCTGCATCCAGTCTGTCTAGCCCTGTTAGAATTTTATACGTTTCCACGAGATCCCCTCTCCTTCTTCTAAACTCTAGTGAATACAGGCCTAGTCGACCCAATCTCTCCTCATACGACAGTCCTGCCATCCCAGGAATCAGTCTGGTGAACCTTCGCTGCACTCCCTCTATGGCAAGTATATCCTTTCTGAGGTAAGGAGACCAAACTGCACACAGTACTCCAGGTGTGGTCTCACCAAGGCCCTGTGTAACTGTAGTAAGACATCCTTGCTCCTGTACTCAAATTCTCTTGCAATGAAGGCCAACATGCCATTTGCCTTCCTAACTGCTTGCTGCACCTGCATGTTTGCTTTTTGTGACTGATGTACAAGGACACCCAGGTCCCTTTGTACATCAACATTTCCCAATCTATCACCATTTAAATAATACTCTGCCTTTCTGTTGTTCCTACTGAAGTGGATAACTTCACATTTATCCACGTTATACTGCATCTGCCATGTATTTGCCCACTCACTCAACTTGTCTAAATCGCCTTGAAGCCTCTTTGCATCCTCCTCACAACTCACAATTCCACCTAGTTTCGTGTCGTCATCAAACTTGGAAATATTACATTTGGTTCCCTCATCCAAATCATTGATATATATTGTGAATAGCTGGTACCCCACTAGTCACCGCCTGCCACCCCGAAAAAGACCCATTTATTCCTAACTCTCTGTTTCCTGTCTGTTAACCAATTTTCAATCCATGCCAGTATATTACCCCCAATCCCATGTGCTTTAATTTTGCACACTAACCTCTTATGTGGGACTTTATCAAAGGCCTTCTGAAAATTAGAATAAAACACAAAGGAGAAATTAGTAGTAAAATGGACGTAAAAACCTGAGATAATGTGTTCCAGTTTATTTACTTGACAGTCTAAATGCACAGTGTGAGGTACAGTAAGAAAGATCTGGGTCACTCTGTCTAACACATAACTACCGGCGATCACTGTGCATCATACGTGAGGAATCGCAGCCTACAGCTTGGGCTCTTCTCTCTTTGTACAAACGAGGCCAGTTTCTCAACAAAATGCGTGAAGAAAACATCAATCAAGTAGATACAAAATAGAGCAAGTCCAGGGAACTTATAGACCAGTTAGGTTAGCGTCGATGGTAGGAAACACAATGGAACCTTTACTCAAAGATGTAATAGAAAAACATCTAAAACCCGAAGATATAATCTTCTTCTTCTTAGACAGTCCCTCGGAACCGAGGGTGACTTGCTTCCACACTAAAAAATGAGTTCTCAGGTGACTGATGAGTCCAATACGGGACCTACAATCTCTGTCACAGGTGGGGCAGACGGTGTTTGAAGGGGCGGGTGGGTGGGGTGCTTGGGTTGACATGTGCTCCTTCCGCTGTTTGCGCTTGGCTTCCGCTTGCTCCCTGCAAAAAGACTCGAGGTGTTCGGCGCCTTCCTCCACTTTGAGTGGTCTTGGGCCAGGGATTTCCAGGTGTCTGTGGGGATGTTGCACTTTTTCCAAGGAGACTTTGAGGGTGTCCTTGAAGCGTAGTCAGCACTTATTTCAAAAGGTTCAAATGCTTTACCAAGCTTATTGAATTCTTTGAAGAAGTAACAGAAAGAGTAGACAAGGATAGTGTAGTAGATGTAATTGGATTTTCAAACGGCCACGTAGTAGACCCATGACTTAAGTCAGAGCATGTGGAGTCAGGGGGCAAGTAGCAGAATGGATTGAAAGTTGGCTACAAAACAGAGTAGGGGTTAAGGGTAGCTACTCAGCCAGGCAAAAAGTGGGAAGTGGTGTTCCACAGGGATCGGTGCTGGGATCACTGTTGTTCAAAATTTACATAAACAATTTGGATGCTGGAATCGGAAGTACAATTTCAAAATTCGTGGATAACACCAAATTGGGGAGTATAGTAAATACTGAGGAAAACTGTGACAAATTATAAGAAGACATTAATAAACTTGCAGAATGGACATATAATTGGCAAATGAAGTTCAATATAGATAAGTGTGAGGTGTTACATTTTGGTAGGAAGAATAAGGAGGCTATATACTGTTTGAATGTGAGAAGTCGCACAACACCAGGTTATAGTCCAACAGTTTTATTTGAAATCACAAGCTTTCGGAGCGCTGCTCCTTCGTCTCTTCACTTCACCTGACGAAGGAGCAGCGCTCTGAAAGCTTGTGATTTCAAATAAAACTGTTGGACTATAACCTGGTGTTGTGCGACTTCTCACATTTGTCCACCCCAGTCCAACACCGGCGTCTCCACATCATCATATACTGTTTGGATAATAAGGGTCCAAAAGGGGTAGAGGAGCAAAGAGATCTAGGGGTACAGATACACAAATCACTAAAAGTAGTGAGACAGGTTAATAAGGCTATAAAAAAGCAAACCAAGCACTGGGGTTCATTTCTAGAGGGATAGAATGGAAAAGCAATTGAGAAGTTATGTTAAACTTGTATCGAACCTTGGTTAGATCACACTTGGCGTACAGTACACAGTTTTGGTCTCAATATTATAAAAAGGATATAGAGGCATTGGAAAAGGTGCAAAAAAAAGATTCACAAGGATGATACCAGAACTGCGAGGACATACTTATCAGGAAAGGCTGAACAGGCTGGGCACTTTCTCTAGAAAAGAGAAGGCTGAGGGGGTGACCTGATAGAGGTCTTTAAGATTATGAAAGGTTTTGATAGGGTAGGTGTAGAGAAAATGTTTCCACTTGTGGGGGAGATCAAAACTAGAGGCCATAAATATAAGATAGTCACCAATAAAACCAAGAGGGAATTCAGGAGAAACTTCCAAACCCAAAGAGTGGTTAGAATGTGGAACTCGCTACCACAAGGAGTAGTTGAGGCGAATAGCATAAATTTGTTTAAGGGGAAGCTAGATAAACACACGAGGAAGAAAGGAATAGAAGGATATGCTGCCAGGGTTAGATAAAGAGGGGTTGGAGGAGGCTCGTGTGGAGCATAAACACCGGCACAGACCAGTTGGGCCGAATAGCCTGTTTCTGTGCTGAAGACTCGATGTAATTCTATATAATCTGATGTCTCACTGCCTCTTTAATTCCTTGTTGGTATCTGTATTGCCATGTTATGTCCTGTCATACTGCCCATCTGAGACTCTCTTTCTGAGCAGAACTGTGGTGTGGATTTAGAAGGGGTGACAGTGGAACACAGGAGTTACAGGTCTCTGTCTGACCGTCAGTACACCTGCCCTTGTTCTGAATTTACTCCTTATTCCTGGCCTCTGTCATCGGGAATTCTGGCCTGTCCCGCTCGGCAGTGTAAAAATTTGTATTCACATCGTCGTCCTGTTGCAAAATCATCTGTCAATAAAAGCAAAAGAATTAGTGTTTGACTCATAGACACTGTGCAATATTAGCGAACAAACTCTGAACACATCCTATGAAATTTCTTTTAATCATTATTTTAGCAGAGGTGTTAGCCCATTTAAAATAAACCGATTAATGCCTCCATTAAATAAGCAGAGTAAGGAATTCCTTGTGAAGTGTTCACACATCAATATCACACACTATGGGCTGAATTTTGCCGGCGCTCAGAGGGCAGGTTTGGAGGCTGATAAAAGATTGACAGCGGGCAAGTATCCTGCTCTGTCCAAGAACGCAAGTGTTGAAAATAAAGATTTCAATGTTTGACAGCACATTACCAGAAACTTCACATGAACATTGGCTAAACCACCCAAGTGCCTACCCTTGTGTGTTGTTAGTTGGTATGCTTGTAGTAGGATGAGGGTGAGTGTGAGGCGTGGTGAGTGATATGGGGAAGTGATAATGTAGATAGAGAGGGATGGGTGGAGGTGCAAGGTAAGTTGGTGTGAGTAAAGATGTGCAGGAGTAGGGTAGGGAAGGCAGAGTGATGGGGATGTGATGAATGGCACAGCAGGATGAGATTGAGTGTGGCATGGCAGTAACGTTCGTGATCTGCTGAGATCACAGAAAGGTTTGTACCACTGCAGCCTGGTCCTCCTGACGACATCCTTGCTTGAGTCCTCCTGTGCAATGTGCAACCAGGCTGCGTTGGGTGTCCTAGGGAGGTCTCTTCCGCCCAGTGGAAGGGAAGAGATCCTCCCTGCGTGCTGTGACTCCCTCCATAAGCAGATGGAGGGAGTAATGGGAGAGCCTGGGTGCAGCCGTGCACCGTTGTGCAGTGCTTGGCAGTGTTGTCAGCACCTCAATGCTGCAGAACACTGACAGCACAACTGTCCAATTCAATTTGGACATGGCCCCTTTAAGGAAACCGGCTGATGACGCGCCATCAAATGATGTCATCAGACCCGCTTCCTATTAATTGGCCGGGAACCTCGCAGGGCGGGCTTAACAAGGCCCATCATTGGAATATCTTGTTGGAGGCCGGGATCGAGACAGATGCGAGGTCCCCACACGCCACCGATGTCGCCCGCCCCGGTTGGAAAAATCCAGCCCTATAATTCCAAGACTGCAGTTCAGTGGATTCTTCCCTTCTCAAAATAAACAGAAGGACTTGCATTTATATAGCACCTTTCACGACCCCAGGACCTCCCAAAGTGCTTTACAGCCAATGAAGTACTTTTGAAGTGTAGTCACTGTTGTAATGTAGGAAACGAGGCAGCCAATTTGCGCACAGCAAGCTCCCACAAATAGCAATGTGATAATGACCAAATAATTTGTTTGTGATTTTGGATGAGGGATAAATATTTGTAAGGATTCCAGGGAAAACTCCCCTGCTTTTCTTCGAACTAGTGCCGTGAGATTTTTACGTCCACCTGAGGGCAAACGGAGCCTCGGTTGAACGTTTCATCTTAAAGACGGAGGAGACGATACACCGAGGGAGGATGGGAGAAGTTGAGGACGGTCCCCGTGTGACCACCAGCTGAGCTTCCACTGTCAAGACTGGTGCAACCTGTACATTCAATCGAGGTGTGTTGTGCAATTTGGTTCATTCCAAACACCATTCCTTCTTTCTAATGGTCTGTCAGTATATTTGAGTCCTGAGGAGTAATGGAGCGTGGGGATGGACTGGCCAACCTAGGGCAACTGAATAACTGAACAATGAAATCACCCGCTGGACTCTTCTTGAGTTTCTCCTTGGAGCACGAGAATTTTTAGGACCACAAGAAACCGTTAGGTCAAAGAAGCCCAGAGATAAGTCCAACCTCTCTCCTTGGATACAAGTTGTTGAACAGCACATGGAAGAATGAACCTCGACGTGCCTGGGACAGGAACTTCCTGTCCATCAGCTCAGTGGTTTCATAGCTCAGTGTAGTCAGAGCAGAATTGTGAATGGCTTTGGAGCTCACTCACTCACTCACTTGTTCTTGGCTCATCCTTCGCTCACTTGCTCCTCACTCATTGCCCCACTCATTCACCTCGCCTCCTCACTAACCCATTTGTTCTCACTCACTTATTTGTTCCTCTCTGCCAATCACTTCTTCATGCACTCACTCTTCATTCCTTCACTCTCTCCCTCCTCATTCAGCCGTGGCTCAATGGGAAGCACACTCGCCTGTGAGTCAGAAGGTTGTGGGTTCAAGCCCTCACCCCAGGGATTTGAGCACAAAATCTAGGATGACACTTCAGTCCAGTACTGAAGGAGTGCTGCAATGTCAAAGGTGCCGTCTTTCTGATGAGTCGTTAAACTGCCCTCTCAGGTGTGCATAAAAGATCCCATGACACGATTTCAAGAAGCGCATGGAAGTTCTCCCCGGGGGACCTTGCTGTGAACAAATTGGCTGGGTTTCCTACATTACAACAGCTTTGGGATATCCTGAGGTCCTGAAAGGTGCTATATAAATGCATGTCTTCCTTCCTTCCTTCTTCACTCCCTACCCTTCCCTCCCTCCAGTAAATTATCTTTATAAAATAACATCTGTTACCATTTTCTCTTCTTTGACAGGAGGATTTCGTACGATGACACAGAGTGGAGCGTAGGACATGTTAATGACACCGATGATGACCATTAGCCATTGGAATCCAATTGCTCTGGTAATAGCTCCTCCGACTGAGGGCCCTGGATGGTAAGCATAAAATTATTAATCTTTCACATGTGACATCCACTGTTCTCAGACTAAATTAACCAACATTGCCTGTCTACCAAGGGCAGGAGCTCCTCGATTTTCTTTGAGAACATTAGTATAAAATAGTGGAAGTTTCTACAATATTTGGATTTCCAGATGACAAGATCCTACATGGAAGACTATCAGTTAAACTAAGATCCATAGGAATCCAGGGTAGAATGTGGCGCTGTATAAGAAATTGATGAGAAAAACAGAAAACCAAGAACACGTGAGAGATGTGGTGTCACCCTGGGGATGGAGGGAGGTGCTGAGTGGAGCAATACTGGGGTCGTTGCTTGGACCCTGGTCTTTCTACATGAATGATGAATGCATAAATTAATTGAAAGCTTGTTAAATTTGCAAACAAAACTGGGTATCTGAGCTACTCCTCCTGTGCTGGGAGTGCAGTAGGGACAGAGGATACATAAGAACGTAAGAAATAGGAGCAGGAGTAGGCCATTCGGACCCTCGAGCCTGCTCCGCCATTCAATAAGATCACGGCTGATCTTCTACCTCATCTCCACTTTCCTGCACTATCCCCATATCCCTTGATTCCCTTAATATCCAAAAATCTATCGATCTCTGTCTTGAATATACTCAATGACTGAGCCTCCACAACCCTCTGGGGTAGAGAATTCCAAAGATTCATCAACCTCTGGGTGAAGAAATTTCTCCTCATCGCAGTCTTAAATGGCCAACCCCGTATTCTGAGACTGTGACCCCTGGTTCTAGACTCCCCAGCCAGGGGAAACATCCTCCCTACATCTACCCTGCCAAGCCCTGTAAGAATTTTGTACATTTCAATGAGATCCCCTCTCCTTCTTCTAAACTCCAGAAAATATAGGCCGAGTCTACTCAATCTCTCCTCATAGGACAATCCCCCTGTCCCAGGAATCAGTCTGGTGAATCTTCGTTGCACTCCCTCTATGGCAAGTGTCCATCTGAACACCAACATTTCCCAATCTCTCACCATTTAAAAAATACTCTGCTTTTCTATTTTTCCTACCAAAGTGGATAACTTCACATTATATTCCATTTGCCATGTTCTTGCCCACTCACTTAGCCTGTCTATATATCCTTATAGCTTTTTTGCATCCTCCTCACAACTTACATTCCCACCTAGCTTTGTATCATCAGCAAATTTCGATATATTACATTTGGTCCCCTCATCCAAATGATTGATATAGATTGTGAATAGCTGAGGCCCAAGCACTGATCCTTGCGGTACCCCACTAGTTACAGCCTGCCAACCCGAAAATGACCCATTTATTCCTACTCTCTGTTTTCTGTCCGTTAACCAATCCTCAATCCATGCTAGTATATTACCCCCAATCCCATGAGCCCTAATTTTGTTTAATAACCTCTGGTGTGGCACCTTATCGAATACCTTCTGAAAATCCAAATACACCACATCCACTGGTTCCCCCTTATCTATTCTGCTAGTTACAACCTCACAAAACTCTTAACAGATTCGTTAAACATGATTTCCCTTTCATAAATCCGTGTTGACTCTGCCCAATCCTATTATTCTTTTCTAAGTGCCCTGTTACCACGTCCTTAATAATAGATTCTAGCATTTTCCCTACTACTGATGTCAGGCTAACTGGTCTGTAGTTCCCCGTTTTCTCTCTCCCACCTTTCTTAAATAGTGGGGTTACATTTGTTACCTTCCAATCTGTTCTAGAATCAATGGAATTTTGGAAGATGACAACCAATGCATCCACTATCTCAATAGCCACCTCTTTCAAAACCCTAGGATGTAGGCCATCAGGTCCAGGGGATTTATCAGCTTTCAGTCCCATTAATTTCTCCAGTACTATGTTTTTACTAATACTAATTTCTTTCAGTTCCTCATTCTCTCTAGACCCTTGGTTCTCCACTATTTCCGGGAGTATTTTGTGTCTTCTTCCGTGAAGACAGACACAAAGGGGATGATTTTCCCACTGGAGGCGAGATGGAGGCGGGTTTCAGACCCGCCTCCACTAATAGGTTTCAAAAATTTGCTATTTTCCCCTGATTGGCCACTTGATTTCAGAGGTGTGGGATGCCCTTGGTCAATTCGTGTTTTGGGACTGAAACTCGCCTCTGTTGACAGCACTTTTCCAGTCTGATTTTATGGCTTCTTGCTCCCTTGGCTCATTCCACAGCATTTCTGCGTCTCCTGCACCACCTCCAACATCTTTTGAGAAACCACTATGTCCAATTCCAAGGCAAGGGCCTACCTGAGGCTCTCGGATGAGGCGCTGCAAATGTTGTTGGAGGGGGTGACAGCTAGCATGGAGGTGCTCTTCCACTCATCTCGGAGGAAGAGGCCTGCCAAAGAAACCAAGGCTGTGTGGGTACAGCTGGCAAGGGATATAACCTCCAGATCTATGTGCAGATTGGGAGACTGTTTCTGTGTATTGATGAAATGCCATCCCTGTTGGAAAGCATTAAAATGATTTGAAGCATTAAAATGATTTGAAGCCAAAATGTTGGCATTATGCCATCTGTTCTTTCGCCTTAGGCAGCTCCACATTGCGGGCACCGCCACACTTGCATTGTCAGGTTGGTGGCCTGAGTGAAAGGAGGCCAGAGAGTCCATTGTCAATGATGTCCTAGGATGGAGCAAAGGACATGTGCCAACGTGGGCAACCTATGCAAATCTGGCCATGATAAGTTCATCCCTTGCATCCCGGGCTCTGACCTCCTCCTCCTCCTCCTCCTCCTCATTCTCATCTGAGGTCCATGCAGAAAGAAAACAAATGGTTCCCATGCTGCTTGTAGATGCCTCCTTTGGGGAAGCGCTCATTGCAAGCAGAAAGAGGGTCTTCCAAGGAGATCCCACAGTTGATGGAGTCAAGCTGCAGCACCTCCGACTTCGGAAGGCCTTCTAAAAGTGCTCAGAGACCTTTTAAAGCCAAGGTCTGGCACCTGCAAGTAATCCTTGCTGCAATAAACGATGTCTTGTTAGACCTGCAGCAGTGAGGAGGCCACCCACGAGTCAACCCACCAGGTTTACCTGGCGTGGTTTAGGAGGTGCGTGGATCACGCCAAAAAGCTGGAAAAATCACGAGGGCCTCTCAAAATAGGCTTAGAGAAGCCCTTAACGAGCATTTAAGGATGTTAAATAGCGCAATGGCCAGCTGGAGGCGGGAGCGTTTCCCGACCTCCAAAACCGGCACCGGCAAAATCCCACGGAGGCGGGTTCCGAACCCGACCTCTTTGAATCTGATTTTCCCGCCTTTCCCACCTCCAAACCCGCCTCCTCCGATGTCAGAAAATCGTCCCCAAAGTATTTGTTTAATTTCTCAGCCATTTCCTTATTCCCCATTATAATTTCTCCTGTCTCGGCCTGTAAGGGACCCACATTTACTTTCGCTAATCTTTTCCTTTTTACATACCTATAGAAGCTTTTACAGCCTGTTTTTATGTCTCTTGCTAGTTTACTCTCATATTCTATTTTCCCTATCTTTATCAATTTCTTGGTCCTCCTTTGCTGAATTCTAAAATCCTCCCAATGCTCAGGTTTACTGCTCTTTTTGGCAACAATATAAGCCTCTTCCTTTGATCTAACACTATCTTTAACTTCTCTTGTTAGCCACGGTTGGATCACTTTTCCTGTGGGTTTTTTGTGCCTTAAAGGAATGTATATTTGTTGTCAATTATGGATTAATTCTTTAAATGCTAACCATTGCTTGTCTACTGTCATACCTTTTAATGTAGTTTCCCAATCTACCTTAGCCAACTCGTCCCTTGTTTAGATTTAAGACCCTAGTTTCAGATTTAACTAAATCACTTTCAAACTTAATGTAAAATTCTATCATATTATGGGCACTCTTCCCTTAGGGCCGCTTTACTACAAGGTTATTAACTAATCCTTTCTCATTGCACAATACTAGATCTAAAATAGCCTGTTCCCTAGTTGGTTCCTCAAAATACTGATCTAGAAAATTATCTTGTATACATTCCATGAATTCACCCCCCACACTATTACTGCAAATTTGGTTTGCCCAGTCTATATGTAGATTAAAGTCCCCCATGATTACTGTATTACCCTTGTTACATGCACCTCTAATTTCCTGATTTATACTCTGCCCCACATTACAACTATTGTTTGGGGGCCTATAAACAACGCCCACCAATGTTTTCTGCCCCTTGCTGTTTCTTGGCTCCACCCAAACTGATTTTACTTCTTGATTTTCGGAGCTAAGATCCTTTGGGGGAGAAATTCATTATCGCCCCGTAAGGGGTGCTAACTTTTAAGAGTTGAGAAAATTAGCGCCAGGTGCTAATGTTTCTAAACTTTTAAAGGATTCGGTTTGGCGCTCCAGGAAGGAGGTGGAACGCTAAATCAAGCGCTCCACTTCCTTCTTGGAGCGTAATTGGCAGCAGGCAGGGCGGAGACTTCAGCAGCACTGCACACTGGGCCATGCAGTGCTGCTGCGTTCAAAGGCTCCTTCCCTCCCTTAAAGGGAAGGGCCATCGCTGCAGGCTCTGTAATATAAAAAGTATTTACTTGGACCACCAAGGCAGCCGCGATCCCGCGCGATCAGCCTGGCACTCAAGCAGAGTGCCGGGCTGATCGATTGCGGGCAGGAACCCGTGAAAAAAACTGGAACAAGAAAGGTAAGTTTTTTTTTTAAACTTACCTCGGCCACCTCGCCTTTAATCATCGCCCCCGAAGCGGCCGGCCACCCGATGCACACCTCCTGCAGCTGTTGGTGTTTTCAACCGGCGCTGCTGCAGGGAGCGGAAGTCAATTTCGGGTCTGGGGCGTTACTGGGGCGATGCGCACGGCGATGACGTTACAATCACCGGGCGAAGGTGATCGGGGCACAACGCTGTAGCGCCACCGCAACCGGTCGCAAAGCCATTGCGCCACGTTAGCGCCCCCCGGGGGCACTAATAGGAGGAGCAACGGCACCCAATTTCGCCCCTTTCTCTCTACTGTCTTTATCTCATCCTCCTTTTCTATTTTGCTTATCTCTTCTAAAAGTTAAGTATCCTGGAATATTTAGTTCCCAACCTTGGTCATTTTGCAACCACGTCTCCGTAATGGCTATTAGATCAAACCTATTAATTTCTATCTCCACTATTAATTCATCTATTTTGTTGCGAATGCGTCGCACATTCAGATATAGTACCTTTAGCTTTGACTTTTTTCTATTTTTCCCTGATGTCACCTTAGTCACTGATGCCCTATTATCTTTGTTCATCTCTCTACCTGACCCACTCTGCTTATTTTTACCCAAAACCCTGCTCTGCTCTAGAGCCTTGACATTTCAGGGGTACAGTAGCATCGTGCTTATGTTACTGGACTAATGATCTAGAGACAGGGCAGCTGGGGAATGTAAATTCAATTAAATAAATCTGGAATAAAAGCTTGTATCAGTAATGGTGATCATGAAACTGTCGGATTGTTGTAAAAACCCATCTGGTTCACTAATGTCCTTTAGGGAAGGAAACCTGTCGTCCTTACCCAGTCTGGCCTATATGTGGCTCCAGACCCAAAGCAATGTTGACTCTTAACTGGCCTCTGAAATGGCCTAGCAAGGCATTCAGTTGTATACCACCACCTTCTCAAGGGCAATTAGGGATGGGCAATAAATGCTGGCCTTGTGAGCCACGCCCACATATCGTGAATTAATTTTAAAAAGTTAAGCGTTCCTTTAGGACTGTTAGGGGGAAAAATTAGGTCACGCCCCATTTGGGGCGCAAATATCGTCTGGACGCAAATATTAGCGCCTGGCGCTAATTATCGCCACTGACTGGAAACTTCACTTTTACCGCCCCGGGAGGTGAGTGGAGCGCTAAATCAGGCGCTGCACACCTGTCTTAAGGCGCAAAGGCCGAGCAGTGAGGCGCTAACTCAGCGCGCGAGCGCAGCGCAGCTGCTGCCAGTTAGCGAGGGAACACAGACACACTGGCGCCGGCCACTTCTTAAAGCGGGGGGGGGGCCAACTGTTAGGATCAGTAGGCAAAACTACCTCACAAAGCGTTGACTCAATGCAGAAGTCTCTCTTTCTCTCTCTCCGAATCTCTCTCTCTCTCTCAGAACGAGTGGTGCAAAAATGTCAACCACAGAAAAAGACAGGAAGAGGCCCCCTTTAAATAGCGCCCCCCCCAGCCCCACAGCGATTGATAGCGTTCCAGTCTTCCGGTCGTTGGATGCGCCAGGCGGTAAGGCAGGGGGCGCCACTCAATTTCCGCTCCGGGGCGCCACAAGGGCGTTGCACCATGGAATGACGTCACAATCTGCGCGCGCAGGTGGTCGCAGCGGTAAAGTTTAGCGCCGCCGCACAATCTCTAGTTAAGTTCCCGAGCGGCGCAAACATCGCTGCGCCCGGGCGTTAGCGGCTTTGCGCCCCATTAGCGCCCTCTTAAGGCGCTAACGGGAGGCGCAACCAACTGAATTTTTACCCCTTAGAGTTGGGCAGGCAACCGTGTCTTGATGTTGGATGGTGGAATCATGTGTGATTTCACTTAGCATCCTAGACAACATCAGCAGGGTAATGAGTTGTCCCCCTGTTGGCCCTGCTTAGAAAACACCTGTTGTCTTGGCTCACACACAAAGAACTAGTGAGGTACCGAGGAGTCACAGCTGCCAGTGGAACTGTACCCCAGCAAAAGCCAGTGCCTCAGGAGAGGCAGGAGGAAACTGGGAAATCAAAGAAACAGTAGAATATCATCACTGGACAGAAATGGGAAAGCTGCAGAATTGAGGGTTGGCGCTGGGGGGAGAAGGTGCGTTAATTCGAAATGGTTAACACCGAGCAGCTGTGAGTTGGGAGAGTTTACAGGTCAGCCCAGCACCATCACTGGCCACTTTCAGAGAGAGAGGACTTGTAGCTAAGCAAAAGTGCACCCAATAAAGCGTTGGTATTGACTCACCGATTGCAAATCCCATACAAAATGCCGTGTCAGCGATGGCGAAAACACTTCCGTACACGGACACATGACGAATGTCCACCAGGTAGGCCATTATGGGAATCATCGAGCAATCAATCATCCCTGGTCACATCAAAGGACACACTCAGAATTAAGGCTCCAACGCACCCAGCAATAATTTCCAAATAGGGAATCAGATTGGAAGCATCATACTGTTCAGCTTGACAATAATGGGGGGGACCCCTTCACTGATATACGCAGAGTGATCGGGGTGGGGGGGGGTGGTGGGGGCTCCCAGCCCTAGAAAACGAACAGCTTTATGTACCCTCAACCCATGGGCTGGGGTCGGTCTTTTCTCCAGGATTCTCTTTGTGGAGTCTGTGTTCAGGAGGGGCCTGGACCCAGTTAAACCCTGTGCCTCACATGCACATTGTTGGTTGATAGTGTGAAACAGGCAGCACTACGATTCACTTTGAATCAATTCGTCGAGCGTCTGACAATAAAATAGGAGCTTTATTTTGGCTTTTAAACTTTTGCACATTGTCCGCATTTAAAAATAAATTCTTCCCTTCATATTCCGCAAGCTGGACTCCAACTGAAACTGGGAGCTGGTCTCCAACTTCATGACCTGGGTTTAGTAACAGGACCATTTTAAACCCTGACCAATATTGGATCCCTGATTAAACTTGTGCTGTGCCAGGCAGCTCAGCGCCCCAACCATTAGCAAGCAGCTCAAATCCCGCCCTCAGACTTGGAGACTTGGTTCAAGTCCCAACCCATATTGACACACACTCGGGCTCCCCAAACATGAGATGCCAATCCTGGCTGAAATGTCAGAGGAAGCTTCCTCGCTGATGGGAATGAAGAATGTCGTCGGGGCCTTGGTTGTGGCTGCAGTTCATCAGTAACCTCATAGTAACCACCATTTGTGTTAAAGAGAGAGCTCAGGCCTGCCAATTCAGGAGGGTTGAGTGGGAGGACCTGGAATACAGATAGGAAACATCGAAGGAAAATCGTGCCATATGCCAGAACAGAGAGCAATATTGTGGAGTTAGGAGTACAGAAACTGAAGTAACTTTATCAAGGATACTGGGCCCAGGGAGAGTAACTCTACCATGAGCAGAGGAGATAGGAATACGGGACCTGGGCAGTGAGGTGGATTTTCTGTGTCACTGTGAGGGGTGCTGGAGGTTTCAGAGAATAGAAAGAGATGGAATGACTTTATCACAGTTGGGTACAATTCCCAGGTCAAGCTACTTGTGTTTTTATTGAATGACTTAGTGCCCTCTTGTACATTGCTGATGGTCTGTCAGAGAAGAAGCTGTTTCATAACAACAAGAGCGCAATATCAAACGATGCACAATATTATTCTGTTGCCATGTTTAACTTGCCATATCCCTTTAAAGCCATAAAATCGAATTGCTGTAAATAGGACATCTGGAGGGCAGTTAGAGATTGTTGAGGAGGGAAGTTTGCAGATGGTGAGGTGCTGGTAAATTTCCATCTCCCAGACAGTAGAAATAAGAAAGAAATGACTTTCTATACTTTTTCCATAGAATTACATAGAATATCCAGCACAGAACCAGGCCATTCAGCCTAACCTGTCCATGCCAGCATTTATGCTCCACTCGAGCCTCCTCTCATCCTTCCACATCTAAATCTATCAACATAACCCTCTATTCCCTTCTCCCTCATATGCTTATCTAGCCTCCCCTTAAATGTATCTATACTGTTCGCCTCAACCATTCCCTGTGGTAGGGAGTTCCACATTCTCACCACTCTCTGGGTAAAGAAATTTCTTCTGAATTCTCTATTTGATTTCTTGCTGACTAGTTTTGCTCTTCCCTACAAGTGGAAACACTCTCTCTGTGTCTACTCTATCAAAACCTTTTATAATTTTAAAGGCCTCTATTAGGTCACCGCTCAACCTTCTCTTTTCAAGAGAACAGAGACCCAGCCTGTTCATCCTTTCCTGATACTTTGAAGTGTGAGGGACACAGATCTTATGAATGGATAGCAAGCTAGCTGGCTACTTAGATGACAGGTGGTTGAAGGGGAACTGGGCCTGCCTCCTGTCTGGATACAGGTGTAGTCATATTTTTCTGCTACTGACCTATTGTGATGCCTGCTACACAGCTGGGCGCTATCAGCTCAAAAATATTAGTTGCAAGAGGAACCTAAAGCAAAAATCATATTTATATTAGAAACAAGAAAAACAAGCACTCAATGGAGCTTAAAATTGTACAAAGTGCAAAGTGAAACGTGCTTAAAATCAAATTGAGCGTCTTACAGTGATCACACCGATCCCCAAAGCCACCATCCCAATCAGGGAGCACAGCCACCTGCAGATACAGAGAGAGGAAGTGTTTAAACAAATGTGCACACAGATGCTAACTGTTATGGTAGAGTATTCCTGCCACTGGTTAACCGTATGATTTCTACGAGCTGCACAATATCATTGTATGAAGTTTGTACCTCAGTCTTTTAAATCACTGGGGCTGTGTCGAATTGAAATAATTGTGTAATTGTGTCTGAGTAATGATGAATATTCAGTAGCTGCCCGTTTCTTATCCCGCACCAAGTCCCGTTCACCCATCACCCCTGTGCTCGCTGACCTTCATTGGCTCCTGGTCCCCCAACGTCTCGATTTTAATATTCTCATGCTCCTGTTCAAACCCCTCCATGGCCTCGCCCCTCCCTATCTCTGTAACCTCCTCCAGCCCTACAACCAATGTTCCCCATAAGCTGCGCGGCCGCTCTGCAGCGCACACGCAGCCGGCTCACCTGCTTTTAAATAGGGAAAACCACGCATGCGCTGTATTTTGAATGGGCCGCGCAGGCCCTCCAGTAACATAACCACTACACTCCCATACCCTTTCTTCAGATGGTGTAGCAGCTACTGATCTGTAGGAAGGGGTTTGTCTGAATGAAATCACTTGAGGGTTACGGTTGCTGTAGTAATGAGACCATTGAGTTTATGCTGTACAGAGCTCACCATTACAGTAAGGAGCTCTGCTTCTTCGATAGCATAACACACTCTGTGACCACAGCTGCATTGATGGACTTGCCATGTGGAATGGAATCAAAGTGCAAAATAACAGGAAAGTTGAGTAACCACAGAGCTTTAAGGACCCTTCAATTCCCTCCTTATACCAGGTTTTTATCTGAACCATTAATACAAGGTAAAGGTCCAATAGTGATTGGCTGCGATTGATGAACATCACTGCAGTCGCAGACTGAACTCACTCAAACCAGTTTAGCACCAATAGCTGACCCAATGTAAATTCACATTTATCTAAACAGTCTTCTAAACTGTAATTAGCAGAAATATACATAAACATTCTGAGAGAGCTCTGCAGTTGATTTCCCTGCTAACTCAGCACGTTTATTCAGCAAGTAGCTGAACTGCACAGACCAGAAAAGTCACAAGAGTCCCAGACTTTGCCGAGGTGGCTAGAATGAGCTGGTGCAGCGATAGGGGGCAGGTGCAACGGAGCTCAGTGTCCCTGGCTCAGGGGAAAAAAAATCAACCAGGATGCCTGCACTGGATTACTGCTCAGTGACCCCTGCTGGAACGTGAACATGAGACCAGGGTGGGATGGGCTGTGATGCCAACTCCCACTTAAAGGCTCACACATTAAGAATGGCCATTTGGTTGAGGTACTGAAGAGTGACTCAGCAAGAGTCTTCACCTTCAGGAGAAAATTGTGGGGAGGGGATGGGGGGAGAGCTGTTTGGTTTGGAGTGTAACCCAGGGGGTGTGGATCAGAATTAGAAAGAAAGACCTTGAATTTATAGAATGCCTTTTGCGATCTCAGGACATGCCAAAGCGCTTCACAACCAATTAAGTACTTTTGAAGTGCAGTCACTGTTTCAACGAATCTGGTACCTTAAATCTGGTGGGTGTAGATCCCATAGGATATGTCATTGTTTCTTAATTACCACATTGTTCAAGAAAGGGTGTAAGGACAATCCTAGTAACTACAGGCCGGTCAGTTTAACATCAGTGGTGGGTAAAGTTTTAGAAACAATAATCAAGGAAAAAATTAACGGGCACTTGGGGAGGTTTAAGCTAATTAGGGAGAGCCAACATGGATTTGTAAAAGGCAGATCGTGTTTGACTAATCTAATTGAATTTTTTGATGAAGTAACAGAGAGGATTGATTAAGGGAATGCAATGGATGTTGTCTACATGGATTTTTGGAAGGCGTTTGACAAAGTACCACAGAGAAGGCTGGTTAACAAAATTGAGGTTCATGGAATAGGTGGGTCAGTGGCAGCTTGGATAAGGAATTGGCTTAAGGACAGTAAACAGCGAGTTGTAGTAAATGGCTGTTTTTCAGACTGGAGGATGGTAAACAGTGGTGTTTCCCAAGGGTCAGTGCTGGGGCCACTGCATTTTTTGAGATATATATTTATATGACCTGGATATTGGTATACAAAGTAGAATTTCTAAATTTGCCGATGACACCAAACTTGGGGGGGTGGCAAACAGTGAGGATGATACCAATCGACCGCAACAGGACATAGAAAGGCTAGCAGAATGGGCAGACAAGTGGCAGATGGAATTTAATACAGAGAAGTGTGAGGTGATGCATTTTGGCAGAAGGAACAGGGAGACACACTCAATGTTTTCCAGGGGAAACTGGATAGGCACTTGAGGGAAATAAATTTGCAGGGCTACGGGGATAGAGCGGGGGAATGGGACTGACTGGATTGCTCTACAGAGAGCCAGCATGGACTCGATGGGCCGAATGGCCTCCTTCTGTGCCGTTATGACTATGGGGGAGAAATTCGGTATCGCCCCGTTTGGGGTGCAATTATCGGCCGGGCGCAAAGTTTAGCGCCTGGCTCTAATTATCGCCTCCGACTGCAAACTTGGCTTCTATCGTCCCTGGAGGTGATTGGAGCGCTAAATCAGGCGCTACACACCTCTCTTAAGGCACTAACGCCGAGGAGCGAGGCGCTACCTCAGAGCGCTGGCGAAGCTCATGTGATGTCAGTCAGCAATGGAACACAGACACACTGGCGCTGGCCAGTTCTTAAAGGGGAGGGTCGATCTTGCTCTCCATCCACACTCTGCTCATTGCAGCCTTGAATCTCAGCCTGGAGAGACCTATACATCAAATCTGCTGGAAAGAACAATGGAGAGGCCCAGGGAAAGAACTCAGAGTGCAGCCCCCATAGTCTCTTCTAAATTGATGCAAGGAAGGTCAAATCAAAATGAACCTGCAAAGTGCTGCTCAGTACCCAAAACTCCTTCACTCAGCGTTGAATCTCTCCAGAAGTCTCTCTCTCTCTCTTTCTCTCAGAATGCATGGTGCAAAAATGTCGCCGACAAAAAAAGGCAGGAAGCGGTCGCCTTTAAATAGCACTCCCCCAGTCCCTTCCCGACTGCAAAACGTTCCCCTCAACCTGTCGTTGCTAGCGGCAGGCAGGGGGTGCCACTCAATATCCGGTCTGGGGTGCTACCGGGGCGATGCATGATTGACTGACGTCACGATCTGCGGGCGCAGGAGATTGTGGCAGCAGTGTTTAGCGCCGCCGCAAAATGTCTGGTCAATTTCGCAAGTGGCACAAACATCGCCGCGTCCGGACGCTAGGCGCAAAGCAACCGAATTTTTCCCCCTATGACTATAAAGAGTGACTGAGTTTCATCTCTGGGCCAGTCAGTGCACATGTCCCATATCGTTCCTACCTGCCCATTTTGTTGGCAAGAATACCGAAGAGACTTGTGCCCATCATGTAGCCGATGGTGGAAGGCAGGAAGGCCAAACCTATCAGAAGAAACAATATTGGGTTAATCCAGGTCAGGAATTAGGGGAAGAAGCTGACTGTGCCTCTATCTCACGTGTCACCAGATCTGCTGTTTGATAAAATGGTTTTAACTCGATCTTTGTGTAAACGTACCCAGGTGCAGTTTAGGAGAACACATGGTCTTCATCATCCAGATTGGCAGTGCCTGCTCCAGCATAGCGATGGCCATATTTGAGAAGCACAGGCTTCCTTGAAATAAATAACAGGCTCACCTATTAATTTGTACATAGACTGATCTGAATGCATATTTGACAAATCTGTGATGAAAGTCTGAACAAATGGGAGATTTCCCCAGAGCATTTCAGATGAGAAAGAAGCCAAAATGTTCCACTCACTTAGATCTTTCCCCATCTGTGTACTCCACAAGACACACTATCATTGCAGGGTCGTACGCAAGTGATTCAACCCTTACTTACAGTGGTTTGGTGCATAGGTGTATCCAGTCTTGGCGTGACAGATTGGCACCCACACTTTGACCCAACTCTTTGGGGAAAAAATGACATTCTCTTACTTTGTATTCCTTTCTTAATTTTTAAAATTCATTCTCAGGATGTGGGCGTCACTGCCAAGGCCGGCATTTATTGCCCATCTCTAGTTGCCCTGAGAAAGTGGTGTTGGGCCACCTTCTTGAACCGCTGTTAGCAGCTTGGTACAACTGAATGGCTTGCTGGGCCACTTCAGAGGGCAGTTAAGAGTCAGCCACATTGGTGTGTGACTGGAATCACATGTAAGCCAGATCGGGTAAGGACGGCAGCTTTCCTTCCCTGAAGGACATCAGTGAACCAGTTGGATTTTTATGACAATCTGACAGCTTTATGGTCACTCTCTGGATCATTAGTCCAGGCCTCTGGATTACTAGTCCAGTAGCATAACCACTACACTACTGCACCCATTACTTGACAAACATTCACTATAAGCCCACTGATTCCCACAGCTATCTGGACTAATCTTCCTCCCACCCCGCTTCCTGTAAGGACTCTATTCCATTCTCCCAGTTTCTCCATCTCCGCCGCATATGCTCTGACGATGCCACCTTCCGTACTAGTGCTTCCAACATGTCTTCCTTTTTCCTCAACCGAGGATTACCCTCTACCGTGGTTGACACGGCCCTTGACCGTGTCCGTTCTATTTCCCGCACTTCTGCTCTCACCCCTTCCCCTCCCTCCTGGAACCACGATAGGATTCCCCTTATCCTCACCTTATCCTCACCTTTCACCCCACCAGCCTCTGCATTCAACGGATCATCCTGTGCCATTTCCGCCACCTTCAGCGTGATCCCACCACCAAACGCATCTTCACCTCACCTCCCCTTTCAGCATTCCAAAGGGACCGCTCCCTCTGCGACACCCTGGTCCACCCCTCAATCACCCCCAACACCCCTTCCGCTTTGCCCAGCACCTTCCCGTGCAAGCATAGGAGATGCAACACCTGCCCTTTTACCTCCTCCCTTCCCACTGTCCAGGGGCCCAAACACTCCTTCCAGGTGAAACGGCGATTTACTTGTACTTCTTGCAATTTAGTATACTGTATTCGCTGCTCACGATGCGGTCTCCTCTACATTGGGGAGACCAAACGCAGATTGGGTGACCGCTTTGCGGAATACCTCGGTTCAGTCCGTAAGGGTCACCCCGAGCTTCCGGTCGCCTGTCACTTTAATTCTCCGCTCCACTCCCACTCTGACCTCTCCGTCCTCGGCCTCTTACACTGTTCCAATGAAGTTCAACGTAAGCTCAAGGAACAGCACCTCATCTTTCGATTAGGCACTTTACAGCCTTTCTGGACTCAACATCGAGTTCAACAATTTCAGACCATAACCTCTGCCCCGATCATTTTTTTTCCCTCTCTCCCACCTTAACTTGTCCCATTACCATCTCCTTTTGCCTTGCACCATCATCCCTCACCATCACCCTGAAGGCAGCAGGACAGGTAGATAAGGTGGTTAAAAAGGCATATGGGATACTTGCCTTCATTAGCCGAGGCATAGAATATAAGAGCAGGGAGGTTATGATGGAGCTGTACAAAACGCTAGTTAGGCCACAGCTGGAATAGTGTGTGCAGTTCTGGTCGCCACACTATAGGAAGGATGTGATTGCATTGGAGAGGGTGCAGAGGAGATTCACCAGGATGTTACCTGGGCTGCAGCGCTTCAGCTATGAAGAGAGACTGGACAGGCTGGGGTTGTTTTCCTTAGAGCAGAGAAGGCTGAGGGGGGACCTGATTGAGGTGTACAAAATTATGAGGGGCATAGATAGGGTAGATCGAAAGGAACTTTTCTCCTTAGTAGAGGGGTCAATAACCAGGGGGCATAGTTTTAAGATAAGGGGCAGAAGGTTTAGAGGGGATTTGAGGAAAACCTTTTCAACCAGAGGGTGGTTGGAATCTGGAACTCACTGCCTGAAAGGGTGGCAGAGGCAGGAACCCTCACAACATTCAAGAAGCATTTAGATGAGCACTTGAAACGCCATAGCATACAAGGCTACGGTCCAAGTGCTGGAAAATGGGATTAGAATATACAGGGCTTGATGGCCGGCACGGACACGAAGGGCCTCTTTCTGTGCTGTATAACTCTATGACTCTGTGATCCCTTTTGTCTCTTAATCTCTCCTGCCTTCCATACTATTACAGACCTTCCCTTTTGTTCTTTCCTCCCCTCCCCACTCTCCCTGCCCCTACACTTGCTTAAAAACCTGTTACATCTCCAACTTTGTACAAGCTCCCTGTAGTTCTTCTAGATTAACATTCACGCTTTATTACCCAACAAAGGAAGCTACAGAGTATCTTAGAAACTAGACTTCCTGTACATTGAAAACTATCCCCAATAGATGACCAAGTTAATGTTTCTCAAAATACTGAACAAACTCGAAGAAGACCTCAGCTCTGCCCAGTACAATGCACAAAGAATGGATCTGCTTACCGGCGGCGATCAGAATGTAGGGGTCTCTCAACAGTGTTAGTAATGACGACCCTTTCTGACTCTGTAACCATAGTAACAGAAATAGCAGTGAGGAGAGCTGCCATGTAAGCCCTCAGAGCATTGAAGAGATCCAACAGTGGGGGCAGCTTGAATTCTGACAGAAGAGGCTAAGTGCTAATGTAGCAAATTGTTTATAGTGAAGCATAGACCCTAATGTAGCATTAACAGATGAAAACAAGTCCCAAAACTGAAGTAATGGGTTTCTTATTAAAATCCTGAACATATCTTTCAGATATATTGTAAATTCCTGATCTAGTGCTAAAACAGAATTGGATGTCCTCCTCAGTTGAATCTCACCTGTTATAAGAACATAAGAAATAGGAGCAGGAGTAGGCCAATCAGCCCTTCGAGCCTGCTCTGCCATTCAATAAGATCATGGCTGATCTGATCCTCACCTCAAATCTAAAGAACACAAGAAGTAGGAGCAGGACCCGGCCACTCAGCCCCTGGGCCCGCTACGCCACCCACAGGGCCTCGACCGATCCGAACTCAGCCTCATGTCCAATTTCCTGCCCGCTCCCCGTAAACCCTAATTCCCTTTACTTCTAGGAAACTGTCTATTTCTGTTTTAAATTTATTTAATGATGTAGCTTCCACAGCTTCCTGGGGCAGCAAATTCCACAGACCTACTACCCTCTGAGTGAAGAAGTTTCTCCTCATCTCAGTTTTGAAAGAGCAGCCCCTTATTCTAAGATTATGCCCCCTAGTTCTAGTTTCACCCATCCTTGGGAACATCCTTACCGCATCCACCCGATCAAGCCCCTTCACAATCTTATATGTTTCAATAAGATCGCCTCTCACTCTTCTGAACTCCAATGAGTAGAGTCCCAATCTACTCAACCTCTCCTCATATGTCCACCCCCTCATCCCGGGGATTAACCGAGTGAACCTTCTTTGTACTGCCTCGAGAGCAAGTATGTCTTTTCTTAAGTATGGACACCAAAACTGTATGCAGTATTCCAGATACGGTCTCACCAATACCTTATATAACTGCAGCAATACCTCCCTGTTTTTATAATCTATCCCCCTAGCAATAAAAGCCAACATTCCATTGGCCTTCTTGATCACCTGCTGCACCTGCATACTAACTTTTTGATTTTCTTGCACTAGGACCCCCAGATCCCTTTGTACTGCAGTACTTTCCAGTTTCTCGCCATTAAGATAATAACTTGCTCTCTGATTTTTCCTGCCAAAGTGCATAACCTCACATTTTCCAATATTGTATTGCATCTGCCAAATCTCCGCCCACTCACCCAGCTTGTCTATATCCCCTTGTAGGTTTTTTATGTCCTCCTCACTTTCTACTTTCCCTCCCATCTTTGTATCATCTGCAAACTTTGATATGTTACACTCGGTCCCCTCCTCCAAATCGTTAATATAGATTGTAAAGAGTTGGGGACCCAGCACCGACCCCTGCAGAACACCACTGGCTACTGGTTGCCAGTCCGAGAATGAACCATTTATCCCAACTCACTGCTTCCTGTTAGATAACCAATCCTCCACCCATGCCAGAATATTCCCCCCAATCCAGTGATTTTTTATCTTGAGCAATAATCTTTTATGTGGCACCTTGTCGAATGCCTTCTGGAAGTCTAAATACACTACGTCCATTGGTTCCCCTTTATCCACCCTGTACGTTATGTCCTCAAAGAACTCAAGCAAATTTGTCAGACATGACTTCCCCTTCATAAAGCCATGCTGACTTTGTCCTATTAAATTATGTTTATCTAAATGTTCCGTTACTGTCTCCTTAATAATAGACTCCAAAATTTTACCCACCACAGATGTTAGACTAACTGGTCTATAATTTCCAGCCTTCTGCCTACTACCCTTTTTAAATAAGGGTGTTACATTAGCAGTTTTCCAATCTGCCGGGACCTTTGCTGAGTCAGGGAGTTTTGGAAAATTATTACCAAAGCATCCACAATCCCTACTGCCACTTCCCTCAAGACCCTAGGATGTAAGCCATCAGGTCCAGGGGATTTATCCGCCTTGAGTCCCATTATTTTACTGAGTACCAATTCCTTAGTGATTTTAATCGTATTTAGCTCCTCCCCCCCTAGAGCCCCTGTTTGTCCAGTGTTGGGATATTCTTAGTGTCCTCTACCGTAAAGACTGAAACAAAATATTTGTTCAGCATTTTTGCCATCTCCATGTTTCCCACCATTAATTTCCCGATCTCATCCTCTAAGGGACCTACTTTTGCCTTAGCCACCCTTTTTCTTTTTATATAACTATAGAAACTCTTGCTATCTGTTTTTATATTTTTTGCTAATTTATTTTCATAATCTATCTTCCCTTTCTTAATCAATCCTTTAGTTACTTTTTGCTGTCTTTTGAAGACTTCCCAATCTTCTATCCTCCCACTAAGTTTGGCTACCTTATATGTCCTTGTTTTTAGTTGGATACTATCCTTAATTTCTTTACTTAGCCACGGATGGCTGTCATTTCTTTTACACCCTTTTTTCCTCAGTGGAATATATATTTTTTGAAAGTTGTAAAATAACTCCTTAAATGAACACCACTGCTCATGTACCGTCTTACCCTTTAACCTATTTTCCCAGTCCACTTTAATCAATTCCGCTCTCATACCATCATAGTCTCCTTTATTCAAGCTCAGTACGCTTGTCTGAGAACCAACCTTCTCACCCTCAAATTGGATATGGAATTCAACCATGTTATGGTCACTCATTCCAAGGGGATCCTTAACTAGAACATTATTAATTAATCCTGACTCATTACACAGGACCAGGTCCAAGGTTGCTTGCCCCCTTGTAGGATCAGTTACATACTGCTCAAGAAATCCATCCCTAATACACTCAATAAACTCTTCCTCAAGGCTGCCCTGCCCAATTTGATTTGTCCAGTTAATATGATAGTTAAAATCCCCCATAATTATAGCTGTTCCCTTATTACATGCCCCAACTATTTCCTGATTAATACTTCTTCCAGCAGAGTTGCAACTATTAGGAGGCCTATATACTACTCCCACTAGTGTTTTTTTCCCCTTATTATTCCTTATCTCCACCCAAACTGTTTCATTATCCTGATCCTTTGACCCAATATCATTTCTCTGTAATACAGTGATTCCTTCCTTTATTAACATAGCTACCCCACCTCCTCTTCCTTCCTGCCTGTCCTTCCTGATTGTTAAATACCCTGGCATATTTAATTCCCAGTCGTTGTCACCCTGCAGCCATGTTTCTGTAATGGCCACAAGATCATACCCATACGTAGTTATTTGTACCGTCAACTCGTCTATTTTGTTACTAATGCTGCGTGCATTCAGATAAAGAACTTTTAAATATGTTTTGTGACAATTTATTCCTGCTTTTACCCCCTTTACTACTTTACCTTTATCTTTATATATTCTGTCCATTCCTGACACGCTCTGGTTTTTAATTACCCCACTGCTACTTTGCTCTATTGCCTTCTCCGCTGACATTTTTATTTTTTGCTCTCTTGAAACCTCCCCCCCACTAATTAGTTTAAAGCCCTCTCTACAGCCCTAGTTATTCGATTCGCCAGGACTCTAGTCCCAGCACTGGCCAAGTGAAGTCCGTCCCAACAGAACAGCTCTCTCCTGTCCCAGTACTGGTGCCAGTGTCCCAGGAAGCAAAACCCATTTCTCCCACACCAGTCTTTGAGCCACGCATTTAACTCTCTGATTTTATTTACCCTAGCCAAATTTGCTCGTGGCTCAGGTAGTAATCCAGAGATTACTACCCTAGAGGTTCTGTTTTTTAATTTGGCCCCTAGCTGCTCATACTCCCTCAGCAGAACCTCATTCCTTGTCCTATCTATGTCATTGGTACCAACATGGACCATGACAACTGGATCTTCCCCCTCCCACTCCAAGTTTCTCTCCAGCCCAGAGGAGATGTCCTTAACCCTGGCACCGGGCAGGCAACACAGCCTTCGGGACTCTCGCTCTCGGCTGCAAAGAACCCTATCTATCCCCTTAATGATACTATCCCCTACCACTACAACATTTCTTTTTACTCCCCCCACTTGAATGGCTCCCCGTACCACGGTGCTGTGGCCAGGTTGCTCATCCTCCCTGCAGTCCCTGCTCCCGTCCTCACAGGGAGTAAGAGCCTCGAACCTGTTGGACAAGAGCAAGGGCTGTGGCTCCTCCAACACTACCTCCTGGATCCCCGTACCTGCCTCACTCGTAGTCACACCCTCCTGTCCCTGATCACGGGCTACATCTGAATTAGTTCATCTAATTGGTGTGACTACCTCCTGGAACACAGAGTCCAGGTAACTCTCCCCCTCCCTGATGTGTCGCAGTGTTTGAAGCTCGGACTCCAGCTCATCAACACGGAGCCGGAGTTCCTCGAGCAGCCAACACTTACTGCAAATGTGATCACCGTGAACATCAATGGTGTCCACCAGCTCCCACATATTGCAGCAGTAACACATCACCTGCTCTCCCATTCTATGTAATTAATTAAATTTATTAATATTATTTACCCTTTAATTAATTTAAATTAAAACAATACACTTCTGTGACAGTTTGATCTGAGTCTCTTCACTCCGTCCTGACAGTTTGATCTGAGTCTCCTCACTCCGTCCTGTGACAGTTTGATCTGAGTCTCTTCACTCCGTCCTGACAGTTTGATCTGAGTCTCTTCACTCTCCGTCCTGTGACAGTTTGATCTGAGTCTCTTCACTCCGTCCTGTTCTGCTCATATAACTTGTCTAATTCAGGATATTGAACAGCTAGTTCTGTGAGTAGAACAGACAGAAAGAGTGAGATCAGTCTGTGAGTAGAAGCCTAGTTGTAGATCCAGATTTTTAATGTTCACTCTCTGAATTGAAAGATACACTATTAGAGATTGCTCTTGTATTCCTGCCATTTCCACTTCCTCTTCTTTCCCACTACAATCCTGCCCACCAGAATTCTCTTCCAAGAATCCTTGGCTTTGCTACCTCTTTACCCAGCTTCAAAGGCCTTCTTAAAAACCCTTCCCTTTTACAGTACCTTCAGAATCTTCCCCCTAAATTATTTTCCTTCCATGGCTTTGTGTCCACTTTTTCCTGCCTTGTTAAGCTCTCTGAGAAGTTTACTTTACGTGAAGCGCATCAACTCTATCCTCGCTGACCTACATTGGCTCCTGGTCCAGCAACACCTCAAATCTTATCCTTGTGTTCCCATGGCCTCGCCCACCCAATCTCTGTAACCTCCTCCAGCCATACAATACTCCAAGAACTCTGTGTTCCTCCAATTCTGGCCTCTTGATTATCCCCAATTTCCTCTGCCTCAACAATGGCAGCCGTGCCTTCATCTGTCTGGGTCCTAAGCTCTGGAATTCCCTCCCTAAATCTCTCCGCCTCTCTCCCTCTCTGTCCTCCTTTAAGACGCTCCTTAAAACCTACGTCTTTCACCAACCTATTCTAATATCTCCTTATGTGGCTCGGTATCAAATTTTGTCTGATAACGCTCCTATGAAGCTTCTTGGAACGTTTTACTAGATTAAAAGTGCTATATGAATGCAAGTTATTGTTGTGAGGGGCTCGATAGAAATGTAAGTTGCTGATAGAGGAGCGAACAGACTGATTACTTACCGCTACAGTAGCCTTAGTGGGCTGAAGAATGCAGAGCTGGAGAGCTAAGTAAAGTAGACACAGGAATTCAGTAATTCAATAATTAAAGCGAGTTAGTAGTTGCAGTAAGTTGTTAGTTAAAGCATGTTATTTAAGCGAGCTATTAGTTAAAATGAATTATTTCGGTTGGGCTTCTCGTACATTACAGACATTCCCAGGTGCCATGTGCAGTGGCTTTATCTCTCTTAATTATCTTTCCCTCAATTTATTTTTGTGGATCCCAGATTGTGACATGGAAAGAACCTTCGACCTCCCCCCGCGCCCCCCCATGCACTATTTCCTAACTAAGGGGACGGGAGATGACTTGCCCTCCAACCTCTGCCTCTGACAGATGCCCAGATGCTGGGCTGACTCTTCTGCCGGCCTGTTCCTCCCCCAGTGGGAAAGGGGCTGAACTCTGCCCTGGGGCTTTCCTAATTTCATGGCTGAGGTGGAAACTCACAGTTACTGAGCCTGGTTAATTGTATCATAGAGCATCTACCAGGGAATCTCCTGTGAGAGTGACCACTGTGGGAGGGGATTGGAGAGAGGACCCTTTATACACAGAGGTAACTCCCAATGGATGTACCAGTCCACTCTGCAGCAATTCCTTAGTTTGGTCAAGGAGATTTATATTATAATTGGCTAAATGATGCACATGGAAAAGATGTCACTGCCGATACAGGGAGAGGATCCAGTCCTCTTGGGTCAGTATAAATGTGGTGGGGGGGAGCAACAAGAGTCAGATTTTAGGAAATCTCTTTACAATGACAATTTGCCTGTCAACTGGTAAAATCGTATGTTGTTAACAAATGCTATACAATAAAACTGATTGAAGAGGGCCGCTTCGGAATGGCGGGCCGTGGGTTTGCTCTGTGATTGCCCACATGGTGACTTCCCAGAATCCTAGCTGGCACAGCTGAGAAGAAGCACCTTTAATTGAGGTTGGAGCAGCTGGTTCAAGAACCGGATTGGCCCAGACTAGGCTGGAGATCACTGCCCGCTGTCTCCAGTGAGGATGATGCACAGAATGGCGGGGCTGAAGGGTGGGGGGAAATGTACTATTTGCCTGACAATGATATCAAACTGCTGATTCACATGAACTGGAACATTTAATTGGGAGAACATGCTGTCCATAAAACTTTCCAGTAAATCAGGGCTCCTTTATAATTTAACAAGATTATACCAACCTCCATTGAACAAGGACAAGGCTGCCAAAGTCAGAAAGGGAGCTGACCTTCCTACAAATTCATACATCACACTTCCAAAAGGTGCTCCAACTGCAAGCAATGAAATAACCGGAATGAATCCACACTAAACAGATAAAGTACCAGCTGTAAGCATCAGTAGGCGGACAAAAGGTCATTCACTTCATCCCACTCACGCTCTTGTGTTGCTCTGTCAGTGCTGCTGAGAATTGGCGCTTGGGAGGTGCATGAGAGCAATGAGAGCAATGAGGTTGCTGGCCTCTTGCCTTATCCTTCCTGCCTCTGTTCTGCACTTCAACCGAAGCAGCCTGGCTGAGATCAGCATGTAGGGAAAACTCATGGCTGGGGTTGTGCCTTTCTATTGAGCACCCATATGAGGCGTTTAGCTTGCTGGAGCAGACACAATGGAAGCAGATGCTAGAATGTTTGGTGCTTTTTCCCCACAAGTGTATCAGCACACATGTTCAATTTAAGTGCAAAGTACAAATTACTTACTGAGCACTCCCAGTGCTATGCCTCCCATCGCTATCCCCATGGCTTTGCCTCTTTCATTGTCATCTGTATAATTACTGGCCAACATTCCCAAACCTACAGAGGAAGAAACCATTAGTCCAACAAACATTAACCCTTAAAGAGAAACAGTGAAACTTCACCTCATGCATTGCACTTGGCTGGAAGTCATTCTCAGTCTGTCTACCCACCTAGAAGCTTAGAGTTTCAGTGAACCTGTCACCATTGCACTGTCACATTTCAAAGCTTCTGATTATTTAGAACTCCTGACCAGCCTCGATCAGGAGCCCAATGCTTCAGTGTTGGAGTGGTCTGAGCTATTTGGCTTCAGTTCATTATTTGACTGAGTTTATTAACACTCTCTTAAATCCACTACAGTTAATTCTTGCAGAAGCAGGCAGATGTGAAGGTATGTTGTGACTGGGAGAAGGAAAACTGACCAATCTAATCTCTAATCTTCATGCTCGGTAAATCCCGCCTCCTCCCCCACATTCTTCCGTTCAGTTCAGTCCTTTTCACTGATCCTTCACTCTCTGGACTCCATTCCTCTTGGATTCCCTCCCATCATCTTTAAGATATGTACTTCTAGGCCCTCCTAAAGCTGTATCTTCATTCTCTTTTATTCCAACTCCATTTTTCCTTCTTTGGAAATTTCCTCATGTTCATCCTATCCCCAAGAAAGATGACTCCCTCCTAACCCTGTAGCCACTGCTCTATTGCCCTCACATTGGTATTTTGTAAAATTAGGGAAGTTACTGTTAAATGGGATTGGGGTAATATACTGGCATGGATTGAAAATTGGTTAACAGACAGGAAACAGAGAGTAGGAATAAATGGGTCTTTTTCGGGGTGGCAGGCGGTGACTAGTGGGGTACCGCAGGGATCAGTGTTTGGGCCCCAGCTATTCACAATATATATCAATGATTTGGATGAAGGAACCAAATGTAATATTTCCAAGTTTGCTGACGACACGAAACTAGGTGGGATTGTGAGTTGTGAGGAGGATGCAAAGAGGCTTCAAGGTGATTTAAACAAGTTGAGTGAGTGGGCAAATACATGGCAGATGCAGTATAATGTGGATAAATGTGAAGTTATCCACTTCGGTAGGAAAAATAGAAAGATAGAGTATTATTTAAATGGTGATAGATTGGGAAATGTTGATGTACAAAGGGACCTGGGTGTCCTTGTACACCAGTCACTGAAAGCAAACATGTAGGTGCAGCAAGCAGTTAGGAAGGCAAATGGTATGTTAGCCTTCATTGCAAGAGGATTTGAGTACAGGAGCAAGGATGTCTTACTACAGTTATACAGAGCCTTGGTGAGACCACACCTGGAGTACTGTGTGCGGTTTTGGTCTCCTTACCTAAGGATATACTTGCCATATAGGGAGTGCAGCGAAGGTTCACCAGACTGATTCCTGGGATGGCAGGACTGTCGTATGAGGAGAGATTGGGTCGACTAGGCCTGTATTCACTAGAGTTTAGAAGAATGAGAGGCGACCTCATTGAAACTCTGACAGGGCTAGACAGACTAGATACAGCGAGGTCTAGAACGAGGGGTCACAGTCTCAGGATACGGGGTAGGACATTTAGGACTGAGATGAGGAGAAATTTCTTCACTCAGTGGGTGGTGAACCTATGGAATTCTCTACCACAGAAGGCTGTGGAGGCCAAGTCACTGAATATATTTAAGAAGGAGATTGATATATTTCTAGACACAAAAGGCATCAAGGGGTATGGGGAGAGAGCGGGAATATGGTATTGAGATAGAGGATCAGCCATGATCATACTGAATGGCGGAGCAGGCTCGAAGGGCCAAATGGCCTACTCCTGCTCCTATTTTTCTATGTTTCTATCTGAAATTATCCATCACTTTGAAAGTTCTGGCCTAATCCATGATCGTCAGTATGGTTCAGGCTTGGCTGTTGCACTGGTGATCATCTTGCCCTGGTTTCTCATCTCCAGAATTCTGCTCTTGAAAACTTTGATAAATCTTCTGTCATTTCATTGGTCAGATCTGGTGCCACGCTCTTCTAAACATTGCCTCCTTCCAAAGTTATGTTCATGGCTATCTAGTTTCCTCTCCAATTGCTCTGTCTGTGGTGTGGTTGATGGCTCATCCTCTAACTTGTTTTTTTGTTTATCTTAGTGATTCCCAGTGACTCTGTTCTCACAGCCACTCTGTTCCATTTCAGTAACTCGTTTACTCATCATCCAACCCTATCCACTCTTTTGCTGACAATGTAATTCTACATTCATCAACTTCCTTCAGTGCATGCCACCAATGCTTGCAATCTACAGTCTTCTTGAAGTACAATGTCAGTTGGGCAATAAAACATTTCTTTCAATGCTTGCAAGGGCGCAGGTTCTTCAAATCTCTTGTAAGTGTAACCAAAGCTACCACCTCTTACCTTCGTTAGCTCCATTTTTGGTCCTCCTTAATCTGTTGGCGTCCTGGCTTCACAACCTCCCCTGACCTCAAGTAGATCCCCAGCTCTAAAGTTGTCTCCAAGAAGTTTGATTTTCCCTTTCATACCAAACAATTCTGGTCTTCTCAGAACTCAGAACTCTCTGTAAAGCTCAAGATTTCAACACTGCTCCTGTGTCTGGGACACTCTTCAAGCATCTCGCTCACATACGTGGACAGACACAAACAAGCGTCATCTGACAGGTGATCCTTCAGTCACCTCTGACCTCCATCTCTCTCTTTCTCTCTCTCAATCACAACTTTATTGGTACGACTATGCCCAGTGCTCCTCTGAACTTCCCTCTCGTGTTTCTTCTCTTCTAAATACAGTATCCTACCAGCTAATCCTCCTCCCTATGCTGGTGGAAGCAGATTCAATAATAACTTTCAAAAGGGAATTGGATAAATACTTGAAAGGGAAAAATTTGCAGGGCTATGGGGAAAGAGCAGGGGAGTGGGACTAATTGGATAGCTTTTTCAAAGAGTCGGCACAGGCTCAATGGTCCAAATGGCCTCCTTCTGTGCTGCATCATTCTATCATTCTATGACCTCCACATTGTGTTGAGATCAAGGCTCAGTCTGCTACTCTAATTTATTCTTTCAAAGACCTCAAAACTCTTTACATCCCACAGTCTTTCCTTCTTCCTACACTCTTTTAAAACCAAGCCTGGGATCATCCAATCACTACTCTCTGATGTACTTCAATTTCTCTCCTATTCTATTACTGGTGTCCTGCACTTGGCCCTTCACCTGGGGTTTCTCAATACCTAAAAGAAATACCTGCTACCGAGGAACACGATGAGCCAATCCCTTGAAGAGCTCGAGCAACAAATAGCCAGGTATAGGTGTTCGAGAAAGCATACACTGTCGACAAGAGGAGAGGAATAGAAATGATGTCAGTAGAATTTTGATTGTGGGGAGAACAAGAATATGAATGAGCTTTCCAAAATTCGATGCATTCTTCCACATCAAGGAAGGACTCAGTTCATCCATTCAGTGAGGAGAACCTCATAACTCACGAATGGGATGAATGCAGCATTCTTCTGTTTCCCTGCTCCACCCACTCCCCCAGCCCTCCCCACCCCGCCCCGTTCTATTATTCCACTGACCTCCAGTGTATCTCCCTTACATCACACTTGAACTCAGAAATATTTTGTAATGCGGTCAGTGCGATGACAAAAGATTGTGGTCAGTAGCAGCCGCTAGAACTGACCCCTGGAGCTCTGCTAGTCACAGCTCTCCACTTGGACCTGCTCCTACTGACCACTGCCCAATTTCTCCTATTATTCAGTCAATTTATTAGCCAGTTTACAACACACTCCTTTATCTCAAGAGCTTGCACTTTGGTCACAAGTCTCTTATGCGGCACCTTATCAAGTGCTTTCTGAAAGCGAGTTGTCGGACATGCACCACATTCCCATCATCCAGCAGTGTCCCGGGCATAATTCCTACCGTAAGATTGTGCAATTAAAGCACTACTCACATATTGTTGACACAAATATTATCAGGAAACCAGTGAACATTGGAATGTGATATCCGATCCTGAAAGAAAGAAAATACACTTTATACAAAGAGTGATGAGAGCTGCAGTATCAAGGAGTATCCACATTGCTGCCTCAGCTGAAGATCTTCATGGTCTTCACAGGAGCAAAGTTTAAACATTGTATGTTATATATTTTAATATGAAGGCAACTCCTTTATACATTTCAACAGCATCACCACTGCAACGAAGGCAGTGCATTCAGACTCTTACTATCCTGACTGGGCAAATTGGTCAGTTTCTTTATGACCAGAGGCCTTTTAAATTTCAGACTCTGTAAAGAAGAGAGATTCAGTTGATTCAAGTTCTGGAGATGAACTAGTGTGACCAGTGTCAGTTGTAAAGCAGAATAAAGTGATTTCCTGTCCTGGTTTTAGCTTTTCGCGCACCTATTCGTCTGGTTTGAAGTTATATCAAGCTGCCCTCGTGCTGCCTACACAGCTTGAGGGAGAAGCAGAAGCACTTGGATTTTCACTTTTCCTTTAGCCTAGAATTAGTCGAGAAAAGGGTGACATAAATTGCAATCTTAAACAAAGAGCCCAGGGCTCTCCTGCTGAAAGCCCTGTGCAGCAATTGCCAAAGCACAGATACAACTTAGCTGCATCGGGAATTCTCTGTTGTGACAATGAGCAGGAATTGTATACCGGAGTTCTCCACAAAGGAATGGTAGATTCCCTCCCGGGTCTCCCCACCACAGGCACCGTTCACCCAGCCAAGGGGCCGGCAGGAGACACACCCCAACCTTTGGCACTGCCCGGTTTGTTGTGGCTGGTGGGAGACAAGTGAGGGCAACGTGGCTGATTCAGCCACAGATTCTGTGCCACTTTAGGCCATCACTGGTGATCTGTTGTGTAGTAAACTGGGAGCTCAAGCCCAATTTCAAGGCTCCGTGGTACAGCACACTGGGGCACCACTGCGTGGCACGGTATGCTGGTACTCTGTGCAGCTCGGTGCCCAGTACCTAGAATTTCTATGCCAGAATTGACCCAGATTCAGTTACCTGCTGGTGCGAAGGTTTTCTTATTTACCTGTTGGTCAGTGGCCCTACCAATGGATTCACCAGGAGCTGCACAATGGCTTTGGCGGCAAATAACAAGCCAACGCGAACATTTTCCTCTGCAAGAAATGAGTCGTTCCTGCTGCAGTGGGCCCCTCCAGTGGCTGGTGTCAAGCCTAGAATGGCAGCCTCTGTAGTGTTCCTCCATTCAAACCCTTCCGTCTCGCTCTCAGCTCCTGCAGTGTGCTTCTCAATCGTAAGATCCACGCCACTGGAATTGGGGAAGTCAGGGGAGGGAGTGGGGAGCAGTGCTGGAAGCTGCTGTAGTGATGCTGAGCTACTCATTTCTGCGTTATGTTTCTCGTATAAGAAACTGGGGATGATGGGTACTGAAACAGAAAACAGATCATTATTGTTGACCAGCGTTTAAAATCCCATTAGCTGTAGAATGAAAAGTTGCGTTGCACTTCATTCTCTACCTCTGTAGCCATTGTGGACTGGATGATAGCACATGGGAAAAATGGTTCAGCTCTCTGAAGCCTTGGAATACAGCCTTAACCAAGGGCAATGGCTCTTTGTAACAACTATGAGTTATCATTTGGAGACACTTGCCACTGGAGATATATAAATGTGTCATCTCTACACATTACTTCGAGATAAGATGGGGAGACAGCCCAATAACGTAAAGTGTTGTTCTGCTAACATGCTGCCCTACAGCGTGGGAGACTGTAGATTCCAACCATAATTTCCCACATAGGTTCTTCCTACATTCAAGTTGGTTGGGCAGATACCGAGCCACGGCAAGGAACTTCCCTGGAGAAAAACTGTGGACCACGTCAACCTGGACCTTCTAAGGGTGGCTCAGAATGGTCACTGTTGGAGGCCTGGGAGCAGATTGCCGAGCTTCACTCTTGGCTGGGACAGGGGGGGAGGGGGGCGGGGAAATAGCTAACAAAAATAAAGGAGGAGGAAGAAGAGCTACTGTCTACTTTCTCTGCCACTGCTGTTCATTATGGTATGAGGAGCTGGTTCAACTCTCACTGTTCTCACCAGTTCAACAGACCACTTGACTAAGATGCCGTGCAGTCCCTTACTTACGGACAACTTGCTCTTCCCAGTACTGCAGGAATGAAAGAGAACAGGTTGTTGCTGAGCGTCAAAAAGACACGAGCATCTATTATTTTGCTCCTGTAGTCAGTGCAAACTGATTCCTCTTTAGACAGACAGTTTACATGAAGGTAGGCAGACATTGAAAAATGCAGCACATTAAAGTCTTTGGCCCCGATATTTAAAGGGAGGCGAGGTAGGAGCAGTGGTGGGGTGGGGGGGTTGTAGCGGCCAGGAATCCCGGAACTATGGGCAACATGGAGGTCCTGCCCAATTTAACGGCGGGACCTTATTTGAATTTTTTGTCTGTTTCCCAGCTGGCAGCCAGCCAGATTGAGAGGCTGACTGGCTGTCGGGCGGGAAGCCTGCAGCACAAGGCCGCAGCCAGAGAGCAGAGAGGAGGGAGGGAGGATGGGGGGAAGAGATCGCGGGAGAACTTCAGATCGTGGGTCTTCGGATGGCGTAATTGCAGGGGGGCGGGGGGTGTGGTGGGGGTGTGGCGTGTGGTGGGAGGCCGATCACGGAAGGTTAGCTCCGGGAAGCCGGGGGAAGCATTCCCGCTCCTGCTGGCCCACAAGCAGTGCTGGAAAAGCACTTACCTGCTCGATCCAGCCGTTCTCGCCTCCCTTCAACTGCCGTGTTTCTCGAGCCCGGGCAAACCCGGCCCGCAGCCGTTAAATACAAAAGCCTGCTAAACTTGGAGCTACACAGCCTCGTTAGCATATTTAAATAACTGACCCCACCTATTGAGAGCTGGTGAGTCGCCAGTCCCCCAACCTGAGAAATTCGACCCCTCAGTGTGTGAGAGGCTCGGCCCCCCAGTGTGTGAGAGGCTTGGCCCCACAGTGTGTGAGAGGCTCGGCCCCACAGTGTGTGAGAGGCTTGGCCCCACAGTGTGTGAGAGGCTCGGCCCCACAGTGTGTGAGAGGCTCGGCCCCCCAGTGTGTGAGAGGCTCGGCCCCACAGTGTGTGAGAGGCTCGGCCCCACAGTGTGTGAGAGGCTCGGCCCCCCAGTGTGTGAGAGGCTCGGCCCCACAGTGTGTGAGAGGCTCGGCCGCACAGTGTGTGAGAGGCTCGGCCCCACAGTGTGTGAGAGGCTCGGCCCCCCAGTGTGTGAGAGGCTCGGCCCCCCAGTGTGTGAGAGGCTCGGCCCCACAGTGTGTGAGAGGCTCGGCCCCACAGTGTGTGAGAGGCTCGGCCCCACAGTGTGTGAGAGGCTTGGCCCTTCAATATTGCTCCCCTATTCTACCTGAAGGACAGAATGTGATGTTTTATTTGAGTCTCTCCAGATAATATTAGACTTGAACTTACCAATGACAGTTAGCAGGGTATAGTCCAGAAAGAGCGCGATATAAACAATAACTAGCACCATTGTCCTGGACTGCCTCGTCTTCTTCAGACACTGCCATGCTCGGCACTCCTTTACGCATGTCACCATTTCAGCCCCAGCGAGTAGGTTTGATCGGCTCTTTTACACACCTGAAACAACTCAAAACATTGCTCATCAGATGCAGGCGACACCAGCAACTGCCCCTAATTAACAGCATTAAATACCACAGGCTAATGATGGATATCGAGGAGAATCTAAACAGAAACAATCAGGACGTTAAGTTCCTCGAATTCCCAGCTGAGACTGTGACACTCGCCACCTGGCAGAAGCCTACGACCAGATGCAAGTGGTGACTGGGATTCAGGTCTGGCTCTTTGGTAATAGCCCGCCATTCCAATCCTGGAGTTTAAATAATTCTCAAAACATTTTGTTTCCATTTGCACTAGCACAGGCACAAGTGGCAGAGTTGGCCTCTTTCTGTGGTGTCATTTCTGTTATTCTGTTCTGTGTAAACAGAAGCAATGTTACAGGTAGTGAGGGATAGAGGGGAGGGGTGGGAAGAGCCTGAACTTAATGCCTTCTGACTTAGGCAACAGTAATACCAACCGAGCCAGGCTAACACATTGACGTTACAGGAATAATGCAACATGATCTTGGGTCTCCAAGTCCGAGGGCTCATTAAACGTGCAGCTTAATGTTGAATTCAGGGACTCCTTCATGAGTTCGACGACAGGTACCTCACAATCTGTGTGAGCAGTGAGCTCAGGGAAGCAGCTTAAACTGGTATAGAAACAGAAAATGCTGGAGATACTCAGCAGGTCAGGCAGCATCTGTAGAGAGAGAAACAGAGTTAACGTTTCAGGTCGATGACCCTTCGTCAGAACTGGAAAAAGTTGGAGATGTAACAGGTTTTTAAGCAAGTGTAGGGGGAGGGAAAGTGGGGGAGGGGAGGAAAGAACAAAAGGGAAGGTCTGTGATAGGATGGAAGGCAGGAGAGATTAAGAGACAAAAGGGATGATGGTGCAAGGCAAAAGGAGATGGTAATGGGACAAGTTAAGAAACAAAAGATGACTCTGGATGAAGTGTAAATGGCAATGGCAGATGATCACCAGCTGTGAGAGAGAGAAAAAATGATTGGGGCAGAGGTTATGGTCTGAAATTGTTGAACTCGATGATGAGTTCAGAAGGCTGTAAAGTACCTAATTGAAAGATGAGGTGCTGTTCCTCGAACTTACGTTGAGCTTCATGTAAGAGTGTAAGAGGCCGAGGATGGAGAGGTCAGAGTGGGAGTGGAGCGGAGAATTAAAGTGACAGGCGACCGGCAGCTCGGGGTCCCCCTTACGGACCGAACAGAGGTGTTCCGCAAAGCGGTCACACAATCTGAAATTGGTCTCCCCAATGTAGAGGAGGCCACATCGTGAGCAGCGAATACAGTATACTAAATTGCAAGAAGTACAAGTAAATCGTTGTTTCACCTGGAAGGAGTGTTTGGGGCCCTGGACAGTGGGAAGGGAGGAGGTAAAAGGGCAGGTGTTGCATCTCCTGCGCTTGCACGGGAAGGTGCCGGGCGAAGGGGAAGGAGTGTTGAGGGTGATAGAGGAGTGGACCAGGGAGTCACGGAGGGAGCTTCGGAATGCTGAAAGGGGAGGTGAGGGGAAGATGTGTTTGGTGGTGGGATCACGCTGGAGGTGGCGGAAATGGCGGAGGATGATCTGTTGAACGTGGAGGCTGGTGGGGTGAAAGGTAGAAGTGGGCTGTGCGGGGTTGGGGAACTATGAGGTTGGCAGCCGTGGAGGGAAGATCTCCAGAGGGGATGAGATCAGTGACAGTCTTGGAAACGACAGCTTGATGTTCGGTAGTGGGGTCATGGTGAAACAAGGGGAACCCTATCATGGTTCCGGGAGGGATGGGGAGGGGTGAGAGCAGAAGTGCGGGAACTAGAACGGACACGGTCAAGGGCCGTGTCAACCACGGTAGAGGGGAATCCTCAATTGAGGAAAAAGGAAGACATGTCGGAAGCACTAGTATGGAAAGTGGCATCGTCAGAGCAGATGTGGCGGAGACGGAGAAACTGGGAGAATGGAATTGAGTCCTTACAGGAAGCGGGGTGGGAGGAAGTGTAGTCCAGGTAGCTGTGGGAGTCAGTGGGCTTATAGTGAATGTTTGTCAATAGCCTATTACAAAAGATGGAGACAGAGAAGTCGAGGAAGGGAAGGGAAGAGTCGGAGATGAGGGTGAAGGAAGGTGAGGGAAGGGTGGAAATTGGAAGCAAAGTGAATGAAATTTTCTAGTTCAGGGCGAGAGCAGGAAACGGCACCGATACAGTCATCAATGTACTGGAAAAAGAGGTGAGGGAGGGGACCTGAGTAGGACTGTAACAAAGAATGTTCCACATATCCCACGAAAAAGCAGGCATAGCTTGGACCCATGCAGGTTTCCATAGCAACACCTTTAATTTGGAGGAAGTGAGTGGAGTCAAAGGAGTTGTTCAATGTGAGAATAAGTTCAGCCAGGCGAAGGAGGGTGGTGATGGAAGGGAACTAGTTGGGCCTCTGTTCAAGGAAGAAGCGGAGCCATCCTGGTGGGGGATGGAGGTGTAGAGGGATTGGACGTCCATAGTGAAAAGGAGATGGTTGGGGCCAGGAAACTGGAAACTGTTAAAGTGGCGGAGAGCGTCGGAAGAGTCGCGGATGTAGGTGGGAAGAGACTGGACAAGGGGAGAAAAAATAAGAGTCAAGATAGGAAGAGATAAGTTCCGAGGGAAAAGAACAGGCTGAAACGATGGGTCTACCAGGGCAGTGGATCTTGGGAAGGAGGTAGAAGTGGGCTGTGTGGGGTTGGGGAACTATGAGGTTGGCGGCCATGGAGGGAAGATCTCCAGAGGAGATGAGGTCAGTGACAGTCTTGGAAACGATGGCTTGATGTTCGGCAGTGGGGTCATGGTCCAGGGGGAGGTAGGAGGAGGTGTCGGAGAATTGCCGTTCAGCCTTGGCTAGGTAGAGGTCGGTTCGCCAAACAACAACAGCACCACCCTTGTCAGCAGGTTTAATGACAATGTTGGGGTTGGATCTGAGAGAATGGAATGCTGCAAGTTCAGAGGGAAGTAGGTTGGAGTGAGTGAGGGGAGCAGAGAAATTGAGACGGCCGATGTCACGCCGGCAGTTTGCAATGAATAGATCTAGAGAGGTTAAAAGGCCAGAGGGAGGGGTCCAGGTAGAACGAGAATTCTGAAAACGGGAGAAAGGGTCAGTAGTGCGGGGGGGTCTCCTCTACATTGGGGAGACCAAACGCAGATTGGGTGACCGCTTTGCGGCACACCTCCGTTCAGTCCGTAAGGGTGACCCCGAGTTTCCGGTCGCCTGTCACTTTAATTCTCTGCTCCACTCCCACTCTGACCTCTCCGTCCTCGGCCTCTTACACTGTTCCAATGAAGCTCAACGTAAGCTCGAGGAACAGCACCTCACCTTTCAATTAGGCACTTTACAGCCATCTGGGCTCAACATCGAGTTCAACAATTTCAGACCATAACTTCTGCCCCTATCATTTTTTTTCTCTCTCTCACATGGCAGCTGTCGATCATTCTGCCATTGCCATTTACACTTCATCTAGAGTCATCTTTTGTTTCTTAACTTGTCCCATTACCATCTCCTTTTGCCTTGCACCATCATCCCTTTTGTCTCTTAATCTCCCCTGCCTTCCATCCTATCACAGACCTTCCCTTTTGTTCTTTCCTCCCCTCCCCCACTTCCCTGCCCCTACACTTGCTTAAAAACCTGTTACAACTCCAACTTTTTCCAGTTCTGACGAAGGATCATTGACCTGAAACGTTAACTCTGTTTCTCTCTCTCGCTCCACAGATGCTGCCTGACCTGCTGAGTATTTCCAGCATTTTCTGTTTTTATTTCATATTTCCAGCATCCGCAGTATTTTGCTTTTGTATTACAGCTTAAACTGGCTCTTGGTGGCCAGTTCCTCAGACATGTCCAGCTTCAGCTCTCTTCACTTTGCAATAGTCTTACTTGAGAGCTCAGTGAAACCTCACCTCTAGTTTGGACAGGTCAATAGGAAGCACTTGGGATTTAAGGATGTTTTCCTGATATAAATGCTATTGCTTTAATATGAATTGGGTGGGCATTACTAGGTTTCAGGGAACCAGATTCACCTGGTGTCCTATGTGACCTCTCCCCACCCCACACATACTGTGGAACTGTCAGAATAATGGGGTAACTTTGAGAAGAGAACGCAAGGGAGACAGATAGAGTGGAAATGGAAGACTGAAATATTAGAGAACACAAGAATAAAAGTACTGATTAGAAAAAACGAAATTCTCAGCTTAGTGGAATATTGCCATCAGTTTGTAAAGTTGAAATCTAAGGTAGAATCATAGGGGGAGAAATTTGGTTGGTTAGCGCCTCCCATTAGTGCTTGGTGGGGGGGCGCTAATGAAGTAGTGCCGGGGCGAGGCGAATCCAGCGCCGCATGCCAAATCCAGTTGCCCCTTAGTGCCGTCGCTAACAGTTAGCGCCTGGGGCTTTAGCGCCAGGCAGATCATGACGTCAGTGAGCATGCAACGCTCACTCAGCGTCCGATCTGCCAAATTCATTATCACCTCGTCCCGACAATGACAGGAAGAGGAGGCGTGAAGCAGGCAGACGCCGGCTCAGGGGCGCTATTTAAAGGGATCAGTCGCAGCTGTCAGGTTAGTGCTGTTTCACTGCTTCCTTGTCAGTTTGTGATTGAATTAAACTCTTGCACAATCATTTAAAGGTTCTTTAATATCACGAGTGCTGTGGCTACTAAAAATGTGTTACATTTATTCTGCCAAAAGTTCAAAGTGCTACACATCGTTACATTAATGGGGGCTGTACTGGCAGTCGATCTTGCCCTCCAGGATCTACTGCGGAGGGAGCAGAGGCAGCGAGAAAGATTGCAAGATGTGGCCAGAGGGAGGAGGACGGCCATCAGGTCTCTCAACAGGAGGCCTTACCCTCTGAGGGTATTCCGAGACCTACCTCCAATTAAGCGAGGAGCAGTGTATTAGAAGGCTCCGCTTCAGCAAGGATGTGGTCACCGAACTCTGCCACCTCCTGCAACCAGACCTCGAGCCTCAGATCAGGGCGACCACGGCTCTCTCAGTGGCAGTCAAGGTTACTGTCGCCCTCAATTTCTTCGCCAGCGGTTCCTTCCAGTCTGCAACAGGAGATATAGCGAACATCTCACAGTTCGCCGTCCATCGCTGCATCCGGGAGGTCACAGAGACTCTCTACAGTAGGAGAAGGGACTACATTTCCTTCCCCATCACCAGAGAGAAGCAGGACAAACGTGCATGTGGCTTTGCCAGGATAGCGGGCTTCCCCATGGTGCAGGGCCGCCATTGACTGCACCCACATGGCTTTGCGGGCACCGCATAACAATCCTGAGGTCTTCCGTAACCGCAAAGGCTACCACTCACTTAATGGGCAGTTGGTGTGCAACCACAGACAGCGAATCCTCAATGTCAATGCCCGCTATCCTGGCAGCAGCCACGATGCCTTATCCTGCGCCAGACCGGTGTGCCAGCACTCTTCCAGCCACCACATCAAGCTCACGGCTGGCTGGTTGGTGACAAGGGCTACCCGCTCTCCACCTGGCTCATGACTTCCCTCTGCAACCCCAGCACTCCTGCTAGGCACTCATATAATGAGAGCCATGCCGCCACCAGGAACATCATCGAGCAGACCATCGGGGTGCTCAAGCAACGGTTCCGTTGCCTTGACCACTCGGGAAGAGCCCTCCAGTACTCGGCTGAGCGGGTGTCCCATTTCGTGGTGGTCTGCTGCATGCTCCACAACTTGGCCATTATGAGGGCCCAGCCCTTGCCACCAGGGATTGCGGGACCACCTCAGGAAGAGGAAGAGGATGAGGAGGAAGAGGAAGAGGAGGAGGAGGAGGAGGAGGAGGAGGAACAGGAGCGAGGGAGGAGGCAGCCAGTCAATCGGCCTTCTGGAAGGGCTTTCCGTGACTGCCTCATCAGACTGCAGTTCCAATAAATTAAACCCCAGATCCCCGTTGCTCAACACATCCCCATCATTCCATCCCTGATCCAGGTCATATCACAGTGCAAAGCTGAAATGAGAGACACCACAAAATCATCCAAAGCCAATTAATAAATTTATCAAACTAATCAGTGAACACATATTTACAAACAACAATATTAGCTATTCACCCTTGTGCAATTCCTTAGTGCCCCTCGTTACAGTGCCTTTGCCTACTCTAGTGCTCCTATAAAGTGTTGGCCCAGTGGCTGCAGCATGGCGGATGAAAGGCTGCTGAGTGTCCGTGCGGAAGACTTCAGATAGCCTGGCAGGACGCCCTCGACCAGCTCTGGGCCTGGAAGGCCCGGCTGTAGACTGCACCACTTCAGCATGCGTGGCAGCAGTCTGGGCTGGCTGGATGACAGGCAGCGACAAGGGTAATGGCGGAGTTTTTAAAAATTCATTCATGGGATGTGGGTGTCGCTGGCAATGCCAGCATTTATTGCCCATCCCTATTTGCCCTTGAGAAGGTGGTGGTGAGCCCCCTTCTTGAACCGCTGCAGTTCGTGTGGTTAAGGTACTCCCACAGCGCAGTTAGGGAGGGAGTTCCAGGATTTTGACCCAGCGACAATGAAGGAATGGCGATATACTTCCAAGTCAGGATGGTGTGCAACTTGGAGGGGAACTTGGAGGTGGTAGTGTTCCCATGCGCCTGCTGCTCTTGTACTTCTAGGTGGTAGAGGGCTCAGGTTTGGGAGGTGCTACCAAAGAAGCCTTGGCGAGTTGCTGCAGTGCATCTTGTAGATGGTACACACTGCAGCCACGGAACGCCGGTGGTGGAGGGAGTGAATGTTTAGGGTGGTGGATGGGGTGCTAATCAAGCGGGCTGCTTTGTCTTGGATGGTGTCGAGCTTCTTGAGTGTTGTTGGAGCTGCACTCATCCAGGCAAGTGGAGAGTATTCCATCAAACTCCTGACTTGTGGATGTAGATGCTGGAAAGGCTTTGGGGTGTCAGCAGGTGAGACATTCGCCGCAGAATACCCAGCCTCTGACCTGCTCTTATTGCCACAGTATTTATATGGCTGGTCCAGTTAAGTTTCTGGTCAATAGTGACCCCCAGGATGTTGATGGTGGGGGATTCGGCTATTGTAATGCCGTTGAATGTCAAGGAGCAATGGTTAGGCTCTCGCTTGTTGGAGATAGTCATTGCCTGGCACTTGTGTGGTGTGAATGTTACTTGCCACTTATCAGCCCAAGCCTGAATGTCGTCCAGTTCTTGCTGCATGCGAGCATATGCCAGTGGTGAGAGCAGGAATGCTGTCATCCTGAGAGATGACAGCAGCTTCCTGCTCCACTGACCCCATGGCACTCCCCCGGGGCAAACCGCTGGAGCACAGATTGCTAGCCTGCTTCGACACCGGGAAAGCCCCGGTCGACGGTGGTCGACCCAGCCATGATGGCAGCAGTCACAGCTTGCGTGGCATCAAGCTGAGACTGTATGAGAGCAGTCTGAGAATTGATGGCACCAAGCATAGGCTGCATTACTGCACTAAGACGTTGCATGGCTTCCACCTGTGCTGTAATGGAAGCTGCAACATCGCCCATCACACGCGACATAAGGTCCGGGTCGCCACAGTCTCTCTGGGAGTCCACCATCCTTTGCAGACTGCAAATGATGAGTTCCATGGTGTGCGCAGAGCTCTGTGCAATGTTGGACACGGACTCCTCCACGCTCCTCATCATTGCCGTGATGCTCTCAGGCACCCTTGCCATTGCATCTATCATCTCCGTGTGCATGCCCATCACCCTTCTTCTAAAGGCCTCCCATCAAGGTCCTCATCTGAGTCCTGTGCAGCAGAACTTGTGCGCGAACTCGCCCTTCGGGCAGCTGACTCCCGAGCTACCCTTTCCCTCTGGCCTTGCTGCAGCCCGCTCATCCCCGGTGCATCACCGTGTGCAGATCCCACTACTATGCTAGCCTCTAAAGAACGCGTAGTGCCAGTATCTGAGCTGGTGCCTGCGGGTGAGACATGCAGTGACGCGATGTGTTTTTCGCCCTCCTCTTCTTCCACCTCGCTCTCTATGGTACCCTCAGGGACAGGCTGCTCAGATGCTTGCTCATTATCTGAAAGCATAAAGGCATAAGAGACGGGTTAAGGTGAGGGGAGGGGGGGAAGGAAGGGAGAAAGGCATGATTAGCTGGAAAGTGGGAAAGGCTTATGGGGTGAGGGGGAAGTGGGATGTGAGAAGGAGGAGTAGGGAAGAACATACTGTTGTTGTCCCCAAGGGAGTCAACATCGCTGGTGGCCACGGCACCCACCACCTGGCACCCAATGATTTACAGCACTCTTTCCTCCAGCTCAGAAAGTGGTTGGGTGTCAGGTTGTCCCGTGCCCATGCGCTCCTGCTTCCTCCTGTTGTGAGCGACCTTGGCCTGCAAGAGAGCGGACCTCAACAGGCAACATTCGAAAGTGACGTCAGAGATTTAAAGTGACATCGGCACAAGGGAAGGAGCTGATTGGTAAGTAGGACCTGGTGAGTATTTCTACAGTCCAGTCGTTGAAGTAAAAGTAAGGTCTCTAGTTTAGAGTAAGTAGTGCTTAAAGTGAAGTAAGGTCCCCAGTGTATTTAATATTCTTTAATTTAAAGGAAGTAAAGGGAGTAAATTAAGGATAGGACATGGCAGGGCAGCTCGGCAGCGTGGAGTGCTCCTCCTGTGCTATGTGGGACGTCAGGGACACTTTAGGTGTCCAGGGCGAACACGTGTGCAGGAAGTGTCTCCAGCTGCAGCTACTCGAAATCCGCGTTTCGGAGCTGGAGCTGCGGCTGGAGTCACTGTGGAGCATCTGCGAGGCTGAGATCTTCGTGGATAGCATGTTTAATGAGGTGGTCACACCGCAGGTAAAGAGTGCACAGGCAGACAGGGAATGGGTGACCGCCAGACAGAGTAAAAGAACTAGGAAGGTAGAGCAGGAGTCCCCTGGGTCCATCTCCCTCTCCAACAGATTTTCCGTTTTGGATACTGCTGGGGGAGATGGTTTCTCAGGGGAATGCAGCAAGAGCCAAGTCCGTGGCACTACGAGTGGCTCAGCTGCACAGGAGGGGAGGAAAGAGTGGGAAAGCAATAGTGATAGGGGATTCTATCGTAAGGGGAACAGATTGACGTTTCTATGGCCGCAGACGTGACTCCAGGATGGTATGTTGCCTCCCTGGTGCCAGGGTCAAGGATGTCACTGAGCGGCTGCAGGACATTCTGAAGGGGGAGGGTGAACAGCCAGAGGTCGTGGTCCATATCGGTACCAACGACATAGGTAGAAAGAGGGACGAGGTCCTGCAAGCAGAATATAGGGAGCTAGGAAACAAATTAAAAAGCAAGACCTCAAAGGTAGTAATCTCAGGATTACTCCCAGTGCCACATGCTAGCGAGAGCAGAAATAGGAGAATAGACCAGATAAATGCGTGGCTGGAGAGATGGTGTGGGAGGGAGGGATTTAAATTCCTGAGGCATTGGGACCGATGCTGGGGAAGGTGGGACCTGTACAAGCTGGACAGGTTACACCTCGGCATAAACGGGACCAACACCCTCGCAGGGGGGTTTGCTAGTGCTGTTGGGAAGGATTTAAACTAGTTTGTCAGGGGGCTGGGAACCTAAGTGTGGGCCCAGAACAGAGAGAAACAAAGCTGGAAGTGCAAGTTAGAAAAGTAGTCAGCAAAACTAGTAGGGAGCAGAAACAAAGGCCAACAGTAAAGAGGGTCAAAGTGCAGAAAAATATTAAACAGGCAAAGTTGAAGGCACTTTATCTAAATGCACGTAGCATTCGCAACAAGGTGGGAACTGAATGTTCCAGGGTACTCAACATTTAGGAAGGACAGACAAAAAGTAAAAGGAGGTGGCGTAGCGCTGTTAATAAGGGATGAGATCAGTACGGTAGAGATAAAAGATCTTGGCTCTTTAGGGACAAGTGACCATAATATGATTGAATTTTACATTAAGTTTGAGAGTGATGTAGTCCAATCTGAAACTAAGGTCTTCAATCTAAACAGAGGAAACTACAAGGATATGAGGGACAAGTTGGCCATGGTAGATTGGGAGACTACACTAAAAGGTATGAAGGTGGACATACAATGGCTAACATTCAAGGAAATAATGCATAATTTGCAACAAACATATATTCCTCTAGGGCATAAAAACCCAAAACCATGGCTAACAAAAGAAATTAAAGCTAGTATTAAGTCAAAGGAGGAAGCTTATAAAGTTGCCAGAAAAAGCGGTCAGCCTGAGGATTGGGATCTTTTTAGAAATCAGCAAAGAGGGACCAGGAAATTGATAAAGAGAGGGAAAATGGAATATGAGCACAAACTAGCGAAAAATATAAAAACGGATTGTAAAAGCTTCTATAGGTATGTGAAAAGGAAAAGACTGGCGAAGGTAAATGTAGGTCCTTTACAGTCAGAGACGGGAGAATTTATAATGGGGAATGAGGAAATGGCAGAGAAATTAAATACTTTGTTTCTGTCTTCACGGAGGAAGAAACAAAAGACCTCCCAGAAATACGAGAAAACCAAGGGTGTGACGAGAATGAGGAACTTAAAATGTGAAGTTGTCCATTTTGGCAGGAAGAATAAAAAAGAAGCATATTATCTAAATGGTGAGAGATTGCAGAGCTCTGCAATGCAGAGGGATCTGGGTGTCCTAGTGCATGAATCACAAAAGGTTACTATGCAGGTACAGCAAGTAATTAGGAAAGCTAATAGAATGTTATCATTTATTGCGAAGGGAATTGAATACAAAAGTAGGGAGGTTATGCTTCAGTTATACAGGGCATTGCTGAGGCCACATCTGGAGTACTGTGTACAGTATTGGTCTCCTTATTTAAGGAAGGATGCAAGTGCGTTGGAAGCAGTTCAGAGAAGGTTTACTAGACTAATACCTGGAATGGGCGGGTTGTCTTATGAGGAAAGGTTGGACAGGCTAGGCTTGTATCCGCTGGAGTTTAGAAGAATAAGAGGTGACTTGATTGAAGCATATAAGATCCTGAGGGGTCTGGACAGGGTGGATGTGGAGAGGAGGTTTCCTCTTGTGGGAGAATCTAGAACTAGGGGTCACTGTTTAAAAATAAGGGGTCGCCCATTTAAGACAGAGATGAGGAGAAATTTTTTCTCACAGACGGTTGTGAGTCTTTGGAACTCTCTTCCTCAGAGGGCGGTGGAAGCAGTCTTTGAATATTTTTAAGGCAGAGGTAGATAGATTCCTGGTAAGCAAGGGGGTGAAAAGTTATCGGGGGTAGGCGGGAATGTGGAGTAATCAGATCAGCCATGATCTTATTGAATGGTGGCGCAGGCTCAAAGGGCCGAGTGGCCTACTCCTGCTCCTAATTTGTATGTTCGTATGTAAAGAAATTATTATTAGTAAAAAAACAGTACTAGCAAAATTAATGGGACTAAAAGTCGACAAATCCCAAGGACCGGATGACCTACATCCTAGGGTTTTGAAAGAGGTGGCCATTGGAATAGTGGACGCATTGGTTGTCATATTCCAAAATTCTATAGATTCTGGAATGGTTCCTGCAGATTGGAGGATAGCAAATGTAACCCCGCTATTTAAGAAAGGAGGGAGAGAGAAAACGGGGAACTACAGACCTGTTAGCCTCACATCAGTAGTTGGGAAAATGCTGGAATCTATTATAAAGGATGCAATAACTAGGCACTTAGAAACTAATAGTAAGATTGGGCAGAGTCAACATGGATTTATGAAAGGGAAATCCTGTTTGACAAACCTATTGGAGTTCTTTGAGGATGTAGCTAGTGGAGTAGACAAAGGGGAACCGGTAGATGTGGTGTATCTGGATTTTCAGAAGGCCTTCGATAAGGTCCCACACAAGAGGTTGGTGAACAAAATTAGGGCACATGGAATTGGGGGTAATATACTAGCATGGATTGAGAATTGGTTAACAGACAGAAAACAAAGAGTAGGGATAAACGGGTCTTTTTCAGGATGGCAGGCTGTGACTAGTGGGGTACCGCAAGGATCGGTGCTTGGGCCCCAGCTATTCACAATCTATATCAATGATTTGGATGAGGGGACTAAATGTAACATTTCCAAATTTGCTGATGATACAAAGCTAGGTGGCAGTGTCAGTTGTGAAGAGGATGTGAAGAGGCTTCAAGGGGATCTCGACAGGCTCAGTGAGTGGGCGAGAACATGGCAGATGGAATATAATGTGAATAAATGTGAAGTTATCCACTTTGGTAGAAAAAACAGAAAGGCACAGTATTTCCTAAATGGTGAAAGATTGGGGAACGCAGATGCTCAAAGGGATCTGGGTGTCCTTGTACATGAGTCACTGAAAGTGAATGTGCAGGTGCAGCAAGCCATTCGGAAGGCAAATGGTATGCTGGCCTTCATTACAAGAGGATTTGAGTACAGGAGTAAAGAAGTCTTACTCCAATTATATAGGGCCTTGGTGAGACCACACCTGGAGTATTGTGTACAATTTTGGTCTCCTTACCTAAGGAAGGATATACTTTCCATAGAGGGAGTGCAACGAAGGTTCACGAGATTGATTCCTGGGATGGCGGGACTGTCGTATGAGAAGAGATTGAGTAAACTAGGCCTGTATTCTCTTGAATTCAGAAGAATGAGAGGGGATCTCATTGAAGCATACAAAATTATTACAGGGCTTGATAGGATGGATGCTGGGAGAATGTTTCCCTTAGCTGGGGAGTCTAGAACCAGGGGCCACAGCCTCAAGATAAAGGGTAGGCTATTCAGGACTGAGATGAGAAGAAATTTCTTCACACAGGTGGTGAATCTTTGGAAGTCTCTACCCCAGAGGGCTGTGGAGGCTCAGTCATTGGGTATATTTAAAACAGAAGTCAATAGATTTCTGACTAGTAAGGGCATCAAGGGATATGGCGATAGGGCCGGTGAATGGAGTTGAGACAGAAGATCAGCCATGATCTCATTGAATGGCGGAGCAGGCTCGAAGGGCCGAATGGCCTATTCCTGCTCCTATTTCTTATGTTCTTATAAGTGTGTGAGTGAGTGTGGAGCAATGTGTTTGGGAGATGTGCCTGCCATAGTTGAATAGCTGTCATTGTGTGCAAGGTGTGAGATGTGGGTGTGAGTGTTGGTGGGTGGAGATTGTTGGTGGGTGAGTGCTGGGGGTGTGGTGCTTTGGGCAGTGTGTGCAGACTGTGGTTCAGATGGTGGTATGTAGCATTTGTTGAAGCACTGACCCACCCTGACCACCCGAGTGAGGTTGTTAAATTTCTTCCTGCACTGTGTGTGGGTCCTGGGGACCACAGTGCTGCCCGAGACCTGCTGGGCTACCTCCCTCCACATGGTGCGGAAGACTTGCGGCGAGGGCCTCCTGCCACTTGTCGGGTAGAGCACCGCCCTCCCTCTCTCCACAGCGAAGACCAACGTCTCCAATGCTTGGTCGCAGAATCTGCGAGCTCTCCCCCTGGGCCGTTGATCTGCCATAATGACACCTCCTTCAGTGGTCCGGTTCCTTCTCCTTGGCCTTCTGCTGCTTGCTGAGACAGCTGCAGAACCAGCAATGCTGAGAATGAGGTTCTGCAGCATGATTGAACCTCCCCTTTAAGAACTGGAAAGAGCCTGTGGCAATGATGACTAGCGATTAGACTGCACCTGAAATTGCTTAGCGCTTTGAGTCTAACGCCACTGAGCTAGGTCATCAGCGCTTGATTTAGCGCTCCCATCCTTTCTTTGAGCGATGACACTGAATTTCGCGTGCAGCAAGATTCATTAGCGCCTGGTGCTAAATTTCAAACTTTTCTGAAGTTAGCGCCCATTCATGAACGACAATGAATTTCGCCCCCATTGAATCCAATAGCACAGAAGGAGGCCACTTGGCTCATTGTGCCTGTGCCGGCTCCTTGAAAGAGCTATCCAATTAGTCCCACTCCCCGCTCTTTCTCCATATCCCTGCTAATTTTTCCTTTCCAAGTATACTTTTGTTCATGTGCGTCATGCTTTAAATGTACACGTTGGCAGCAAGTTAATCAATTTGTATAAAATTTTCCTGCAATGGCTACATGAGTTCATCTCCTGTTAGCTTAATTTCCACAACGGTACGGCAGGGAAATTCTATACAAACTATCTGCCCAAACTCGGAGCAGCACAGTGAACACCTGAATAACCAGTATGGTGGGTTGTCTAAACTCCGGCCCATGGGTCGAACGCAGCTTGATTCATGATTTCACCTGGGCCACAGAGCTTTGCCTTTTATCCTGGGATGAGAGGGTTGTCCTATGAGGAGAGACTGAGTAGATTGGGCCTATACTCTCTGGAATTTATAAGAATGAGAGGTGATCTCATTAGGCAACACGGTGGCATAGTGGTTAGCACTGTTACCTCACAGCGCCAGGGACCCGGGTTCGATTCCGGCCTCGGGTGACTGTCTGTGTGGAGTTTGCACATTCACCCTGTGTCTGCGTGGGTTTCCTCCGGGTGCTCCGGTTTCCACCCACAGTCCAAAGATGTGCGGGTTAGGTTGATTTGGCTTTGATAAATTGACCCTTAGTGTTAGGGGGGATTAAATTTATGGGGATAGGGTGGGATATGTGTCGGTGCAGGCTCGATGGGCCGAAATGGCCTCTATCTGCATTGTGGGGATTCTGTGATTATCTCTCTGCCGAGGTGTGATAAAGGGCAGTTAGAAAGATTAACTGTAATCATCTGGCAGTGTTCTCTGACTATATATGCTGTGACTATATGCATCTCTTCACTTCACCTGACGAAGGAGCAGCGCTCCGAAAGCTTGTGATTTCAAATAAAGCTGTTGGACTATAACCTGGTGTTGTGCGACTTCACACATTTGTCCACCCCAGTCCAACACCGGCATCTCCACATCATAAGAAGTTGTTGGAGATGAGCCAAGAAATAACTCAATTATGCGTCCAGTTGCGGAGCTCTTCAGAAACAATACTTAAGACGCAGGGAAAATTTGATGATACCAACAGAGCTTATCGAGAACTATAGAATTTGTCGCAGGAAAACAAGGAAAGAAAGGTGGCAAGGTGATGGAGAGAGGAGAGACAGGGAAGAGCAAAGGACAAGAAAAAGATTGAAGAATTAAAAGTTAGAGTGGCAGCCTTGTCCTTCGGCACTCACGAGGAGAAATCCAGTAGTGACGATGACGAGAATGATCCAGTCCTCCCAACAGCGCTGCCAGAGTTCAAAAGACCACTGCAGGTGGATGTCTCTAATGCCGAGCAGGGGGGAAGCGATACTTCTAGTATCAGTAGTAAGCGAGGGAGTGTCGCCAATTATACCCTGTCTAAATCAGGAGATAGTACGGGGGTACACAGATATGTTAAGATGGTCCCCATAGTTACCTAACACCTGCACACAGGAGGGATGACAAACAGAAAAAGTCAAGTCATATATGAAGATGAAGATAAAGAAATAAGTCGGGATCTGACCCTTTCAGAATTGTACCAACTCAGTGGCAATTGCCCAAATATGAAGGAATAGGAGACCCAACTCAGTTACTAAGTAAGTTCAGTTGCTACAGCAGGCACACTACTTGACAGACAAGGATGCTTTTCTACTGCTGCAGGCTGCCTTGCCTCCAGGCGTGACATTGCCTGATAAGTTTATGGCATAAATAGCAGCTAATAAAAAACCCTAGGTTGAACACTTTACATGTAACAAAAGGGGTTAGGAAAAGGAGAAAGAAGTTAAAAAGCCCACAGGCAAAGTTAAAGAAATAGCATTGCTGTGAGGAAGAAATAGGATAAATGTCTTCAGCATGTTTTGTTTTTAAATTAAAGAAAAGGAAAAGTTTCCGAGAGTGTGTGTGAATGTTTCCTGGCTCACGACCGGGGAATATCACATAAATTTGGCACTTTGAGTTCATAATCCATTGCAGGGATCAATGGAAGGAAAAATAGGGGAGACTGGTCACCTCTAATAGGTCTAATAGTCCAAGCTTCAGCCTTGAAATTACGGTATCCATGGTGTCTGGTAGAAAATGAATTTGAACTTTTCAAAACATTGGACTAGAGTTAAAAAAAAAATCTTATTTTAAATCAATCTGAACAATTACAAAGCACAGTTACTGCAAGTCTGCCAATGACAAAGATAGGCAGCAATCTAAGCAGTGTAGATGGAAGCATAAATTACATGAGATATTAAGCGATTAAATGAAAGGGAAAAACTGTGACAAATGGATTTTAATGTAGGCAAATGTAAGGTCAGCCACTTTGGACCTGAAAAGGATAGAACAGAGTAGTTTCTAAATGGTGAAAAGCTAGAAACAGTGGAGGTCCAAAGAGACTTGGGGATCCATGTACAGAGATCATTAAAATGTCATGGACAGGTACAGAAATAATCAAAAACGCTAACAGAATGCAGGCCTTTGTATCTTGAAGACTAAAATACAATGGGTTAGAAGTTATGCTACAGCTATACAAAGCCCTGGTTGGACCACACCTTAGAACAGCCCCTCCCTGTGCAAGCGCAGGAGATGCAACACCTGCCCTTTTACCTCCTCCCTTCCCACTGTCCAGGGCCCCAAATACCCTTTCCAGGTGAAACAGCGATTTACTTGTACTTCTTGCAATTTAGTATACTGTATTCGCTGCTCACGATGCGGTCTCCTCTACATTGGGGAGACCAAACGCAGATTGGGTGACCGCTTTGCAGAACACCTCCGTTCAGTCCGTAAGGGTGACCCCGAGCTTCCGGTCGCCTGTCACTCTAATTCTCTGCTCTACTCCCACTCTGACCTCTCCGTCCTCGGCCTCTTACATTGTTCCAGTGAAGCTCAACGTAAGCTCGAGGAACAGCACCTCATCTTTCAATCAGGCACTTTACAGCCTTCTGGACTCAACACTGAGTTCAACAATTTCAGACTATAACCCCTGCCCCCATTTTTCAGGCGGCAGCTGTTGATGATTCTGCCATCCCCATTTGCAACATTTAATCTCTACTGCCTTCAATCCTATCACAGACCGTCCCTTTAGTTCCTTCCCCCACCCCCCCCTTTCCCTGCCTCTGCACCTGCTTAAAACCTGTTACATCCCTAACTTTTTCCAGTTCTGACGAAGGGTCACAGACCTGAAACATTAACTCTGTTTCTCTCTCTCTACGGATGCTGCCTGGCCTGCCGAGTGTTTCCAGCATTTTCTGTTGTTATTTCAGATTTCCAGCATCCGCAGTATTTTGCTATTGTATTCGGAAGAATATGTTGGCCTTGGAGGGAATGCAGCGTAGATGTACCAGAATTCAAGGGTTAAATTACAAGGAGAGATTACACAAACTATAGTTGTATTACCTGGAATTTTTTTAAAAAGGAGTGATTTGATCAAAGTTTTCAAGATATTAAGGGGAACTGATAGGGTAGAGAGAGAGAAATTTGCAGATTGATTACATTGACTGTTCTGTATTGTGTTTAGTCAATAAAATAGGAACTATTGAGGTTGAACTAACCTATTAAATGGTGAAAATCCGACTTTCATTGTGGCCACAGTGAAATTCTGGTCATTTTAAATTGTGTGGGAGTCTCTAGTTCCGGACATGAGGCTTTCCACATTGAGAAAAAAGGGGAAGACATCCTATAGTTGGAACAGAATTGGTTCACAGAATGTGTAAAGTTAATAGTGATGCTGGTTTTAACTGATTTTAATTCATATGAATAGATAGAAATTTGGTAACATTTTTGTGCCTTCGTGGCTCAGGTTTTGAAAATTGGAACTAAAGGAAAAACTCAAATTTATGAATTTAATTGCATCAGGAAATTTTGTGCAAGTTTTGAAAGGTGCAAAGACTGAGGCAAAAAGTGTTAAAAGTAAGATGGCATTGTTTGGGAAATTTTCTTAAATTTACGTGAAGTGACGCAATGACATCTGACAATGTTTAGCTCCGCCTTATAAACCTACGAAGGAGTTAACCCTTTCCGCTTACAGCTGTTTTCTTAATTCAGCAAGGAACCACATTTGTATTGCTGAATGTAAATTTATGTGGGGCATTATTAAATTTAAGTTTTCTTAATTTAAGTAGATATTTCCCCAAGGTGACGGAAGGAAATTATGAATTGACAAATTAACCCTTGGGCTCTTAAGCAGATTCACAATGGATTCTTTTTTCTTATAAACAAGGGACCAAGGTTTCCCAGACTGTATAGAGGTTGATGGCATAGCAAGAGATCCAGCAGTTTTAAGAATTTTAAAATGTATCTGCAGACATCAGCAGCCATTAAATGTCACAGCATGGTGACAACTTGGACTTAAGATTTTGCCCTTCAAGGGCTCGGACTTAACCCAGTCAGTGTAATTTGTTAGCTTCCGAGCCAGAGTGCTCAAGAAGTGGAGATATGGACGTTGCCTCCAAAGTAATTGTAAGCACTTCTGTCTCTAATGTAAAACCACCATGCTTGGGCATCACTTGTTTCTGAAATTGGAATTGATACAGATAAATTGATAAAAATAAAATTGCTATGAGTTACTGTTTCAAGCACTCGAGGGGAAATCGAGCTGAAGTTTAAAGCGATAATCAAATTATGATGAAAATAAACTTGTCCAGAGCAGTCTAGGTGGTTCCAGGAAGAATGTTATTTGGGGAAATAGAATTAGACATTGACAAAACCTGTCAGTCCAACAATACTGCTCTTTGAAATGAAAAAAATGGACTCGAGCACAATATATCCGGTTCTTTTAGAACAATTAAAAGTCCAAAAGGAGGTTCGGTTAAGCAAAATCAATCAAACAAACAAAATGTGTGAAATCTTGGACAAAGTGGGAACATTTGAGCTATGTTTTAAAGCTATTATGATATTGTATTGGACAGTAAAGTTCCTCTAGGGCTCACGAATGAGATAGAATGGTGAATACTGTGTAAAAGAACATGATAGAATTCTTCATTAAGATGGAGAGTGAAGTAGTTGACTCAGAGACTAGGGTCCTGAATTTAAATAAAGGAAACTACGATGGTATGAGGCGCGAGTTGGGTAGGATTGATTGGGGAATGTCACTCAAAGGGTTGACGGTGGATAGGCAATGGCAAACATTCAAAGATCGCATGAATGAACTACAGAATTTGTTCATCCCAGTTTGGCATAAAAATAAAACAAAAAAGGTGACTCAACCGTGGCTAACAAAGGAAATTAGGGATAGCATAAGATCCAAGGAGAGGACATATAAATTGGCCAGAAAAAGCAGAAAACCTGAGGATTGGGAGCAGTATAGGATTCAGCAAAGAAAGACAAAGGGATTAATTAAGAGGGGGAAAATAAGAGTATGAGAGTAAGCTTGCAGGGAACATAAAAACTGACTGTAAAAGCTTTTATAGATATGTGAAGAGAAAAAGATTGGTGAAGTCAAGCGTAGGTCCCTTGCAGTCAGAATCAGGGGAATTTATAATGGGGAACAAAGAAATGTCAGACCAATTAAATACATACTTTGGTTGTGTCTTCACAAAGGAGGACACAAATAAACACCCAGAGATGTCAGGGAACATAGGGTCTAATGAGAGGAACTGAAAGAAATCAGTATTTGTAGGGAAATAGTGTTAGGGAAATTGACGGGATTGAAGGCCGATAAATCCCCAGGGCCTGATAATCTACATCCTAGGGTACTTAAGGAAGTGGCCCTAGAAATAGTAGATGCATTGCTGGTCATCTTCCAAAATTCTATAGACTCTGGAACAGTACCCATGGATTGGAGGGTAGCTAATGTTACCCCACTATTCAAAAATGGTGGTAGAGAGAAAACGGGGAATTATAGACCGGTAAGCCTGACATCGGTAGTGGGGAAAATGCTAGAGTCCATTATAAAAGATGTAATAGCAGAGCACTTGGAAAACAGTGACAGGATCAGACAAAGTCAACATGGATTTACAAAAGGTAAATCGTGCTTGACTAATCTACTGGAATTTTTTGAGGATGTAACTGGTAAAATAGATAAGGGAGAACCAGTGGATGTGGTGTATTTGGACTTTCAGAAGGCTTTCGATAAGGTCCCGCATAAGAGATTAGCGTGTAAAGTTAAGGCACATGGGATTGGGGGCAAGGTATTGACTTGGATAGAGAACTGGTTGGCAGACAGAAAGCAAAGAGTTGGAATAAATGGGTCTTTTTCCGAGTGGCAGGCAGTGACTAGTGGGGTACCGCAGGGATCGGTCCTAGGACCCCAGCTATTCACAATATATATTAATGATCTAGACGAGGGAATTGGATGTAATATCTCCAAGTTTGCAAACGACACAAAGCTGGGTGGGAGTGTGTGCCGTGAGGAGGATGCCGAGAAACTCCAGTATGATTTGGACAGGTTGGGTGATTGGGCAGAAGCATGGCAGATGCAATATAATGTGGATAAATGCGAGGTTATCCACTTTAGTGTCAAAAACAGGAAGGCAGATTATTATCTGAATGGCAATAGATTGGGAGATGGGGAAGTGCAACGAGACCTGGGTGTCCTTGTGCACCAGTCGCTGAAGGTAAGCATGCAGGTGCAGCAGGCAGTTAAGAAGGCAAATGATATGTTGGCCTTCGTAGCGAAAGGGTTCGAGTACAGAAGAATGAGAGGGTATCTCATTGAAACTTATAAAATTCTAACAGGACTAGACAGACTAGATGCAGGAATGATGTTCCTGATGGCCGGGGAGTCCAGAACCAGGGGTCACAGTCTAAGGATAAGGGGTAAGCCATTTAGGACTGAGATGAGGAGGAATTTCTTCACCCAGAGAGTGGTGAACTTGTGGAATTCTCTACCACAGAAGGCAGTAGAGGCCAATTCATTAAATATATTCAAGAAGGAGTTGGATATATTTCTTAAAGCTAAAGGGATCAAGGGATATGGAGAGAAGGCAGGGACAGGGTACTGAATTTGGATGATCAGCCATGATCTCATTGAATGGCGGAGCAGGCTCGAGGGGCTGAATGGCCTACTCCTGCTCCTATCTTCTATGTTTCTATATGTTAAAATTGAATGAGAGGAAGTAAGTGAAAACAGGAAAATTACACCACCAAATGGGAATTTTTCTAAAATAATGTTCTTACGTGAATTGGCATAAATCACCTGGATGCAATCTGGTATTAATATACATTCTTGTGAAAGTCAAGAAAGTGTAGTTAAGAATAGTAAATAGATAAGCTTTCTCTTGGAGATGTTTGTGTCATTGCCTATACTGAACAATAAGAAAACTGCATTTGATAGCCTGGCCACTACCCGAGTCATCGGGACAATGCAGGGCAGATGAGCAAAGATCTCCAGACAGCCCATAATCTTTTGATAAGATCTCCTGAAAGCCCAAAAATAGCTTAGATCAGATGTCAAGTGTGGCATGATATTGGGATACCAGTGTGTCTGTGCAAATATAAATGTGTTACGTGTGTAGTAACTAGCATGCAGGCATGCATGTTGAATTTGCACTGAAAACTGGTCTCAGACATGCTCGGTTATCGACAACAGCACAACATGAAATGGCTAATGTGGCTCAGTAGAATGAGACAACTTTTTAAATCATCAAGGGCACTGACATACTCCATAGCCAAACCGACTTTGAAATAATCAGGATGGAGTTAAACACACTGCTACCAGTCAGAGAGATTAAAATGAAAAGTAAAGAGAATGCTGTTCAAGTTAGGATTTCCATACAGCTCAAATGGTCATCAGTTTCAAGGCATCCACTAACTACGGAACAAAGAAAGCTTGTAGGGGGGTAAAAAAACACATCAGGGAGGCCTAATCCTGTCTTTGTCTGCACAAGGGGGCCATGGTTGTATACAAATCAACTACAAGCTGAAACTGGGAGACAAGGAGGCCATACCTTACAAGTTCCATAACAAAACATGGATCCAAGTGAGGACCTCAAAGGGGTTAGGTTTGGAATCAGTTATAAACCAAGGTATAGCCTCTCAAATGCATAATTTTGTTGGTATTGGAGAAAGACCCAAGGTGGGCTCCTTGGGAAGATTGGGAGTTCCATATGCGGATGACCAGGAAGGCTCCCCTGAACCAGGAGGGATGGGACACACCCTGACCCCAAACACTAAATTGGTCACGGAATTAATAGGATTCAGTTAAAGAATTAGTATCACACTAGGACAAAAAGTAATTCAAGAACATTGTAAAAGATTCCAATACAAACTTAAAAAGGTAATGACAACAGGTTATTTTAAATTAAGAAATGTCTTATGTTGATAAGTAATATTAACTATTGGTTTGCCGAGTACAAACGAGTGATCATCATAACACTAAAACGTATGTGGGACCAAAAAAAGACATCAACCTTACAAAAAGAACTCTACCTCTCTGATCCAGCAAGAACCCAAATGTTAATGGACTAGAAGTAATTGAATCAGGAAATGTATTGTATAACAAAGTGCATTTTGAAATTGTACCGGTTGTGACAAACACAAGCTTGAATTTGTCAACGAGATTGTGTTGTGGGAGTTATTCACAATTAATAGACAAAATGGTAGGAGAATTAGTAAAGAATAGAAAACAGGAACCAAGGACTGAGGAAAGATGGGGAACAGAAGGAGAATCAGTTAAAATTGCAAAGAAAGCAAGGGCTGACAGAATGGCTAGAAATAGGATCCACAGCAAGGTTAGCAGGAGTAAACAGGATATAGAAAGTATGTGGGAACACGATGAGGTAATGAAGAGGCAATTAAACAGATTATTGGCAAACAATGAGGCTAACCAGAATTCAGACCTTACGAGAGCTATCGTGTGTAGCCTCTATGTGACATTTGTGATGAATGTGTTACAGAAGGGACTGGACAACATAGAGGGTAATCAAATCCCTTTGTTTATTCATGAAGAACTGAGAAAATGGTTCAAAGGAACCACGGATATAGACTATATAATATGATGTGCCAGATGGGAATGGCATTTTTGGCCCTCCGAAATGAGGACGGGGATGAGGATATCATACCAGTGGTACTGGCACTGCTCTTGTTAGCAAAGAATAGGAGTCAGCTTTGGGAATTGTACCCAGTAGAGTCTATCGAAGTGAGTAAAGACTCTGGAATAGGCCTGATACATAATCAATATGAAGAATACCCAAGTCATCTGATAAAGATCGCTGGAACTTAGATAGCAGCGGACATAGAGTGCTGCAGCCTAAAAGGGACCACTTGAGTTTGTAGGTGCGATGTGGTACAAAAACATACCACTGCAGCCCGCGGGTTCATAATTGATGAGGAATCACCCCTAAAACTCTGGGAAGAGGGACGGACTAATATAGTCTACAAAGGCAAGGAAAGATACTGTGAGACCACCACAGCTGCTTTTATGACTATTGGATTAACAAGATGGCCCATACTGATTCTGTGTTTCCAGCAGGAGAAAACCCAAATCGGTGATAAAACATTGGTGGCTGCACATCATCATAATGTGACCCACCTCCAAGTCTCACTATATATACCCTCTATCCCTTAGCTTGAAATCCATAATCTACAGAATGAGAACCTCACATATGGTAAGAAACTAAGAAATCATGAATGGTGTGGAGTTACACCCACGGGTTAGATTATTTCAGATGGGATTGCTGATGGCCCAGATAATAGTATTAGGGATCCTGGCCATTGCATTTGTCATGTGAGGAAATCGATGAGCAACATAGAAAATATAAGGAAAGGTAAGGAGATAGCAAGGGCACTAAGAGGAAGCCAAGATTATTGAAGACAAAGAAGGATATAAAACACTTTGCTGAGGGATAACCCATCAGGGGAAAAAAATTCAAAAAGTAGGACATGTTGGCATATGGAACTCGGTTAATTCGGCTTCTGAAAGGTGCTCATGTTTGTTCATTCAATATAGAGCAAAAAAAAGGTTGTCATCATTGGAGAGAGACAGATTTCACTTAGCAACAGCCAGAGTTCAAGATAGAAGTAAGGCCTTGGGATGTTTATAGTATTGCCACACTGTAAACATCCCACCACATACCAATGCAACCTACACAAGAGGGTACAAATCAGTTGAAGGACTCCCAAAACTACCGAATATTAATGTACGAGAAATGTAAACTTCTATGCGTAATAATCGGCTGAAGGATGGTGCATTCAACCGGAGACTACCAAATAAGGGCAGGCCACTTCCAGTTTGTTAAGAGAATAGTGTATAAAGAAAGAAGCTTTTTTGTTGAGAAGAGAAAAGAGAAACCTTTCTGAGTGCATGCCTACACTCAGAACTGCTGACAAAACTCCGCTTGTAAACTGGGTTATATTCTGAAGAAATTATACTCCGCTTTTAGATTGTTTTTTATGTTAAAGTAGGAAAAAGTGATTAAAACCGTAAGACTGAATTCTTTACTTCTCAACTGAACAGAAGACTGTTTATAAATAACAAACCCACGATCTTTACCACCTAGAAGGCCAATGGCAGCAGGTGCATGGAAACACCATTATCTCCATTCCCCTCAAAGTCACACACCATCCCGACTAAATATAATCACCATTCCTTCATCGTCAAAATCATAAAGCTCCCTACCTCACAGCACTGTGGGAGCACCTTCACCACACGAACTACAGCGGTTCAAGAAGACCGATCACCACTTTCTCAAGGGCAACTAGAGATGGTCAAATTTCGGCTTTGCTAGCGACCACCATATGCTGAGAAGGAATTAAACAAAATTCCTGTAGTTTATTTCCCACATTCCTGAGCATTGCAATATATGCACTCTTTTTTGTTTGTATTTTTCCTTGATTATTTTTTCTAAGCTAACACCTTGTCTTTTTCATGCTTAGAACAAGTTGATCTGATTTTTCTCTACTCCCTTTTTCTATCTTCATGCTATCCTTGATAAATTCTTTATTTGTATATTGATTTAATCTATTTCTACCTCGCTACTTGCTTTGTGATTGCTTTTATCTTCCCTTCCTTCCTAGTTTAAATTACTCCACATCTCTATTTATCCGCCAGTTCATTTGCTCCTTTTCTATTCAGATGTGGCCCGTCCTTTGAGAATACCTCTCATCTTCCCCACATCCTGTGCCAGTGCCCTGTAAAATGGAAACCCTCTTCCTGATAGCCCCTTTTCCCCAATCTCCCAAAGCCCCAGTCCCCATCTCCCGAACCCCCGTCCCATCTACCAAAATCCACTCTCCGAGGCCACCCTCTCCCCCAGGCCCAATATCCTGAAGCCCCCACTCCCAGATATTGAGCTCACGTAATTTCATTTGGAGATACTTCCCACAGTTGTGTTTATCCCAAGTTAACATCTGCTACTTGAAACTCCCACATCACCGTCTTTTCCTGTGCTGGCATTCTTGCTAAAGTTTATATTCTTCATCTACTTAAATTTCAATTAAACAAATCTACTACTTCAACACTCTTCCAAATTTCCACTCTAGCCAAGTTCCCATTTTGGAAGTACTGTTTTCGCTCTGTTCCTACCTCGCTCCACAACCCGCTCACCCGGTGTTTTCCGCACAAACTGGTTTTTATTGGCTTGACAAGTTGTACCTGGAAGCATTTATACCTTGTCACGTTATATGTAAATTCAGTGAGGCAGGCAGTGCTTTAGATTCCAGCTCCAGTCAAATAGAATCATTAAAGATTTCAATAATCATTGCCCTGCTACAGCCTGTGAAGTGGATTTCTGGTCAATTAAAACAGGAGTTTCTTTTAACAGATTTAGAAACTATTGCCTCATTGAATATATCCCTTCACTGGCAGATCTGTAGGATGTATACTAGGGTTCACAAGCTACACGCAGGCTACCACGGAGCAGTCTGGCCTCTAGCAGGCTGGGAGACGCAATGAACAAAATGCTTGCCATTTGGGCTTCTAACCAGAACAGAATTCCTGCTAAAACATCGAATCAGATAAGGAAAGTGACCACGCAAAGCCTCACAACAGCAAAAGCACGTGGCACGGTGGGAGAATTTAAAGGTGCTCACTCGAACTACCCTTTATCCCTACCTTGGATATCAAACTCTCACAGCTACAGCTTATACGTGAACCCTGGCAAGGATTATCAATGCATTTTTGCACCAAGTGAACAGTAGAATTATATATCTAACGAGGTTTTAGATTATCCTACCACTAGAGAGTTTTATGATTATGAAGAAACACATGCATTACCAGTACAAAGTACCATTCAGGATGTGTACAGGTTGACAAAAACTCCATTGTGACCATCTGTGGTTAGAAAATACACATTTTAGTTCCGAGTGTGAATGCATATTGCTTGGAATCTGTTCTGTCCAATTACGTACCAATTTCAGCTTTGCATCACTGGCAATAAGACTTTCAATACTGGTTATTGAAAAGCAGGTGTTTGGGGGAGTGTTTATTGATTTGGTGCTCAGAGTGAAGTGGAGCTTCACTCAGCTCAGCGATTAGCCTGGAAACTGGAAAGCCACGTTTGAAACGGGCTGGGTAAGAGAGGGGGTTGAACTTACTCTATTGTGGGATTTTTGGTAAAAAGCAGATTTGTGTATTTAAATTTGCAGCCAAGCTTGTTTTCTCGTGCAACTGTTATATCGTAGAAAACATTTATTTTGAATAGATTGGAAATGCAATATTCGAATGAGTTGGCAAGTGCTTTCCCTGTACAAGAGTTCCTTTATGCCTTAAAATATATCCACACGTCATTTTTACAGAATGAAAGATAGCAAATAATGAAGTACTATTTTAAGTTTAATTTTGATGACTGCAGTAATATTTTCACATCTCTAAATCAGAATGGTATTCAAACAAGGGGCTGGATGGAGCAGGGAGTTAGGCACCATCTTTTCACTTCTCATCCAAAACTCTGCTGCCCGTATCCTAACTCGCACCAAATCCCATTCACCTATCACCCGTGCTCGCTAACCTACATTGGCTCCCAGTCCGGCAACGCCTCAATTTTAAAATTTGCATCCTTGTGTTCAAATCCATCCAAGGCTTCGCCCCTCCCTATCGGTGTTAGCTCCTCCAGCCCTGCAACCCTCAGATCTCTGTGCTCCTCCAATTCTGGCCTCTTGCGCATCTTGGCCAATTTAAATCACTCCATCACTGGCGGATGTGCCTTCTGCTGCCTAGGCCCTAAGCTATGGAATTCTCTCCCTAAGCCTCCTTTAAGACACATAAATACCTTCCTCTTTGACGAAGCTTTTGGTCATCTGTCCTAATATTAGCTAAGTATCAAATTGTGTTTGATAACGATCCTGTGAAGCACTGTGGGACGTTTTACTACTGTATAAATGCAAGTTGTTGTTGTAGGCAAGGAGTCAAATCCATCCCAAACTAATGGCATTAAAAGTCTCCTCTCTGGGTGGGCTGAAAGGGTTCCAAGTGAAAGTAGTTTGAGCAATCTCAGCCTAATTCCTGATAAATCCACACAAAATTGCTCAAAATTCAGCATTAAGTAGATCGTACACATAGGCCACAAGATGGTTCAAGTATTGGCAGATCTCCTATGACATTGCTCAGGTGAGTCAGAGGATACACTAAAGTGTGACAGATAAGGTGCGACAAGAAGTGTTACAGAAGTGCACTATATGCAAAACTTTTCAACTACGCAGTAAAGAAATGGTGCAGTGATCAGTACATGGAGGCAGGATTACCCACATTCATGGTTGGGGAGGGCAGATGATGTACTTCTGGCCACAATACGACTTGGATATCCTACATATAGGTGCAAAAGAAGTGGGAGTCCCAGCAGGAGGGTCATTTCAAGTGTTATTAGGTATTCATTTAAATATCTCTAAAACAGCAGCCAACTCAGTAAGAGTATTGTGGGAGTACCTTCACCACACAGACTGCAGCAGTTCAAGGTGGCAACTCACCACCCCCTTCGCAAGGACAATTAGGGATGGGCAATAAAGCTGGCCTTGCCAGTGACACCCACATCCCATAAAAACTAATTTTAAAAAGATAACAGGACTACAGAAGGTGCCAAGCTTACACAAAATTAGTATAATCACCTACAACAGACAGCAACATGTAGTGCCACAGGCTTCATCAGCTGAAATAAGGTAAGGGGACTGTAGACAGAGGAGCTATTGCTGCTTCAACTCCAAGAACAGCAGAGGCAGCATGGCAACAAATAACCTGGCCTGGGCCAAACAAAACTGAGCAAGGTTGAACACACCAACTCTACATGGGAGACTGTGTGGTGGCACTGACCTTTCAATAGTCACAGCTCTCAGGGTCACCTGTTCCAGAGAACATGTAATGGCTAATCAGGGATCCTCAATGAGGCACAATAACAAGGGAAGGATATGGGGAGGGCAGGTCACACTCTGGTACATTAGCTCACAGTAGTTTCTCAGAGTGAGGCAATTTCAGATAGGCAGTGGTCATACCAGTGGGGACAGCCAGTGGCAAAGTTCATACAACTTTCAACCAGCTACAGCTGACTGTAGAACACAGCTAGTCCAAAGGGAAAAATTGGTTTGTCGGTTTTGAATCTAATTACAAAAAACAGGATGTGGCAGATTAAAAACAAGTCACATAGGGTTAAGATCAGTCTATTTTCTACAGGTTGGAGGCAATTTGCAATAGTCAGGCATGCAAATAGGAACAGTGCACCTGAAGTGATCCTAAGAAGCACTTCGTGACATCTTTTTGCTTAGATATCATTTCATTCTGTTCAGTTTGGCGGCTCATTTTTCACTATAAATGATCACTAATTGGGTGGAAAAAAATCCAAGTAATTGCTAACCAGGTAATGGCTGTTAATTAATAAAAGAAGCAGTCAGATATTGCCTTATATTTAACTTAAAAGGGGTGAGCAATTTAATTATCAGAAGATCAATTTTCAGCTTTCCAGCAAGCAGAGATCGTGTTTTAGGTTTGTGCCCGGCCTGCAGGGAAGCTATGCCAGTTTGAAACTGCAGCTTGTTGCAGTGTAAGTGTGCAGTTTTAAATTCTATGCAACGAGAGAAAGTGAGTGGTGTTATTTTATCTATTGACCAGGATAGTGAAGTGTATGATTCATTATCTTCTGCTGTAATCTATGCATTTGCTGCTTTTAGTTATAAAGTCTGATAGAACCCAGCTTTTGAAGAGAGGAGAAACATGTGGCAGCACACAACACATTCAGTAGCCACTGCACAGAGTGAAGGTCCCTGTTGCAATCCCTGAGTCAGGCTATAGGCTATCTGGTTGCAGGAGAGGTAAGTGATCAGGTCTGCTTGAACACAAAAAAAATCTAGTGTAAAAATCCAAATGTGTGACACCGCACTAGCATTGTGATGGCAGCCACGCAAGAGACATGCAGACAGCTTACAAGTGCCCCACTGAAAATGTTTAGCCATTTGCTCAGCAATAACTTGAGGGGGTCAGTCAAGTTCCAACAATATTTAGCTTAAAATCTAACTTAAACAGGAGTTCAAAACTTCAAAGGCTCCACCCTGAAGCCCTGTGGAATTAAAGTTCTCCTAAACTTTTAAATGGGTGGAGTCCATGATACAGTAGGCTGTGTGTGGTCATTGGAAGAAGCACGCTTGAAGGGCAGAATGGCAATTTCTAATTTATATGCTTTAATCACTGGCTCTCCAGAAAGAAGTTGGGCCCTATGGAAGCAAGTGCAGATTTGGTTTTATTGTGCATCCAATTATCCAAATAATTGATCCTCAAAATTTACAGTACTTAAAAAAGGATTGTGTCAAATTCTTTACATCATATACGTTCTTAAAAAAAATCCAGACATGAGGTACGTAGCACACATCAACCAGACACTGCCTCCTATTCTAGAACACCCTATACTGAAACATAAGCATTTTCAACAATTCCTCAGCAGTGTTCATCTTCAGACGGTGCTGGTGGAGGAAAGGGGTCGTGCTTCTAATTTCTCATCAAAACAGCGAAATATAAAAAGACACAGACAACCCAATGAGAAATGAAAACAAAGCATCGAAGAGTGCTGGCTGCTACTTCCAGGATTTCACATTCATCCACTAACTAGCTTAAAATCACCATCCCTCAGGGATCAAGTCTGAGAATATCCGCATGTTGATGTTAACGAGACACGCTGTAAAGTCTCTCTCTGGCTATTAAAATCACACTGTTTGTACTTTGGAAAACATGCCAATGAGACGAGGTTAAGAGGCTGGGTTTATAGCTTCAGAGCTAAACCTAAAAACATCAGCATTTTGTGTAGTATTATTTCAGTCTAACCTCTGGAGGAGGATAGAACTCAAAAGAGGAAAATGAAGATGACACACCATGTTTCTCCCAACATGCCACTGCCTCTTGAGCACCAACAGCAGCATTGGTGTAAAAGATGTGCAGCACTCGACAGCTTGCTCACTCAAGTGCACCATGAGCATTTTGCATCTTGCTTGCTCCGATAGACACTGGGAGGCAACAGTCTCTGAGGGGGGAAAAGTCAGGGGATCTCACTTAAAATAAAAGCGTCTGTGTGCGCTCAGTGACTGACATCCATCTCAACATCGTCCTCCTCGGCACAGAAAGCAGAGAAGCTGATTGCTTGGCACTCGAGAGTCCGCAGGTTCACCAGACAGGCCTTTTGTGTTGTAGAAAATTCTGGGACAGCAACCAACAGCAACCGTTGTCCATCTACACCTGAGAACAGAGAGTAGTTTCCTTAATTACTCCACAATTCTGACAAAAAAAAACATGCAAAAAAAAAAGGGGCCAGCTGCTTCTGTTCTTTTTGTTTCTAATTTATTTCATTCCCTCCCCCCTGCAGAAAAGAAATAAGAAAGAGATCAAACAAGAGGCATAAAGATTGCACACCAGCCACTTAACCCTCTTTCACTGATCGAGACAGAAACTCTCTCCCTGCAGAAGCTCAAGATGAATGGCAGATAAGATGGAACTTCAAAGCAAGATTAAAACTGGTTACACTGTTGGTTTCCTCATCGAAGAACCACTGCAGGCTTCTGTAGATCAACCAATTTCACATGCTCCTGTAATCCTGAAACAGCTTTCTCAAATGGTGACCATTTTGTGGGTGAATCCCTCCGTTGACTGGTCATCTGCTTTAAAGAACTTCAGTAACTATGGCTGCAGAATAGTTCTTTTCACATACTGCACACCTGATATTCAAAAGAATCCATGACCGCACATGCACTAAGCAATCCAAAAATAGAATGGAAAAACAAAACACTGCAGATACTGGAAATCTGAAAATTAAAACAGAAAAAAAGTGGAAAAACTCAGCAGCAGGCAGCATCTGTGGAAAAGCAGAAGTTGATGTTTCAGGTCTTAAAACTGGAAGATATTATAGATGAAGAGCAGTTAAAACTGCACAAAATAGGGGAAAGGGAAAAAATGCAGAGGAAAAGAGAAAAAATGCAGAGGAAAAGAAAAAGAATGACCCGTGAAGTGCTTGGATGGAGAATGGGAGATGTTTAAATGGCAGAAGTGATATCAGCAGGAGACTAAAGGATGGATAATGAGAGAAATGAAAGACATATACCAGACATGTACCTTTACCTGACGAAGGGGCAACAGCTCCGAAAGCTTGTAATTTTAAATAAATCTGTTGGACTATAACCTGGTGTTGTGCGACTTCTCATTTTTATATACCAGACAGAGTGTGCAAATAGTTAAAGGGGGATAGGTAGAGAGGAAAGTATGAAATACAGAGCAGGCTCCAATGGTCCGTGAGTCTGACGACAGAAAAAACCATGTCAACACCCAAAGTGCAGAACACTCCACCAGTAGGGTTCCAACATGGGGGGTCCCCACCCCAAATATCAACCTACACTCTCCTTGCATACCCAGATATGCCAGCACATCCATCCCACAAATACAGTGTCCCTGTTCAAAGCTCCCTGCTGAAAGCAAAGGGTGGGCAATAACATTCAAACCAATAAAATGATCAACATCAATATAAAAATACACTGATTCTTTAAAAGTTTCATAGTTTATTTCTTCATTACCTCACCATGCATCATTCTTTCCATATCCCTTAAATAATGTAATTTGCACAGCTACTAACTAAATATTATAGCAGAGCAGCAGCACTCCTGTTGCCAACTTCCAAATTAAACTATATTTCAAAATCTCAAAACTGCTTACCAGGCTGCCCAATCTATCTCACATCAGCATCTGAAACTGGGTGCAAGTTTGTGACTGGGCTTACTCGACTCGGTGCTCCAGATTTACAAACCAAAATTAATTTCGATAATCTGAATGTAACAGGTCTCCACCATGTGGTTAAGCTATTGCAGTCTACCTGGATTTGTGTGTTTTGTACTGCCTGTTTGAGTCACTAAACCCAGAGTATATGCATTCTCCACACTGGTGAAGTCACTGCAGGCTATTCTGGTACTTATCCTCCAGCACCTGATTAATCAATTGTAAGCTAACACAAGGGTCCACGTTAGGAGAGATTAATTACACGCATACTGTTCCGGACTTTAGAAGTATAGCAAATGCAAGAAGAAATTAATGCACTCAATTCTTGGCAGCCACCTCAATTTGCCTCGAAGGTAATCCAACTGGATATGCATTCACGCAATGGTTAGAATCATTACACAGGTTCTCTAGTGTATTTGAAAAATGTATAGTTAAAAATCATTACTTTAAGAATTATGACTACTGAATCAGAAACCACTGAGACTTCAGAGAAGAGTACACGTTTGGCCTTGATGCTTCTCTGATGCCATGTCAGAAATTGATTTATTTTCCAGCAGCTGTGTCAAAATATTATGTCCCCAAAGAAAATTATTTGTATTTCATCTGTCCCTCCAACCCTACATGTAGATTTTAAACTGTAACATTCCTCCCTCCCTTTTGCCCACAAACAGAAATCATGCTTCTCTAGCTTGACAGTGAGCGCCATTTCTTTAGCCATATGCACCTCAATAAAACACTGATCCTCACCTTTAACGATTTTTGATTTGAATGATGGAGCATTGCCACAGAAGTAAACGTGCGGACACTCCTCGAAAATGAATGGGTCATTCATGTAGAATGGGTAACATCCTAGGAACATCAATGAATAGAAAGTAAGACATGTTTGTATCTGCAACACTGCGCCAATTCATCATAACACTAAGTGACAAAATCAACCACACGCCCTGAAGTCCTGGGAAAGTGCAGATCAGAATGACATTATGTCCTGGCAAAGGGTAGATTACATCTTATTTTCAACACTGCCTTTCAGTACAACATTGGAAGGTCTGGAGGAGGAATATTCTTTGCAGAATTTAAAGGGTTAGGGTGTAATACTTATACAGGGAGGCAGAATGAGAAGTATTAGACACTAGGTGATTTATTGCTCTGTAAATACTTACCAAGGGTGTCAGGTGCAGTGGGGCTCATGTGGCCAATTCCTAAAGTCCACTCTAGGATCTCCAGGTGATCCTCCATACTGCTATAACAGAAAATGTCGCTCACATTCTGTCCAGATGTTCCCAGGAACCTAAACACATGGATTCCGAATTTAGGCTTCACAGTGGGATTCATAAGACACATCAGCAGATCTAAATTTGTTTTTGTTTCTAGAATTGAGATTTTACTCATACCCCAACATGAAGGAAATCCTTCATGTTTAAAACAGCCATGTTTGTCAGAACCCCGACAGCACTTAATCTCGCCCCTAATGTTACACACCCTCTCCCCCTTTACCCATACCTGACTCCATCAATGTCTGCTTGATAAGGGTTGGTGACCAGCTGCATTGTGGGATAGGTAATAGCCTGTGGAAACATACAATGGTGGAGCGGCTGCTGCGGCAAGGTGTAATTCGTCGGATCAAATTCTCCAGGCATGCAATCAACGGGGACCGAAGCCTGCAGTGAACAAAGAAAAAAAAGTTGCATTTCTGCCTTTCAGTAATTGAGTTAACCTGCACACATCTGGCCACTTACTGAGGCAACATCAGTGATCTGCCAACCTCAACTGTGTGTCAGCTGTGGCTCAGTTAGTAGCACCCTCGCCTCGGAGTCAGAAGGTTGTGGATTCCCACTCAAGACTTCAGCACAAAAATCTAGGCCAACACTCCAGTACAGTACTGAGGGAGTGCTGCACTGTCAGAGGTGCTGTCTTTTGGATGAGACGTTAAACCGAAGTCCCATCTGCTCTCTCAGCAAAAGATCCCATGGCACTATTTTGGAGAAGAGCAGGCAAGTTATCCCTGGTATCCTGGGCCAATATTTATTCCTCAATCAACAACACTAAAACAGATTATCTGGTCATTATCACATTGCTGTTTGTAGGAGCTTGCTGTGTGCAAATTTGCTGCCGCCTTTCCTACATTACAACAGTGACTACACTTCACAAGTATTTCATTGGCTGTAAAGCGCTTTGGGACGTCCGGTGGTTGTGAAAGGCGCTACATAAATGCAAGTCTTTCTTTCAACATGTAGTTTAAACAAAGGACTGCAAGGTCCATTACTACTACCCCTCCCCCCCCCACCCCCAGAGATATTTTCTACACAAATATTTACAACAGCAGCAGAAAACTATATTAAATAAATCAAATACGTACGCTCAGCTGCACCAGGATCTCGTCTAGCATTTTAATGGCTTCTACGCTGGCTGCCTGTGTCTTCTTTGTTAGATACTTTGCCTAAAACACAAACACTGTTACAAAGTCATAATGGCAGCATCTGGCAAACAAGAAAATGTAAAAAAGATGAAGTCAGCTGTGAGGAGTGGATCTGCCAGGCTCATGTCTTAATGATCCTCCCCACACAAAGGTAAGGCAATGACATCATTCCAATAATTGACATCCAACACAAATATGGATGCTAACATTACAATCTGATAAAGAAATCAACACAGCCACAGAATTCCTCAGATGCTATCCAGCATAAAATTATTGATCGCAATAGTTCTTTTTATGAGTTACAGCATTTAAGAGACAAATTAAGCTTTTTTTCCCCCAATACCTCTCAAAAGAGATCTTTTGATGGTATAATGCTGTGTGGAAAACTCCAATGAAGTATTAATCCTTCAAATTGAGAAGTGCAAAGGGGAAAACAAATTAACAGTCCAAACTAAAACTCCATTACCTGGTATTTGAATCTGGGGAAACAAATGCAAAAAGAGAGACTGGTTTTGTGAATATTCATAAAGCTACATGTAAAATCTTCCTGCTTCTGACCATTTGTCTTATGAATTTTACGGTCTGTGTCGTTTTCAGGTTGAGAGATTTGCTTAATAATGCCTTGTGTTCATTCCCCACTGGGAATATGGAAAACTTTGGCTGAAACTCCAGCTGATTACCTTGATGAAAGAGTCTTTGTTCTGGGTATTCCGACTGAGAAGATTTCCTGCTAAAATCACACGGGAGATTTTTGCAGCACTGCTCTGCTCGCCCTCATCTCCCAATTGACCGGTTACCATGTCAACCAGAAGCTGCATGCCAAGAAGACTGTCCGCATTCTTTCCACCCAGGCCAAGACCCGAGGCTAATAAAACATACCTTCAAACAGCAAATAAGGCACAATTAATTTTCAGAACTAGTTGCTATTCTAATTACAGTTTAAGATTATGAAGTAAATTGAAAAAATTGATCAGACAATGTGAAGTGTTCAAATTGGGAGGTGAGGAGTAAAGGAGGAGAGTCAGGCAGAACCTTTTCACTCAAAGTTGTGGGAAAAGTTACTCAGAAGTGGACAGTATACAGGGCTCATGAGAAAAGCGGATGAGCTTTTGGAAGGAAAAAAATGGGATTGAGGGATATGGTTGAAGAGTAGGTAGGTAAAGTTGATATAAAAAGTTAAGAGTGTTGGGCCTAATGATCTTTTCTACTTGTATGTAAAGTACGAAGAATTAACATGTTTTCAATTTCTCATGCTGAATAAACAGAATCAGAGAATAGAGACATTTAGTGGTACAGAATAACAATCAAATCAGATCGGCATCTGCCGCCAAACACCAGTAGAAATTGATAAATTAATTTCTCAAAAATCCATCATAAAAAAGTGTTTCCATCACCTATCAGTATCGGGTCCTGCCATTTGCCGTTGTGGTGGGAGGTCAGCAATACAAAGACCTTCTACAAAGAATTTTCCATCACCCTGCTCGGCTCCAAATAATGCAACAACAGCTCCTGGTAAACAAGCCACATGGACAAGTTAGTGTCACAGAGCTTGTATCTGAATTTAACAGGTTATGTCAGATAAAAGGTGAATGCAGGCGCATCACATTAGAGATGCCACAGTATTATAGCAAACTGTAGTGATAGTCACAATCAGTAGCATAAATATTTCAAACAATGAAATAATCACAAATGAACCATTTGCATTAAAATGAACTGCTGAGTGACAGGATTAACATTGCATATGACACAGGACTTCATATTAATAAAGGTTGGGAGTGTGTTTAACAAAACTATTTCAATAAAGATAATCAAAAACCATCAGTACAAGCAGAACACCCACAGCACAATAAACATATCCAGGCAGCAGATACATATATCTGGTTATAAAGTTGTACCTACAATTTTTCCAAACAGCAAACTAAAGGAAAGAAAGATTCACACCATCTTCAACACTGACCCTTTTGCTCTTCCCAATTTATACAATCTCCTGAGTGTTGAATAATCACAGGAAAAATTTCTGAACTTTTGGGATTTTTTTCTGAGACCTTCCTCCCCCCCCCCCCCCCCCATCCCCCAAAGTAAACAAGCCAACTTCCAATGTTTTCCCCCTTTGTTCTCCCTGTTGTAGCTTCACAAGCCTCCTACTACCATCAGGGCAGGTGACCCCTCTCCAGGTCTGCATCAATGTCGCTCTACCGTCAACTGCAAGACCTGGCCTGGCAATAACTGTGCAGTCAATCTTCCCAATGAAGAGGTGCATAGTGGAGGCCTTGTAAGGTACCTCTTCAAGGGCAAATCAAAGCCGTGTCCCTCCACCCTCAGGCACCACACATTTAGACTTTCGTACACTGGCCCATCTCATTGGTTATATGCAACAGATGACATTCCACGGTCAGAGGTCTTTTATAGTCTGAAACCCTATTAATGCACCTTCAGCGACAAAATATTTGTAAACATAAACCTGAGATTGTCATTTTGCAGCAACTGTATAAATATTAAACAAAAATTAAATCCAGAAATGACATGAACCAGAAACAAGAGATCCGGCCTAACCAGAACTCTAGATCCACATCTACACATCACCATACTTTACCAGAACTTATCATGGCACCCCGAAAGGAGAAGCCTTTCTCTGAACAGATTCACATTGTTTCAATGCTGTTTTCAGCCATACCTGTAACAAATTTCTGAATATCAATCTCTCCCTCCAATTTGATTCGTTGTAACTCATCCTCTAGAATCAGCTCATCTAATTGGTCTGTGTACTTTGTACGTGCTGGCTGAGGCAACAGGTTGTGCTGAAAGAAAAAGGTAGCATTTAGAATTTTTGGAGAAATTATGAATCCTCCTAATTCAGTGTCCCTGAGCATTAACATGCCACATTAAGTGCCAATGAGCAGGGACCAGGGGTTCAAGGCCTGCTCCAATCAGTTTCCAATTCAAAGGCACATGAAGCAGTCTACGGCATTTCTTGATGGCCAACTAAAAGGGGTATTATCAAAGGTTCAGGCACATGGTCAGGGAGAAAATTAAAGGGAGTTCATCCTCAAGAAGCTTAATATAATCTCCATGTCCCAAAGCCTCCTACCTCCTCACTGATTTCCCGCAGGATGGACGGTTTCAACTCCATGTGTTTGAAGAGGGTCCCAATCACACAACATTTCTCCCCCATCTGCAGCTCACACAGCTTCTTCAGTGGCACGTCTGCTCCTGTAAACCATAACACAGGATGTCAGTGCCTGGTAAGCACCAGCTCTGCTTCGACCACATCCAAATTCAGATTGTACTACTTTGGGGTCTCATTTCATCACACTCTTCACAGGACTCCAAGATTTGAAATGTTTCCATCCATTTTAAAGGGACATTGACATAGATCAAACTATCAGCAGCAGGCTCTCTCTACAGCTGACAAATGGTTTTAAAGAAAATTTATACGCCAGGCCTGTCATCTTGGAACAGATCAAGCTTTAGGAGCTGTACCATCCAGCATGGTCCCTGCTGCCCGTTTCAATTAGACTGGCAGAAAAATGATATTAGGGGCAGACAACAGATTAATTTCACATTTAGCCTTGTACCTGAAGCCTAATTAATTAATCAGACTCCGCACTTAAGTGTTTCCTGTGTAATAATTTATTTTATTAAAGAATAAGATGTGCAGGAACTTAACACCCCACATATAAGATACTTTGGTTATTTTTAATATAACAACAGAAACCGCTGGAAAAACTCAGCAGGCCAGGCAGCATCCGTGGAGAGAGAAAGAGAGTTAACGTTTCAGGTCGATGACCTTGGTTATTTTTAACCTGTGTTGGTCATATGAATGTAAATCAGCCACTTAAACAGTTTAAACAATATTGAGTCAGCTAGAAGTCTGACATGTGGAAACCCATCACCATGTTTAAGAATTTCCAAACCATGCGACTGAGAAATGTTCATTAGTATGAGTTTCTGTTTGCCTGATAGAGTGCACAATCTCTCCCATTTACCTAACTCAAGGGATTTGGTATCGGTGGACAGAGCCAAGATCCCAAGAACCTAAAAGTATGTACAAGGATACTTCTGGAGTTTAACCAGCTAAGACCGCACAGCTTACCAAAAAACAGAATACTGGTAAGTTTCTCACTACTTGTCCAGCTAAGGCTAATTAATCTATCCGTTACAGACCTGGTTTGCAGTGTTATCTGGAGCCAATGGAAGAATACCAACCTTCGTGACAAGGTCTGCCCCTCAATTCCATCATGTTCAACAAATCAATTGCAGTGCAGATTTTATTAGGCTTGCCACTAGAAAACATCAGCACACTTCTACAAGTTTGCACCCCAAGTAGCAGAAAATCAGCACTGCAGGTGCCAGCAGTACTGTGCTGTTCTAATGCAAGTGACCATAGAACTAGCAGACACTTACTTCCAGATCTACCAAGCTCCTGCCTAAAAATTAACCTTGCACAGTTCTTATATAAAAGCAGCGATGCAAAGTTTTTACTGCAAACAATTTTTCAGAAGGACTTCTTAATCTCGGTCTAGCAGAAGAAAAGTGCTAGTAAGCCAATAACTAAAGAAAAAGATAGAAATCTAATGAGACAGCCAGCCAGATAGAAATCTGTGACCTCACAGACCCCAAGGGTCTTCCAGGTGGAGCTGCTTTGAAAAACTATGATAATTTTAAGTTGCTAATCAAAAGCAGCAACAGATTCTACCTGTACCAGAGTTCTATACTGTGCTCCAAGGCGACAATGACAGCGATAGGCTCAAACAATGGAGATGTTTATGGACTGAATATTAGGCACAGCCCTGCCCGCGCCCCATCACTGCCCTGCCCGCACCCCCTCTCCACCCCCCCGCCCTGCCCGCACCCCCCCCCGCCCGCCCCCCTCTCCAACCCCCCCCCCGCCCTGCCGGCCCCCCCCCCCGCCCCCCAGCCTGCACCCCCTCTCCGCCCCCCCCCCAGCCCGCAACCCCTCTCCGCCCCCCCCCACCGCCCCAACCCCTCTCCGCCCTCACCCCCTCTCCGCCCTGCCCGCACCCTCTCCACGCCCCCCCCAGCCCGCACCCCCTCTCCGCCCCCCCCAGCCCGCACCCCCTCTCCGCCCCAACCCCTCTCCGCCCCCCCGCCCTCACCCCCTCTCCGCCCTGCCCGCACCCCCTCTCCGCCCCCCTGCCCTGCCCGCACCCCCTCGCCGCCCCCCACTGCCCTGCCCGCACCCCCTCTCCGCCCCCCACTGCCCTGCCCGCACCCCCTCTCCGCCCCCCACTGCCCTGCCCGCACCCCCTCTCCGCCCCCCACTGCCCTGCCCGCACCCCCTCTCCGCCCCCCACTGCCCTGCCCGCACCCCCTCTCCGCCCCCCACTGCCCTGCCCGCACCCCCTCTCCGCCCCCCACAGCCCTGCCCGCACCCCCTCTCCGCCCCCCACTGCCCTGCCCGCACCCCCTCTCCGCCCCCCACTGCCCTGCCCGCACCCCCTCTCCGCCCCCCCACTGCCCTGCCCGCACCCCCTCTCCGGCCCCCTCTCCGCCCCCCACTGCCCTGCCCGCACCCCCTCTCCGGCCCCCTCTCCGCCCCCCCTGCCCGCCCCCCCTGCCCACACCCTGCCCACACCCCCTCTCCGCCCCCCCTGCCCGCACCCCCTCTCCGCCCCCCCTGCCCGCATCCCCTCTCCGCCCCCCACTGCCCTGCCCACACCCCTCTCCGCCCTCCTCTCCGCCCCCCCTGCCCGCACCCCCTCTCCACCCCCCCTGCCCGCACCCACTGACCTGCCCGCACCCCCTCTCCGCCCCCCCTGCCCGCACCCACTGACCTGCCCGCACCCCCTCTCCGCCCCCCACTGCCATGCCCGCACCCCCTCTGCCACTGTCCTGCCCGTACCCGCTCCACACCCCCCCCCCCCCCAAACTGCTCACACCCCCTCTCCGGCCCGCCCCAGACACTCACCCCATTTCTTCTTGGCCCTCTCCGTCAGGATGGGCCGCATCTGGACGAGCCGGATGGCGTAGATATGCGCGTACTGCCGGGTGAAGTTGCGCTCGCCCAGCGTGAAGCGGCCCGAGCAGTTGGTGTAGGAGGACGTGGGTACTCGGTCAAACGTGGGGCCGCCCTGAGCCGGGAGCGGGGCCGAGAGCAGAGTCCCGTCTGTCCGGGCCGCCTGCTCGGAAAACATGGCGGCGCTCTGAGGGCGAAGAGACGAGGCCGCGAACGGACGAAAATTTACCTCAGAAATCCTGACCACTTGACTTCATTAGTTCATACGCACGGCGGGCCGAGGCGGCAGCACATCCCGGTTTTAAAATGTTTTTTGTTTGTTGACAGACCCGATAAAGTGTGTTTACCGCTTTCTCCGACGATTTCCAATCCAACGGTCGCTCCGGGGGGCAGGCGCGCTCCGCCGGAAGATTCCCGCCAACGGGCGCGCGCGCACGCACGTGATCAACCGCCGGCTCGCCCCTCGGGGAGGAGGGCACCAAAGCGCCGCCATTTTGTTGCGGGGCACCAGAGATCCGCCATGTTGCTGAGGGGCAAATTTAGATTGAACGTCATGTTATAGGGGAATTGCTCCGCCATTGTTTTGGACCACTCTCCACTCATTGAGGGAGAAAATCCAATAAATGAACTGCCAATGCAGTCTGAATTACAGTCTGCATTTTTAAGATACTTACAGTTATCGCCCCCCCACCCTGCGCTCGCTGACCGACTTTGGCTCCCGGTCTGGCACCGCCTCGATTTAAAAATTCTCATCCTTGTTTTCAAATCCCTCCATGGCCTCGCCCCCTCCCTAATCTCCTCCAGCCCCACAACCCTCCAAGAACTTGTGCGCCCCTCCGATTGTGGCCTCTTGCGCATCCCCGATTTTAATCGCTCCATTATTGATGGCCGTGTCTTCAGCTGCCACGGCCCTAAGCTCTGGAATTCCCTCCCTAAACCTCTCTTCCTTTAAGATGCTCCTTAAAACCTACCTCTTTGTCCAAGCTTTTGGTCACCTGTCCTAATAGCGCAAGTGGCTCGGTGTCAAATTTTGTTTGATAACGCTCCTATGAAGCGCCTTGGGACGTTTACTATGTTAAAGGCGCTATATAAATACAAGTTGTTGTTATCTCATTACTTTGTTTACTAATGTATTAAACTGAGTAAATGAAAAGTTTGTGACCAATCAAAAGCCCCTGAATCCCCAGTGAATCTGGCTATCCTTCACACCTTCAGTTCAGCACGAGGCTAAAGCTGCACCCTCATGAAAGTTTCCTCAGGTTGGAAGATATGTAAAAACAATCTGTTTCTACTCATCTAGCTCTTAAAAATAACAAAGGGGAACAGGGCAAGCACATGGGATGAGGACTATTGCTCATGTGCAGGATAAAAACTAACACAGACTGATTGGGCAGAACGGCCTATTTCCGTGTTGTAATTCAATGTAATTTTTCATACTAAAGATACCATTGAGCACTACGCTGACCTTGGGGACTACAGTGGGGGAATCAGGTGTCCCAAGACCAAACAAACAAAAGCATTTGCACACACGGAGACAATCACATTAGCTGGATAGAAGATGTTGAGTTGAATTGATTTTATTGCTGAATCTCTCAGTGGAATTACAGTGACATCACACTTTTTAATAAATGAAAGCGGAGAAACAGCCTGAGGGACCTGAAACTGCAAAGTGTTTCCCCCCCTCCCCCCCTATCAGTAATTCAAACAATTACTGAGTGTAAATTGTTACTGAAGCAAGATTGCCCGATCGCAACTAAATCATCAAAAGAAAAAGTAGATCTGCTTGCCCAATGGTATAGAGTGTTTATTCAGTCAGCCGTTGAGTCACATGGAGCAGGAAGATCCCAGCTTCGATCCACAGCCTGTGCCGAGGAGCAGTAGGCGTGCGGGGTTAGGGAGGGGAAAATCATCCAGGTTCCTGCTCCTCATCACTATCCAGTGTCTCCCAATGAAGTGAGCATGTGTGTGTGTGTGTGTGTGTGTGTGTGTGTGTGGACAGGTCCACTCCTCAACAAATGAATATCCTGTCAGCACCCAGCACTTTGGCTGACTCAGGATTCATGGACACTTGGACAAATAACCAGCAAGAAACTGGCTCTGTGAAGCTGTATTCCAGTGAGGTGTCAACGTCTTCAGGATAAGAGGGGAGGGGACAAAATGGCAAGAGAAACATTGGCTAATGGTGGCTGTAGTCTAGTAAACAGAGCGAGCTTGGCAATCTGACACAAGTAGCTGTGCTTAGCTGGACATCTAAGGATAAGTTGTCTGGATTCAGAAGTCATGTTTTATTTTATGCTGAATCATACAGTCATTATCTCTGACGTTTTCACTGATGACAGCAGGTCCCCCACACAATGCAAACTGCTTTCAAACTACGACTCTTCCTTCTCATCTCCATGTGTGATGATGTAACAGAGTGACTTATAATCAATGTTTCCTGCAACATCGATGGGAGTCACAGCAAGCATCTGCTGTATCTGTGGGGAGAATGGGACAGGAACAGAGACATTAATAGAGTGACGAGCATGGGACAGAGGGTCACTCTCACATGTCAATCTTTGGTGATCAAAGGATTTGTTCAGTTTTCTAACAAGCCCTTTACTGCCATGACGATATAGAATGAATAAATCACAGTCCCACCAAACCGTTAAAGTCACAAACTTTGTGCTTTCCAATCCCACTCCCCTTGTCTCTTTTCGTATCAATAACTTCACAATTCCCAACACTTCAGGGTCCCCAACATTGAAGGGTCAGTCCCCACTGGTTAGAGAACCACCCATTGAAGGGTCAGTCACCAATGGTTAGAGAACCACCCAATGAAGGGTCAGTCCCCACTGGTTAGAGAACCACCCATTGAAAGGTCAGTCCCCACTGGTTAGAGAATCACCCATTGAAGGGTCAGTCCCCACTGGTTAGAGAATCACCCATTGAAGGGTCAATCCCCAATGGCTAGAGAACCACCCATTGAAGGGTCAATCCCCAATGGCTAGAGAATCACCCATTGAAGGGTCAATCCCCAATGGTTCAAGAACCACCCATTGAAGGGTCAATCCCCAATGGTTCAAGAACCACCCATTGAAGGGTCAGTCCCCACTGGTTAGAGAATCACCCATTGAAGGGTCAATCCCCAATGGCTAGAGAACCACCCATTGAAGGGTCAATCCCCAATGGCTAGAGAATCACCCATTGAAGGGTCAATCCCCAATGGTTCAAGAACCACCCATTGAAGGGTCAATCCCCAATGGTTCAAGAACCACCCATTGAAGGGTCAGTCCCCACTGGTTAGAGAATCACCCATTGAAGGGTCAATCCCCAATGGCTAGAGAACCACCCATTGAACGGTCAGTCCCCAATGGTTAGAGAACCACCCATTGAAAGGTCAGTCCCCACTGGTTAGAGAACCACCCAATGAAGGTTCAGTATCCCTGGGCAGAGCACCACCCAGTATTCCTGGACATAACTCCATGAGGTGAATGGTCAGTCACCACAGACAGAGCTCCACACAGTGAAGGGTCAGTTACCCAGGCAAAGAGTTCATAGAACGCCATTCAGAGAAGTCAGTTACCCCAGGAGAGAGTTTCACTCAGTGAAGGGTCAGTCATCTTGGATACAGCCACACTCGGTAAAGATTTGCATCACCCAGGATGTAGCCCCATCCTGTGAGCGGTTAATATTCCCTGGACACAGCCTTATTCCCTGAAGGGTTGAGTTCCCACCCCAGATACAACTTCTGTGGGTTCAGTCTGATTCCACCCAATTCCAACTGGCAAAGCCTGGTGAATGCCAGGCAGCTCAAATCTTAAAGGGGGAAAAATTCGGTTGCTTTGTGCAAAGCAACTAGCACCCGGGCGCGGCGCCGCCAACACCTCCTGCGAAATTCAGCGGGAGGTTAGCGGCGGCAGTAACCGGTAGCGCCCCGCAGCGCTGCACCCCCAGCGATGACGTCATCGGCGTGCGCAGCGCCCCGTTCGCGCTCCGGCCGCGATCTTCGGTAGCGCCCCCTGACTTACCGCCGGACGCTAATTAAATGCGATGTGCTGGGCAGCTATTTTTGTTGCTGGCCACCTGCCAGCACCTCCCTCCGTTGCCATCCCTGGCCTCCTGAGCAACCCCCCCCCTCCCCGCGGAGTGCCGACTGCGCTCCATGAGCCCGACACTTCTCTTGAGTGCCGGGCTCTTTTGCCGGCACTCCCGATCCCCGGGGGCGTCGCGCTGCACAAGGCCCCTCCCCTTTAAGAAGGGGAGGAAGGCCTGCAATACCACGGGGCAACGTGCCGCAGCGCATGGCGTTGTGGCACATAGCGCCGCGATATTCCCTCACACAGTGCCCCAAGAGGGAGGCAGGGCACTTCCAGTAGCGCCCCGCTTCCCTCTTGGGGCGCTACCACTCAATTTCTGTCGCGGGGGCGCTAATTTTAGTTAGGGGGCGCTACCGAAGATCATGGCCGGAGCGCGAACGGGGCGCTGCGCACGCCGATGACGTTATCGCTGGGGGTGCAGCGCCGCGGGGCGCTACCGGTTACTGCCGCCGCTAACCTCCCACTGAATTTCGCAGGAGGGGGCACGACTCTATTTTTTGCCCAAACTGTTTTAGGTTTAAATGCATAATTTATGCTTTGAGAGTAAAACCTCACCTCATCTTCACTGAACTTATCGGCCTGCGACATCATCAGTCTCTTAAATCTATGAAAGCAATAAAAAAAAGATACAAACTGTTAAGGTGTGACTGACCAGGATTTTAATGTCTTTGCCAAACTGGATCATTAATGGACTCAATCTGACGGTATGGACTTATCCTCGGTAAACCCATCATTAGTTCAACTGAACTAGACTGAAATCAGCCTTACCCTTATACTCTCAAGTGATTAAAGAAAGAAAGAATTTGTATTTAAAGAGCACCTTTCATGTCCTCACTCAGATGTCCTAAATGAAGCCAATGAAGTAAGTTTCGTTAGTCACTGTCATTTGCTGTCTGTGGGACCTTGCAGTGTGCAAGCCAACTTGTTCACTGCAATGTCCCACAGACAGCAAATGAGATAAATCACCAGATGATCTGTTTTCGGTGATGGTTGAGGGATAACTATTGGGGATATGTTAATGGACTAATAATCCAGAGGCCTGGACTAATGATCCGGAGACAGGTGTTCATAATCTCATCACGGCAGCTGGGAAATTTAAATTCAGTTAATTAAATAAATCTGGAATAAGGAAAAAAACTAGTATCAGTAATGGTGACCATGAAACTATCAGATGGTCGTAAAAACCGGTCTGGTTCACTAATGTCCTTTTAGGGAAGGAAATCTGCCGCCCTTACCCGGTCTGGCCGATATGTGACTCCAGACCCACAGCAATGTGGTTGACTTTTAACTGCCCCTCTGAAATGGCAGCTTACCACCACCTTCCCAAGGGCAGTTAGGGTTGGGCAATAAAATGCTGGCCTTGCCAGCGACGCCCACATCCCGTGAATGAATAAAAAAAAACTGGAAGAATTCCCCTGCTCATCTTCAAATTCTTCCGTGGGATCTTTTTCATCCATCCCTCGGCCCTCAGTTTAACAACTCATCTAAAGGTCTGTGGCCTTGATTTTAACTCCGCCTCCCCCCAAACCCCTTACCGACAGGCAGGATCAGATGAGGGGTTAAAATCCTAAATATGTAGATACTATCTCCAAGTCGTTGTGTTGCTGATTCAAACCCCGGACGTGGCTCCCGTTATAAGCAGGCGGGGCCCTACTTAAGATTCAAAAGTCACGGCCCGATGACTTATCGCCGCCACAATGTAATTTTTACTTCAACACGGGGTGGGGGCAGCGGCGGTTCCACACTGTCTGCTGCCTCGCAGAGCAACGCTGACCAGAAGTGGCCCAGGTAGGTTATAAAACTCTGCCTGTCTCTGAACTCCTTGTGGAACAGGAGAAGCACGACTCTTCCTCAAGGCCTCACATTTCCTTGTTCCCGATTTGGGTGCGGTGCCTATCGCCATACCTGGGACATGGCCACTCGTCACATTGTTAGGTTTACTAGGAAAATTAAATTGGCTCACTACTCAATACAGACACAGTGGCCGAGAAATTTATTGATGCGGCGCCAATTTTACAGGCGTAAAACGGGCGCCTCAGCGTCCAATACGGTGGGTGGCACATTCCGCGCCGGAAGTGCGCGGCCCGCCATATTGGTATAGGCGCCATGGGCTCGCGCCTGAAACAGGCGTAAGGCCCTGTGTATATGCAAATAGGGGGCCTAACGCTTGTTTCAGGTCCCCTTCCCGAAACTGGGCTGCCCTGAACGCTGCCTGCTTTGACCAGGATAACCACGTTCACATGCGACCTATCCATCGGTCCTTAAAGAGACCGCTGGAGGGTGCCATCAAAAAAGGTAGATTCCAAAAAAAACGATCTACCTGAATGTTGAACCAGAAGGAGCAGGGGTACTCCTCCCAGCTCCACAGCCGTCCCAAAGACCATTCCCCAGTCTCCCTCTCTCCCCGAGCCCCATCTCTTCCCCCGATTTTAGAGCCCCCCCTTACCGACTGACTGCGGCTCTCACGGGTGCCGGCACAGAGCAGCATCCCGTGACGAGCTCCACGGAAAAGGCTGGGAAATTATCCCGTTTAAAAGTAATGCGCTTCAACCTTGTTCTGACTCCGACGCCAGGCTAACAGTTAGTCATTACTTAGAGTACTTCACAATTGACCATCCATCGACCCTATTTAAATCCTTAAAGGTTCTCAATTCTTAGAACTATCTTCCTGTTATAATACTGGAATGAGCAACAGTCTGTAGTTCACGTGGGCGCACTGCGGCGGTAAATTTCAATCGCTGATCTCCCAGCTGTTGCAGCGCTCGGGATAGGAACCCCCAATTCTGGTAGATTCCCGGTCATTCCGGGAGGGTTGGGAACCCTACTGGGACCGTGTCCCTGCATGTGTCAATGCCTTGAGCAAAGGAGGGGGAAGTTTGTGTGAAAACTTTAAAAAAATAAGACAACTAAGAACATAACCTCCAGAAAATAAGCGACTGCCGTGATTGGTTTAAGGACACATCATCAGGGTAAAGTGGAGTTGAGGTCGAAGATCAGCCGTGATCTTATTGAATGGCGGAGCAGGCTCGAGGGGCCGTATGGCCGACTCCTGCTCCTAATCATGGGTGACTTTAATATGCATATAGATTGGGCTACTCAAACTGGAAGCAATACGGTGGAGGAGGATTTCCTGGAGTGTTTAAGGGATGGTTTCCTAAACCAATATGTTGAGGAACCAACTCGAGGGGAGGCCATCCTGGACTGGGTGTTGTGTAATGAGGAAGGACTAATCAGCAATCTTGTGGTACGAGGCCCATTGGGGAAGAGTGACCATAATATGGTGGAGTTCTACATTAGGATGGAGAAGGAAACAGTTAAGTCAGAGACCATGGTCCAGAACTTAAATAAGGGCAACTTTGAGGGTATGAGGCGTGAATTGGTGAGGTTAAATTGGCAAGCTATCAGTGGAAGGGCAATGGCAGACATTTAGAGATCGCATGGATGAACTACAACAATTGTACATCCCGGTCTGGTGTAAAAATAAAAAAGGGAAGGTGGCTCAACCATGGCTAACAAGGGAAATCAGGGATAGTATTAAAACCAAGGAAGTTGCATACAAATTGGCCAGAAGTAGCAGCAAACCCGGGGACTGGGAGAACTTCAAAACTCAGCAGAGGAGGACGAAGGGTTTGATTAGGGCAGGGAAAATAAAATATGAAAGGAAGCTTGCAGAGAACATTAAAATGGACTGCAAAAGCTTCTATAAATATGTAAAAAGAAAGAGGTTAGTAAAAACAAACGTAGGTCCCCTGCAGTCGGAAACAGGGGAAGTCGTAATGGGGAACAAGGAAATGGCAGATCAATTGAACAAGTACTTTGGTTCGGTGTTTACTGTGGAGGACACACACAACCTGCCGGAAATAAAAGGGGTCAGAGGATCTGGTAAGAGGGAGGAGCTGAGGGAAATCCTTATTAGACGGGAAAAGGTATTGGGAAAATTGATGGGACTGAAGGCTGAAAAATCCCCGGGGCCTGATGGTCTGCATCCCAGAGTACTTAAGGAGGTGGCCTTGGAAATAGTGGATGCATTGACGATCATTTTCCAACATTCCTTAGACTCTGGATCAGTTCCGATGGAGTGGAGGGTGGCCAATGTAACCCCTCTTTTTAAAAAAGGAGGGAGGGAGAAAGCAGGGAATTATAGACCGGTCAGCCTGACATCGGTGGTGGGTAAAATGATGGAAGCAATTATTAAAGATGTCATAACAGACCATTTGGAAAGTGGCGACATGATAGGTCCAAGTCAGCATGGATTTGTGAAAGGGAAATCATGCTTGACAAATCTTCTGGAATTTTTTGAGGATGTTTCCAATAGGGTGGACAGGGGGGAACCAGTAGATGTGGTGTATTTGGACTTTCAGAAGGCCTTCGACAAGGTCCCACACAAGAGATTGGTGAGCAAAGTTAAAGCACATGGGATTGGGGGTAATGTGTTGGCGTGGATTCAGAACTGGTTGGCACACAGGAAACAAAGAGTAGGAGTAAATGGGTACTTTTCAGAATGGCAGGCAGTGACCAGCGGGGTACCGCAGGGTTCGGTGCTGGGACCCCAGCTGTTTACATTATATATTAATGATTTGGACGAAGGGATTAAATGTAATATCTCTAAATTTGCAGATGACACTAAATTGGGAGGCAGTGTGAACAATGAGGAGAATGCTAGGAGGCTACAGAGTGACTTGGACAGGTTGGGTGAATGGGCAAATGTATGGCAGATGAAGTACAATGTGGATAAATGTGAGGTTATCCACTTTGGTGGTAAAAATAGAGAGGCGGACTATTACCTGAATGGTGGCAGATTAGGGAAAGGGGAGGTGCAACGAGACCTGGGCGTCATGGTACATCAGTCACTGAAGGTGGGAATGCAAGTGCAGCAGGCAGTCAAGAAAGCAAACGGAATGATGGCCTTCATAGTAAGGGGATTTGAGTACAGGAGTAGGGAGGTGATGCTGCAGTTGTACAGGGCCTTGGTGAGGCCACACCTGGAGTATTGTGTGCAGTTTTGGTCTCCTAACTTAAGGAAGGACATTCTTGCTATTGAGGGAGTGCAGCGAAGGTTCACTAGATTGATTCCTGGGATGGCCGGTCTGACATATCAAGAAAGATTGGGTCAACTGAACTTGTATCCTCTGGAGTTCAGAAGAATGAGGGGGGATCTTATAGAGACATTTAAAATCCTGACTGGTTTAGACAAATTAGATGCGGGCAGAATGTTCCCAATGTTAGGGAAAACTAGAACCAGGGGTCACAGTCTAAGGATTAAGGGGAAGCCATTTAAGACTGAGCTGAGGAGGAACTTCTTCACCCAGAGAGTGGTGAATCTATGGAATTCTCTTCCACAGAAGGTTGTTGAGGCCAGTTCGCTAAATATATTCAAAAGGGAGTTAGATATAACACTCACAACTAGGGGGATCAAGGGGTATGGCGAGAAAGCAGGAATGGGGTACTGAGGTAGCATGTTCAGCCATGAATGCATTGAATGGCGGTGCAGGCTCGAAGGACCGAATGGTCTACTCCTGTACCTATTTTCTATGTTTCTATGTTTCTATGTTAATTCTTATGTTCTGATATCAGTATCCTGTGTAAAGCAGCTCTGATGCTCAACGCACTCATTTGAAGCTTCAGATTTCACAGGAAGAAGCTTTCACCTGAAACACTAAAGCTGGTATCGACCCACTATCCAGATGGCCGGAATCGTGGGACGCACGCAGCATTAAGAACCGACACCTCATCACTGACCCAACAGCAGATTTCCCTGGCTTCATCCTCCCTCGACGACAGTGGAGACGCTCAACCCAATCCGCACAGGGCGTGGACGATGCGGCCACCTGCTCCACAAGTGGAAGGTGAGTGACGACCCGAAGTGCGACTGTGGCCGTGAGTCCCAGACCGCGGAACACATCACATCAACCTGCCCACTGAGATCTGTCACGGGAGGCACCTCATTTCTCCACTCGGCATCTCTCAGGAGGCCATCGAATGGAGAGCCAAACTAGACCTTCCAGTATAAGCTTTCCCGTCATACACAACAACAACTAAAGCCACATACTCAGGTGGCTTTGATCTCAGCTCATGGTTTCGATGGCTTTGCTACTCACTCATCCTTGTTGACATTCCCAGTTGCTTGAGGATCGAACAGTTTGAAGGCGTTCAGAATGGTTTCTTCCGCGTCAGTGCCTGTAGAGATAAAATAAGCAGCAAACTGATTGCTCTGGCTAGCAACAGCACTTGGGTTAGAACACAATGTCGCGCAGCGACTGCAGCTAAGTGAAAAAGAAAGAAAGACTTGCATTTACATACTTCAGGACGTCCCAAAGCGCTTTACAGCAAATGCAGTAGTTTCGAAGTGTAGTCGCTGTTGTAATGTAGGAAATGCGGCAGCCAATTGCGCACAGCAAGCTCCCACAAACAGTAATGTGATAATGACCAGATTTTAGTGATGCTGGTTGAGGGATAAATATTGGCCAGGACACCGGGGATAACTCCCCTGCTCTTCTTTGAAATAGTGGCCATGGGATCTTTTACGTCCACCTGAGGGGGCAGACAGGGCCTCGGTTTAACGTCTCACCTGAAAGACGGCACCTCCGACGGTGCGGCACTCCTTCAGCGCTGCACTGGGAGTGTCAGCCTAGATTTTGTGCTCAAGTCTCGGGAGTGGGACTTGAACCCACGACCTTCTGACTCAGAGGCGAGAGCGCCACCCACTGTGGGCCTGGCATATGAGCAGATACAAAAACAAGCAGTAAGATATCCTTCCAGTATTATAGCAGAAAGATAGTCCTAAGAATTGAGATCCATTCAGGATGTAAATAGGGTCGGTGGATGGTCAGTTGCTGTAAGATTGCTGCCTTGTCCTTACCGTTCAATTTTTCTCCAAAGAGACTGAGGAACACGGTGAAGTTCATCGGCCCCTTTCCCTCTTTCAGCATCCCCTCCAATTCTTCATCATTCGTATTCAACTTACCTACAAAGACATTCATACAGATTAATATTCAGATAATCTGCACATTTCTATATACATTTTAAATGGCTGTGTGTTCTCCTCTCGCAATCTGATTGGTCTATGGGGACCAGAAAACTGTTAGCGTCAGTCACACATGGGCCAATTCCAGCATTCCTGCTCCAAAGCCGGCTTTTCCATTTTCAAACGTTGAACCCCAGACACGCCCAATCTCAGTAAATAAAAGAAAAGAAAAAAAGACTTGCATTTATACAGCACCTTTCACGACCACCGGACGTCCCACAGCACTTTTACAGCCAATGAAGTACTTTTGAAGTGTAGTTCAAATGTAGGAAACGCGGCAGCCAATTTGCACACAGCAAGCTCCCACGAACGCCAATGTGATAATGACCAGGTCATCTGTTTTAGTAATGTTGATTGAGGGATAAATATTGGCCCCAAGACACCGGGGAGAACTCCCCCTGCTCTTCTTCAAAATAGTGCCATGGGATCTTTTATGTCCACCTGAGAGATCAGGTGTGGCCTGGGTTTAAAGTCTGATCTGAAAGACAGCACCTCCGACAGTGCAGCACTCCACTGGAGTGTCAGCCTAGATTTTTGTACTCCAAGTCTCTGGAGCGGGACTATGAACCCACAACCTTCTGACTCAGAGGCGAGGGTGCTACCCACTGAGCCACAGCTGGCAATGCTTTGATACTGAACCTATTGGTTACTAACAAGAACTGACAGACCCGTTCACTTACCTAGCTGCATAAAGGTCTCCTTCAGGTCTTGTTTACTAATGATCCCATCACGGTTCTGATCAATGCAGCCAAAGGCCTGTGGATCCATGACAAAGGTTTAATCAGTAGCTGCATTAGCATCGCCTGTGAAGATTGGTGTTCTTCACCATTCATGGGATTAACTTCTCAATACAGTCTCTACTGCATAGAGATTTGTTACTTCTGTGCATGCATGTGCCTCCAAAACTAATCCTACTGCAAATGCAATCACCTTAATCCTTACCCTGCTGAATAAACAGGAATTCCAAACTCTTCCACTGTGAATAATCTTTATCCTTTTGACATCTGGCTTCACCTTTGCTGCGCTCATTATAGGAAACTGTGGCCCCGATTTTAACTCCAGGCCAGTTTTCGGCCGGTGAGTTTCAGGCCTCCCAGGCGAGAAGGCTTAAAAACTCACCGGCCGTTTTGGTCGTGAAGTCGACCAGCAGCGTGCGAATGAGGTCCGGCCGTTAAATTCAGCCACTCCCGGAGGGGACCTCATTTGATGCTGGTCGGCAACTTCCCAACTAAAACGGCCGGGACGTCAGCGAGAAGCAGCTGCCCGTCTGTTAACATCATGCTGGTCGGAGGTTGCCACCGGGGACCACAGGGAACGGTCCCCCCGGCACTAAGGTAAGTGGATAGACGGCGGTTGTGAAACCAAATGGGACCAAGTTTTACTCAGCGGGTTTGCTGCTGGGCGGGACTTCTGACCGGTCACGGCGCGTTTTTGCAACCTCAATCAGCTGCAGAGTAAAAATGGCGGCTGGCCAATTTCCAGCGGCAACGGAGCGGTAAGTCGATTTTCCTGATTTTAACTGCTCACCCGCCACATTTCCGCCGAGCCGGTTGGGTTGAAATCGAGTCCTTTCTGTTGGAGCTAAAGCACATGTTTCCTGTGTGTTCAAAGGTAGCACTATAGTGTGATGTGGAGATGCCGGTGTTGGACTGGGGTGGACAAAAGTGAGAAGTCGCACAACACCAGGTTGTAGTCCAACAGCTTTATTTGAAATCACAAGCTTTCGGAGCGCTGCTCCTTCGTCAGGTGAAGTGAAGAAATGCATATGAGCACAGCATATATAGACAGAGAACACCGCCAGATGATTACAGGTCAGTTAGAAAGATTAACTGTAGTCGTCTGGCAGTGTTCTCTGACTATATATGCTGTGCCCATATGTATTTCTTCACCTCACCTGACGAAGGAGCAGCACTCCGAAAGCTTGTGATTTCAAATAAAGCTGTTGGACTATAACCTGGTGTTGTGCGACTTCGCACTATAGTGTGTCAGCGTTAATGGATATTGGTGTATTTTTGCCTATGCTCCCAAAATTCCTTTTAGAACTGACCGGGGGTAATTTTGACTTTAGACGCGAGTGCAAAATGTACGATATCGGCTTGAACACCCGTTAAACACCTCTCCCAATTGATTTCTATGAAAACAAAAATTGACAGAGGTTTAACGGGTGGCCGAACCAATACTGTGCGTTTAATACTGCCGTCTAAAGTCAAAATGACCCACAACCAGTTTAACACATGTTAATGCACATACCTGGCATTATTAATGTTTTTTGGTTTGTTAAGGAAAATTAGAGGTAAACATGCGGATTGGCATCAAACAGAGTATCAAGGAAGGAGCATGAAACAAAGCAGAAAGGGAGAGGGAAATTGGGTATGGAAGACCGGAAATCCTGGCTCGGTATGTAGGCTCCTCACCTCCTTAAACTCCTGAATTTGGGACTGTTCAAACATGGAGAAGACATTGGATGAGCTTCGTTGGTTGTGTTTGGCTGAAGCTTTCCCTCTTGCTGCTTTCCTGCTTGCCTACGAACAAAAAGAGACAATGCAATGGGACAGGAGCCACTGCACCATAAAGCATCAAACCACAACTCCATGTACACCTGTGTATCCCAGCAGTCACTTTGTCAGGCAAAATGGTACAAATCATTGGCAAGCTCATTGGTTTACTGGAAGAAAAATCAGAATATATTATTTTTTTAAAAACCTAATGACTGGCAAGAGATTAAGATCAGTTCCATCTTGTGTTTCTGCTGCTGTTTCAGATTTAAAGCAAACTTGGAACAAGAAAATGCCATTCGGTACATCCAGCCCTCTCCTTCCTCAGCCATGTACAATCCTCTGGATCACAGACTCTACCCGCCCATTAAATCCCCCGAGAGAAAGCTCTGCATGGATACTGTATCAAGTAAAACTGCAGAATATCCAGCCCTCCACTTTTCCACTCTATAACCTTGTGTCAGCGAGTGGCTCAGTGTGTAGCATTCACTAGGTGGGAGGGGCTAGGAGTGAGCAGGTGCTGCTGGGAGCTTGATTACTGCAGGGAGTTGGAGTGAGTTTGTAAAAAGTTTTGGTGGTGGTTTTTTTTTCCAGATTTTAGGGCCTTTTTGGTCCTTAAACAGCAGCCAGATGGCTGCTGAGGAGCCCGGAGTGCCAGGCCCCTCAGAGGACAACGTTCCCAGGATGAATTTAATCAGGGGAGAAAATGTTGGGGGAAGGGAGAAAAAAAGACCCAAAGATTTGGGCCGGGAGGTTTGGAAAAGAAAACACAGCGATGGTTCAGTGCGAGGATAAGGAGATACGAGCTTGGGATATTATCCAGGCGGTACATGAGGACTGCGGCGAGGGAAGTTGCTTTACCTGCCGACCAAAGCCGAATGTTGGGTTCGAGGTGACGGTCAGTGGCCGAGAGGAGGTGGAAAGACTTTTACTGAGTTTGAAGGTTGGAGATAAGTTCTTGGAGGTATCTCTGCTATATTCTGAAGCGGTGGTGGTCTCATTCTTAAACCTGCCGGTTTATATTGAGGACGATGTGCTAATAAAAAGTTTGGAACGCGGGTAGCAGATGGAACCTGTTATGTAAAGGTGTGGTTCCCAGAGGGGGTGAAGTCATTGCTGTATAGCATGAAATTCGAGGAAGGATGTTCTTGCCATGGAGGGAGTGCAGCAAAGATTTACCAGACTGATACTTGGGATGGCAGGAATGACGTATGAAGAGAGATTGGGTCGATTAGGCTTATATTCGCTAGAGTTTAGAAGAATGAGAGGGGATCTCATTGAAACTTATAAAATTCTAACAGGACTAGACAGATTAGATGCAGGAAGGATGTTCCCGATGGCGGGGGAGTCCAGAACCAGGGGTCACAGTCTAAGGATAAGGGATAAGCCATTTAGGACTGAGATGAGGAGGAATTTCTTCACCCAGAGAGTGGTGAACCTGTGGAATTCTCTACCACAGAAGGCAGTTGAGGTCAATTCATTAAATATATTCAAGAAGGAGTTAGATATATTTCTTAAGGCTAAAGGGATCAAGGGATATGGGGAGAAAGCAGGGACAAGGTACTGAATTTGGATGATCAGCCATGATCTCATTAAATGGCGGAGCAGGCTCGAGGGGCCGAATGGCCTATTCCTGCTCCTATCTTCTATGCTTCTATACAATGGAAGGAGTGCAGTACTTCTGGGTACTGCATGATAACCAGGAATAAGGATTGTTATTATTGTCTTGGACATGACCATCTTGTAAGAAGCTGTCCAGACTTGTATTGTTATAACTGTGGCGAGTCTGGACACATCGCTCGGAGCTATGGGGTGTGTCACAAAGCTCCCACCTGCTGTGAGTGTGCGGCAGAAGGAAGCCACTTGAGTGATGAGGAGATGGGAGATGGGAGAAGGAGCTGTGAGTGGAGAGGCTGGAGGAGCGGAGCAGGCGGAGGATACAGCTGGTGAATGGGAAGAGAAAAGAGCGCAGAAAGAGGCAGAAAATTGTGGAGCAGAGAACAGGATGGAGATGGTGGAGAAGGACAAAGACAGCAGCAGGGAGTTGTCCCCGGTGTCCTGGCCAATATTTATCCCTCAATCAACATCACTAAAACAGATTATCGGGTCATTATCACATTGCTGTTTGTGGGAGCTTGCTGTGTGCAAATTGGCTGCCGCATTTCCTACATTACAAAAGTGACTATACTTCAAAAAGTACTTCATTGGCTGTCATGAAAGGCGCTATAGAAATGTGTCTTTTTTTTCAAGCGAAAAGAGACCCAGCCTGTTCATCCTTTCCGGATAGGTATACCCTCGCATTTCTGACATCATCCTTGTAAATCTTCTTATGATTCACTTATGATTGGCATCAGCAAACCTGCATGTTTGCATTACTACCGTGGAACTAATTGTCAATATCTGTAACTCACTGTCAGTCTTCGTTATCCTGCATACAACTCTGTGCCAGCTCACTCTTAGCCTGTCCGTACATCGCGGCTGTCTGTATTACATAAGATAACAAGCAAGCTTAGCAGTATTAGGAACAGATGATGTTCTCAAACGTGACATCATCCAAAGCCCTGCACCAAATTGCTGTTTGATATTCGCCCCCGGGCATCTCATTTCTTTGTATAATATTAATTTATCTCCAACGGAGTTTCTTATGAACGACTTTCTGTCTGCCTCAGACACGTTCTAGTCTTCTGGGTGGAAAAATACTGTTAACCTTGTGTGGCAGGAAATTCTCAACAGCTATGAGTAAGAACATATATATTCCAATATTTTAAAACTGCCAAACAAATAATTCCACAGCTCTGTTCTTAAAAATCTGTTCATACAAAATATATATTTCAATCTTTTAAGGTAAAAATAAGATATTGCAATCTGCTGTAGAAATACAAATGATCCAACTCTCAAGACGATCAAAGTATTAACAACAATATGCATTTATATAGGGGCCTTTAATGTAGTAAAACGTCCCAAGACGCTTCACAGCTGCGTTATCAAACAAAACTTGACACTGAGCCACATAAGGAGATATTAGGACAGGTGATGAGGTAGGTTTTAAGGAGCATCTTAAAGGAGGGGAGAGGTAGAGAGGCGGAGAGGTTTAGGGAGGGAATTCCAGAGCTTAGGGCCACGGCAGCTGAAGGCACAGCCGCCAATGGCACGGCCGCCAATGGTGGAGTGATTAAAATCGGGTAAGCGCAAGAGGCCAGAATTGAAGGAGCGCAGAGATCTTGGAGGGTTGTCGGGCTGGAGGAGGTTACAGAGCTAGGATGGGGCGAGGCCATGGGGAGATTTAAATAACTAAGCCTCAAAGCAATTAAATAAAAGAAGGCGTTTAAAAATATAGATTGTGTCAAATAAAATGAAAGCTTTCCTGTGTGCTGAGGAAGCTTGTCACAAACAGGACTCAGTAATGGCCGCCCACCTTCTGGCAGACTTGGGAAGACTGGTAAGCACATAATTAACACATTGTTAACAGTGATCAATGGAAACACAGTTCTGTCCTTCCCATGGACAAATGAGCTCACTACAAAAGGATGCTCACAATAAATATTAATAAAATAAGAGATCCAGTCCATTAAATTTACAGGGAATTTACTGTAAAGTATTTATCAATAGATTTGTAGCAATGACTTCAAAATTTCTAATCCTTCATCAGTATGAACATTGTTATACATTAACAACAGAGCAGGTACTGGCAGCCAATCCTGCGGCAGAAAAAAAAAGCCGAATTAAATCATGTACAAAATGAAAAGTTAATGTCTATTATTTAAAAAGCAATGGAGTGATTCAACTCAGTTATCTTACTGTTCCAATAATCTGTTTAAACTGCTCTTGCAATTTGTGACATCACCCAAACGGATAAACGCTGTCTTACAACCATTCCCACATACGTAACGTCATCTAAATAAGGTGGCAAGTATTTCACTGTAAAAATATGCGCAACTTTAGAACTCATCAACAGAGCTAAATTTTGATTAAAGCTTACTCAGCCTTTAACCTATTTGCTTCGATGAAGATCAAGTTGAGTTTATCAAAGATAAAGAGTGAGAGTTGCACATTTGTGGAAAAATCTCATTGATACAAAAAGTGACGGAAATAAATAAATGATCAAGGAAAGGGAAATGCGCTCGGTATTAAGTGATCTCTTGCAAAGGTTTTAACCTCGTTTGATCTTGACAATTTGCACCAAACTAAGAAAACCATGGACTAACGCAGGTATAGAGCACAACCAAATACTTTACCACTTACCATTTTGTATAGCTGGTGTTGAATACAAATGCCAAGGTTGGCCAGGTCCTCCCCGGACTATATAGTCCTCTTTATCTCCTTTGTTCCTAAAAACGGACACACACTGAGGGGCAGACCTTACATGGAAATATGCAATCCAGTGTCTGTCACAGGACTGTGATAAAACAGATTCCTTTTCTACAGTCCAGATAGTGTAAAGAGGGCTGAACATTCCAGAGTAACATTAACCCCTTAAGCCAACATTAGTCATTTGGTGCACTATTCACATGGAGGACCCATTCAATTGGAGCCCCATTTACATAGTGAGGAACCATTTAGTTGGTATCCTAGTGTCAAACCAGTTCTGTGTCATTGGTGTCAATTCGAGCTGCCTTCAAGATCTTTCCTGTGCTGCAGGACACAGTGATGAATGTATCATAGCACAACGTGGACAACTAGCTTTAATCCTCCTCCCTCTTTGACCCAGTTGCTTCTGAGTCAGAAGGTGTGTGGGTTCAAGCTCTGCTTCAGGCCTTAAGGACATCATTTAGGCTGAAGGAATGCTGCATTGTTGGAAGAGTCGCCTTTCGGATGAGATGTTAAACTGAAGTCCTGCCTGCCTGTCTGTTCAGGTGAACATTAAAGATCCCGTGACACCATTTCGCAAATCTGTATATTTTCCCCCTCATCCCCCACATAAATTAGTTATTTTAAAATTACTCTTGAACGGTCAAATTATCAAGAGAGAATTGCAATAAAGTTCAGTATTTAAATAATGTTTATTATAAAGAGTATCTTTATTTCTCTGCTATATTTTCAAATCTGTCTTTTGTGCTGTACTCCTGGTAAAGGGTCACTGTATCTCAATATGGTGCTGACTTCTTGCTGCAGCGAGGGTTTTCATAGCTAGGATTCCAGCCCATATTCAAGCGGGCACAAGTTCAAAGCTGTGAAGGGCAAGGTTAGGACAAGCATCTGGAAGGAATTCTTTATACAGCGGACCATCGACAGCTGAAACGAGTAATCGTGAAGAACAGTTGCGATCAGGGCACGACTTATTAAGAGCGGGTTCGATGCTGTAACGGAAGATGGTAGCGTTGATCTTCTAAAACACTGCTCCTGTGTCGAGAGTACTGTTTAGGAATTGCTGGACAACAAAAGACCAAGGTCCATCTAGTTCGCCTCCAATCATCCTGGTAGTCGCACGATACAGCGATAATGGAGTTGTTGACTAATCACAGCAATGAATTTCGATCAATGAGTCTACAACAGACCCAGACGTGAGGCGAGGAAAACCCCCAGCACTGTTTCCTGCTTTATCATAGATTTGCTGCTGATAGTGTAAGAAATAATGAACAGTAACTTTCTCTTTTAATAGTAGTGGCTTGCTGGTAACCTTCTTCAGTGTCAGCTGTGGCTCAGTTGGTAGCACTCTCGCCTCTGAGTCAGAAGGTTGTGGGTTCGAGTCCCACTCCAGGGACTTGAGCACATAAAGCTAGGCTGACACTCCCAGTGCAGTGCTGAGGGAGCCGCTGCACTGTCGGAGGTGCCGTCTTTCGGATGAGACGTTAAACCGAGGCCCCGTCTGCTCTCAGGTAGACGTAAAAGATCCCATGGCACTATTTCGAAGAAGAGTAGAGGGGTTATCCCCGGTGTCCTGGCCAATATTTATCCCTCAACCAACATCACTAAAACAGATTATCTGGTCATTATCACATTACTGTTTGTGGGAGCTTGCTGTGCGCAAATTAGCTGCCGCGTTTCCCACATTACAACAGTGACTGTACTTCATCGGCTGTAAAGCGCTTTGAGACGTCCGGTGGTCGTGAAAGGTGCTATAGAAATGCAAGTCTTTCTTTTTCTTTTCTTTGTTCAACCAGACCAGGGATTCTGCTCTCCTGGGGGTTGCTCCATTATTCAGGTAATGCAGGACAGCAACTGGAGACAAAGCAGATTAACCATAAAATACAAAATACTACCACAGAAAGAAATTAAATCAGACACAAAACACTTTATTTAAGTGTGTATTTATTTTTTTCATTTGCCACAAAGTAACATTTATTTTTCTTACTTTACTCACCATCTATCTACAGTTGATACGTACTGTACTCCTAGACATCAATCATAGGATGTCCAAAGACTTTCATGAATTGCACAATATTTACACTATTTGGCTGCCATCTTACAGAGTGATGGAAGTGTTACAGTACTTACAAAATACAGCAACAACAACGTGCATTTACATAGCACTTTTAACATAGTAAAACGTCCCAAGGTGCTTCACAGGAGCATTATAAAACAAAATTTGACACCGAGCCACAAAAGGAGAGGTAGGTTTTAAGGAGCATCTTAAAGGAGGAAAGAGAGGTAGAGAGGCGGAGAGGTTTAGGGAGGGAATTCCAGAGCTTAGAGCCAAGGCAGCTGAAGGCACGGCCGCCAAAGGTGGAGCAATTAAAACTAGGGATGCTCAAGAGGCCAGATTTGGAGGAGCGCAGAGATCTCGGGGGGCTGTAGGGCTGGTGGCAATTACAGAGATAGGGAGGGGCAAGGCCATGGAGGGATTTGAAAACAAGGATGAGTTTTTAAAAATCGGGTCATTGCTTAACCGGGAGCCAGCGTAGGTCAGCGAGCACAGGGGTGATGGGTGAATGGAACTTGGTGCGAGTTAGGACACGGGCAGCAGAGTTTTGGATGAGCTCAAGTTTACGTAGGGTGGAATGTGGGAGACCAGCCAGGGGTGCATTGGAATAGTCAAGTCTAGAGGTAGCAAAGGCATGGATGAGGGTTTCAGCAGCAGATGAGCTGAGGCAGGGGCGGAATCGGTCGGAAGCTCATTTCAGGATCAAGTGTGACATCAAGGTTGCGAACAGTCTGGTTCAGCCTCAGACAGTTGCCAGGGTGAGGGATGGAGTTGGTGGCTAGGGAATGGAGTTTGTGGCAGGGACTAAAAACAATGGGCTGGATTTTGTCTTGGGGTCGTGTTACCCGCATTTCGTGTTGCTCCCCCGACTCCAGATTAATGTGGATGAATGATGCAATTTTCACTTAATTGGGCAATTGAGTTCCAGCATGTGGGCACCCATGAACCAATTAGTGGTTTCAGTCTGAAAGTCGCCTCTGATGATGTCATCGTTGCAGGTCAGAGACTGATTGCCTGGCCTTTGCTGTGAGTGGACCTGCCTGGCTTTGAGTGGACCTGGATGCAAAATGAGCAGCAGCTCTAAGGACAGAGAGAGAGAGAGAGTCCCATCCAGGTCCTCTCACAGCAAGGCCAGGCAGTCTCTGAAGACATTCAATGCAGCAGCATCAGAGGCGACTTTCAGACCTAATACTACTACTACTACCTTCATCACATCTCCGTTGTAATAGTGGATCTGCAGCTGATAGTCAGCTATCCACTTGTGCTCCCGCCAGGTTTCACTGGAGTGTTTCACATCAGGCGTACTTCACGTCGGAAAAGGGTTAAACTAGCTAAAACATTTCAAAATGGCATTACAGAGCCAATTTAGGGCTTGTTAAGGGCTTTAATGGCCTCTCCCGCCTCTTGGAGGCGGGACGGAGTCAGGAAACCTGCGACCGATTTTGTCAAAATTGCGTGGAGGCGGGATGGGGTCGGGACCCCCAAATCTGCAACTTTAACCCCCCACACGCCTCCAAACCCGACTCCATGGGTCATTGAAAATCCAGCCCAATGGCTTTGGTCTTCCCAATATTTAGTTGGAGCAAATTTCTGCTCATCCAGTACTGGATGCCAGACAAGCAGTCCATACAATTTAGAGATATTGGAGGGGTCGAGAGAGGTGGTGGTGAGTTAAAGCTGCTCTCAAGGAAGGAATGTTCTTACTTTCACTCTTCTGAGATTTATAATTACAAATGGTTTGTGTAAAGAAGGATTAGAATGAAGTGCTCAGCTGAACTATTGTCACGACATCATACACTAGTGAGGCACTGATGGTTTTGTAGCACAAGTGGCATCATCGCATCACATGCTTAGCAATGATCCAACTTCACACAAACTCAATGATCAAATTCTATCAAAACCTCTAGAACCTGTACACAAATTTCAAGTAAAATTATTTAATACAAAATGCTGTTTTCCTGCATTATTTTACTCAAAGTACTGAGTTTTTTGCTCCACAGATCAACTTCCTTTTAGCACAAATGAATTGCCTACTCACGGCAGCTTCAGTCTACGGACCCAGTGGGATGATAAACTCTGCGGAAAAGTTCATTACAGTGGCTGCAAATTTAGATTTGTCCTCAAGGGAAACTGTCTTTAATAGATAGCTTTATCGGGAGCTGGGAGCAGCTCCCTTTGCTGAGGACATCACTGCCAATCAGTGATGCCAATATGATTGCAGCTTTCTACTCTAACACTACTTCAAACAGTTTATCTGGCTTTGGTGCAGCCAAGGGGCTTTTGTAAAGAGCAGGGGAGTGGGGTTAATTGGAGAGCTGGCACAGGCACGATGAGCTGAATGGCCTCATTCTGTGCTGTATCAGTCCACGATTCTATGAAGGCTTTCAGGAAAAAAATTTAGGCTTCAGGGAAAAGAAGTTAATCCCAATTGTTCACCCACCAACAGAATTCTATGTCATATTTCTTCACAAAACATGCTTTTTTATTGGAACTATGTAGAGTTTGTTTTATATATTATTCAGAGATTCACAAAGACCAGGTAATTAATAATCTGGCATTTCACTTGAAAATTCATACTTTAATACATGAATTCCATTCACAAGGTTGATATTATGCCGTTTCTTACATTGTAATCTCCATACACTGATGTCACTCCATGAAGATCTGAGACAGCAGCAGGTAGACACAACTTCCGCAAGTAACAAAGGAAACGAGGAATGACAGGAAGGTCAGAGGGAGTTAAAGGGACTGACCTGTGACCTGGGTTCAATTAACATGTATGAGTCGCTCAAACTTCACACTAATGTAACACGCACTGCTCCAGTTTTGGGAAAATACAATTCCGAACACAAGTGATTTTCAACACAAATGCAGTCCTTCTTCATGCCACACCTGGTGGGGGTGACAGGTATTGTCCACAACACTAACCCTTGCCTCCAGAAGCTGGCAGGGCAGATATGAAAGCAGAGGGGGTGAGTAACCTGTCGAAACAGATTGTTTCAAAACAAGGGTTTGAATTTTCCAAACTGCAGCTCGGAGCCAGTCTTTCACTGTACATTAAGTGCCGTGCTTTAATCATAAGTGGATCGATTGAAGTGTTTTCACCAGTAATCCATAAGGAATTCACTATCTTCAGCCCATCACAAAATACTGCAGAAATGGCCGAGCGGATTCTGCAGTTTGTCGCTTAATTTGAGCTCAGTAACTGGTTTACAAGGTTATCGGCCATCTTGCGCGCCACTGCAGAGATTAACGCTGCGCCTCGACCGCTGCCTTCGTTGGACTGAATGAAACTGATGTCACAGTGAGGGGCAAGTTCTCTCACCATCGTGTGAAACCTTTGTTTGAAGCTACGGAATAAAAGTGAGATAAGAACGTGTGGTTAACACTGTAGGAGAAAGGAAACCCTCAGCATGAAACTGCAAGCTTGACTCTTGCTGGGGATGTGCTGGCTCACACACACACACAGCTACTTTTAATTCAACCAATATCTGGGTTGGAATCGAGTCCGGACAGAGGGGATGAAGCTCTACTCTCTCTGAGGACTGGATGCTGCAAGGCGTTGTAGCCACTACCCTTTCAACTCTTGACTCCCGAGTTCAAATCCAGCCCAGACAGAGGGGAAGAAAATCTCTTTCTGATGGGGAACTGGGTGCTTTAGTAAGTTGGACACTGTCCTTTTGTCTATGGGACCTGGGATCGCAATAAGATTGGCTCAGTCCAGTCCAGTCCTTTTTTTTGAATGTATCAAAAATACCTTACAGCTCAGCACCTGCTGATTCCCTCCAGTTCCCTCTGACTCAGGTGCCCCACTGCAGGTGGGGTTAGCTCTGCCCACCCGACTACGCTGCAAAAACCGTACAATCCCAATACAGCGTCATTCATGGCTAAGAAAGGCGTGTGTTCGCAGTGAAAGTCAAATTCAGGAACGCACGTTTGTGTTTGTGCACTCATGCCGATGAGCTCCACTCTGTGATCCTGGGTTCTGGCACGGTGAATGGCAGGAACCTAGGAACAAAGAGTGGAGATCAGCAGCATAAGAGCACAAACCCCGCGTTCTTTAATAAATATATTCTTTTTAATTAAGGTGAAGGTCATCTGAAAGTACAACGGGATAGATGGCGACTTTGTGCGGTAGCAAGCGGGCAGCCTGTTCTACATCTCGCCCGATTTTTACTTCCTTTGACTTCAGAGCTGCAAACCGGGCTGCTGATTTGCTATCACCCGTTTATATTATTTTTCTAGCTACATAAGGATTGGGATGGGGAGTGGCTGTTCCATTTACCCAGGATACATCTGTTAGCCACGGATACTGAAGGTAACTCACATTGTGGGATTGGAACTGAGGCAGGGTCTCCTTCACCTAGCATGCTGCTACAATGCTTATTTACAAGTCAGCCAATCTTGAGATTAAATTCTGTTGTGAACACCGCAATGTAAGAATGATCGATAGGTTTTTACATTGCTTTTGTTTTTAATAGAGAAAAAACTATAATACGGAAAGGATTTGTTTAAATCATGCTCTGGAAAAAGCCTGTCTTTTCCCTGTCATGTTCTCAAAAGCCCTTCTCAATACAGCTGATAAGAAAAGCTTTTGAAATATAGGGGTAAAAATTGGGTGGCGCCTATTTTGGGTCGCCAACGTCGTTAGCGCCCCGAAAATGTTAGCACCCCTCCACCGTAAATTCAGTAGTAGCGCCCCAAGCAGGAGGTGGGGCACTACTGGAAAGCGCTCCACCTCCTGCTTGGGGCGCTACTACTGAATTTCACGGCACTACGTGTAGCCGCGCCACGTCAGTGCCGGCCTCCTCCCCTAATTAAAGGGGAGGAGCCTAGCGCTGCGCGCACCGGGGCCCTGCTGAACCACCGGGGAGCGGGGTGCCGTGAAAACAGCCCGGCACTCAGGAGGGATAGGTCAGGGGGCGCAAGGGAAGTGTGCGGCCGGGGTGCAAGCGGGGCACTGTGCACGGCGATGATGTCATCGTCTGCGGCGCGGGGCGCTATTGGCTACCACTGCTGCTAACCTCCCGTTGAATTTCGCAGGAGGCGTCAGCAGTGCCGTGCCCGGGGGGCGCTAATGAGTTGCGCAAACCAACCTAAATTTTCCCTCATAGACTTTTGTCACAGCAGGGGGTGCCATGAGTGCAGAGATCAGAGGATTGTTCACAACAGGGCCACGGTTTAGGGGAGCAATGAATAGGAAGTAACAGTGTGGTGTGAAAAGGGTATGAGGCCTCTCACCTCTATTTGCCAAACCATTTGAAGCAAATGGGAGGTTGTAAAACATGAGGTAGCGTGCATTCGGCAGGAAGAGAACCAGAAACCGGAAGGGTATAAGACAGATGCCATGTTTTACTTAGTTAGAAAGAAGGAAAGAAAGCTGCATTCGAGACATTGTGGTGTAAACAGGCTTGGAGAAGCCATCTTCACGATTTCTCATGAAATCGATGCACAGTAAGTTTTGGACGCAGGGCTAACGTGCGCTACTCTGTATGGTTGGTTCGAGTGTTTAAGGTTAATGTTTCGTCAATAATAAATAAAGTGAATTATCAAACATATTACTGTCTCTAGTTGTACAAATCTGTTTAAAGAATAAGGAAGGAATTATCCAACACACGGTACCATTTACTAAAATGGTTCCAGGGATGAGGGAATACAGTTACGTGGATAGACTGGAGAAGCTGGGGTTGTTCTCCTTGGAGCAGAAAAGGCTAAGAGGAGATTTGAAAGAGTTGTTTAAAATCATGAAGGGTTTTGATAGAATAAATAGAGAGAAACTGTTTCCAATGGCACAGACTTAAGGTGATTGGCAAAAGAACCAGAGGCGACACGAGGAAAAAGTTTTTTACGCAACGAGTGGTTAGGATTTGGAATGCACGGCCTGATAGGGCGGTGGATACAGATTCAATAGTAGCCTTCAAAAGGGAATTGGATAAATACTTGAAGGAGAAAAAATTGCAGGGATGTGGGGAAAGAGCGGGGGAGTGGGACTAACTGGATCGCTCTTCGAAAGAGCCGGCACAGACTCGATGGGCCGAATGGCCTCCTTCTGTGCTGTATGATTCTATGATTTTATATCTTTCTAACTGTGGCAGTGTGAAGAACAGTTTTAACATGTGGCTGACTATAGATTCTATCTTGGGAAACCATTACTTTGTGACAATTGTAGGCCACACTGTTGGAAGACCTGGACTTACATCCCTGCTTCCCCCATACCCGACGTGGAAATGCACAACGCTGGATGTGCTCCCAGCACAGTTATCCCACCTTGATGAGCACAGAATTCACAACAACACCAAGATCACTGTTCTCTCAAATGCACACTTACCGAGGATGTAACTTGTAAACCGAGCCGTCAATTCCGACCGTGATCCTCATCGCTTCTTTGCACTTGTTCTTCCACATCCGATTTATAACACCCGCCAATCCCGCAGCACATACGTGTGCCGACCGTGTCGACACGCTCTCACATGCCAAATGGACAATCTCACAGTCTGCTTCAGATGGCAGCACACCGAGCGTCGTCAGAACATTATAGATCTGCTTCTGGTCCCCTGTATCACTTGAAGGAAATAAGAAAGATATGACAATAGGAAACTGTCTCAAACTGCTTGGCAGTAATTGGCACTAGAAGATGGAGCTCAGAGGAAGGAATGCCAGACTGACTCCACAGAAAGTGGCCCGGAAAACCAGCGGATTCCTGCCATAACTTTGGCCGGGACTCAGGTACCCAAACCCGCGACCTCTTCCACCGAGAAGGACAAGGGCAGCAGGCGCATGGGAACACCACCACCTCCAAGTTCCCCTCCAAGTCACACACCATCCTGACTTGGAAATATATCGGCCATTCCGTTACCGTCACTGGGTCAAAATCCTGGAACTCCCTCCCTAACAGTACTGTGGGAGCACCTTCACCACACGGGACTGCAGCGGTTCAAGAAAGCGGCTCACCACCACCTTCTCAAGGGCAATTAGGGATGGGCAATAAATGCTGGCCTTGCCGGCGACGCCCACATCCCATAAACGAATTTTAAAAAAAGGTACACCAGATCCCGGCCTTATGCCCAGGTTTTCGGGATGCCCTTGTGGTGCGGGACCTCCACTTGCCCCTTACAAGGCCATCGACACTGGATGTTCTTTAACATAGAATCATAGAATTTTATAGTACAGTGGGAGGCCATTTAGCCCATCGCACCCAAAGAGTTACCCACTAGCTCCCATTCCCAGTAGGCGTTTCAATTTTTCTTTTTCGAATACTTATCCACTTCCCTTTTAAAGGCTATTATGGTTTCTACTTCCATCACTGTTTCTGATTGGACATTCCATATCCTTATAACATTCTGCATAACAGTATTTCTTCTGACGTCTCTCTTTTGACGATAGTCTTTAAATTTATGCCCTCCAGTTACTCAGCCACTGACCAATGGAAATTGTGCTTCCATACGAATTGCGTACAAGACAACACAATGCAATTTCTTACCAATATCGATAAAAAACCTTAGTTCTTAGTTTCTGTGCTGTTCCTTTATACTCTGGGTCTTGCATTGAGTAACACATTCACGTTAAGTATACTTTGACTTGTACACATTCAAGCAAAAAATATGTTTTATAATGTAAATAACTTAATAAAAGGTTCGAGGGAGGTAGAACAAAAATGGTTAGTGGCATCCTAAGCAAGTTTCATAAAATGGCAGCAGGTAAATTATATCTGTGAGGCCCTGTATCTTTCAGTATTAAGGTGTGCAATATTTTTGGCCCATCACGTGAGATATAGTGCTTCGGTAAATTTCAACAGTTGTCATGTTTGAGCTGCAGCAGGACCTTGGTAAACATCAGAAACCTCACTTCAGGTCCTGGACTACCCACGAGCAATGCACTGGGAGGCATACCAGTAATTTAAACGTACGGATCCAGGGCTTTGAGTAATAGATCCTGGTTGGATTGTGACTTATTGTGCTGTTGGCACAAAGGGTTTTAAAGTGTTAGAAAATGGTAGACACCAAAGAATTGGTTAAATTGGTCCTTTTAATTCACCAGTGTGTTAAAGCCATATGCAGCACAACACCAAGACAACTAACACTAGCCTCTACTGCGTAAAGTATAGCTTTCTGCTTAGCGGTAATTGAATGGAAGAATTGCCATGACACTGAATGTAAGGAAATGTAAAAGAAAAACTTCAAAAGGCTGGAAATCTGAAACAGAAAAGGCTGTAAATACGCAGCATCTGAAAAGGGAAAAGACAGGTTAACATTTGAGTATAAGCCTTAATTTGTTCTGAGAAATGCTAATCCGTCTTTGCTCCTTACAGATGGTGACAGACCTGCTGTGCATTTCCAGAATTTTCAGTTTTTGAGACTGAAAATAAGGCTCATCAACTCTTGCAAGCTGCAGAATAGAACAGCTAAAAGTAGTATACATCTCCGTACAGTGGAAGAGGGGTGGACGGGCTTTATTGTAGCAGAACAGTCCAAAATACACAGACATAAAAAGGAGCACTGGAAATACACAGGGGTAGTCAATATCTGAAAGAGAAAGGCAGGCTAGATGCTGACAAACCAGCTGTGCATTTCCAGCGTCTTCTGCTTCTTTAAACTGGAATATACTCTGGACACACGAGGAGAGTGGAAACTCATTGACTCTCCAATCTTGATCGCAAACAGCGAAGCCCCTTCTGTACCTTTCTATTTGTGAGAGGAATCTTGTTTCAAAGCTGCCTCGTGTTTTCAGCAGCTGGGATGCCTCTCCATTGAAGAGCAGGTTTTGATTTACCAGTTTCAGCAGCACAAGTCGGGTTAGCTCGCCCATGTACTTGCCACCAATAATCTTCTCATATCTAATTAAGAAAGAGGACATGTGTTTAATCAAATGCAGTAAATTCCATGTCCATCCCAAGCTCCAATAGTATCTTAAGGGGTTTGGTTTAGATAAGCTTCAATAATAGCCCAAAATTGAGGTACCTTAATATTCATCCAGTCTCTTACATTTCATGTTAAAATGTCCATTTTGTTGTTCCGCCCTCCCAAGTCTGCACTTCCAAAGTGCCATTTTCTGATGATTCTATTGTTCTATTCAGGCTGAGGCACTTTAACGCAATATCTCCTTGTCAAGCTAACCCCATCTCACCTGCCATTGCTTCACCTGCTGCTTCCAGCAAAGATTATTCCCTTCCCTAGCCCAGCGGAGCACCCTAGCCGAGAGGCTTTAGCTATTAGCAGAGACTAGAGAAACTGGGCCTCTTTTCAGACGAGCAAAGAAGATTAAAAGATCAAAATTATAAGGGGTTTTGAGAAGGTAAATAGGGAAAAACGATTTCTACTGACCGGTGATTCAGCAACTAGAGGGCATAAATTTAAGATCATCGCCAAAATAAATAAAGGTTGAGAATTTTTTTTAAGAACACAACGTTGTTAGGACATGGATTGCCCAACCAGAAACAGTGGTGGAACCAAAATCCAGAATAGCTTTTAAAAAGAGAAGTGAATAAATATTTGAAAGATTTAAAAGAATATGGGGAATCGTCAGCAGGGGCACGATGAGCTGAATGGCCTCCTTCTGTGCTGTAAAATTCTATGAACTGCTTCCCCAGCCGAGATCGGCTGACTCAACAGACCAGGGCATTAAATAAATCTGGGACCCTCCAATCTACAAAACTCAGTCCACACCTGGCTGCATTCTACTCATCTGGGAGCCCTGATTTCAGGGTTATGCCATTTAACCGAACGCAGACACCCTGCTGCACCGAGAAGCAAAGTGCTAGAAACACTTCAGACCTGACCTTTCTGAGCTTCATTGCATTAATTAACGGGTTTAGTAATGCTTTGCATCAGCACCTTTGCCTGCTGCATCCATCCTGCTGGACAAGGTAAAATGCGGCAATTAGACTCTGACCCAACTTTAAACTGCTGAGGCTGCGCCTAGGTTCTCCCAGCTTCTGCGAATTCAAAGCTGTGTCGGGAAGCCGCTGAAGTACCTCAAACAGCCAATGAACTTTGACTCCATAACTGCAGCAACACTGATCAAAACTGTAAACAGTTTAATTCAGACTCTGTTCATCTCGGGCGACAGAAACAGCCATTAGCTGAGTGGGTAATAGCAGTTGCTATAGGCCAGTTTGGACTGATGGGTCCTAGCTGCGTAATGGCACATCATTACTCTCATACAGTGAAGATTTATTGTTGAATTATGGAGCAGTGCCCACTTCAAACACCAGAAAAACAACCTGAAGCAGTAATGCAGTGAATGAGGGTGGCTGTTGTTTTGGAAGCAACTGCTTAGTGTTGTAAATGTTCGGGGAGCTCTGCTTAAACTGCATTCAAAACATTACAATCAAGGGTGACAGCAGGGCCACCACCTGCATCTGAAACTGTCAACTTAAAATGCCGAAATAATAAAGTAGGAACAAGGCAAACAGAAGGTTAAACCTGTTGCAATTTTACTGGCAATGTTGCAGGAACATCATCACTTCCAAGTTCCCTTCCACGTCACACACCATCCTGACTTATATAGGGCCTTGGTGAGACCACACCTGGAGTATTGTGTACAATTTTGGTCTCCTTACCTAAAGGAAGGATATACTTGCCACAGAGGGAGTGCAACGAAGGTTCACGAGATTGATTCCTGGGATGGCGGGACTGTCGTATGAGAAGAGAGTGAGTAAACTAGGCCTGTATTCTCTTGAATTCAGAAGAATGAGAGGGGATCTCATTGAAGTATACAAAATGATTACAGGGCTTGATAGGATGGATGCTGGGAGAATGTTTCCCTTGGCTGGGGAGTCTAGAACCAGGGGCCACAACTTCAGGATAAAGGGTAGGCCATTCAGGACTGAGATGAGAAGAAATTTCTTCACACAGAGGGTGGTGAATCTTTGGAATTCTCTAATCCAGAGGGCTGTGGAGGCTCAGTCTTTGGGTATATTCAAAACAGAAGTCGATAGATTTCTGACTAGTAAGGCATCAAGGGATATGGCGATAGGGCCGGTGAATGGAGTTGAGGCAGAGGATCAGCCATGATCTCATTGAATGGCGGAGCAGGCTCAAAGGCCCGAATGGCCTACTCCTGCTCCTATTTCTTATGTTCTTATGACTTGGACATATATTGCTGCTGCTTCATCGTGGCTGGATCAAAATCCTGCAATTGCTTACCTAATGCCAGTGTGTGAGCACCATCACCACAAGCACTGCAGCGGTTCAAAGAGAAGAATCGCCACCACCTTCTCAGGGTAACTAGGTGTGGGCAATAAATGTGGCCGCTCAAAAGGGAAAGGTCATGCATTTTAGTCCCAGCACTGCCTGTCATTCACATTTCCTAATATGAAGCTCTTTTGTGATTCTACAATGCTGCTGCTACAACACTCAATAGCAGAAATGTTAACTATAGATATAGTGCAGTTTTACTTACAGCTGAGACCCTGGATTGATAGACATCTCATCAACAACGCAATCGTATTCTAGACGGAACTCCTCCAGCTCACCCGTGTCTCCGAACCCCCCCCATTCAGTGTTCACGCACATTCTTCCTTCTTCTCCTTCCACCAACTCCACATTTTTCAATTCTTCCATATAACAGGCATTACAGCCAGTGCCTGGAAGCATAAACACATACACATTAAAAGAGAGTGATCCTGCACTGTTGTGAAATACATTTCAGTGTTCAACGCTGTTTGAGGATATTTTCTTGAGAAGATGGATCATAGTATCATAAGGTTTAGATTAGCTATGGAAAAGGACAGGGAGCAATCTAGAGTAAAAATGTTTAACTGGAGGAAGGCCAATTTCAGTGGGATGAGAACGGATCTGGCCCGGGTAAACTGGAATCAAAGATTGGCAGGCAAAACTGTAATGGAACAATGGGCTGCCTTTAAAGAGGAAATAGTTCAGGTACAGTTGAGGTACATTCCCACTAGGGGGAAAGGCAGGGCAACTAAAGTCAGGGCTCCCTGGATGACAAAAGAAATAGAGAATATGATGAAGCAGAAAAAGAGTGCTTATGACAGATGTCAGGTTGCAAATACATCTGAGAATCAGGCTATATATAGAAAGGTCAGAGGAGAAGTGAAAAAGAAAATAAGAGGGGCAAAGAGAGGGTATGAGAATAGAATGTCAGCCAACATAAAAGGTAATCCAAAGGTCTTCTATAGGCATATAAATAGTAAAAGGGTAGTAAGAGGGGTGGGGCCGATTAGGGACCAAAAAGGAGACCTATGCATGGAGGCAGAAGGTATGGCTGAGGTACTAAACAAGTACTTTGCATTTGTCTTCACCAAGGAAGAGGATGCTGCCATAGACATAGTTAAGGAGGAGGTAGTGGGGATACTTGATAGGATAAAAATTGATAAAGAGGAAGTATTAGAAAGGCTGGCTGTACTTAAAGTAGATAAATCACCAGGAGCGGATGGATGCATCCTAGGATGCTGAGGGAATTGAGGGAGGAAATCGCGGAGGTACTGGCCATAATATTCCAATCCTCCTTCGATTCGGGGGTGATGCCAGTGGACTGGAGAATTGCAAATGTTACACCCTTGTTCAAAAAAGGGTGTAAAGATAAACCCAGCAACTACAGGCCAGTCAGTTTGACCTCGGTAGTGGGGAAGCTTTTAGAAACAGTAATCAGGGACAAAATTAACAGTCACTTGGACAAGTGTGGATTAATTAAGGAAAGCCAGCACTGATTTGTTAAAGGCAAATCATGTTTAACTAACTTGATTGAGTTCTTTGATGAGGTAACAGAGAGGGTTGATTAGGGTAATGCAGTTGATGTAGTGTACATGGATTTCCAAAACACATTCGACAAAGTGCCACATAATAGGCTTGCCAGCAAAGTTGAAACCCATGGAATAAAAGGGACAGTGGCAGCATGGATACAGTATTGGCTAAGTAATAGGAAACAGAGAGTAGTGGTGAACGGTTGTTTATCGGACTGGAGGAAGGTATACAGTGGTGTTCCCCAGGGGTCGGTTTTAGGACCACTACTTTTCTTGATATATATTAATGACTTGCACGTGGGTGTACAGGGCACAATTTCAAAATTTGCAGATGACACAAAACTTGGAAGTATAGTGAACAGTGAGGAGGAGAGTGATAGACTTCAGGAACACATAGACAGGCTGGTGAAATGGGTGGACACGTGGCAGATGAAATTTAATGCAGAAAAGTGTGAAGTGATACATTTTGATAGAAAGAATGAGGAGAGGACGTGCAAACTAAATGGTACAGTCCTGAAGTGGGTGCACGAACAGAGAGACCTGGGGGTATGTGTGCACAAATCATTGAAGGTGGCAGGGCAGGTTGAGAAAGCAGTTAAAAAGGCTTACGGGATCCTGGGCTTCATAAATAGAGGCATAGAGTACAAAAGTGTGGAAATTATGATGAACCTGTATAAAACACTGGTTCGGCCCCAACTGGAGTACTGTGTCCAATTCACCACACTTTAGGAAGGATGTGAAGGCCTTAGAGAGGGTGCAGAAAAGATTTACAAGAATGGTTCCAGGGATGAGGGACTTCAGTTACGTTGATAGACTGGAGAAGCTGGGGTTGTTCTCCTTCGAGCAGAGAAGATTGAGAGGAGATTTGATAGAGGCATTCAAAATCATGAGGGGTCTGGACAGAGTAGATAGAGGGAAACTGTTCCCATTGGCAGAAGGGTGGAGAACCAGAGGACACAGATTTAAGGTGATTGGTAAAAGAACCAAAGGCGACGTAAGAAAAAACTTTTTTACGCAGCGAGTGGTTAGGATCTGGAATGCACTGCCTGAAAGGGCGATGGAGGCAGACTCAATCACGGCTTTCAAAAGGGAGTTGGATAAGTACCTGAAGGAAAGAAATTTGCAAGGGCTACAGGGAACGGGCGGGGGAGTGGGACCAGCTGAAGTGCTCTTGCAGAGAGCCGGCACGGGCTGTCGTTCTATGGTGATAGTCCAAGCCAGTTTAGGACCAAATCTTCTTGTGTATTCCAGCCTCCCTGTCTGTTATTCTATCTGTGGTTTAGTGATGATTGCCCATTATTCTGCCTGTAGCTCAGTTCTGCCCTGTCTCGCTCTTTCTAGTCTCCAATTGAAGCTACGTCACTGGGTTTGTAAACATTGGTGAATGTAATTATATCATCAGAGCACAGTGAGTACACCATGCATCCCTATTCACACAGCCCTGAATAAAATGTAAAGACATTCATTGAAATTAGTAACATATTTCTTCCTTGGAGTTTTCTTGTTTCTCTACATTCTGTTGCAGCTCCCACAATTAGTGCCATTTGCAGTCATCAGACTACAACAAGGCTTAGGTTTGCATATCACAATTGAGTATTCCCCCACTGCTTTGATTAGTACAATGACATTTTTAACATCTACCTGACAGAGCCTGGGGTTAGCACCTTACTCAAAGGATGGCACCGAGTCATAGAGGTAAAAATTGGGTAGCGTCCCCTTTGGGGTGCTACCTTCGCTGGGGTGCTAATTTTAGCGCCCCGAAAAAGTTAGTGCCCCCACGGCCAATTTTCCCAGGTAGCTGCGAGCCAATATCGCGGCGCTATGTACTGCGGTACTGCCTTCCTCCCCTTATTAGGGCGCTAACAGGAGGCGCAAATCAACCGAATTTAGCCCCCATAGAGTCATAACGGCATAGAAGGAGGCCATTCGGCCCATCGAGTCCGTGCCGGCTCTCTGTAGAGCAATCCAGTCAGTCCCATTCCCCCGCTCTATCCCCGTAGCCCTGAAAGTTTATTTCCCTCAAGTGCCTATCCAGTCTCCCCTTGAAAACATTGAGTGTCTCCACTTCCACCACTTCCGTCGGCAGCGAGTTCCAGGTCATCACCACTTGCTGCGTAAAAATGTTTTTCCTCACATCCCCCCTGTACCTCTTGCCCAAAAACTTAAATCTGTGTCCCCTAGTCCTAGTGGGAACAGCCTTTCCCCATCTAGCCTATCCAAACCCGTCATAATCTTGTACACCTCTATCAAATCACCCCTCAACCTCCTTTGCTCTAATGAAAACAAATCCAGCTTCTCCAACCTGTCCCTGTAGCTAAGATCCCCCATCCCCGCAACCATTCTGGTAAATCTCCTCTGCACCCTCTCAAGGGCCTTCACATCCTCCCTAAAGTGTGGTGACCAGAACTGGACGCAATACTCCAGTTGTGGCCTAACCAGCACTTTATAAAGGTTCAGCATAACTTCTCTACTTTTGTACTCAATACCTCTATTTATGAAGCCCAAGATCCCATATGCTTTGGTAACCACTCTCTCAATATGTCCTGCCACCTTCAGGGACCTATGCACATTAACTCCCAGGTCCCTCTGTCCCTGCACACTCTTTAAAACTGTGCCATTAAGTGTATATTGCCTCTCCCTGTTCCTTCTGCCAAAATGCATCACCTCACACTTCTCTGTATTAAATTCCATCTGCCACTTGTCTGCCCATTCTGCTAGCCTTTCTATGTCCTGTTGCAGTCGATTGATATCATCATCACTGTTTGCCACCCCCCCAAGTTTGGTGTCATCGGCAAATTTAGAAATTCAACTCTGTATTCCAATATTCAGGTCATTTATATATATCAAAAAAAGCAGTGGCCCCAGCACTGACCCTTTGGGAACACCACTGTCTACCATACTCCAGTCTGAAAAACAGCCATTTACCACAACTCGCTGTTTTCTGTCCTTAAGCCAATTCTTATCCAAGCTGCCACTGACCCACCTATTCCATGAGCCTCAATTTTGTTAACCAGCCTTCTACGTGGTACATTGTCAAAGGCCTTCCGAAAATCTATGTAGAGAACATCCATTGCATTCCCTTCATCAATCCTCCCTGTTACTTCATCAAAAAATTCAATTAGATTAGTCAAACACGATCTGCCTTTTACAAATCCATGTTGGCTCTCCCTAATTAGTTTAAACCTCTCCAAGTGCCCGTTAATTTTTACCTTGATTATTGTTTCTAAAACTCTACCCACCACCGATGTTAAACTGACCAGCCTGTAGTTACTAGGATTGTCCTTACACCCTTTCTTGAACAATGGTGTCACATTTGCCACTTTCCAATCCTCAGGCACCTCTCCCGCATCTAGGGAAGATTGGAAAATTTTGGCAAGCCCTTCATAGAAACATAGAAAATAGGTACAGGAGTAGACCATTCGGTCCTTCGAGCCTGCACCGCCATTCAATGCGTTCATGGCTGAACATGCTACCTCAGTACCCCATTCCTGCTTTCTCGCCATACCCCTTGATCCCCCTAGTTGTGAGTGTTATATCCAACTCCCTTTTGAATATATTTAGCGAACTGGCCTCTGTGGAAGAGAATTCCATAGATTCACCACTCTCTGGGTGAAGAAGTTCCTCCTCAGCTCAGTCTTAAATGGCTTCCCCTTAATCCTTAGACTGTGACCCCTGGTTCTAGTTTTCCCTAACATTGGGAACATTCTGCCCGCATCTAATTTGTCTAAACCAGTCAGGATTTTAAATGTCTCTATAAGATCCCCCCTCATTCTTCTGAACTCCAGAGGATACAAGTTCAGTTGACCCAATCTTTCTTGATATGTCAGTCCAGCCATCCCAGGAATCAATCTAGTGAACCTTCGCTGCACTCCCTCAATAGCAAGAATGTCCTTCCTTAAGTTAGGAGACCAAAACTGCGCACAATACTCCAGGTGTGGCCTCACCAAGGCCCTGTACAACTGCAGCATCACCTCCCTACTCCTGTACTCAAATCCCCTTACTATGAAGGCCATCATTCCGTTTGCTTTCTTGACTGCCTGCTGCACTTGCATTCCCACCTTCAGTGACTGATGTACCATGACGCCCAGGTCTCGTTGCACCTCCCCTATCCCTAATCTGCCACCATTCAGGTAATAGTCCGCCTCTCTATTTTTACCACCAAAGTGGATAACCTCACATTTATCCACATTGTACTTCATCTGCCATACATTTGCCCATTCACCCAACCTGTCCAAGTCACTCTGTAGCCTCCTAGCATCCTCCTCATTGTTCACACTGCCTCCCAATTTAGTGTCATCCGCAAATTTGGAGATATTACATTTAATCCCTTCGTCCAAATCATTAATATATAATGTAAACAGCTGGGGTCCCAGCACCGAACCCTGCGGTACCCCGCTGGTCACTGCCTGCCATTCTGAAAAGTACCCATTTACTCCTACTCTTTGTTTCCTGTGTGCCAACCAGTTCTCAATCCACGTCAACACATTACCCCCAATCCCATGTGCTTTAACTTTGCTCACCAATCTCGTGTGGGACCTTGTCGAAGGCCTTCTGAAAGTCCAAATACACCACATCTACTGGTTCCCCCTGTCCACCCTATTGGAAACATCCTCAAAAAATTCCAGAAGATTTGTCAAGCATGATTTCCCTTTCACAAATCCATGCTGACTTGGACCTATCATGTCGCCACTTTCCAAATGGTCTGTTATGACATCTTTAATAATTGCTTCCATCATTTTACCCACGACCGATGTCAGGCTGACCGGTCTATAATTCCCTGCTTTCTCCCTCCCTCCTTTTTTAAAAAGAGGGGTTACATTGGCCACCCTCCACTCCATCGGAACTGATCCAGAGTCTAAGGAATGTTGGAAAATGATCGTCAATGCATCCACTATTTCCAAGGCCACCTCCTTAAGTACTCTGGGATGCAGACCATCAGGCCCCGGGGATTTTTCAGCCTTCAGTCCCATCAATTTCCCCAATACCTTTTCCCGACTAATAAGGATTTCCCTCAGCTCCTCCCTCTTACCAGATCCTCTGACCCCTTTTATTTCCGGCAGGTTGTGTGTGTCCTCCACAGTAAACACCGAACCAAAGTACTTGTTCAATTGATCTGCCATTTCCTTGTTCCCCATTACGACTTGCCCTGTTTCCGACTGCAGGGGACCTACGTTTGTTTTTACTAACCTCTTTCTTTTTACATATTTATAGAAGCTTTTGCAGTCCATTTTAATGTTCTCTGCAAGCTTCCTTTCATATTTTATTTTCCCTGCCCTAATCAAACCCTTCGTCCTCCTTTGCTGAGTTTTGAAGTTCTCCCAGTCCCCGGGTTTGCTGCTACTTCTGGCCAATTTGTATGCAACTTCCTTGGTTTTAATACTATCCCTGATTTCCCTAGTTAGCCATGGTTGAGCCACCTTCCCTTTTTTATTTTTACGCCAGACCGGGATGTACAATTGTTGTAGTTCATCCATGCGATCTCTAAATGTCTGCCATTGCCCTTCCACTGATAGCCCCTTAAATATCGCTTGCCAATTTAACCTCGCCAATTCACGCCTCATACCATCAAAGTTGCCCTTATTTAAGTTCTGGACCATGGTCTCTGACTTAACTGTTTCCTTCTCCATCCTAACGTAGAACTCCACCATACTATGGTCACTCTTCCCCAGGGGGCCTCGTACCACAAGATTGCTGATTAGTCCTTCCTCATTACACAACACCCAGTCCAGGATGGCCTCCCCTCGAGTTGGTTCCTCAACATATTGGTTTAGGAAACCATCCCTTAAACACTCCAGGAAATCCTCCTCCACCGTATTGCTTCCAGTTTGAGTAGCCCAATCTATATGCATATTAAAGTCACCCATGATAACTGCCGTGCCTTTTTTGCACGCACCTCTGATTTCCTGTTTCATACCCTCCCCCACCTCACCACTGCTGTTTGGAGGTCTGTACACAACTCCCACTAACGTTTTCTGCCCTTTGGTGTTCTGCAGCTCAACCCATATTGATTCCACATCCTCCAAGCTGATGTCCTTCCTAGCTATTGCATTAATCTCCTCTTTAACCAGCAATGCTACCCCACCCCCTTTTCCTTTTATTCTATCCTTTCTGAATGTTGAATACCCCTGGATGTTCAGTTCCCAGCCTTGATTGTTCTGGAGCCACGTCTCTGTAATCCCAATCACATCGTATCCGTTAACATCTATTTGCAGTCAATTCATCCACCTTATTACGGATACTCCTTGCATTAAGACACAGAGCCTTTAGGCTTATTTTATTAACATCCTTTGTCCTTTTAGACTTATGATTTAGTATGGCCTTTGTGTTTCTTGCCTTTGTTTACTCGGCCTTCCCCTATTGGGGAACCTTCCGCTATCTCCTCTCCCAATTCTCTTAGCAACCTGGGATGCAAGCCATCTGGACCAGGCGACTTGTCCACTCTAAATAAACCCAGCCTTTCTAGTACATCCTGTCTATCAATTTTCACCCCTTCCATTGCTTCTACCTTTTCCACTTCTACTGATATTTTGTCAGCATCCACCTCCTTAGTAAACACCGATACAAAGTACTCATTGAGTATTCTAGCCTTGCCCTGCGCCTCTAAGTATATATCACCTTCTTTGTCTCGAATAGGTCCCACCCCGCCTCTTACTACCCGCTTACTGTTTACATGCCGGTAGACGATTTTTGGGTTCCCTTTTATGTTAACCGCCATTCTACTCTCATATTCTCTCTTTGCCAATCGTGTTTTCATCGTCACATCCCCTCTCAACTTATTGTATTTGGTCTGGTTCTCCCTTGAAGAATCACCTGACATTCATCATACACCCTCTTTTTGTTTCATCATCTTCTCTATCTCCCTCGTCATCCAAGGAGCCCTTGCTTTGGTTCCCTTACCCTTCCCTCTTGTTGTAATGTACCTAGCCTGTACTTGGAACATCGCCTGTACTTGGAACATCTCCTCCTTAAAGATCACCCATTGTTCCGTTACAGTTTTTCCTGTCAGTCTTTGGTTCCATTTTACCCTGGCTAGATCCTTTCACATCCCACTGAGGTTAGCCCTATTCCAGTTTAGAAGTTCCACTCTAGATTGTTCCTTGCTCCTCTCCATTGCTAATCTAAATGTTATGATACGATGATCACTCGTACCCAAGTGTTCTCCCACAGACACTTGGTCGACCTGGCCCACCTCATTCCCCAGTACCAGATCCAGCAATGCCTCCTTCCTAGTTGGCCCAAGAACATATTGGTCAAGGAAATTCTCCTGAACACATTTCAGAAATTCCTCCCCCTCCTTTCCCTTTACCCTAGCATTATCCCAATCGATATTTGGGTAATTAAAGTCCCCCAATAGCACCACTCTATAGCTCTTGCATATCTCTGCGATTTCCCTGCAGATTTGCTCCTCTACCTCCCTCTCACTATTTGGAGGCCTATAGAATACCCCCAATAGCGTGATCATACCCTTTTTGCTCCTCAACTCTAACCAAATGGATTCTGTTCTTGTCCCCTCAAGAACATCCTCCCTTTCCAAGACTACAATGTCTTCCTTAATCAGCACTGCCACCCCACCTCCCTTTTTTCCTTCCCTATCTTTTCTGAACACCTTGTACCCTTGAATATTAAGTGCCTAGTCCTCACCGTTTTTAAGCCACGCACCCTCGCCTCTGAGTCAGCAGTTTGTGGGTTCAAGTCCCACTCCAGAGACTTGAGCACAAAAATCTAGGCTGACACTCCAGTGCAGTACTGAGGGAGTGCTGCACTGTCTTTCGGATGAGACGTTAAACCAAGGCCCTGTCTGCTCTCTCAGGTGGACGTAAAATACAGCACTCCCTCCGTACTGCACTGCTGTGTCAGCCTAGATTATGCACTTAAATGGAGCTAGATCTCACAAGTTACTGACTCAGAGGTGAGAAAGTTACCAACTGAGCGAAGCTGACACTCATGCAAGGGGTGAGGGAGTGCGGATGCAGCTTGTGCTAGTAGGTTAGTGCTGTAATGATACAGAAAGTATTCTGCTGGTGTTATCATCAAATCATATTTGTACAAAGCATACTGAGCATTTTTTGCCTTGCAATTGTGCAGTTATTGGAAGCTACTGTTATCACCAACCCCGTACTGGCAGTGGAAGATTTCAATATGTGTGAGCAATTACCAAATCTCTCCTTCGGGTTCAACTGACAGTTGCAAACTCTCATAATTTATGACAGTTATATGGGCCTCTTAAAGAGGTTACTGTCTGATAATCACTCCAAGATATCTGATGCTCTGCAAATTTTCTCCTTAGCTTTCAGAATTTTTCCCATCTAGCATTCCCAGTGATTCCCATTACACCACCACTGAGGGGCAGGTGCTCCAATTGCATCTCTCTGCCTCTCCGCATTGGTTTGTGTGTCAGGGCAGCACAGGTTAACTTAGCTGATAGTCCTTTCTTCAACTCTACTCAGAACCTCCCTGGATAGTCCCACTTGACATTGGGAACTCACCATGTAGGAAACCTTAGGCGTGAACCTGCAATCACTGTTCCACTGAACATAGAGTTGGCAAAATAGACTGCATTCTCTATTCTTTAACTGAACTGAAAACTCTGGCCAACTGGACCACAATGGACTTTTCCAATCCTGTATAATGCTATATTCCCAATCTTTTTTGTATTCTAACATGCCATAATGGGAGCTACCAATTCTCCTTGTGTCAGCCGTGGCTCAGTGGGTAGCACCTTCGCCTCTGAGTCAGAAGGTTGTGGGTTCAATTCCCACTCCAGAGACTTGAGCACAAAAATCTAGGCTGACACTCCAGTGCAGTGCTGAGGGAGCGCTGCACTGTCGGAGGTGCCGTCTTTTGGATGAGACATTAAACCAAGGCCCTGTCTGCTCGCTCAGGTGGATGTAAAAGATCCCGCGGCACTATTTCGAAGAGGAGCTGGGGAATTCTCCCCGGTGTCCTGGGGCCAATATTTATCCCTCAATCAACATCACTAAAAACAGATTATCTGGTTATTATCATATTGCTGTTTAAACATAGAAACATAGAAGATAGGAGCAGGAGTAGGCCATTCGGCCCCTCGAGCCTGTTCCGCCATTCAATGCGATCATGGCTGATCATTCAAATTCAGTACCCTGTCCCTGCTTTCTCCCCATATCCCTTGATCCCTTTAGCCTTAAGAAATATATCTAACTCCTTCTTGAATATATTTAATGAATTGGCCTCAACTGCCTTCTGTGGTAGAGAATTCCACAGGTTCACCACTCTCTGGGTGAAGAAATTCCTCCTCATCTCAGTCCGAAATGGCTTACCCCTTATCCTTAGACTGTGACCCCTGGTTCTGGACTCCCCCGCCATCGGGAACATCCTTCCTGCATCTAGTCTGTCTAGTCCTGTTAGAATTTTATAAGTTTCAATGAGATCCCCTCTCATTCTTCTAAACTCTAGTGAATATAAGCCTAATCGACCCAATCTCTCTTCATACGTCATTCCTGCCATCCCAGGTATCAGTCTGGTAAATCTTCGCTGCACTCCCTCCATGGCAAGAACATCCTTGGGAGCTTGCTCTTGGCTGCTGCGTTTCCTACATTACAACAGTGAATACACTTCAAAAAGTACTTCATTGGCTGTAAAACACTTTGGGACATCCGGTGGTCGTGAAAGGCGCGATATAAATGCAGGTCTTTCTTTCTTCCTTTTCTTACCTACTATCATTCCGACCTCACAGCTGTGGTCTTCGTAATAACAGGAGATCATTGTTGCAACAGTGTCATTCACCATGGCGACCACATCCATTTCAAAATCCTGCAACATTAGAGAGGCATTTAGAAAATACACTTTATGCTCCCCGTCTTATTTTAGTTAAATGTGTGAGATAGCATACGCCCATTATAAAGCTCACAACACTCAGCTACCCCACTATGCTCACTCCATCAGTTCAATTATCCTTTGACTGCTGGGTTTCCTTTGAACTGCTACGGTCCTGTGGTGATGGTGCTCCCATAATGGTGTTGGGTGAGGAATTCCAGGATACTGATCCAGTGATGAAGGAATGGCAATAGATGTCCAAAACAGGATGGTGCGTGACTTGGAGGGAAACTTGGAAGTGATGGTGTTCCCATGACATTGTTGCTATTTTCTTTACAACTTTATCTGTTTTATTTATTTTATAGTCTGCAGAGGAGAGACCTCATTTTTGGGGAAAAAGGCAATACATAAGTACTGCCCAGGAATATCTATATTTTTATGGGGCGTGGGGCTGGTGGTGAGTGAGGGGACGATTTGGGCCAATCAGTTTCCCAGAGGAAAGTCATTATATTTTTTTAATTCATTCATGGGATTTGGGCAAGGCCAGCATTTATTGCCCATCCCTAATTGCCCTTCAGAAGGTGGTGGTGAGCCGCCTTATGCAACTGAGTGGCATGCTAGGCCATTTCAGAGGGCAATTAAGAGTTAACCACATTGCTGTGGGTCTGGAGTCACAAAAAGGCCAGACCCGGTAAGGACAGCAGATTTCCTTCCCTAAAGGACATTAGTGAACCAGATGGGTTTTTACGACAGAGTTCATTCTGGGTTAGTTGATACATTTGAAAGGGAACTCGATCAATACCTGTCAAGAAAGTCGACTGACGGTTATTGACATACTGTATTAATAGGTCTTTGATCCACGTAGACGTTAAAGAGTATAGAAAACATGGGGGGAAAGGAGGTGGCATTCATGATTGAAGTAGTCACATATGGATTGTGGAGGAAGCAGGCTCTCTTTTTATTCAATGTTTAATGTTGTTCTGTTGCTTCACCATGCCATCCAGTGAGAAAGGACCTTCATCACCAGATTCCAGTTCAGACCTAGAGTTCTAGCGTACTGCACAAGCCAGTTCCCATCAGAGAGAGGAAACATTACATTTCCTGATCTTGCCTGGATTTTAATCCAGAGGTCCCAAAGGTGAAATGTTAGTACTATAACTTACAGTATCAGCAATCACCTTTGGTTTCACTGGATGTCTGATAATAAAACCCAGTTACTGATCAACATTTCTAACTTACCCTATTCTTAAGCTTGTCTTGGTGCCACGATAAGCTGAACATTATCTACTGTTGGAAGACAGACCTATCAACAGCGAATCAATGCTACAACACTAATTTCCGACTTTGAGATGCGCGTCCAGAGGAAACAGGATCACAAGATTCACGTCCCAGTACTAATAGTGCTGGTTTGTAGACAGACGTGCTGGTGTTTTTTGATAGCATTAAGAACAAGAAATATTGCATATTTGTCATAAGAAATCTCAATTAATTATAAATTACATCGCACCACCACACCTATGCTGCGAATATGCAGTCTCCAGAAAATACAACCACTACACCAGCAAAGACATGCCGGTCCAGGCCGACTTGAACAACCTACCACCAACCCGTCTCAAATCTAGAAGGCCATTTTGGACTGTCGCCGAAGCCCTTCAGCGATCTCCCCTCAGCCTTGATGACCGATGGCGAAATGCTTGGAAGAACTGCGACATACGGAATGGATTCCCTATAGAGGACCCCACAGTACAACCTGAAGGATCAAACCTTCCTCGCAAACAGTGGGCAACCATCAACCGCCTCAGAACCGGTCATGGTAGATGCTGCCACCTTCTCCATAGATGGAAGATTAAAGCATCCCCATCATGCGACTGTGGAGCTCCTAATCAGACCCTGGAGCACATCAGTGAGCACTGCCCTCAGAGGAAATTTGCAGGCAGTCTACAAGATATCCACGCTGTTACACCGGAAGCTTTGGCCTGGATATCCAACTTAGATATTGAGATTTGATTTACTTTGCTACTACCATACGAAAGGAGAAGAAGATTATAAATGCTGAATGACAGCCTCCTCTAATGAAATGTTCTGAATTCTAGACTCACCCCTCTCCTTTTAATGGCATCACGAAGCAGTCCTACCACATTGTTCCCCTCCACTCCAGATGCTTTAAAACCTTTGGTCCAGTTCAGAAGGATCCCCTGTGGAGAAAGTTCAGTGTGGTCAGAGATAAGGCATTGGTGACGGCGCTCGTCACTGGCCTCGAAGAAAGCTGCCCACAAACTTTTAGCGGTCTCTGTGGTGTGGATTTCACCCTTCCCAATGTTAATTTCATTCTGGCACTATCTATAGGGGATCTCTGGCATCCAGCAATAGTAATGTCATCAATCACATTGAAAAATTCTCACAGACAGCAAACCAGGAAGTAAAAAGCAGGTTCTATCATTCACTTTTTATAATTTTACAGAAAGCGAAATAAAGATCGGGACATACATATGGGATTAAGGTAGAAGCTGAAATATCATAAGCAAACTTTTAAAAAATAAAATAAAAATTAATTTTTATTCTTTAAAAAATCCATGGAATTTTTATCATGGAATGGAGAAATTTGACATACCACAAATATAAAATTAGTTTTTCAGGGCCAGAAAGGTTGTTCAGCAGTAATCATGACTTAGTACACTGTTAAAAACTCAGTTCCACCTCATTCAACAAGGCTTAACTTTTTCAAGGGTTTTTACAGCGTGAATACAGTGTAAAAAGTGGAAGTTCACGTCAAGTCAGTGATTTCTAATTGATTTCCATCTGCGAGGACTGCAATAGCGCACCCTGTGGAGGAGCAGGGTATCACTGACAGCAACTTCAGGGTATCCGCGTTTAACTGCGCATGTGCAGACTCCAGAAGTTGCTGTCAATTTTACAGAGTAATGGCGGCGAATACTGACAGTTTCACCATCATTACAACTGCAAATTCCAGGCCAAAATTCTGCAGCAGGGAATCTGTGAAAGGAAATCTGTTTGGTCGGATTTCAACAGCCTGTTCATGTGAAAGTGCGGAAATAGTGCCAACTAGTGGTGAACCATAACTACATTAATGCTTTGGACTGGTAACTGAATTGCGGCAGTAAAAGCTCCAAGCACCTTCCCAGCCAACAGAGATTTACATCCCCTCTGTCTAGGATGCATTTGAAGGCAGGTCCCAGAGGTGAAATGACAACTTTAGGAATACCAGAGTATTTGGGAATAAAGTAGGGCACTATTGGTTATTGGGATACTTGTGTTATTGTTATGTGTGCTACAGTTTAACATGTGGTACTGTGCCACTGTTACTGATGGCTCAGTTGTAGCTGCGGCTCAGCTGGTAGCACCCTCCCCTCTCTGAGTCAGAAGGTTGTTGGGTTCCAGTCCCAACTCCAGAGACTTGAGCACAAAAATCTAGGCTGACACGCCAGTGCAGTACTGAGGGAGTGATGCACTGTCGGAGGTGCCATCTTTCGGATGAGACGTTAAACCGAGGCCCCGTCTGCCCACTCAGGTGGACGTAAAAGATCCTATGGCACCATTTTGAACGACAGCAGTGGCGTTATCCCCGGTGTCCTGACCAATATTTATCCCTCAATTCAACATCACATAACACAGATTATCTGGTCATGATCACATTGCTGTCTGTGGGAGCTTGCTGTGCACAAATTGGCTGCCACGTTTCCTACATTACAACAGTGGCTACACTTCAAAAAAAAAAGTACTTCATTGGCTATAAAGCGCTTTGGGATGTTCGGTGGTCGTGAAAGGCGCTATATAAATGCAAGTCTTTTCATTTTTATGATCTGAGTGAGCTCTCTTACCTTGTCAATGCCCTCATGACGGACAGGGAATGAGAATGTGAATCCCAGTGGTAGCTTCTTGTCCTTCATGCTGTGTTGATCCAGGAAGTTGGAGATACACTGAGCAATGTAATCAAAGAGCTAGTAAAACGGAAGCAAGCAATGTTAGAAAGAGTCACTATAACCATAGATAACATGATTGAGGGAATATAAGCAATTCATCTTAAGACAGTACATTTCAGAAAAGCAGTTTCTGATATTGCTATGGAAAGCACAGGAAATAAAAACAGTTGCACTGGCAGGTCACTTTATTTAAATCTTGTCTTCATTTTAATCAAATTGCAACATTGGGTAAGTTTGCAAACTCTTACTATTTCTGCTGTGCCAGTCATGACATCGTCTGGGATGGAGTACATCTGGTTACTGGTTGAAACTTTCCAACCCCACTTCGCATCTTCACCTACTTTCACCAGCATCACACGGAAATTTGTACCTCCCAGGTCTAGCGCCAGGAAATCCCCCACCTCTGAGAGTAGGAGACAAGGACATAATGACTCTCCCAATACAAATACGTGGACACACACACACATTGAAATAAAGGTCGGTTTATAAAGAAACACCAAACTGGCTGAGAGAAAGCAGCACACTTTTCAGAGTTCTGCTTTGTGCGATTTCCGAGGAGAAAGAGTAATAGTTAAAGGGAAAGCTGAAACACTTCTAAGAACTAACCAGGATCATCTTGTAACAGCGCTGAACAAAAAAATCACTTGTGTGCTCTAGATGTAAAAAGGTGCACTGATGAACTAATGTGCTGGAAGGGCTCATTGTCAGCAACCCCTCACGAACAGTTTAGATTGAACTACTTTACAGAGAGTGGTGAATAGGTGGAACAGACTGCCAAGAAAGGCAATAAAAGGTGTCAGCCTTGGCTCACTGGTAGCACCCTCGCCTTTGTCAGAAAGTCGTGGGTTCAAGACCCACATCAGAGACTTGAGCAAGAAATCTCGGCTGACATTCCAGTGCAGTACTGATGGAGTGCTGCACTGTCGGAGGTGCCGTCTTTCGGATGAGACGTCTGTCCTCTCAGGTGGACGTAAAAGATCCTATGGCACTATTTCGAAGAAGAGTAGGGGAGTTACCCGGTGTTACCCGAATGGAACTGTCCTACTGTACGCTCGGGTCAACAATGACCTGTTTGACTGGTTTCGGAAACAGCTGCAAAAAGGAACTGCCTTCAGCACCAGAGACTAACAATGGCACAACATCCGTCACTGAGACTTCACACAGGAGCAACACAGTGATATTTCTGTGATGCAAATTACATCAGCAGGTTGCATATTTCACAAACAAAACTAAGTTTGGCTAAGATTTCTACAAAAAAAACTGCCTATTTAACTAACAATCAATAGCCGTCACAAATAAAAATACTGAATTTCAACTCCAATTAAAATTTCAGGTGTCAGGCTTGGATCAGTGGTTGAAGTCCCACTCCAGAAACTTTGTTGTTCTTGTATAATCAAGGCTGACACACCTATGCAGTGCTGAGGGAGTGCTACACTGTCAGAGGTGCCATCTTTCAGATGAGACATTAAACCTCTCAGGTGGACGTAAAAGATCCCATAGCGCTATTTGAAGAAGAGCAGGGGTGTTCTCCCCTTTGTCCTGGCCAATATTTATCCCTCAATCAACATCACAAAAACAGATTATTTGGTCATTTAAAATACTGCTGTTTGTGGGACCTAGCGGTGTGCAAATTGGCTTATGCGTTTCCCTACATTTACAACAGTGACTATGCTACAAAAAGTCCTTAATTCAAAAAAGACAATTTCTGCTGTGCCAGTCATGACATCGACTGGGATGGAGTCCATCTGGTTACATCAGCCTCTCATTTTCCACCCTCTGTAAACTTAAGCTCATCCAAAACTCTGCTGCCGTATCCTAACACACACAAAGTCCCGTTCACCTATCACCCCTGTGTTCATTGAGTTACATTGGCTCCCGGTTAAGCAATGCCTCGATTTTAGTATTAGCATCCTTGTTTTCAGGCTTTGCCCCTCCCTATATCTGTAACTTCCTCCAGCCATACAACCCTCTGAGATCGCTGCGCTCTCCAATTCTGACCTCTTGCGCATTCCCGATTTTAAGCGTTGCACCATTGGCAGCCGTGCCTTCAGCTGCCGTGGCCCTAAGCTCTGGAATTTCCTCTCTAAACCTCTTCGCCTTTCTAGCTCTCTTTTCTCCTTTAAGATGTTCCTCAAAACCTACCTCTTTGACCAAGTTTTTGGTTATCTGCCCTAGTATCTCCTTATGTGGCTTGGTGTCAAATTTTATTTGATAACGCTCCTGTGAAGCGCCTTGGGATGTTAAAGGCGCTATATTGGCTGTGAAGCGCTTTGGGACATCCGGAGGACGTGAAAGGTGCTATATAAATGCAAGCTCTCTTTTTGATTTCTTGAAGGCATATAATGTCAGCAAATTCAAGAAAGCACTGGGCATATATTTGGCAGAGAAGGGGATTAGGAGTATGAGAAAGTATTATATATGCAATATTTCGAACTTTGGTAGTTGGATCAGAATGCTGTCTTCCAGTCCTGCACATTCCTCTAATCTCATGGGGCCGTTGAATTGTCAAATTATTGGGCAGTTGTCACGCTAAAATGGTGAATTCTGGTAAGACAGGGTTTGATTGTTCTAATGCAAGAGTCAGAATCAGATTCAAGTTGTTTATGGGAGACTTTATTCTGCATTTAAGAACATAAGAATTAGGAGCAGGAGTAGGCCATACGGCCCCTCGAGCCTGCTCCGCCATTCAATAAGATCATGGCTGATCTTCGACCTCAACTCCACTTTCCCGCCTGATCCTCACATCCCTTGATTCCCCTAGAGTCCAAAAATCTATCGATCTCAGCCTTGAATATACTCAACGACTCAGCATCCACAGCCCTCTGGGGCAGAGAATTCCAAAGATTCACAACCCTCTGAGTGAAGAAATTCCTCCTCATCTCAGTTTTAAATGGCTGACCCCTTATCCACAAACTATGCCCCCTAGTTCTAGACTCTCCAGCCAGGGGAAACAACCTCTCAGCGTCTACCCTGTCAATCCCCCTCAGAATCTTATATGTTTCAATGCGATCACCTCTCATTCTTCTAAACTCCAGACAGTATAGGCCCAATCTACTCAATTTACTGGGTAATGTGTCTTCTTATAATAATCCTCCCATTAATTATTAGAATGTGCTGAGACAATGTTATTCAGCAGATTAGTTTTTCTACCTGAGCCATCTGGTGTTGAACGTACGTAAGTGGGCAGCATCTTGACACTGGCTGTTTTGTGGGTTTCCAGCCGCAGGCCCTTCTCCATTTCCTGCTGTATTCTCCGCATCACTTCCAGCAGTTCCTCTTTCTGGAGGTGAAATTCCGACAAAATCTGCTGTACCTATTAGAGAGCAAAGGAGCGCACAACATATGGAGGGGCAGTAAAACAAATATATAGATGTATGAAACAGCATGTGTTTCACATGTAACTTGGTACGCACTAGATAGGTACTGGGTATAGAACCAGAGAGGTTTACAGCCAGATGGCCTATTGTGTCTGTGCCGGCTCTTTGCAAGTGCAATCCAAAACTAATCTCACTGTCCTGTTCTTTCCCCATAGCTCCATATATTTCTCTGTTTCAAATGTTTATCTACCCTTCCCTTAAAAGATGCAATGATCCCTGTCTCAACTACCTGCCATGGTAAAGCATTGCATGCTTATATACAGATAGATGCTGGCTTACTAGTTAATTACTAGGTAAGGTATGTAATAGATAGGTGCTGAATATGGTATGTGCCACATATGTGCAGGATATATGTATTAGATACACGCTGGGTATGGCATGTACTGGATATGGTATGTGCTAGATATGAACAAGGTATGTCTGGTATGGTATGTGCTATGTATATCCTGGATATAATATGTAGTAGAAATATGCCAGGAATCGTAGATGCTAGATGTGCGCGAGTTGTGTTGTCTAGTAGACAGTGTTTGGATTCTGTGCTGAGATGGAGTTCAAAGGAGGCCAGACAGACCATAATTACTTCTTTTCTTCTAAGGCCAATAGTCCTAATCCAGTACAAAGTACTCAGCACCTACTAAGACTGAATTTAAAATGAATATAATGCATACGGACAGTAACATTTCAAATCAAAATCAAATTGGAAATCAATAATTGATTATCACTTAGCAAACTGTTATCTCTGTCCCCTATGACAGTCTAGAACTTCCTTCTTACATACACTAAAGCCTCATCAGGTCACTGCATGGGTATTGCAGAAGCAGGCAGGAGTGTCAGTCCTCATGGCACAGGCGTACGATGGCAACGCTTGATCACATGGCACCATGTTAACCTCGGTATAAACCTCTGCTCTATTACAAGGGAACATAGTAATCTTATTAAACTGGTAGCCTTGTTAGAGAGCAAAACAATATGTTACAAAGAAATCAGTGGCCTATTGTGGTGTTACACAGCACATTACTCGAACTCTTGAGGAAAACCCGTCACAGAGTGGTACAGCACGGTTACATATTTAGAGCAGATGTGGTGCCCCAGAGTGATGGGATGTGGATTCAATGGCCCAGTCTGATCTCCCCTCTCCTGGTACAGGGAGGACATGTGCCTCCTTGCAGGAGGGAAGATAACTGGATGGGAGATCTCCACTGGCTGCTCGAGTGCATCGATGTGAGGCCAAGATTAACCTCTGCACAGGAGAATACATACATTATTCAATGAGTGTCATTTGGTGGCCTGGGATTAATAGCTGCTACTTGGTACCAATCTGGCAATGTTAACAGCACAGTGAGATGGGTAATGGTGTTTTCATTACTCTTCAATCAGCAGGCAACTTTCGTTAATCATCACTGAAAATGACTTCAAATTTTAAAGTAATTGGTAGAAGGATTAGAGGGGAGTTGAGGAGAACGTTTTCACCCAGAGGGTGGTGGGGGGGTCTGAAAGGGTGGTCGAGGCAGAAACCCTCATCGCATTTAAAAAGTACTTGGATGTGCACTTGTAGTGCCGTAACCTACAAGGGCTACGGACCAAGAGCTGGAAAGTGGGTTTAGGCTGGATAGCTCTTTTTCAGCAGGCACAGACACGATGGGTTGAATGGCCTCCTTCTGTGCTGTAAATTTCTATGATTAGCAACCTCTTTTGTTACATCCTTCTATTATACCACTGTCCCATCACCTTATCCATTTAGAACACAATTTCACCCCCGTAACTATAGCACCTCCATATCACTCTCGCCCTGTGAAATGCGGTGATGAGCTCCCTATCTCTGACTCCCTCGCAAAAACACAGAATTGAACTAACAACAGAAAACGCTGGAAAAACTCAGCAGGCCGGGCAACATCCGTGGAGAGAGAAACAGAGTTAACGTTTCAGGTCGAAGACCCTTCGTCAGAACTGAGAAAAAAGCAGGAAATGAAACAGATAAAAAAAGCAAGTGGGAGGCTGGGGGAAGGAATAAAAGAACAAAAGGGGTGGTCTATGGTAAGTAGAGACATTAAGAGATGCTCAAGGCAAGACGAGATGGTAATAGGACAGGTTAAGAAACAAAAGATGGCTCAGAAGTGTGAAGTGCTGGCAGAATGAGAGACAGCTGCCGTGGGGGAGAGAGAGAAAAAAAAAGGGAAAAGGCACAAACCAAAAGTGTGGATAAAATATATATATATATGGTAGGGGCCGAGGTTATGATCTGAAATTGTTGAACTCGATATTGAGTCTGGAAGGCTGTAAAGTGCCTAATCGGAAGATGAGGTGCTGTTCCTCGAGCTTACGCTGAGCTTCCGTGGAACAATGCAAGAGGCCGAGGACGGTGAGGTCTGAGTGGGCGTGGAGCGGTGAATTAAAATGACAAGCCACCGGAAGCTCGGGGTCACCCTTACGGACTGAACGGAGGTGTTCCGCAAAGCGGTCACCCAATCTGTGTTTGGTCTCCCCAATGTAGAGGAGACTGCATTGTGAGCAGCGAATACAGTATACTAGATTGCAAGAAGTACAAGTAAATCGCTGTCTCACCTGGAAGGGGTGTTTGGGGCCCTGGAGAGTGGGAAGGGGGGATGTATAAGGGCAGGTGTTGCATCTCCTGCGCTTGCACGGGAAGGTGCCGGGCGAGGGGGAAGGGGTGCTGGGGGTGATAGAGGAGTGGACTAGGGTGTCTCGGAGGGAGCGGTCCCTATGGAATGCTGAAAGGGGAGGTGAGGGGAAGATACATTTGGTGGTGGGATCACGTTGGAGGTGGCGGAAATGGCGGAGGATGATCCGTTGAATGTGGAGGCTGGTGGGGTGAAAGGTGAGGACAAGGGGAACTCTATCGTGGTTCCAGGAGGGAGGGGCCGGGGTGAGGGCAGAAGTGCGGGAGATAGAATGGACACAGTCGAGGGCCATGTCGACCACGGTAGAGGGTAATCCTCGGTTGAGCAAAAAGGAAGACATGTCGGAAGCACTGGTATGGAAGGTGGCATCGTCGGAGCAGATGTGGCGGAGACGGAGAAACTGGGAGAAGGGAATAGAGTCCTTACAGGAGGCGGGGTGGGAGGAAGTGTAGTCCAGGTAGCTGTGGGAGTCAGTGGGCTTGTCGTGAATGTTGGTCAATAACCTATCCCCAGAGATGGAGACGGAGAAGTCGAGGAAGGGAAGGGAAGAGTCGGAGATGGATCATGATTGAACTCTTCATAATGAACGGCCGTGGATCAGCCACTGTTAATTGATAACAGAGTCAAACCATTCCTGGAAGTCTGCTGCTCTAGTTCCTTTCATGGATATATTTACACATGTGGCACACCTGGTTGCGCTGTGATGGGATATAGTTAATCTGCGACAGCAAATCAAAGGGTACATGCTTGCAGCACTACCAGTTTTTCAGAATTTCAGTACAGCATAGGTGATTATTGAAAGCCTCCTGCTGATTAATGGTACTAGATAATAGCAATAAATTGAATCCAACACCACAGTCTTCCCTTAAGTCCATATAATTAGCTTGATGTTTTAGGGATGGATTGACTCTGTGAAAAACAGCAGTACCACATTACTGAACCAGTACAGTAGATATTGATACCATATTAACTGGACCACCATAGTGAGATATCAGTAGCTGATTACTTTCCCAGCAATACAGCAAGATATCATTACTAGCTTAACACATCAACAGCAAATTATTGTATCAGTGTATCAGTGTTATGGTTTGAGACTTCTCGCAACACTTTTGCCTTCTGTTCATAGTAAAAAGGCAGGGGGGGGCTCTACATGAAGGAAAGGTCTTGCATTTTATATGGTGCCTTTCATGTTATGTGACATCAGGGATGACAATATAGACGTTATCTATATTTGGCCCCTTTGGATGGGTGAGGACGTGGCCCAATACTACATGAAACTACTTGGGCTGCAAGACGCCGTCAAATCAGGGGATTCCCGAGCAGGTAGTGGACATGAAAGATCGTCTCAAAGTCATGACCCCCCCCCCCAGAGGCAGCAAGCCATTTTCCTGTAAGTTTCTCCAATAACTTCATAAAGCTCCATGAGTGGGGGGAAAAGATTAGAATAGAAATCAAGGTTGATGGGAATAGGGCGGGAAAGTGGAGATGAGGTAGAAGATCAGCCATTATTTTATTGAATGGCGGAGCGGGCTCGAGGGGCCGAATGGCCTACTTCTGCTCCTAATTCTTATGATCTCAGGATGTCCCAATATGTTTCACAGCCAATTAAATACTTTCGAATTGTAGATACTATTGTACACATTTGGCTATGATAAAATTGACCCGTAGTGTTAGGGGGGGATTAAATATGTGGGGTTATGGGGATAGGATGGGATATGTTAGGGGGAATTAAATACGTGGGGTTACGGGGGTAGGGTGGGATATGTGTACTGTGGGGATTAAAGCAGGGACAGGGTGCTGGATTTGGATGATCAGCCATGATCGTATTGAATGGTGGAGCAGGCTCGACGGGCCGAATGGCCTACTCCTGCTCCTAGATTCTATGTTTAACATAGACAATGTATATATACAGACTAAGTCTCATATGAATTAAAACCTGCTGTACTCGGGATCTTCTTCTTCTTCTTAGGCAGTCCCTCGGAACCGAGGATGACTTGCTTCCACATTAAAAATGAGTTCTCAGGTGACTGATGAGTCTAATGCAGGACCTACAGTCTCTGTCACAGGTGGGGTAGACAGTGGTTGAAGGGGCGGGTGGGTGGGGTGCTTGGGTTGACGTGCGCTCCTTGCGCTTGGCTTCCGCTTGCTCCCGGCGAAGAGACTCGAGGTGTTCGGCGCCTTCCCGGATGCTTCTCCTCCACTTTGTGCGGTCTTGGGCCAGGGATTCCCAGGTGTCGGTGGGGATGTTGCACTTTTTAGGAGGCTTTGAGGGTGTCCTTGAAGCGTTTCCTCTGCCCACCTGGGGCTCTCTTGCCGTGTCGGAGCTCCGAGTAGAGCGCTTGTTTTGGGAGTCTCGTATCGGGCATGCGGACGATGTGACCCGTCCATCGGAGCTGATCGAGCGTGGTCAAAGCTTCGATGCTAGGGATGTTGGCCTGAGCGAGAACACGGACGTTGGTGCGCCTATCCTGCCAATGGATTTGCAGGATCTTGCGGAGGCAGCGTTGGTGGTACCTCTCCAGTGCTTTGAGGTGCCTGCTGTACATGGTCCATGTCTCTGAGGCATACAGCAGGGCGGGTATCACTGCTGCTCTGTAGACCATGAGCTTAGTGCCGGGTTTGAGGTCCTGGTCTTCAAACACTCTCTTCCTCAGGCGACCGAAGGCTGCACTGGCACACTGAAGGCGGTGTTGGACTTCGTCATCGATGTCTGCCCTTGTTGACAGTAGGCTCCCGAGGTATGGAAAGTGGTCCACGTTGTCCAAGGCCTTGGATTTTGATAATTGGGGGGCAGTACTGTGTGGCGGGGGCAGGTTGGTAGAGGACCGTTGTAACATAGACAATGTATATATACAGACTAAGTCTCATATGAATTAAAATCTGCTGTACTCAGGATAGCATGCTCAGGGTTAACAATTCCCCTTTTATTTTGATATCGGCCACCAGAGATCATAGGGGTTGCATACCACATTATTATGTCTTCTCTAAAAGGATACTATCTATGGATTCCTCCTCGCATATTGTAGGATATCTTGTATAATATTGAATCTATTACATTTGATAGCTGTATTAGATTCAATACTGCACAATATTGGTACAGTATTTCAAATTTGATATCTTACATTGTAGTTCAAATTTGTGGGATATTTAATGTGTATACTGTTTTAATGCTGCCTTATAAAATCTGCAATGCTGTAGCTTGTGTGTTACAATATGTAGTATCAGTATGGGGTTGGCATGCCCTCACCACGCTCCCCTTAGTCATGTACATTTGATTATGGTATAGCTTTGTAATTGCAGTTTCACTAAACAGTACACAATTCAACTACTATACCGAGGTGTGGTGTGTGTACTGGGTCAACTGCCTTTGTCACCCCCCAGCACTAGGAATCCAACCACCCGAAGAGTGGCTGCTCAGATGAGACCCACCATGAATCCAATGAATGGTGCTAAGGATTGCACACAACCCGGTCAAATGGGATTTGAGAATGACAATCAGTGTAGATGCTCCGATTTTGAAGCATTATGTGTGGGAATGTTAGCAACTACCTTTTTTTTTTATTCATTCGTTCTTGGGATGTGGGCGTCGCTGGAAAGGCCAGGATTTATTACCCATCCCTAATTGCCCTTGAGAAAGTGGTGGTGAGCCGCCTCCTTGAATCGCCGCAGTCCTTGTGGTGAAGGTGCTCCCACAGTGCTGTTAGGGAGGGAGTTCCAGGATTTTGATCCAACGATGATGAAGGAACGGCGATATATTCCAAGTTAGGATGGTGTGGTTCCCATGCTCCTGCTGCCCTTGTCCTTCTCGGCGGTAGAGGTCGCGGGTTTGGGAGATGCTGCCGAAGAAGCCTTGGCGAGTTGCTGCAGTGCATCTTGTAGATGGTACACACTGCAGCCACGGTGCACTGGTGTTGGAGGGAGTGGATGTTTAAGGTGGTGGATGGGGTGCTAAACAAGCGGGCTGCTTTGTCCTAGAGTGACAAAGACCTTGCAACCATCAGTATAGTCAGACCTACATGGCTAAACAAAGTTGGTAAGACAGTAAGATGTTGATGATCAACATGGTGAGATATTAGAGAGGAAAGAAACAGGATAATAATTGTAGATGTTTTGAACATGGAAACATAGAGGCTTTTTTTTTTTAAACAGGGCGAGAGAAACTCAAAGATTGTTCTGTTGATCATTAGCCTGTAGAGCATTTACACCAAAGTCACATTTGCTGGGAAGTTATTAAGTGCAATTAGCAATGTGGCCACGGTTACCTCGCCTCTCTCAGGTTAATATGTTACAGAGGAGAGAGTAGCAATTCATTAAAAAAAACTCCCCACCAGTTTATTGTGAGATAATATCAGGGAGCTTAAGTCGCTATTCATTAACTTTGGAACGTCACAGCAATCAGATTGTTTGCTGCACCAATATCAAGTGACATTTTTACCAGAATGAAAATAATTACCACAACCAAGGGAACATGTATTCCTGCTACATCTTTGCTAAACCTGACCTTTCATCCAGTGTCCATTGACCTACTTTGCCTTTCTTAAGTAGACTTAAGTTAAACTGGATATTTAAGCTTGGAAACATCCAAGATGTTACTAGTGTATTTGATTAATTAGAGCACTCTGGATTTACAGTGTACCACAAGAAGTTACTAGTGTATACAGCACTATGGCAGCATAAGGTTGGATTGACTTCAACTGTGTAAATAGCTGTGTGAGGTCAGAATGTGTGTGTTCATGGCCATGAGAAGTGTGAGTGTCTGTGTGCTGATGGGAAGTATGAAGATGAAGAATTTTTGTTTCAGTGGGAGCTTAAGGCTGGAATGTCTATGTGCATCCTATGTTTTGGCAGTGTGGGGATCATAGTTTAATGACAGAAGGAAGACATTATGGTTTGACCACACTTGAAGTACTGTGTACAATTCTGGTTGCCATATTATAGAAAGGATATAGAGGCACTGGAGAGGGTACAAAAAAGATTTACAAGGATGGTACCAGAAATGCGAGTTTACACCTATCAGGAAAGGATGAACAGGCTCTTCAAAAGAGAAGGCTGAGGGGTGACCTAATCGAGGTCTTTAAAATTATGAAAGGTTTTGATATAGTAGAAACAGAGAGTGTTTCCACTTGTGGGGAAGAGCAAAACTAGAGGCCATTAATATAGGATCGTCACCAAGAAATCAAATAGGGAATTCAGAAGAAACTTCTTTACTCAGAGAGTGGTGAGAATGTGGAACTCGCTACCACAGGGAGTGGTTGAAGCGAATAGTCTAGATGCATTTAAGGGGAGGCTAGATAAGCATATGAGGGAGAAGGGAATAGAGGGTTATGCTGATAGAGTTAGATAAGGAAGGATGGGAGGAGGCGTGAGTGGAGCATAAATGCTAACATGGACTGGTTGGGACGAATGGCCTGTTTCTGTGCTTCAAGTGTTTATCTATTTCTCTCTTTAATGTTGTTACTGACTCAGCTGCAATAACCTCTTGTGGTACTGCATCCCATATTCTAAAAATCCTTTGTATAAAAAATGCCTTCAAATTTCCCCCTTTATAATTTTAGTTACCTACAGACTTGTCTATTCCAATGCTCTCCTGGCCGGCCTCCCATCTTACAACCTCCATAAATTTAAGCTCATCCAAAACACTGCAGCCTGTATTTGAACTCGCACCATATGCCATTCACCCTTCAACCCTGTGCTTGATTGGCTCTCAGTCCGGCAACGCTTCAATTATAAAATTCTCACCGTTGTGTTCAAATCCCTTCGTGGCTTCATCAAGGATCTATACTTGGCCCCCTCCTGTTTCTCATCCATATGCTGCCCCTTGGCGACATCATCCATCAGTTTCCACATGTACGCTGACGACACCCAGCTCTACCTCACCACCACTTCTCTCGACACCTCCACTTTCTCTAAATTGTCAGACTGCTCCAGTACTGGATGAGCAGAAATTTCCTTCAACTAAATATTGGGAAGACTGAAGCCATTTTCTTCGGGTCCCGCCACAAACTCTGTTCCCTAGCCACCGACTCCATCCCTCTCCCTAGCATCTGTCTGAGGCTGAACCAGACTGTTCGCAACCTTGGTGTCGTATTTGACCACAAAATGAGCTTCTGACCACCAATGCTCTCACGCAGTTGGCTCACCTTAAAGGGGCCGCGCACCCAAAAAAGAAATTAAAGGGAACATTGTCGACCACATATCCACGCCATCACTATGACCACCTATTTCCACCTCTGGAACATTGCCCGACTCTGCCTCTGAAACCCTCATTCATGCCTTTGTTACCTCTAGACTTGACTATTCCAACGCACTCCTGGCTGGTCTCCCATGTTCTACCCTCCATAATCTTGAGGTCATCTAAAACTCTGCTGCCCCTGTCCTAATTTGCACCGAGTCCCGTTCACCCATCACCCCTGTGCTCGCTGACCTACATTGGCTTCCGGTTAAGCAACGCTTCAATTTTAAAATTCTCATCCTTGTTTCCAAATCCCTCCATGGCCTCACCTCTCCCTATCTCTGTAATCTCCTCCAGCCTCACAACCCTCAGACATCTGCGCTCCTCCAATTCTGGCCTCTTAAGCATCCCTGATTTTAATCTCTCCACCATTGGTGGCTGTGCCTTCAGCTGCCAAGGCCTTAAGCTCTGGAATTCCCTCCCTAAACCTATCCACCCCGCTATCACTCTTTCCTCCTTTAAGACTCTGCTTAAAACCTACCTCTTTGACCAAGCTTTTGGTCATCTGCCCTTATATGGCTCGGTGACAAATTTTGTTTTATAACGCTCCTGTGAAGTGCCTTGGGACATTTTACTACCTTAAAGGCACTATATAAATACAAGTTTTTGTCCCTCCCTATCTCTGTAACCTCCTCTGCCCTCCAAGAAATCTGTGTTCCTCCAACTCTGGCCTCTTTTGCATCCTCCACTTCCTTCTCCCCACAATTGGTAGCCGTGCCTTCAGCTGTCTAGGCCCTAAACTCTGGAATTCCCTCCCTAAACCTCTCTGCCTCTCCACCTCCTTTACGACACTCCTCAAAACCTACATCTTTTATCTGTCCTAATGTCTCCTTCTTTGACTTGGGTGTCAATTTCTATCTGATTACGCTCCTGTGAAACACCTTGGGACGTTTTTCTACGTTAAAGGCACTATATAGCTACAAGCGGTTGTTGTACAGATTCATCATCACCTTCCTACATTTATATTCAATTCAGAATCCCTTTTGCCCTTCATATGCCTTTTTCTATATCCAATCCTGCTTTTAAAGATCAGTTAACCTGCACCCCTTGATCTTTCTGTTCTGCCACTCTACTGAGGTTACCATTTCTATTCTCTGTCCCCAAACTATACAACTTCAAGTTTATCTTCATTGAACTGCGTTTAGTTACAATAGATAGATTTAAAAAAATCTTTCTGACCTCTAATTTAAGACCAACTAGCCTCTAACGGAGGTGGGCACAGAAATTGCACAATTATACCTTAAAAAGAGACATCAAATTGCTCACTGCTACACATTAGCAGTATAGTAATATATCTTGCATTACATATAATGCTCCTACCCTTATAAAACACAATAGAATGAAAAGCAGGCAGGTTCTATGAAATGTGATCGATCCACTCCACCAGATTACCGGCCAGGCAGTGAAGACAACAATTTGCCCTCCTATGGTGATCTACCCTGAGCAGCGCTACGGGAGATCCACTAGTTATTCTAAAAGACACCACTTCTAAACTTGAATGTGTTTGTGACAAATTGGTCAAAGGACACAATTAACTGATTGTAAGTCATCTGGAATCCAAGGCACAATAACTTGCATTTAAACAGCGCCTTTAACATGGGACAACATCTCACGGCGCTTCACAGAGGGTGAGGAAAAACTGATGTACCGTTTCCTGCACACCGATTTAAAATGTATTGTAGTGCACTTACAATGGTGATCTTTAAATACCTCATATAGTAATACAAACAGCCACCGGAATAAGTTTAAGAGATCCATTATTCTAGACTTCATTAAAATTTAACTTTCTGCAAGTTTAATAGGTTTAAGAGATCCATTATTCCAGTTTAACATTACAATTTAACTTTCTGAAAGCGGAATAGGTTTAAGAGATCCATTATTCCAGTTTAACATTACAATTTAACTTTCTGAAAGTGGAATAAGTTTTTAAGTGATTCATTATTCGAGTCTTCAGTACAATTTAACTCTCTGAAAGTGGAATCAATTTAAGAGATCCATTATTCCAGTCTTCATTACAATTTAACTTTCTGGAAAAATAAAACAAATACTTCCAAAAAACATTGCAAGTCCTCATCGCATGACAAAGAAACAAAACAGCCAGCGTTTCATTTCCACTTCAGACATCAGTCAATACCAACCAGTCTGGAAATATCTCTGCAAAAGGGGATTAGCTCGATTTGGAAAATATTTTTTTTTGTCCTCTGATATTGTATCAAAAAACTAAAATAAACTAACGGGTTTTACCTTCTGCATCGTACCGTGGTCTATTCTGGCTCTGTTGCTCGGCATCAAGGCAATGTTTGGTGGTGGGAAGAGGTCTCAGCTCTGGCGATGTCTCTCAATGCAGTCGGTGTGGCTCCCTCTGGTGATTTCTATCTTTCTCCCGGAGATTGTTCCTTGTGTCTCGGATTTATTTATTCCTTCCCCCACTGTCTCTGTCTCTGTCTCTCTTTAAGGGCTGAAATGGCGTCTTGTCCTTCCTTCGTGTCAGAAGCGGTAGGTTCCCCTGGCTATCGCACTGATTAACTTGTCCGTTTGCCGAGGCTGCCGTTGTTTAAAAGTCTCTTCCGCCGCCCGTAACCATGGAAACGAGGCCTACTCCCAGGAACCGGCACCAAGAATCACTGCCAGCCTCCTGTGGCCAACCCACCCCTTGAAAGATAGGGCCAGCCTCCAACAGCTTCCACTAACCAAGGAGAAACCGAGCCGGCTTTCCAGCATCCACATACAGTACCAAATGTGGCTTCAAGTCCCACTCCAAAGACTTGAGCACAAAAAAAAATCTAGGCCGACACTCCCAGTGCAGCGCTGAGGGAGTACTGCGCTGTTGGAGGTGCCGTCTTTCGGATGAGACGTAAAAGATCCCGCGGCACTATTTCGAAGAAGAGCAGGGGAGTTATTGCCGGTGTCCGGGCCAATATTTATCCCTCAAGCAACATCACTAAAAACAGATTATCATGTTGCTGTTTGTGGGAGCTTACTGTGCACAAATTGGCTGCCATGTTTCCTACATTACAACAGTGACTACACTTCAAAAGTACTTCATTGGCTGTAAAGCGCTTTCGGACGTTCGGTGGTCGTGAAAGGCGCTATATAAATGCAAGTCTTTCTTTTAGGTAGCAGCCTAGAAGCAGTGCTGCAAGCCTCCAATAACCATACACACTGCTCCTCTGCTAAAATCGTGAAGTCTTCAGTAACCAGAGAGATGTTGCCAGCCTGCAATAGGGGAGCCCATTGGCATTTACAGAATTGAGATGTTGGTCCCTTCAGCAACCCTGGTTTAAAAAATGGACAAATAACCAACCACACTGGCAAAAGGGGCTAAGTGGTAGCAAGGGCTGCAGTGGTATCCCAGCTACCAGTTGCAATTCAGGTGAGCAGCAGAAGGAGACATATAAAGGAACTATGTCCCAGCACTAGTCAGTACCTTCAGAAGAGGAAAAAAAATGGAAAATGATGGAAAATGGCTTGTGACACAAAGGAGGGACATATGGTGTCAGCCTTGGCTCAGTTGGTAGCACTCTCGCCTAAGAGTCGGAAGGTTGTGGGTTCAAGACCCACTTCAGAGACTTGAGCACAAATATTTAGGCTGACATTCCAGTGCAGTACCATCTTTGGTATAAGATGTTAAACTGAGGCCCTGGCTGCTCTCTCAGGTGGACCTAAAAGATCCCATGGCACTATTTCGAAGAACAGAAGGGAAATTCTCCCTGGTGTCCTGACCAATATTTATCCTTCAATCAACATTACTAAAACAGATTATCTGGTCATTATCACATTGCTGTTTGTGGGAGCTTGCTGTGCGCAAGCACTTCATTGGCTGTAAAGCGCTTTGGGACGTCCCGAAGTCGTGAAAGGTGCCATATAAATGAAAGTCTTTTTCTTTATAGTAAGTAGGTGGATAATCAAAAAAGAATGGGCTTGTTGGATCCAATAACCACGTCTTCAAATTATGTTCTATTTTTACTAAAAGCCATTTATGTTTTATATAATGATCTATATAAATAGAACAAAGTCCTGAACTGGCTTTGTCATTAGTTTTAGAATATACTGCAGTTGATGAGTTGGAGCCCAGTCATTTCTTTGACTGTGGGAAGGCTGACCAGCTAAGTCAGTTGCTATTATTATCCCGCCACTGACTCGTAGGAAGAAGAAGCCATTTCAGCCTCCACAAGAGAGGGGTGGGAGGTCGTCGATTGCGGGGGAGGGATAAATAAATCCGAGACACAAAGAAAAATCTCAGGGAGGGAGATAAAAAAAATCTCAGGGCGGGAGATTAAAAAAATCACAGAGGGAGTCACTCGACAGTAGTGAGAGGGGGCGACTAGTGAGGAGAGGGGCTGAGTGACATCTTAAGTCAAACTTTGCCTTGATGCCGAGCAACAGAGCCAGGATAGACCATGGTAGGATGCAGAAGGTAAAACCGTTAGTTTTTTCAAAAAAAATTATTCCATTGGGCCAATTGTAGACCCCAATCTCACCACCCCCCCCCCCTGCCTCCTCCTCTCACTGCAGAGATAAGCTCATTTAGACGTCAATTTTAAACATGAGAGCTGCCTCATTCTTGGATTCTGGAGCTGTCCAACACTTTCAGACCAAAGTCCGAAATTGTGCAGTAACTTTCCTGTATCTACATTAGCAAAATGCTGCAGACAACGGTGCTAAAAACTAAGTAAGATCCTTACCCTCCTAAAGATGATATGTAAAATCTCTAAGATAACTGGTCACGGAATGACATTTTTAGGCATAAATCCTATAGTTTAAAAACTGAACCCAGCGTACTAGGCATGGCTTTCAATATTGGGAGTATACAAAAAGTTAATCCAAGTTAGAAAAACTGTTGCTAAAATATTTTGCTGCATTTGCCAGCTCTCTGTTCTGTAACTGTTCCTTAGTTAGTTTGAAAACGAAACCATGCTACTCTCAAACTACTTTTGGTGCTTTCAGAGTATACTAAAATCCAAGGAGGGTTTCAGTGTACAATCCAGACTAAAACAAGCTTTTGACATTGTATAATCATCTAACAGATCGTACTGTTCATCCTCCTCAAGCACTTTTTACCTACATCTCTCTGTATTACTTCAATTCCAAATGGCTATTATACATGAGCCAGAAGCCTCATTGTAGTTAACCAGGCATTAGTAATGCCTCACATTTATACAAAAATGCATTTCTGCACCCAAAGGATGCTTCAGACACTAATGTGTTGGATCAGAATCATTTTATTAATTCATCACTAAAAGACTGAATTTTCTTACTTTCAACAAGTTGATCCTTGCATTTAGTGGCCTTAATTAATTGTTTGGTTATACCCTGATGCAGTCACAGTGGAGCATCATGTTTCAGAAGAGTTGGTCTTGATGCACTTAACTGGAACTAATTAATTCTAAGATGCTGAAAGGGTCAAGTACATGACTTTTATCAAAAGTCTGTAGTTAGAATCCTAGCAAGAGTTTATGGCTTAGTTCTTCCCATTGACAGGGTAGATGATGGGAGGATGTTTCCCTTGGCTGGGGAATCTAGAACTTGGGGTCACAGTCTCAGAATAAGGGGTTGGCCATTTAGGACTGAGATGAGGAGAAATTTCTCCACTCAAAGGGTTGTGAATCTTTGAAATTCTCTATCCCAGAGGGCTGTTGATGCTCAGTCGTTGAGTACATTTAAGACAGAGAGCGATACTAAGGGAATCGAGGGATATGGGAATAGTGCGGATACGTAGAGTTGAGGTAGATGATCAGCCATGATCTTATTGAATGGCGGAGCAGGCTCGAAGGGCCCACTCCTGCTCCTATTTATATTATGTTCAAATGTATCACTTTCATGATTTGTTCAAAGTTTTAATCATTTTCATGTGATCTTTCCTCTAAACTACAGGTGCTACTCGGTTCTGTGGACGTCATCATCATCAGCATCCATTTTCCTGCAGAATTAGAATATTCTCATATTAGCGCAATGTACACGAGGGTGATTATGCTGGCTGTCAGTTCTCGGTTTCCTGAGTTAGAATGCTGTGTGACGGTTTTCCTATAAAGTACTAACACTATTGTGTTTCATGCAGTAGAGAAAGGTTCCTTCAGTATTGAAACATTCCAGTAACTACATTACCAACATTTTCCCTGCATTAAAGCAACAGGCACATATACAGTTTTACTATATCCAATTTACTTCTGCAGAAAAACTTTAACCGTGGACCGAACCTGTCATTTTGTCTGGCTAGATTGGCTACAAAGCCAATTGATCACAAGAGTCACTGCTGCTGGTTCTCTCATGATGTTCCAGTCTTGGCTGCTTCTAATTTGTTTCCGTTTCTGCTATTGGGTTACAGTTGAGTCAAAAAATTGGTCTACTGTGCAATGATAAAACAACAGGAGGTAAAATCTTGTTATGGCATATATGTACAAAGCGAAGACTTTTATGCGAGCAAGTGCAGCATTCGACTCCCAATCTCTACTGCCTGCCAGTACACAAGAAACAAGTTGCTTTAGTTTTAGTGTGAATATGATATGAACCTTCTTACAGTCCCTCAAAGCAGTTGTGTTCAATATTATAACAAACTTTATTTGTGGAAAGTTTTTTAATCCAGTAAAATGTGCTTTTTTTCCTCAAATCTCAATGAAACATTAAAAGCTGGAAAGCTGCTTTGAAATAAATGGCATGTAGCTTTCAAAGCTTCAACAACTCTGGTACCTAAAAATATTAAAAGAATCAACACTTGTTACTGTTCTATTAACATTTATTTATATATTACTGACATTTTCAAGATGTTCCAGTATTTTCAGTTTCAAACCTTTATACACATATCAGAATTATGGAATGCATGGAATATAACACAACTTATCAAAGTAAGCTTATCTATAACACCTAACAACAAAACAATTTGTACATCTCATGGAGCCAATGCAGGGGAAATAAATAAAAAAAGCTGCATGAGACAGTCAGGTATGACCAGAACTAGCCTCTTCTGTACTCAGAAGGGCTTTAATAGAACAGTACCATAAGTCCACAAGCGATATTCAGGCAGTATGAGCACAAGAAAAATACAACGAAACAAAAGTCAATAACCATGACAATGTAGAAAGGCTACCGTCCTAACAGGGTTTGAAAAAAGTGCTTACAGGTTTCATGCAGAATGCAACACAAATGTAAAAGACCTGCATTTTCCACGCGGTTACACTAACACATTAAGATAAATATATTGGTGATCGTGTGGAAAATGCAGGTCTTTTACATTTGTGTTGCATTCTGCATGAAACCTGTAAGCACTTTTTTCAAACTACACACATTTCAATTAGGTTGATCCATCTGGCAACTGACTAGAGTCTGAACACAGTAGAACCTAACTCAGACCTGGTCCCGACAAATAAATGGATGGAGTGGGACTGCCAGTTGGATTAGAAGACCTTTGTCCTCAAGCCACTTACCATTTTAAAAGCACCTGCCCTTATACAAATGAGAAACAAACAAATATGTAAACTGCCAAAAGTTCAAAGGGAAAAGTCACCTGGTGTCAGATAAGCTGCAAATTTTAAGTGCTGGCAACTAGTCTGTTCAACTTTTGGCATTCATACCACTGGCATAAAGAATCAGACTTGGGGCAAATATGCAAAAATAATAGCTGCACGTGCTGGCTGGCCCAACACGACTCATCAGCAGGTACCATCTTACCAAATTACTACGGCAGCTTCAGCAACCACCAATGGTCTGATGAGGTGCACCAGCTTGAACACTCCACAACTTTGTCAGAATAGCAAATGACAGATGAAAATTCAGAAGAACAGCACAATCTCCTGTACTCTTTTGTGAAGTCAGGCTGTTGCCTCGCCTCTGCTCCAAAATAAACCCATCAAGCAAGTTAGAGCGAGTCCTTTCCTGCTTATGCCCAACTCCACAAAAAAATCAGAAAGGTTTCTTGCTAAGTAAACAGTTTAACCCCCTTCAAAAATCTAGAAAGTAATTTGAGCACCATCCTTGGAAACCAATGAGTAGGTTAGAAAACGCCACATCTCGGAGCAGTAGCACAGGGAAGTGTGACTTTGTCATTTGAGAATGTTAAGGTGTGAAACAGCATGTTTTTAATGGTTTTATTAGTCACTGGATAATATCACTAATCGTGGGATGGTTAGTTAATACGTTAATACTATAAGATACACATGAATTATCAGTTAATAGCCATTAGCAGCCTGTGACACATAGGAAATCAGTTCAGCACCTTTCACACATTTGAAAGAACAAAGGCAACGCCCAATCACTCGCAAGAAAGCCTCTCTGAAACCTTCACGATTCCCTATTTGTGTACAAAGTGCAAGCCTGCCTGGGTCAGAGGCCTGCATGACCAGCAGGCACCAACAAGACAGGTGCTTCAAATCCTGCTCAGCATGAAAGATCTCAAAATAAACGCCAGCACAGTCACAAATGTTCACTTTGTTCAAACACAACTTCCCAAGAGTTTAAACACCACTGAAAATAAATAGGTCACGTGACAAAATAAAGAGTGCACGAATGCAGACAGTGAGGAGTTAATGCTTCGCGCCAGAGTCCCTTGGGTAGAACTCAGCCAGGATACTCTGTGGGATTCGTTTTAGCATCTCCTTGGGGAAGATACGCAATAACTGCCAGCCGATGTCCAGGGTCTCGTACACAGTGCGGTTTTCATAATCCCCTAAAGAGATAAAGAAGTTAGAAAGCTAAAGACTCCTGTGTGCGCTTGGGATACATAGTTCAAAGTTATAAAATTATCAGAATAAAATACAATATGAATGTATAGATGATATTATCCATCCTTGTGTGTGTCTGGGGAAAAAAATTAAATTTAAAAACCATTGCTCGATAGGTTAGATATGAAATTTTTACTCCTTCAGCACAGAGGTCAGGTCAGAGTACATAGTTCTCCACAACCACTACTGCTACTCACCCATGGGGGGGGTTATGGCATGTGTGGCATCCGACATCCCTTCAACTTAACGGCCACGTGGGCCTCCAGCTGAGGCAGGAGATTTGAATACCAACAGTGCTGGGCCTCCTACTGCTCCGGCTCATGCACTACCTTATTAAAAGCCGAAAGTGGTCATTTGAGACCACGCTTTGTGAGGAGTGCAATGCAACAATCGCCTACAACTATGGTAGGAAGAGCCGCCAATAAAACTCTGGTGTGGTAAGAGAAAACCAGCAGCTTCCTTTAATTCTGATGTTGAATGAAACCTTACCCTGAGCAATGAAGTTCTTCTCAAATTTCTGTAGGAATTCCAGAAACAGTAGGTCATCCGGAGTAAGAGCTTCCTCTCCAACCACAGCTTTCATAGCCTGGACATCCTTACCAATAGCATAGCACGCATACTGCAGAGAGAAAAACACCGGTAAAGACTGCTTCAGAAGAGTACAGCAGCCTGTGCAACTTTGGGCACCTTCCTTCAGGACTTATGAGGAAGAAACTCTTACCAGAAATTCTACACGCTAGCTCCCAATCTCATCCCTCTCCCTAAATGGCTTCTCAACCTGACTGCACATAATCTGTGTCTTGTTTTACCCTGAGCTGAGCTTCAAACCCCACATCCAGTCCATCACCAAGACCTCCAAAAAATAAAATCACCGGTCTGACACTACTGGCTGCCCTAGCCCTGAACTCACATCTTTTCCAGTTTTTCTCCGATCTCCCCTCATGACCTCTCTGCGCTCAACTTGTCCATGAGACCCACTTCCTGCTCCCTCGACCCTATTCCCACCAAACTGCAGACCACCCAACTTCCTTTTCTGGCTCCCACGTTAGCTGACATTGTTAACGGTTCCCTCTCCTCAGGTACTGTCCCCCTCTCCCTCAAATCTGCCGTCATCACCCCTCTCCTCAAAAAAACAACCCTTGACCCCTCTGTCCTTGCAAACTACCGCCCCATCTCCAACCTCCCTTTCCTCTCCAAAGTCCTTGAACGTGTTGTCGCCTCCCAAATTCGTGCCAATCTTTCCTGCAACTCCATGTTTGAATCCCTCCAATTAGGTTTCCACCCCTGCCACAGCTCACATCAGTCACAAATTACATCCTTTGTGACCTACAAAGGTAAACTATCCCTCCTCATCCTTCTTGACTTGCCTGCAGCCTTTGACACGATTGACCACTCCATCCTCCTCCAACGCCTCTCCACCGTCGTCCAGCTGGGTGGGTCTGCACTCGCCTGGTTCCATTCTTATCTGTCTAATCGTAGCCAGAGAATCACCTGCAACGGCTTCTCTTCCTGCTCCCGCATCGTTACCTCTGGTGTCCCCAAGGATCTATCTTTGACCCCCTCCTATTTCACATCTACATGCAACTTCTCGTCAACATCATCCGAAAACAGCGTCAGTTTCCACATGTATGCTGATGACACCCAAGCTCTACCTCACCACCACTTCTCTCGACCTCTCCACAGTCTCTAAATTGTCAGACTGCTTGTCCACATCTAGTTCTGGATGAGCAGAAATTTTCTCCAATTAAATATTGGGAAGACCGAAGCCATTGTTTTCGGTCCCCGCCACAAACTCCATTCCCTATCCACTGACTCCATCCCTCTCCCTAACATCTGTCTGAGGCTGAACCACACTGTTCGCAAACTTGGTGTCATATTTGACCCTGAAATGAGCATCCGAACACATATCCGCAGTATAACTAAGACCACCTATTTCCACCTCCGCAACATCGCCCGTCTCCGTCCTTGCCTCAGTTTATCTGCTGCTGAAACCCTCATCCATGCCTTTATTACCTTTAGATTTGACTATTCCAATGCACTCCTGGCTGGCCTCCCACATTCTGCCCAACGTAAACTTGAGGTCATCCAAAACTTGGTTGCCCGTGTCCTAACTCGCACCAAATCCCATTCACCCTTGCTCACTGACCTACATTGGCTCCCGGTTAAGCAACACCTTGATTTCAAAATTCTCATCCTTGTTTTCAAATCCCTCCATGGCCTCGCCCCTCCCTATCTCTAATCTCCTCCAGCCCCACAACCCCCCCCCGCCCCCGAGATATCTGCGCTCCTCTAATTCTGTTCTCGAGTATCCTTGATTATAATCGCTCAACCATTGGTGGCTGTGCCTTCTGTTGCCTAGGCCCTAAGCTCTGGAATTCTCTCCCTAAACCTCTCTGCCTCGCTACCTCTCTTTCCTCCTTTAAGACACTCCTTAAAACCTACCTCTTTGACTAAGCTTGTGGTCATCTGCCATAATTTCTCCTTATGTGGCTCAGTGCCAATTTTTTTTGTCTTATAATACTCCTGTGCAGCACCTTGGGACGTTTTACTACGTTAAAGGTGCTATATAAATACAAGTTGTTGTTGTTGTACTTTACCGCCAATGATCCTGAACTTCTCACCCTTAGACTCAACTATTCCAAACCCTGTTTTTGACCTCCCATGCTCCACTTTAGGTTACCTCCAACTCATTGAAAACTTTGCCACTTGTATCTTATCCTACACAAAATCCCACTCACCTCTCATCCTGATCCTTGTCAACCTCTACTGGAGCGTGTCTGCTAGCACACTGACTGTAAAATCCTCATTCCCCCCGCCGAGGCTCGCCCCTGCTTACCTTTCAACCTCCCTGAACCCTACATCCCAGCTCACACTCTTTTCTTCCACACTTAGTCTGCTGTATTTACCCTTCCCTCCGCTCGACCACCATCGTTGGAAGAGCTTTCATCCATTTTGTCCCCAGAATCTGGAACTCCCCCTCGCCCCTCCAAAACCCCTTCATGTTGCTACATCTCTCCCCACCTTCCAAGTTCTTTTGATCACTTTGACTATGCCTTTGGTCACCTTCCCTAGTTCCCCTCCTACTTCCACTCCTAAAGTGCCTTGGGATATCTTGCGATATTAAATGCACTTATATAAATGCAGGTTGTTTAGTTGTTAAGGAGAGAATGACAGAGCAAATTTCATTGGCAAATAGTCCAAAAAAAAAACATAAAGCACATCTTTAAAATGATAAAGGTGCAGCTAACAGACATTCAAAGCAGATTATTTAACTTGAACTGTAATCGCTGAACTATGGTTGTATGTACATGATAAAAAAAAACACTGACTGTGCCTAAAGACGAGAAGAATTCAGCTGCCACAGAACAATGGATCTGAAGAACGAACTCCCAGGAATAGTACTTAATGCCGTATTTTACCATGCACAACCTTAAAATTAGAGCTAGGCCGTTCAGGGGTGATGTCAGGAAGAATTTCTTCACACAAAGGGTAGTGGTAATCTGGAATCTCTCTCCAAAAAGCTGTTGAGGTTGGGGGTCAACTGAAAATTTCAAAACTCAGACTGATAGATTTTTGTTAGGTAAGGGTATTAAGGGATATGGAACCAAGGTGGGTAAATAGAATTGAAGTACAGATGAGCCATGATCTAACTGAATGGCATAACAGGCTTGAGGGGCTGAATGGCCTACTCCTGTTCCTTACCAGCTGGTTGGAAACGTCCGCGTGATCCTTGCGTGTCATACCCTCTCCGATAGCCGACTTCATCAATCTTGACAGTGAAGGAAGCACATTAATTGGTGGATAGATCTGTGGGGCAGCAGCACAAAACAAGGGAGTCAAATCACCAACAGGAAACTTCTCACACCAAGGCTTCCTTCTTAAAAAGGAAAAGAAACAAAACTGAGAAAGGTGCTATGTGAAGGTTATTTTATAAATGGAGCTGATGGTCACATTTTCATATTGTGTTTATTGACCCATTCACTCCTCATGATGGAAGTGTATGCAGGGCCTTTGCAAGCAACACTTCTTAATCCAACTCACATAGAAACATAGAATCTAGGAGCAGGAGGAGGCCATTCGGCCCGTCGAGCCTGCTCCACCATTCAATACGATCATGGCTGATCATCCAAATCCAGTACCCTGTCCCTGCTTTAATCCCCACAGGACACATATCTCACCCTACCCCCTTAACCCCACGTATTTAATTCCCCCTAACATATCCCATCCTATCCCCATATATTTAATCCAACCCCTAACACTAAGGGTCAATTTATCATAGCCAAATCAACCTAACCCGCACATTTTTGGACTGTGGGAGGAAACCGGAGCATCCGGAGGAAACCCACGCAGACACGGGGAGAATGTGCAAACTCCACACAGACAGTCACCCGAGGTCAGATTCGAACCCGGGTCCCTGGCGCTGTGAAGCACCAGTGCTAACCACTATGCCACCGTGTTGCCCTCACAACTCACAACCTGATTGCAGTGGGAATGCCGTAATCGGGTGCTCATGTGGCGCTGAAACTCTGAACAACAGAGCTGGAAAGACTCACCTGTCTATTGTGCAACTGTCGATCAACATAGATCTGTCCTTCAGTGATGTAGCCAGTCAGATCGGGGATGGGGTGAGTGATATCTGCATTTAACATACAACACAGCAACAACAACAACAAAAAATTAGCCATACTTAAAAAGCCACCAACACCAGCACCATACCCGATATAGAGCTATCAGTCTATGAGAGGACACACATCCCATCAGATTGGGAATAAATAGCTGGATCCATTTGGATGTTTTATTTGGATAGTTTGCCAAGTCAGTGCCTGATGAGCAGATTTGCTCACCTGCAGGACCAGTTTATAGTGTTGGAGCAGCAGGCAATCAGTTTCAGTAGAATGCAGTAAGTGTCCCTCTGCCTGGCCAGAAAGGCAAATGTTTGTACTGTACTGGAACTTACTCTTCACTTTGGTTCATATGAAGTTACACAAAGCTGTTGTTAATCCCGGGCATACTACTCCACATAGGACACGCATGCTGCCCCAGGCTTTGAATCACGGGAGACTCGGTCTGCTTTTGGAAACCACCATTACACCAGGAGCACCAGACAGCAGTGTTGGGAGAAAGTCCGGCAGTATCATAATAATAGAAACTATCCTAAGGGATAAGTACCGCAATAATTTAACAGCCAGCATAGGCTTAGTCGGGCAGGCCCACAACTTCCTGCGGATGTTCCAAGTGAAAAGATTATGGAACACCCGATGATATCATTCATATGGACTTTCAGAAAGCTTTTGATAATGTTCCATATGAAATTTTTTTTCAAGAAAATGTCCTTCCTTCCCAAGTAACTTATTCCATATCTCAATTACCCTTTGGGTGAAAAGGTTCCACCCGACTTCTTTACTTACTCCATAGTTAACAGTTTGCCTAGATTTATTTTGTTCATTCTCTTCCTTTCAGAGTAACTTACAGGCTCTCTAAAACCCATTAAACTTTCAACGGACTTCGACACAATGCAAGTAGACACCCATTGTAAATGTCCCTTGAATAGTCTCCATCCTCGCACCGATAATGCTTACCATCATTAGGCATGGTTAGGATGGGGATCTGTGTGATGGAACCATTCCTGCCCTCTACACGTCCAGCTCTCTCGTAAATGGTGGCCAAGTCAGTATACATGTAACCAGGGAAACCACGACGACCAGGTACTTCCTCTCGAGCTGCTGAGACCTGCCATGATTGAACAAAATATTCTCAGCCTGTTTGCATACCAACACAGTGGGCAGTTGCACATGGGTACAACAGTACCAACTGACCCATTAGCCAGGTTTAATGGAGCAATTTCCAACCTGTGCATGCCGAGTACATCTCAATGCAACAGAAGAGACATGGCAGGTCTGTTAACAATTCTTAACAATTATTATGCGTCAAATTAAAAGCACGCCCGCAGCTATAACTGTAATCTATTCCAAAGTGTCATTTTACTTATGTAAATTAGACTCAGAAAACAACTTTAGCAATATACTAAACCCGATATGCAAAAATAAATCAACAGCGGCAAATTCTGAGCAGGCATTATCTTAATCTGCAGAACTGCATGTATCGACAAAATCCCTACACGCTACCTAAAATTGATCGGATTCCGTAGGGAGTTTTTTTTGGTGTAGTGTTCGAAGAAACTTCTATTAGAAATGCAATAATGCATTTCAGCGTGGGATAGATCCACAAACATTATACTCCCTCCCCCAGCTCCTATAGAAGACATTTAACAAGGCGTTTCCATTAAGTTGTTGTGCAACATTTTTAGAAAGCTGATTTCAGTTTCCTTGTCTGGATTTACCTCTCGAAGTGCCTCTGCATACGAGCTCATGTCGGTCAGAATAACCAGCACATGCTTCTCACATTGGTATGCTAGGAACTCGGCGGTTGTCAGTGCTAGCCGAGGAGTGATAATACGCTCAATGCTGTGGGAGATAAGTCAACAGTTTAGTTCAGAATTAACACTGCTTTTAGGAATAGAAATGGCTAATTTGAGCAATAAGGCCGTCCCTCTTTCAGAAACGAACCCCAAATCCCTCAATCTTCTCTCTCTCCAGAAAGACATCAGATTGTCTCTGGAACCAATTTATACCTAACTTCCTCATTTATAACTTGTGCCCTCTGGTATTTAAACCTGAACAATTCTCATGATCTTTAAAACTTCAATCGGGTCAACTCAAGTCTCCGTTTTAGCAAAGAAAACAAGCCCAACTTCCTTCACCCTTTCATGCAATTTAGAATCCTGATACTCAAGTCACCTTCAATGCATTTTCTGATTCGACCTTTATAAACTGAACTGCAACAACCTTCAACTCTCTACACAAGGGTCAGCTCAAATACACGTCAGAGCTCCCCAACATTAGGCAACGTGTCTCAGGGCCTTCATCAATGGCAGTCAGTGCCCACTCTCTATTACAGAACCCTTCAGGGCAGTGGGAATCTGTACTCTCCATTTACAACTGAATTAATGTCAGAGCATCCCAGGGTCCCCTCTGGAAAACTAACTTACGTTGGGTCATTGGCCAGATTCAGGAACAGGCACACATTATCCATCGAACCATTCTCCTCAAAGTCCGACTTGAAAAACCTGGCAGTCTCCATGTTTACCTAGAAGGAATAACGTTTTTGCCATAAATTTAAATTTACTCAGTCCCTCTCCAAATACTTGAACTAAATTGTGTTCTCATTAGAATACACTGACATACGTTACATTCAATATTCAGTGTACATGGTACATTGTGGTGCCGAAGGAGTGCGGTTTCTGGTTTCCTGGCTTGACAACTGATTCAAGGGAAAGGCAATGGTGTTAAAATGTACTCCTCTACTTGCCTATTGTGTCAATGCCTGCCAACTTTGGGCCTTACTTTACTCACACGAGGTGGAGGCACTCCAGATGTTCAGCGTACGCCTGCTCACTGGGCGTGCCATCAACAGGTTGACCAGCTAATCACAGCGAACATAAGAAAACCACGGAATGTGAAAAGGCCATTTGTCCCATTGACTTCAGTGGGCCAAAAACAGAGGCCAGATTTCCAAGAACTTCAGCTGGTTCAGCCTTGGGTACATCATCAATTTTCTCCCAAGTAATCTATTTTCCAAAGTATCTCCATCCACACTGACTGGGTGGGAGGTTACTTCTGCTGCCACCTCAGCTGGATGCACTGACTGGCTGCGGTTAGGAGAAAACTTAGCAGGCCCATGGCACTACTCTATATGCAGCCCACTGATAGTAGCAGCAGTTTGAGAAGTCAAGTGCCCCCACTTTCAACCCCCCCCAACCGCCCCCCCCGTCGTCTTTGGGAAGTTGCAATTTTCTGCTAACGATTCTTGATTCCTTACCCTTCTAAATTAATTGATGATCCCTTTATCTAATTTGATTTTTTTTTTAAAAACAACCAAAGGAATTTCAACCAGGAGCAACTGAACAGATGCAAATGTCTGGGTAGAATGCTCCGTTTGAGGTCACGAATTCTCCCCCACCGGTTAGATTGGGAAGGATCCCGTGGAGCCCAAGGCCTCTTTGGACAGTCTTGAGTAAGTCTCCAGATGTTCCTGCTGCTTCTCCTTGAAAGGTTGTAACCAATGCAACTTTCTCCTCCTGCCAAGGAAAAAGCAGACTACCTCACTGCTAACTCGTATACCCTCAGTTCCTCCTGCTTCAGGCAGGCCAGCTTCAAGTACACAATTTGTATTGCTTTGGGGGGAGGGTGATAACTCAGTGGATACTTACACCCATTGCAGCAAACACAATGGCAAAGTTCTCTTCACTGTAATCCATAACGTCTTTGGATTTCCTGACGAGACCAGCTTGACGACAGATCTGGGCAGCAATCTGTTCACAAAGAGACAGATCAGGATTGTTGGTACATGGAACTCGGCTAATTCGGCTTCTGAAAAGTGTTCATGGTTAGCTCATTCAAAAGATGCAAAAAAAGTGATTGCCATCATTGAAGAGATAAAGAGAGAGGGAGAGGGAGAGATGGATTTCACTTAGCAACAGTTTGTTCAAGTGACCAGTTTCAGGACCTTGGGTCTGAAACTGGGATTCCTGCCAATAGGATGTTCAACAGGGATGTTGATGCACATTGCAACCTACGCAAAAGGATCTTGATATACTTTTGTTGTAGAGAAATGTAAACTTGTGTGTAAGAATTGGCTGAAGGACGGTGCATTGACCGGAGATTGCCATATAAGGCAACAATGCCAGTTCCGGTTTGATAAGGAGAACAGTGTATAAAAATGAAGCTTTTGTGTTCAGTTTTAAAAGAAGGAAACCTACAAGAATGAGCTCATGCCCACATTCAAAACTGCTGACAAAACTCCGCTTGTATATTGTGTTCTACTTCGAAGAAATTATACTCTGCTTTTAGATTGTTTTCCATGTTAAAGTAGAAAAAATTCACACCATATCCTACAGACCGGTTAGCCTAACATCAGTAGTAGGGAAAATGCTAGAGTCTATTATAAAGAATGTGATAACAGGACACTTAGAAAATATCAACGGGATTAGACAAAGTCAACATGGGTTTATGAAAGGGTTATCCACTTCGGTAGGAAAAACAGAAAGGCAGAGTATTATTTAAATGGTGATAGATTGGGAAATGCTGATGTACAAAGGAACCTGGGTGTCCTTGTACACCAGTCACTGAAAGCAAACATGCAGGTGCAGCAAGCAGTTAGGAAGGCAAATGGTATGTTGGCCTTCATTGCAAGAGGATATGAGTACAGGAGCAAGGATGTCTTACTAAAGTTGTACAGGGCCTTGGTGAGACCACACCTGGAGTACTATGTGCAGTTTTGGTCTCCTTACCTAAGAAAGGATATACCTGCCATAGAGGGAGTGCAGCGAAGGTTCACCAGACTGATTCCTGGGATGGCAGGACTGTCCTATGAGGAGAGATTGGGTCGACTAGGCCTGTATTCATTAGAGTTTAGAAGAATGAGAGGGGATCTCATTGAATCGTATAAAATTCTGACAGGGCTAGACAGACTGGATGCAGGGAGGATGTTTCCCCTGGCTAGGGGGTCTAGAATGAAGGGTCACAGTCTCAGGATACGGGGTAGGACATTTAGGACTGAGATGAGGTGACATTTCTTCACTCAGAGGGTGGTGAACCTGTGGAATTCTCTACCACAGAAGGCTGTGGAGGCCAAGTCACTGAATATATTTAAGGAGATAGATAGATTTCTAGACACAAAAGGCATCAAGGGGTATGGGGAGAGAGCGGGAATATGATATTGAGATAGAGGATCAGCCATGATCATATTGACTGGCGGAGCAGGCTCGAAGGGCCGAATGGCCTACTCCTGCTCCTATTTTTCTACGTTTTCTAAAATAGAGTGATTATAATGATAAGACTGAATTCATTACTACTTAAATGAACAGAAGACTGTTTAAAACAAGGATTACACCCATTATTAAATATGCTATAGTCACCAGAACAGGGAACCAACTTCATGCATACATTTTGATCATTTCCCGTTCTCTCATTTGAGGGCTCACTGCTACTTTGATGGCATTTATTTTGTTGTATTCGTGTAGATTGTCTCAGTTGTGCTTGTATATTATATTTCAAATAAATCTCAGCAACCTACAGTCCAAGCATTCAGCATGCCATAATTTGCTACTCTGTGGTGTGAGCTCATAGGTGGCAAGCTATGCGGTCCAACTCTACTCTGTGGTTCCCTTGCAGGGTATTTAGGAATTTCTGGTCACAACAATCAAATCACAGCTCCGTTTAAATGAGAGCTACAAAAAGTGACCCTCATTTTTTTTGTGATTTCTCCCCATTATGGTTGCATATTCTCTCACGTCCTCCTCAAGCCATCCCTCAGGGCTGCAAGATTGCACCCACGGCCCTCTCCATAGACATCGTCACTGCAGGTCTCTGCTCGACCCAACAGGAGGTACTTCAGCAACGTGGGGAAGGGAACCCACCATTCTTATGTGAGCCAATTGAGAAGATCAAACTCTCCCCTCAGCAGAGGCCCCAATTCAAGCCCCTACTCGTCAATGTATTGTTGGAACAAACAAACATGCCCTCCTGAATGCTTCAGAGACATGGACCATGTACAGCAGGCACCTCAAAGCACTGGAGAGGTACCACCAACGCTGCCTCCGCAAGATCCTGCAAATCCATTGGCAGGATAGGCGCACCAACGTCAGTGTTCTCGCTCAGGCCAACATCCCCAGCATCGAAGCTTTGACCATGCTCGATCAGCTCCGATGGATGGGTCACATCGTCCGCATGCCCGATACGAGACTCCCAAAACAAGCGTTCTGCTCGGGGCTCAGACACGGCAAAAGAGCCCCAGGTGGTCAGAGGAAACACTTCAAGGATATCCTCAAAGCCTCCTTGAAAAAGTGCAACATCCCCACCGACACCTGGGAATCCCTGGCCCAAGACCGCACAAAGTGGAGGTAGAAGCATCCAGGAAGGCGCCGAACACCTCTAGTCTCTTCGCGGGAGCAAGCAGAAGCCAAGCGCAAGGAGCGCACGTCATCCCAAGCACCCCACCCACCCGCCCCTTCAACCACCGTCTGTCACTTGATATTCTCATCCGATTGCTTTGTGAGGGCGGAGCAGGCCCGAGGCTGTCACCTACCTCATTGTGTGGCAAACCAGCGGCTGAGAAGATGGGAATTTTCTGTCCTCGAGCGATGCTGTTCATGCCGTCAATAGCGGATATTCCAGTCTGAATCATCTCCTCAGGGTAGATACGACACTGAGGATTTATGGGCTGACCTGAGAAATCCCAATAGCAAAGAAACACAATGAAAAGAAAACTAATGGCAATTGGCTATAAAGACTTAAAAGCCCAGACTTTACTGGAGCTGGACATCTTGCAGTGTGCCCCGTTAGTTAGACTTTTTCCCTCAACCTTCAGCTTGAAATATTTTTGCCCAGCAAGTCGCTGGAAGTGCGAGCTGGTAACAGCGTGGCGAGGGCAACGGAGCATCTGGGATCTCAGTGAACGATGGGACCAACAGTACATCTCCTTAACCAATGAGATTTAAGGATTGAGAAAGAAACAGAAGAATGAGAGAGGGAAATAGGGTGAATTAGTCAAATCAGGTACAGAAAGAGAAATAAAGAGAGGGAAAGAAAGATTGGAATAAGAGAGAAAAAGGAGACAGAAAAGGAAAAGAAAAAAATCTACAATTTAAAAAAATCTGACAACAATTTACTACCTGTAGGAATGAGACTCCAGTTTAAATTGATCCCTTTCTGGGCTGGAGAGGTTGAGTAAGATTGCATGAACATAAATCTGGTCATTAAAAAAGTACTTGCTCTGTTAAGTTCCAGCCCTAACTTGCTGCGGTGAGTTTAATTGGCAATTAATGTGCAAATGCACCAATTTAATGAAAATCACTGGGAGGTTGTGGGCGAGCTGTCGTTTTCACAAGGCTAACGGCGGAGATGTGCAAATCGTCCAGCAACTTCTTGAGATTCGCAATTCACAGGGTATCTCTTCCTCGTCACAAGATGCTGGACAAGTTACACATTAATAACAGTGTGCGCATTAAACCCGCTGTTACTTTAGCAGCAAAATCTGCGCCATTGATTTACAGTTTATCATGTCTCAAATGTCCCAACGTTCTTCCCAGGAATCACTTGAGGTGCAGTGGTTATTATATAGGCACACACAGTAATTACTTTGTACACAGCAAGATGCCATAAGCATCAATGAGATGAACAATTAATCTGTATTTGGTGGTGCTGTTTGAGGAAAGAATGTTGACTAGGACAGTGAGAACTCCCTGTTCTTCTTTGAATAGTGCCATGGGATCTTTAAAACTACCCGAGCAGGCAGACAGGCCTTGGTTAACGTGTTAACTAAAAGACGGCACCTCAGACATTGTAGCACTCCCTCAGTATTGCACTGGAGTGTCAGTTTAGATTATTTTCTCAAGGTCCAGTGACACTTAGGGGGAAGCACATGACCCCAAAAAAAAAGGTTTGGAAGAAATTCTATATCATATAATTCTAATATTGCTTCACAGTTAGCACACATTTTAGTGGTTAAAAATTTTCACTACAATTAGCCGCATAAGTCCTGGGTTTGGAAGGAGTAAAGTGATCATAGTTCCTGCTCTTGATCATTATCCATTCTTGTCTGCTGGACACTGCATGTATGTGAACATCAGTTTTGGACGTGAGGCTCTGCTGTGATGCACCATGCAGTCAAATATCCTGAAAACACTCATTATCTAACTTATACAGGAAGAATATCCACAAGGCTGAGGAATCAGAAGGTGGCAGGCAGCCATGGAACCACATCTGAGGAAAGGTCAGCATTTTCAAAAGAGAGGAGAGTTTGGAGAGTTGTGGGGCTGGGGGGTGGACTTTGGAGAAGCAATTAGTTTCATTTTACTGCAGTAGATATGGGGACAAAGTTTGGTCAAAGAAATACACCCCATACCCATAATGTCCAAGTAGTCCTCAGCAAGGACAGTGGGACCTCTGTCTATCGGCTTTCCTGATCCATTGAACACACGACCTGGAATGAAGCAAACAATTCAATTTTGTACAAAAATCTTGAAACACTTTTATTTTTACTTCCATTACCATATTCTACATGAAGTATTTTCCCAGCGTAACACAGGGCACAGACAGAAGGCTGGATTTCATCAATGCTGTTTAAGCACAAGAGAGTAGCATCTAGTGAGATACAAAATATTAAAGCATAGGAGGGCTGATGTTCGTGTCCGAGACCTGGGTTTGAATCCAGCCCATCGGAGGGTTTGCTGCAAGGGTTTTAAGTGAAATGAGTTTAGGTAGTCTTCTTGAGCTGAGTCACATTGCTAAGGAACTTTACCTTGTATCTAACTGGAAACACTTGATGCTGCCACTAGTAACCAAGATGGGAAAGCGCTCCATTTCCTAGTACCAAAATCCCACACCTGATCAGCACAAAATATTGCCAATTTTTTTTGTTGAAAAAAAACCAAATTTCAAGTTGACAGTAAACTGGTCCTGCCTATTTCGGCTATTTTTTGTGAGGGAGCTGAATATGTAAAATTGATGGTGAATTATCTTTGAGTTCATGACTTTATCTCTTATTAATAATAATTCAGTGCCTGCACAGTCAGCCTCTGTAACTTCTTCAAGCCAGAATCTGCCATTCGCTTTTCAAACAAACGGACAGAACAAAAAAAAAGTTATTTGACTAACTGTTTGTAGCCAGGATTTGCAGATGATTCCCTGACATTGAGACTCCCTTCCTCATTTCAATAATGCCTCAACCGGGATCTTGGGTTCATGTCACGCTACATGTAACCCCACCTGACGTAGAGTCATCCAGACTCGAGTCGTCGTTGTCTTGTTCTCTCTACACAGATGCGGTCGGACCTGCTGTGATTTCCAGCAAAAAAAGTTTTTTGTTTTCCATAGACACCAGCATCTGCCACATTTGACCCCTTGTGACCCCACCTCATTGTCTTTGATGTAATGTTTTCCTGACTGACCTGTTTGGACACCATCCACACCTTTGATTGCCGTGATTATCTCTCTGCCGAGGTGTGATAAAGGGCAGTTAGAAAGATTAACTATAATCGTCTGGCAGTGTTCTCTGACTATATATGCTGTGCCTATATGCATCTCTTCACTTCACCTGACGAAGGAGCAGCGCTCCGAAAGCTTGTGATTTCAAATAAAGCTGTTGGACTATAACCTGGTGTCACATTTGTCCTCCCCAGTCCAACACCGGCATCTCCACATCATCATTTCAATAACTCACTCGACTTGCTGATTCAACCAGCATATATAGCTACAGTACTGTATAGCATGGGGACCGTACAGTGCAGTACATATGGACACAAAGTACAGGTACCATACTGCACTACACATGCACATTGACCTTGCCCATGACCATATATACACAAACACTCACTTCCAACTGTGATTAAACACAATGACAGCTTGTAAATCCAGACTCCATGCGGAGAATTACTATTTTGAGGACACACTGCGCTTGTGGCCATGATATCCTGGACACTTACCAAGCATATCTTCAGACACTGGGGTGCGCAGGATGTCTCCAGTGAATTCACAGCTTGTTTTCTTTGCATCAATTCCGGAGGTTCCTTCAAACACCTGTTAACACAGGATAAAAGGGAAATGTGTAATATTTCACGGGTAAGGCTTATATCTCACCGTCCCTGATGGTGAGATTTCACACCACTGAAAAGCACATTGCAGACACGCAACATATTCTGGAACTCCGCAGTCAAACAACGTCCACAGGCCATAACATTTCACGTTTATTCAACTCCCTTGTCTACGGAAGAGAGATTTCACGTGCATGAAACAACCGACATCTGTCAGGAGTACAAGATTGTTATCCAATTTATTGAGAACATGTGCCTACAGTTCTCTTAGGTCCAGCAGAGCTGTATAGTGAGTGGTCTCTCCTTAGTTCTAATAATTTCTGGTCACTCCTTCACTGCTTTTACTTTTCTAAACTCACTCCTGCTTACACTGCTCAAGCTGTGAGGTTCTCACAGTTTAGGAATGGCCTGATGCAATCTATGGTCACCATACAGTCAGAAGAGGGTAAGCACAGTCCCGATGACAAATGATCAGCTGACTATTGCTCTGCAATGCCTCAGTGGCATAACAATATTTTCTGTAACAACAGTGTTCCAAAGATGTACTGAAATAGTAAATGCAAGACCAGTGCAGGTGTACTAGGGCTTTTTTAAAATTCAGTTCCGGAATGTGGGCATCACTGGCAAGGCTGGCATTTATTGCCCATCCCTAGTTGCCCTGAAAAGGTAGTGGTGGGCCTTCTTCTTGAATCGCTGCAACTGTAGCAGTTTGCTCCAGCTGAGTGACTTGTGAGGCCACTTCAGAGGGCAGCTTAGAGTCAACCACGTTGGTGTAGGGACTGGAGTCACATTGGATGAGGATGGCAGGTTTCCATCCCTTAAGATCATTGGTGAACCAGTTGGGTTTTTACGACATTCCTGACAGTTTCATGGTCACTTTTACCGATGCCAGCTTTTTATTTCCAGATTTATTTCTTAAAAACTGGATTCAAATTCTCAAACTGCCATGGTGGGATTTATTTGACTCCCGTTTGTTAGTATTGAATTATTAGTCCAGGCCTCTGGATTACTAGTCCAGTAATGCAACCAATACATTACCACACCCATGACATGTGTCACAGAATGACAAGACACAAATTTACCTCAGTGAGTGGCTGATCTCAGCCATGCCATTGACAGGGCACAGGCCTAGAGGAAAGGGGGAGCACCCTCAGGGAAATGACACACAACGCTGGGAGAACCGAGAGAGATACAAGAATCAGAGTTTAGAGACTAACAGCAGAAAGATAACGGCAAATGTCGGGAATCTGAAATACAAGTAGAAAATGCTGCAGGTCGGTCAGCGCCTGAAAGAGAAAAGTTAATTCTTTGGGTTTGACCCTTCTTCAGAACCAGAAACGTTAACCTCTCTTTCAAATGCTGATCGAGCTGCTGTGCCTATCCAGTGTGATATCCCCAATCTGCCATCCTGCTCTGTGTTAAATGCATGCTGTCGTTTAACCTGGGTGCTGAGGGACTGAATGCCTCATCTTACCTGAACCACTGCCTTCGAGCCACTGACTTCCAGGACCTGCCCACTGCGTCTGGTGCCATCTGGGAGTGTCAGGTGCACAATCTCAGCATACCTGGGAAACTGGAGGGAAAACAATTTATAGACAGTGGATTCCTTGTGGCATGACACTCGAGGCTTGTGACAGACCTTGATCAATAGCTAACATTTGAAATGAAAGCATTTTGCATAACGTCACCCGGTATTACAGTAACTTCTAAATGGCTCTGTCTGAAGGATCACCACGGTTTTACGCGACAGTGCATGCTTTGGACCTGAGCGACCTCAACTATCAATCTAACCTGAATTAAATTCGCAAACTGACCAGGTGGGATTTGAACTCACGTTCTCTAGATTATCAATCAAGGCCTCTGGATTACTTGTCCGGTAACATAACCACTACACTACCCTACCATTCTTCTGCCAATTATTTTAAATCTATGACCTCTGGTTACCAACCCACTTACCAGAAGGAAACAGTTTCTCTCAACTTGCTCTATCAAAACCCCTCACAATTTTGAATTCGTTCTCCTCTTAACCTTCTCTGCTCCAAGAACATTTGCAGCTTCTCCAATCCCTCCACATAACTGAAGTCCCTCATCCCTGGTATCATCCTGGTAAACCTCCTCTGTACCCTCTCCAAGGCCTTGACATCCTTCCTAAATTGTTGTGCCCAGAATTGTACTCAATACTCTAGCTGAGGCCTAACTAGTGATTTGTAAAGGTTTAGCTTGACTTCCTTGTCTCGCATACGCTTTCTTAACCGCCTTATCAACTTTCCTTGCCACCTTCAAAGATTTGCGAATATGCATCCCCAGGTCCCTGTGCTCTTGCACCCCCCTCAAAATAGTACCATTTAGATTGTACTGCCTCTCCATGTTGTTCCTCCCAAAGTACATCACTTCACGCTTAGCCGCATTAAATTGTATCTGCCATGTATCTGCCCATTTTATCAGTCTATGTACTCCTGAAGTCTGCTACTATCCTTCTCATTATTTACTACATTGCCAAGTTGTGTATCATCTCCAAACTTCAAAATTATACTCCCTATATCCAAGTCCAGGCCATTTATATACAACAAGAAAAGCAATGGTCCTAATACCGCCCCCTGGGGGAGCCCACTGCATACTTCCCTCCAGTCAGAAAACATCAGTTCACCACTACTCTCTGCCTCCTATCCCTTAGCCAATTACATACCGAAGTTACCACCGTCCATGTATAATAATACCATGTGCTTCTTTTTTCCAAATAAGTCTGTTATGTGATACTTTAGTAAATACCTTTTGAAAGTCCATTAATACAGCTACTGCACAACCTTCATCAACCTTCTCTGTTACTTCAAAGAACTCAATCAAGTTAGTAAGACACAATTTGTCTTTAACAAATCCATGCTGCCTCTTCCTTATTAACCCATGCTTCTCCAAGTGAGAATTAATGTTGTCCTTGACCATGGTCTGCAGTAGCTTTCCCACCACTGACGTTAGACTGATTGGCCTGTAGTTACCAGGTTTATCCCTTTCCCCTTTTTTGAACAGGGGTGTAACATTTGCAATCCTCCAGTCCTCTGGCACCACTCCCATATCCAAGGAGGATTGAAAGATTGTGGTCAGAGCTTCTGCTATCTCCACCCTAGCTTCCCTCAGCAACCTAAGATGCATCCATCTGGACCGGGTGACTTGTTAACTTTAAGTGCTGCCAACTTATTTAACACCTCATTGCTAGCTATTTTTGTCCTACCAATATCTCTACTCCCCCCTCCTCTACTGCAACATTAACTTCATCCTTTTTTTGTGAAGACAGATGCAAAGTACTCATTTAGTACCTCAGTCATGCCCAATGCCTAAACAAGAAGATTTTCTTTCTTGCCCCAATCGGCCCCACCATTCCTTTAACTATCCTTTTACTTTTTATATGTATAAAAGATATTTGGGTTCCCTTTTATGTTACCTGCTAATCTTTTCTCATAGGGTAATTAAAGTCCCCTACTGTTACTGCTCTTTTTTTTAAAACTTTTCTCTGAAATTTCCCTACAGATTTGCTCCTCTATTTCCTTCTCACTATTTGGGGTCTTTAGTAAACACCCAGCAATGTAACCGCTCCTTTTCGGTTCCTTAACTCTAACCAAATAGATTCAGTCTGTGAACCCTCTAGTATATCGTCCCTCTATAGAACTGTAATATTATCTTTGATCAATACTGCCCCTCTCCCTTCCCCATCTTTTTTCATTCCCTATCCCTGCTGAATACATTGTAACCAGGAATGTTTAGGTCCCATTTCTGCCCGTGTTTAAGCCAGGTCTCCGTTATAGCCACTATATCAAAACCCCATATGGCAACTTGAGCCTGTAGCTCGTCAACTTTATCGCATTCCAAGACCATGCTAGTCGGCGTTGCTTTATTCCTCCATCTAATTCCCGCTCTTCCTATAATATTCTTTGTTCTGTTGCTCTTTGTCCCTCCTAGTTTTCTATGCACCTTGTCTCTCCTCTCTGCTGCTGCGCCCTGGTGCCCCTCCCCCTGCCAAATTAGCTTAAACCCTCCCCCACGGCACGAGTTAACCTCCCGACGAGGACATTGGTCTCAGCCAATGTTCCCTTTAAGCTGCGCAGCCATCTCGCGCAGGCCGCTTGCCGGCTTCACAATGCAAAAAACCGCACGCGTGGAAGTTTGAATGGGCCGCGCACCAACGTTCCTGGTCCCGCGCAGCCCAGGACCGGCTGTTTCAATCTTAAGTCGAAACTGTGAATGGGCCGTGCAGCACTGGTGTTCAGCACCAAGTACCGGTTTGTGAGTGGCACATGACTCCTGCACTGCCTGCCTGTTCTTCCTTGTTTGCCTCTCATTGAATTTACACATAATGATATAACATGACAAGGTGCTTTTTGCCTACACTACTTGTAGTGCTTTGTGTTACTGGTAGATATTTAATTCCAGTACCCATAACTTAATCGAGATAAAGTAAGTAGTCAAGAAACGACACGGTAAACTGAGTTACCTAAATACAAATTTAATTACATTTAATTAAATAACACAAGGTCATATAGGGATGGCAGTGCAGGTGGTGTGCCACAACTGCAGCATGTGGGAGTTTGTGGAGAGCATTGTGATCCCGGACAACCACGTTTGCAGTAAGTGCCTGCATCTTGATGAACTTCAGCTCAGAGTTGTTGAGCTGGAGTCTGAGGTGCAGACATTGCGGGGCATCAGGGAGGGGGAGAGTTACCTGGACACTTTGATCCAGGAGGCAGTCACACCCCTTAGGTTAGGTAGTGGCACAGGTCTGGTTAGTGGTCAGAGACAGGAGGATGTGACTGCAACTCAGGCAGGTAAGGGGACCCCAGGTGCAGTGCTGGAGGAGCCTCAGCCTTTGCCCTTGTCGAACAGGTATGAGGTTCTTGCTGCCTGTGTGGATGAGGGAAAAGCCTGCAGGATGGATGAGCAAGCTAGCAGGAGGCCATTCGAGTGGGGGGAGTGACAAGGAATGTAGTTGTGGTAGGGGACAGTATAGCCAGGGGGATAGATACTGTTCTCTGCATCCGCGACCAAGAGTTCCGAAGGTTGTGTTGCCTACCAGGATTAAAAACATCTCCTCGTGGCTGTAGAAGAACTTGGAGTGGGAGGGGGGAGGATCCAGTTGTCGTGGTCCACATAGGAACCAACGACATAGGTAGAACTAGGAATGAGGTTCTGCTGAAGGAGTTTGAGGAGCTAGGAACCAAATTAAAAAGCAGAACCTCAAAGGTAATAATCTCTGGATTGTTACCTGAGTCACGTGCAAATTGGCATAGAGAGAAGCAGATTAGAGGTTTAAATGCGTGGTTCAAAGAGTGGTGTAGGAGGAACGGGTTTCAGTTCATGGGGCACTGGCATCAGTACTGGGGAAAGAGGGAGCTGTTCCGTTGGGACGGGCTCCACTTCAACCGGGCTGGGACCAGTGTCCTGGTGAACCAAATAACTAGGGCAGTAGACAGGGCTTTAAACTAATGATGGGAGGGATTCAGGAAAGAGTAAATTTAAAAGCAGCGAGAGAAATGTAAAGGCTCTAGAGCAGAGTAAGGTTTTGGGTAAAAATAAGCAGAGTGGGTCAGGAAGGGACAAAGAGAGTAACAAAGGCAATAAGGCATCAATGACTAAGATGACATCTATGAAAAATAGAAATAAGTCAAAGCTAAAGGCACTATATCTGAATGTACGAAGCATTCGCAACAAAATAGATGAATTAATAGCGCAGATAGAACTTAACAGGTTTGATCTAATAGCCATTACGGAGACGTGGTTGCAAAGTGGCCAAGGTTGGGAACTAAATATTCCAGGATACTTAACTTTTAGAAGAGATAGGCAAATTGGAACAGGAGGAGAGGTAGCCCTGATAATAAAGGATGGGATAAAGACAGTAGAGAGAAAGGATCTTAGCTCCGAAAATCAAGTAGAATCAGTTTGGGCGGAGCTATGCAAGACAGTTTTTTAGATCAGTATGTTGAGGAACCAACTAGGGAACAGGCTATTTTAGATCTAGTATTGTGCAATGAGAAAGGGTTAATTAATAATCTTGTAGTAAAGGGGCCCTTAGGGAAGAGTGACCATATGATAGAATTTTATATTGAGTTTGAAAGTGATTTAGTTAAATCCGAAACTAGGGTCTTAAATCTAAACAAAGCAAAATTACGTAGGTATGAGGGGTGAGTTGGGTAAGGTAGACTGGGAAACTACATTAAAAGGTATGACGGTAGATAAGCAATGGCTAGCATTTAAATAATTAATACATAATTTACAACAAATATACATTCCTTTAAGGCACAAAACCCCACAGGAAAAGTGGTCCAACCATGGCTAACAAGAGAAGTTAAAGATAGGATTAGATCAAAGTAAAAGGCTTATAATGTTGCCAAAAAGAGTAATAAGCCTGAGGATTGGGAGGATTTTAGAATTCAGCAAAGGAGGACCAAGAAATTGATGAAGAAAGAGAAAACAGAATATGAGAGTAAACTAGCATAAAAACAGACTGTAAAAGCTTCTATAGGTATGTAAAAAGGAAAAGATTAGCGAAAGAAAATGTGGGTCCCTTACAGGCTGAGACAGGAGAAGTTATAATGGGGAATAAGGAAATGGCTGAGAAATTAAACAAATACTTTGTATCTGTCTTCACGGAAGAAGACGCAAAAAACTTCCCGGAAATAGTGGAGAACCAAGGGTCTAGTGAGAATGAGGACCTGAAAGAAATTATATTTGTAAAAAAATAGTACTGGAGAAATTAATGGGACTGTAAGCCGATAAATCAAGTACAACTTGACAAGCCAGTGAAAACCAGTTCCAGCGGAGAACACACCACCGAGTGAGCTGGTCATGGAGTGAGGTAGGAACAGAGTGAAAACAGTACTTGCAAAATCGGAACTTGGCTAGAGTGGAAATTTGGAAGAGAGTTGGAAGAAGAAGTAGATTCATTTAACTGAAATTTAAGTAGATGAAGAATATAAGCTTGAGCAAGAATGGCAGCACAGGAAGGGATGGTGATGTGGGAGTTTCAAGTAGCAGGTGTTAACTTGGAATAAACACATCTGTGGGAAGTGTCTCCAAATTATATTACTTGAGCTCAATATCTGGGACTGGGGGCTTCAGGAGATTGGGACTGGGAGAGGGTGGTCTCGGAGAGGGGACTTTGGGAGATGGGATGGGGGTTCGGGAGATGGGGACTGGGGCTTTGGGAGATTGGGATAAAGGGGCTATCAGGAAGAGGGTTTCCATTTTACAGGGCACTGGCACAGGATGTGGGGAAGATGGTATTCTGAAAGGACGGGCTACATCTGAATAGAAACGGAGCAAATGAACTGGCGGGTAAATAGGGATGTGGAGTCATTTAAACTAGGAAGGAAGGGAAGATTAAAGCAATCAAATAAAGCAAGTAGAGAGGTAGAAATAGATTAAATCAATATACTAATAAAAAATAATTTATCAAGAAGGATAGCATGAAGAAGGAATAAAGGGAGTAGAGGAGAAAAATCAAATCAACTTGCTCTCAGCATGAAAAAGATGGTGTGTTAGCTTAGAAAAAATAATCAAGGAAAAATACAAACAAAATAGAAAGTGCATATATTGCAATGCTCAGGAGTGTGGGAAATAAACTATGGAAATTTTTGTTTAATTCCTTCTCAGCATATGGCGGTCGCTAGCAAGGCTGGCATTTGACCATCCCTAGTTGCCCTCGAGAAAGATGGGGTAGGTCTTCTTCTTGAACCGGTGCAGCCCATGTGGTGAAGGCGCTCCCACAGTGCTGTTCATGAGGGAGTTCCAGGATTTTGACTCAGCGAGGATGAAGGAACGGCGATATATGTCCAAGTCGGGATGGTGTGTGACTTGGAGGTGGTGGTGTTTTCATGCGCCTGCTGCCCTTGTCCTTCTAGGTGGTGAAAGTCGCGGGTTTGGGAGGTGCTGTCGAAGAAGCCTTGGCGAGTTGCTGCAGTGCATCCTGTGGATAGTACACACTGCAGCAACGATTGGAAGCAATAATGTCACAGCAGGACATAGATTTAATAGTACTAACAGAAAATGCGCTGCAAACCGGGCAGGGGTAGAAAATAAACATAGAGTTATAATATTTTTAGGAGGGGCAGAAAAGCAAGAAAGGTGGAGGAGTAGCAATATTGGAGAGAGAGAGAGAGAGAGAATATATATGCATAGAGAGGATTGATGTACACAAAAAGATGTTCAGAGTCAATATGGTTAGAGATCAAAATATAGATAAAAATGAGAGTTACATTAATGTAGTTGTACTACTGACCCCTCCCCTAATTATGGGAAGGAAATGGAAGAGAAAATCTGTAGACAGATCAGGGAGATAAGTAGGGTTAACAATCATTGTTCTAGGAGATTTTAATTACTTAGGACAGTGAGGGGGTAAATGGAGAAATAGAATGGAATTCCTAAAATGTGTGCAGGACTCCTTCCTCGAGCAGTAAGTTTGTATGCATACAAGGGAAAGGGCATTGATAGATTTAGTTATGAGTAACAAAATAGATTAGCTATACGAAATGTGGCTGAGCATCTCAGGAGTAGTGACCATAATATAATGGGACTTCAGGTCAAAATAGAAAGTTAATAGAATAACAAGTGAACCAGGTTGGAACAGAGCAGTTTTTATAAAGATGATGAATGAGCGAGCTGAGGTGGAAAGAGAAATTGGCACACAGGCTTGAAGGTCAACAATGGACTATTTTTAAAAAGCAGGTTACAAAGTTACAGAATAAATATATACCATTAAAAAGTGAGACTATTTCAAGTTTCAGAATGCTATCGATAAATAAAGAGATTAAAACCAAACTAAAGTTGTCAGTAACTGAGGTGGCACATCTTTGTTAAAAAAAAGTAATAATTATACTTTGAATTGGGGAAGGCTGGGTGATGTGGAAGAGCAGAGGGCTGTGTGTCAAATTCATAATATGTTAAAAGGAACTCAAGTGAATGAGTTTTATGGCAAGAGGTAGAGAATATAAAAAGGTGAATGGTGTATCTATATAAAACCTTAGTAAGACCACTGGTGGAGTATTATGTGCAATTTGGGCTCCGTACTATTGGAAGGATATTGGGGAAATATAGAGGGTACAGCGCATTCATAAGTATGCTGCCTGATATGAGGAAATGCAAATACGACAAAATACTTGTAAAATTGGAGCCATTCCGTTAGAAGAGGATATTAAGGGGTGATGTGATAAAATTATGAAGGGATGGGACAGAGTTGATAGAAACAGACCACTTCCGGTGATTGAGGGGGCCGAGAACGAGGGGATTAAATATAAAAGATTTAGGACAGAGTGCAAGAGAAACTTTTTTTTTTTTTACACAGGTGGTCGAGGTTGAGAGGCTGTGGAGTTGGTGAGTGAAGCAGAAACCATGTCAGCATTTAATAGGTTGACGGAACGGGGGAATAAAGGAATATGGGAACAGGACGGGAGCCTGGGATTAGGACTACTCGTGTGAAGGATAAACACCAACATAGACTGGATGGGCCGAACATCTCCGTTGTAACTTCTATGTAATTCTACAGAGAGAACATTGAGCTCCGTACCTTTACTTGGTCCAGGATTACCAGCGGCCCATTAACACCAGATACAGTCTTATAAGCTGCAAAGTAAAAATCTGCATTAGTCCATCTATCCAAAAGTTCCTAAATCCAGAATTTGATTACCAAGTTGCAAAATATGTTTTAATTTGTTTAATTTTAACTTTGTACTAGTCAAAATGAAAATTTGCATATTGCCAAGTTACAAGCAAAATTCAGCAGCACTTCATTTCCTATTGGCTACAGTGTGCCCACAGGTATTCCAAATGATAAGGAGGGATTGGTTTTAGATTTAAGGCTCCACGGTGAAGCTGGAACATCAAACCATTTAGACCAGTTGTGGTTCCAAAATACGGCCCGTGGGTTAATACTTAATTCAATTTATCAATTTGCAAAAGCGATTCTCCCCGGCCCAATCTTAAAAGGATCCATTCCACGATTCTGGGCCCCAATAGCGGACGTCCGTACCCAGAATGCACTGCGTACTCGAATATGCCCCATCCATTTTAGAGTCGAGCCATGGTTGCTCATCTCCATGACTCTTTTATCGAAGAAAGAGACCGGCGCTGCATCTTTACTCTCCGGGTACCCATTGTACGACGGCGGGGGGGAGTTCTCATCGCCGTCTTAGACGCGGGAGTGGATCCCGGAGCATAAGGACTCCCAAGTAACGCGATTGTAGTTCAGGCCTTAGGAAGCCTCAGGCTCCCATACACAGCACACTAAAAAGAGAATGCCTCTAGCGTCGGAGGCCCTGCAGACTCGAGCCATGTAGACTTTCAGTACAACATGTAATTGACTGATCAACCATTTCATTCATTTAGAAACGGAAAATTTTACTATTTTATGCTACATTTTGTGTATTTAATATAGCATCTGACTAGCATCTGAATTTATGTTTGTGCAATGTTTATGTAATACTCCCTCTAATTTCTTTTTCATGTGCGGTCCCTTTAAATTTGCATGCGCGGCCACGCACGCGCAGTATCTCTTCCAGCGGCAGGAGCTGGTGAGTGGCCTGCGCGGGTGTGCGACCGGGTGGCTGTGCACCTTAGGGGGAACATTGGTGTGTGGCCCTCAACAGCTCACCAAAACTTGTTAAGTGGCCCTCCAGCCCAAATAATTACCCACCCCTGATTTAGACAGCATCAATGTAATAGTCCTTGTGATATTTAGAGAATAGGTGAAGCTGTGTCAAACCCCAGCTTCGACAGTTCACTGAAAAACCCTCGCTAATTAATCAATGTTGTTAATTGTGAAATAGAAACAGAGCTCTAAAGAGAGAAAAGGCAGGTCAATATTTTGGGCGCAGATTCTTTGTCAGAATTCAAGGGTTCCACAGAAATGCCTCAACCTGAAATGTTCAGGTGCCGTTGGGTCTGCTGTGTATATCCAGCATTTTGCGTTGCTATTCCAGATTGCTAGCTTTCAGTGTTCTTCTTTTAAATTATTTTTAATATTTACACATTGAACCATAATCTGCGTTACGAGAAAAATGAACCTATACTTCAAGGATGTCCAATCATTCAGATTAGTGAGCCAGATCCTTGTGACACACCTCGTGAATGGGCTGTGCCTGACCAACTGAATCACTTTTGGGCCTGATGCTTAAATTATGAGGACAGGTTGCATAAATTTGATTTGTATTCCCTTGCGTTGAGGGTTAAGGGGTGATCTAATCGAGGTATTTAAAATGATTAAGGGAATCGATAGGGTAGATACAGAGAAACTATTTCCTCTGGTCAGGAAATTCAGAACAACAGGGCAATAAACTTAAATCAGTGCTAGGCCATTTAGAAGTGAAATCAGGAAGCATTTTTCACACAAAGGCTAGTAGAAATCTGGAACTCCCTCCCCCAGAATACTGTGGATGCTTGTCAATTGAAATTTAAGACCGAGATCGATAGATTTTTTATTAGGTAAGGGTATCAAGGGATATGGATCAAAGGCGGGTAAATGGAGTTGAGGTACAGGTCAGCCATGTCTCAAGGGGTTGAATGATTTAATCCTGTTCCTGTGTTGGGTTGGGCAGAATAGTGATTAAATGCTTCATCCCTCCACTTTTTGGAATCCATGGATCAGGCCGTTTATATCTCCTTCATTTTTGCTTCAGTCAAGACCTGAGGTTAAGTGGATTCCAGAGGCAGGTCCTGACTAGAGCAGGAAGACAGCACTGCTGGAGGAGAGATCCTCATGAGCCCTGTGCACACCTGCTAAAAAAAGAGACAGCAACGCTGACTGTTCTTTAAAATTCCCAAAATCCTACCAGAGGATCAGCTGTTTCTGCTGCTGGGTTTTTCCAGAGGTGGCCACTTGTCTATTGTCGTGCTCACCTCACTTCATTCACCTGCTACCTCAGAAAGGAAAGGGACGAGTTAAAAGGGGAAGCTCTGTGGCCCAGGTGAAATCGTGAATCAAGCCGGGTTCGGCCCATGGGCCGGAGGCTGGGCAACCCACCATACTGGTTATTCAGGTGTTCACTGTGCTGTTCAGAGTTTGGGCAGGTATTTTGTATAAAATTTCCCTGCCGTGACACCCGGAATTTAAGATAACAGGAGTTGAACTCATGTGGTCACTGTAGGAAAGTTCTACACAAAATTTATTAACTTGCTACCAACGTGTACATTTAAAGCATGACACACGTGAACAAAAGGATGGCCGAGACCAGGACTGAGCAGTTACCTTTCAGAATCGAGTTAGCGAGCACATTATCAGATCCCATGTGTGCAACAGAAATGCCTTGTTATTACCTTGTTCTGGCACCATGGCAGCGACAGAAATACCACCTTCTTCCCTCCCTCTGGCAATGTTTGTTGGTGTCTGTCCCCCTCTCCATTGGCACAATGTGAGTGAGTGTCTGTTCCCCCCCCCCCCCCATCCCCCCAAGCCCAGCATTGTGCACGGGCATTTATTCCCCCCACTCCAGCTCTGCGAGAGTCTGTCCTGTCCACTCTCCCAACACCACTCCAGCACTCTGCTTTGTATAGAATTTGCCTGCCGTGACATCATAAAATGAAGATAACAGGAGTTGAACTCATGTGGTCACTGCAGGAAGATTCTACACAAATTTATTAACTTGCCGCCAAGCATGAACAAATGGATAGCTGAGACCAGGACTGAGCAGCTATCTCCTTTCAGAATCTTCGCGTTAGAGAGCACATTATCAGATCCCATGTGGGAGCCAGTTCTTAACTCTGTTTCTCTGACCTGCTGAGTATTTCCAGCATTTTCTGTTTCGATTTCAGATTTCCAGCATCCGCAGTATTTTGCTTTTGTTACAGTGTGTGTGCAACACTTTAAAAAAAAATTAATTCACGGGATGTGGACGTCGCGTGCGAGGCTGGCAATTATTACCCATCGAGAGGCTGGTGGTGAGCCGTCGTTTCAGAGGGCAGTTAAGAGTCAACCACATTGCTGTGGGTCTGGAGTCACATGGATGGCATATTTCCTTCCACTGAAGGGCATTAGCGAACCAGATGGGTTTTTACAACAATCTGGTAGTTTTCATTTCTGATATTAGCTTTTTTTTTAAATTCCTGGTTTATTTAATTAACTGAATTTAAATTCCCCAGCTGCCGTGGTGGGATTGGAACTCACTTCTCAGGATCATTAGTCAAGGCCTCTGGATTACTAGTCCAGTAACATAACCACTATGCTATAAGGGTGAAGAGAGGGATTACACGGCTGGGTGAGTGCCATAACTCCCCCTCCCCCAGCACTCTGGGTGCTTGTCCAGCCGCCTCGATCACCTCCCCAGCCCCCGGAGACTGTAACACTCACTGAGCCTTGGCTGTGACATGTAGTCCCTGCTGACCGCCTGGACATGGTCCCGGGAAGCGAACGCCGTCCCCGAGCTCGTAACATCGCCCATGGCTCCGTTCACCATTCGCCCCAGCGCCTTCATCGCCATCTTGTCTCTCGCTGTCGCCGATGCGCACTACGCATGCTCCCGGTCCCGGGCTCCGGCTGACGGCAACAAGCCGAATGCGCAGGCGCGCAATGCGGGTCTCCACGCGGCCGCTGTGCGCATGCGCGTGAGGCTGTCCTCGGTGCTGAAAATTATCCCTCAGTGTTGCTCAGCTGGAGTTTAGCACCGATCTGGGAAGGGGATTTGAACTGAACAAAAAAAAAATCAAGCTTAATACTTTTTCTGCTTTCCTCAATTGCTAATTTTAAATCTGAAATTGATAGCTTTTAGTTAACCAAAGGTATTAAGCGATATGGGCCAAAGGCGGGTATATGGAGTTCAGTCACAGATCAGCCATGGTGGAACAGGCTTAAGGGGCTAAATGGCCTACTCCTGTTCCTATGTTCCTCACTGCAAAACTCAACATTTTATTGTAAATCTCATTGCAACTGTACTTTAGGTCAAGGTTGTAAAGGTGAAACACAAACCTTTTCTAATTTAGATGAGCACTTGAAACGCCATAGCATACAAGGCTATGGACCAAGTGCTGGAAAATGGGATTAGAATAGATAGGGATTAGAATAGATAGGGCTTGATGGCCGGCGCAGACACGATGGCCCGAAGGGCCTCTTTCTGTGCTGTATAACTCTATGACTCTAATTCACCAGGGAGACTAACATGGTGGACATGACATTAGAAAAAGAGAACAAAAAAGATATAAAGACATTTAAGATAGAAAGAGGGGAGCTAATTGATAAACTAATCAAACTTAGAGAGGATAAAACCCCTGGTCCAGATGGCTTGCATGCACACATATTAAAAAAAAGTTAGGGAAGAGATAGCACAGGCACTATTGTACATATATAAAAATTCATGAGAAAAGGGAATAGGATTGGCAGACAGCTAATGTGATTCCTATATATAAAAAGAGAGGTAGAACAAGTCCAGGATACTATAGACCAATTAGCTTAACGTCGGTGGTAGGAAAGATAATGGAATCCTTACTGAGTGGTGACCTGAGAGCGGTCTTTAAAGTTATGAAAGGGTTTAATAGGGTAAATGTAGAGAAGATGTTTCCACTTACGGGCGAGACCAGAACTACGGGACATAAATATAAGATAGTCACTAAAAATCCTATAGGGAATTCAGGAGAAACTTGTTTACCCAGAGAGTGATCAGAATGTGGAACTCGCTACCACAAGAAGTAGTTAAGGCAAATAACATAGATTCATTTAAGGGGAAGCTAGATAATCATATGAGGGAGAAAGGAATAGAAGGATATGTTGATGGGGTTAGTTGAAGAAGGGTGGAAGGAGGCTCGTGTGGAGCATAAATACCAGCATGGATCTGTTGTGGATAAATGTGAGGTTATCCACTTTGGTGGTAAAAATAGAGAGGCGGACTATTACCTGAATGGTGGCAGATTAGGGAAAGGGGAGGTGCAACGAGACCTGGGTGTCATGGTACATCAGTCACTGAAGGTGGGAATGCAAGTGCAGCAGGCAGTCAAGAAAGCAAACGGAATGATGGCCTTCATAGTAAGGGGATTTGAGTACAGGAGTAGGGAGGTGATGCTGCAGTTGTACAGGGCCTTGGTGAGGCCACACCTGGAGTATTGTGCGCAGTTTTGGTCTCCTAACTTAAGGAAGGACATTCTTGCTATTGAGGGAGTGCAGCGAAGGTTCACTAGATTGATTCCTGGGATGGCCGGACTGACATATCAAGAAAGATTGGGTCAACTGAACTTGTATCCTCTGGAGTTCAGAAGAATGAGGGGGGATCTTATAGAGACATTTAAAATCCTGACTGGTTTAGACAAATTAGATGCGGGCAGAATGTTCCCAATGTTAGGGAAAACTAGAACCAGGGGTCACAGTCTAAGGATTAAGGGGAAGCCATTTAAGACTGAGCTGAGGAGGAACTTCTTCACCCAGAGAGTGGTGAATCTGTGGAATTCTCTACCACAGAAGGTTGTTGAGGCCAGTTCGCTAAATATATTCAAAAGGGAGTTAGATATAACACTCACAACTAGGGGGATCAAGGGGTATGGCGAGAAAGCAGGAATGGGGTACTGAGGTAGCATGTCCAGCCATGAACGCATTGAATGGCGGTGCAGGCTCGAAGGACCAAATGGTCTACTCCTGTACCTATTTTCTATGTTTCTATGTTTCTATGTTGGGCTGAATGGCCTGTTTCTGTGCTGTAAATACTTTGTAATGACTTTGTATATCTGCTAAAGTGTACGTTTTATATATGACAATATATTTGCTGGATATTTGATTCCCGATTAGCTCAAATTGTAAATTGGCACCAACTAATCAAATTTATAGCATGTTTTATACAGTATGTACTTTGCCATTTATGTTATTCCCCAACTCAAAAGAGAGGGGATCGCACCCAAGATTTTGGACTAATACAGGGAGTACATAGCAAATGCTTTTAAAATTAATTTGAATTGCAGGAAAATAGGATATGTTTTCAAATGTCAGCAGCAATTGCCCAAGGAGCTTAGAATATTGCCTTTTCACTTGTTAGATCTAGGTTCAAATGTAGTCTTGACTGACAGGCTGAGAGTTGATACTCTCTGCTGATTGCAAGAACCCTAGGTGAGGTAAGTTCAGGTCAGTCTCAATCCAGTCCCAGTCAATGTGTGATCACAGCACAAATCTGTTCTCAGTTTGACACAAACTGATAGTCTTTGTCAGAGAAACTACACAGGTGGCTGGTTTGTAAAATGGAAATGTTACAGTGGTAAATTATGACGTTTATTCTAGCTGGTTCTCTGTGACTCGCTCATTCATTCATTTGCTGTTTGTGGGACCTTGCTGTGCATCATAACAAAAGTAGCTGCACTTCATAAATTAATCCATTGCTTGTAAAACACTTTGGGATGTCCAAATGATAAGGTACTGTATAAATGCAATTATATCTGTATTGACATTTTTCATCTTCACACAAAATTTGTCCCCCACTGAAAAATGTGTTTAAAGTAACAACACATATTTCCCTATTCCCATTGTTGATTTATGGAATAAGGTGCGATTGAGTGTAGTAAATGCTAACTTCGAGTGTCAGCCTAGATCTACACCAAACCTTCAATCTGGGAAACAAGGCAGTCTTGGGATTGTGTTCCCTTTTAATGTCATGTCTTCTATACTCCAATTCCCTCACTAACTAATTCCATTTTCCTCTCACAGGAGCAGCAGAAAAAACCTTTCTGTGCGCACTGATATTGCGATGACTGGTAGCAAAACTTTGCTTCACAACCTATTTCTGATGTTGCTCAAAAACTTGTAAATTAGAAAGCAACAATGGCAGCTGCACAAAAATCTACAATGTTTGGAATAAATGTTGAAGTGAGTGAAGAACTGTCAGATGATTATTCTTTACAATGCTTCTGGATAAACTGTATGAAAGTTGTGAACTTGACCACAGGATGGCAGCAATGAGCGTGGCTACACATGCCTAAACTATTCAACAGGATTGCAAACTGGAATTATGTGAATAACATACTTGTGTACCTACAATATGACACATTTCTTGCTAACTAGCAGTCAGTAACCAACAGAGTTCATTTGCAAACATTTCTACTCCTGTGTTAGGGTTCCTCTGTTTTATTTTTCCTATTTATTATTATTTTAACCCATCCCAGATTACAATGTGGCACAAGACGATGGTGTAAGCAGCAAAGCAGTTTAGTTACTTTGCCATGCTGCAACACCGTGAGTGGCTGAAGAGTCCAATTCTGAGGCCTTGCCACAGTCTGGTGCAGTCAGAAATCACGGGGTCAGATGATGAAGTCAGCATGGTATTGCCTCTTAAAACCTGACGCGCTTTGCTCTTTTCTCTCTCACTCACCTCTCTGCAGGCTCTTTGGCTCCTTGATGCAGCACAGCCATCCAGTGTGGTCTGTTGTTAGCCACCTCTCCATATCTCTGCTAGTAGGGGTCAACATCAGTCTTCCAAATATCAAGATTATGTCAGCTGTGGCTCAGTGGGTAGCACACTCGCCTCTGAGTCAGAAAGTTGTGGGTTCAAGTCCCACTCCAGGGATTTGACCACATAAAGCTAGGCTGACACTCCAGTAGTGCTGAGGGAGTGCTGTACTGTCGGAGGTGCCGTCTTTCGGATGAGACGTTAAACCGAGGCCCTGTCTGCCCACTCAGGTGGACATAAAAGATCCTATGGCACTATTTCGAAGAAGAGCAGGGGCGTTATCCCCGGTGTCCTGGCCAATATTTATCCCTCAACCAACATAACAAAAACAGATTATCTGGTCATTATCACATTGCTGTTTGGTGTGCGCAAATTAGCTGCTGTGTTTCCCAATTTGCAACAGTGACTGCACTCCAAAAGTACTTCATTGGCTGTAAAGTGCTTTGAGACATCCGGTGGTATAAATGCAAGTCTTTCTTTCTATAGCCCAAGGAAGCACACAAATGAGTGAAGATTGATGATGCAGAAATGGAAGAGATATATCCATTGTCAAGGGGTTGTAAGAAAGAGGTAAGAGAGGTAGTGTTTTTGACAGACTAAAGAAAGTAGTATCATCATGGGATATGAAGAGTGTATAAAGCTAATGTCAAGTTGACACTTCTGTACAGTGCTGAGGAGAGATTGGATGCGTGTAGAATGCGCTGTGCAAAGTGGATGCTGAGTATCAACTGGGCGCACAGGGTGATCAGCACTGAAGGAGGAATGGTCTGGGCGCAGTAATACCATGAGTTCTGATGTGAAGACGGCAACCTGCAAGGATTGTATAGTGTATGGTTAAAGATTGGCACCATCGTAAGGTGATGGGATGAGTCCCAGGTGCAAAAAGACCACATGAAAGGCCAAAGCTGAGATGATGGAACTGTGTATGGGAAAACTGCAATGGTAGAGAGCTACAGGAGAGTAAAGGGAGATAGTGAGGTCTCGAGGTATCTACGGGCAGCCTGGTTAAGATGACAGACTGTTTCTTTTATCTCATTGCCTTCTTTTCTCCCTTATTCTTGTTGGGCTCTCCTACACATGCTTGGGGATTTTTATTACGGTTTTTCCTGATCAGGGGGAAGGCTTCAACCTGCTGCTACAATCAAGTCGAGGAAGGGAGGGGGTAGGGGAGGGGGGGATATGGTATCAGCCGCAGAGTTAAAGGAAACCTCAGCCTCAACAGAAAACCAGACTGAGAAGATGTGGAGAAAGGGCAATATGGTGGGATAGCGAGAGGGAATGACCTCGGACAATCAGTACTGGAGATGCAAACAGTGGAAAGGTAAGATACCTCACATGCTCCATCTCGAGTTAGCTACACTGGGAATATTTGGTGATATGTGAAGTTAATTCTGAGACGTGCGGTTGATTCTGCTATTAATGTTGGCAAGATAATGGTTATCAGACACTGGGCAGACCCCCCTCCCACAGTTAATAAATGAAACATCATCACCAACAGTAACAGGGGCTGCCGTTTCAAAACTGAGATGAGGAGAAACTTCTTCACTCGGAGGGTAGTAAATCTATGGAATTTGCTACCACAGAGAGCTGTGGAAGCTGCGACATTAAATAAATTTAAAAGATAGACAGTTTCCTAGCTGATAAGGGAATTAAGGGTTATGGGGAGCGGGCAGGGAAGTGGACGTGAGTCTAGGTTCGGATCAGCCATGATCCTATTGAATGGCGGAGCAGGCCCGAGGGGTCGTATGGCCCACTCCTGCTCCTACTTCTTATGTTCTTATGTAACCAAGGGGTAACTGGATAAAATCTGCAGTCTTTTCCTAGCTTACATAGCTCAGAAAATTGCCTGTGCACACAAAGGAATTTCTTTTCTTTTTTTTTAAACGTGGTCTGGGGTATTTGTGGCCGCACCCTGATAGACCCTGTTTGACCTCTTGTTGTGAACCAAAATGACTGCTCCCCAGCATCCTTGCCACTGTACGTGCAGTGTGTTAGCTGTGTGCCGTTCACTCTTTCATTCTTCTGTCTTATTCTATGGTTATTTTCTACTAAAAACAGAGAAACATAGAAACATAGAAACTAGGAGCAGGAGTAGGCCATTCGGCCCGTCGAGCCTGCTCCACCATTCAATACGATCATGGCTGATCATCCAAATCCAGTACCCTGTCCCTGCTTTCTCACACAGAATCCCCACAGTACAGATAGAGGCCATCTCGGCCCATCGAGCCTGCACCGACACATATCCCGCCCTACCCCCGTAACCCCACGTATTTAATTCCCCCTAACATATCCCATCCTATCCCCGTAACCCCACATATTTAATCCCCCCCTAACACTAAGGGTCAATTTATCATAGCCAAATCAACCTAACCCGCACATTTTTGGACTAAAAAGAAAACATTTCTTATTGTAAAGTGTCTGAATTAACAAAAAGAATTGTAAGTTTTCAGCAATTGTCTGCTCTCGGTGCTTCAGCCCTCAAAGGATCAATGGAAGATCTGAAATCATCAAACTGCGGAGACAAGGCGAATAGGTTTGAACAGAGATTATCTTCTTGAGCAAACAAATTACAGCAATGTTAAACTCTCCTTGTTCTGTCCAAACGAAGCCCTGTACCTGACTCATTTCCTCCTGCACTGACGCAGGGAAGGAGCGGCTTTGCAGGCTACGTTTTGTTTGGGATCCTTTATTAAATTCTAGTCATAAAAACGTTTCTCTTCATATCTGTCTCCAGCTGAAACAGCACAGACCATAAACCGGAGCGGATAGCACTCTGTGGAGGAGGTAAGCGCGGGATTGTTAAATGAGACAAACACTGTTTTGCTACTGAACTTAAATAAGGTAAAAAGCAAAGTTGAAATCTAATAGAATAATAGAATCTAATAGGACAGAAGGAGACCACAATAAGAAATGTTCTCTTTTTAGTAGAAAATAACCATAGAATACTCATACTCATATACATACAGCACACGATTAAGAAGTTTAATAGGAGATTTAATGAAGGTTATGAAGGGTTTTGGTAGAGTAGATAGGGAGAAACTGTTTCCACTGGCAGGAGGGTTGGTAACCAGAGGAGACCGATTTAAGATAATTGGCAAAATAAACCAGAGGGGAGATGGGGAGACATTTCATTTTGCACAGTGAGTGGTTGTGATCTGGAATGCACTGTCTGAAAGGGTGGTGGAAGCAGATTCAACAGTAACTTTCAAAGGGGAATTGGATTTATGTTTGGAAAGGAAACATTAGCAGGGTTATGGAGAAATAGCAGGGGAGTGGGACTAAATCCCCAGGGCCTGATAATCTGCATCCCAGAGTGCTAAAAGAGGTAGCCATGGAAATAGTGGATGCATTGGTTGTCATCTTCCAAAATTATATAGATTATGGAACAGTTCCTGCAGATTGGAGGGTGGCAAATGTAACCCTACTATTTAAAAAAGGAGGGAGAGAGAAAACAGGAAACTACAGACCGGTTAGCCTAACATCTGTAGTAGGGAAATTCCTAGAGTCTATTATAAAGGATGTGATAACAGGACACCTAGAAAATATCAACGGGATTAGACAAAGTCAACATGGATTTATGAAAGGGAAATCGTGTTTGACAAACCTACTGGAGTTTTTTGAGGATGTAACTGGTAGAATAGATAAGGGAGAACCAGTGGATGTGGTGTATTTGGATTTTCAGAAGGCCTTTGATAAAGTCCCACATAAGAGGTTAGTGTGCAAAATTAAAGCACATGGGATTGGAGGTAATATACTGGCATGGATTGAAAATTGGTAAACAGAGAGTAGGAAAAAATGGGTCTTTTTCGGGGTGGCAGGCGGTGACTAGTGGGGTACCGCAGGGATCAGTGCTTGGGCCCCAGCTATTCACAATATATATCAATGATTTGGATGAGGGAACCAAATGTAATATTTCCAAGTTTGCTGACAACATGAAACTAGGTGGGATTGTGAGTTGTGAGGAGGATGCAAAGAGGCTTCAAGGCGATTTAGACAAGTTGAGTGAGTGGGCAAATACATGGCAGATGCAGTATAACGTGGATAAATGTGAAGTTATCCACTTCGGTAGGAAAAACAGAAAGGTAGAGTATTATTCAAATGGTGATAGATTGGGAAATGCTGATGTACAAAGGGACCTGGGTGTCCTTGTACACCAGTCACTGAAAGCAAACATGCAGGTGCAGCAAGCAGTTAGGAAGGCAAATGGTATGTTGGCCTTCATTGCAAGAGGATTTGAGTACAGGAGCAAGGATGTCTTACTACAGTTATACAGGGCCTTCGTGAGACCACACCTGGAGTACTGTGTGCAGTTTTGGTCTCCTTACATAAGAAAGGATATACTTGCCATAGAGGGAGTGCAGCGAAGGTTCACCAGACTGATTCCTGGGATGGCAGGACTGTCGTATGAGGAGAGATTGGGTCGACTAGGCCTGTATTCACTAGAGTTTAGAAGAATGAGAGGGGATCTCATTAAAATTCTGACAGGGCTAGACAGACTGGATGCAGGGAGGATGTTTCCCCTGGCTGGGGGTTCCAGAACGAGGGGTCACAGTCTCAGGATACAGGGTAGGACATTTAGGACTGAGATGAGGAGACATTTCTTCACTCAGAGGGTGGTGAACCTGTGGAATTCTCTACCACAGAAGGCTGTGGATACCAAGTCACTGAGTATATTTAAGAAGGAGATAGATAGATTTCTAGACACAAAAGGCATCATGGGATATGGGGAGAGAGCGGGAATATGGTATTGAGATAGAGGATCAGCCATGATCACATTGAATGGCGGAGCAGGCTCGAAGGGCCGAATGGCTTACTCCTGCGCCTATTTTTCTATATTTCTATGTAATTGTATAGCTCTTTCAAGGAGCCGGCGCAGGCACGATGAGCCAAGTGGTCTCCTTCTGTCCTATATGATTCTAATAGAATTATTAGACTTCAACTTTACAAACTGATGGCAATATTCCACTAAGCTTGACATTTCATTTTTTTCCAGTCAGTACTTTTATTCCTTGTGTTCTCTAATATTTCAGTCTTCCATTTCCACTCTAACTGTCTCCCTTTCATTCTCTTCTCCAAGTTACCCCTTTATTTTGATGGTCCAATGTATCAGTTCCACAGTGTGGGCTGGATTTTCCCAGCGGAGGCGGGATCATGGCAGGACAGGTGGTTGGCGGGTTCCAGTCCCGCTCCCGGCTGCAGTTGCTCTGTCAAAAGGATTTTCCGTTAATAGGGCTTGTTAAGCCCGCCCTGTGGGGTTCCCGGCCAATTAAAAGGAAGCGGGTCTGATGACGTCATTTGATGACGCGTCATCAGCCGGTTTCCTTAAAGGGACCACGGCCACATTCATTTTGACAGTTCTGCTGTCAGTGTTCTGCAGCATTGAGGTGCTGCAAACACTGACAAGCACTGCACAAAGGTGCAGGGCTGCACCCAGGCTCTCCCATGACTCTCTCCATATGCTAATGGATGGAGTCACAGCACACAGGTGTATTCTCTTCCCTTCCCATGGGCGGAAGAGACCTCCCCAGGACACCAACGCAGCCTGGTTGCACATTGCACAGGAGGGCAAAAGCAGGGATGTCGTCAGGAGTACCTGGCTGCAGTGGTGCAAACCTTTCAATGATCTCAGTGGATCAAGAAACGTTACTGCAAAGCCACACTCAACCTCATCCTGCTGTGCCACTCATCACATCCCCATAACTCTGCCTTCCCTACCCTACTCCTGCACATCCTTACTCACACCAACTTACCTTGCACCTCCACCCATCCCTCTCTATCTACTTTATCACTTCCCCATCTCACTAGCCACCCCTCACACTCACCCTCATCCTAGTCCAATCATTCCAACTAACAACACACAAGGGTAGGCACTTGGGTGTCTTATGCAATGTTCGTGTAAATTTTCTGTTAATGTGTTGTCAAACATTGAAAACTTTATTTTCAACACTTTGCCTTATTGTACAGATCTATGCGTACCTTTGGAAGTGGCTTAGTGAGTTGCAGTGAATGGTGAGACATAACAGTATCCCCCGCAATGGTAATGAATGTGAACGGAACGGCTTGGTCATTGTAGGAATGCTTTATGGTGTTGATGTGGGGTGGTGTTAACCTGGCGCATCATGTGGCAGCCAAGGTGTACAGCGTCAAGTGAAGTAAATCTGGCCATGGTGATGCCATCGCTGGCCTCCCGGGCAGCAATGTGGTCGGGTGCTGATGCCCTGTGTACTGTGCAGCATCAGGTGATTGCGGAGAAGTTTGGTGTTGTTGTTGGTGATGATGGTATGCCTGGTGATGTTGGTGTTGGGGCTAATTGTGGAGGGATTCAGAGGACCAAGGTGAGATTTTTTCAAGGGCACCGATGTTGCTGGAATAGATGGCAGCTGAAGTTGAGATGACAGAAGCGATCTGTCAATGGTGAGAGAGCTTGCTCCAAGGAGGTGACAGTGGATAGAGAGTTTATTCCAAACACTTCCAAACTGCATACAGCTCAAAAGTGTCTTCCAAGTCCTGAAGGCTCAAGCTTCTGACATTGGAAAGTGACCAGCTGTGAAATGGTAGCTTTCATACTACTTTTGCAGCTGTCACCTATTCACAGCAATGGGGAGACATAGAGAACCCGACTTACTTACCTGACGTGATCTCCGAACGACAGGAACCCCATTAAAAATGTGGGAAAATAGAAAAAGGCTGGCAAAACATTGGTGGGAGTTATCTGTAGGCCTCCAAACAGGAGTGGTAATGTAGGGGATGGCATCAAACAGGAAATTAGAGATGCTCAAGGGTGATTTTGATGTACATATAGACTGGCCAAACCAAATTAACCTTAATATTGTGGAGGATGAATTCCTGGAGTGTGTACGAGATGGTTTTTTAGACCAGTACGTTGAGGAGCCAACAAGGGAACAGGTTATCCTAGATTGGGTATTGTGCAATGAGAAGGGGTTAATTAATAATCTTGCTGTGCGGGGTCCTTGAGGGAAGAGTGCCCATAACATGATAGAATTCTTCATTAAGATGGAAAGTGAAGAAGTCCAATCTGAAACTAATGTCCTAAATCTAAACAAAGGAAACTATGAAGGTATGAGGAGTGAGTTGGCTATGGTAGATTGGGGAGCTTCATTAAAAGGCATGACGGTGGATAGGCAATGGCTAACATTTAAGGAATGAATGCCTGAATTGCAACAGATACATTCCTTTCTGGCGCAAAAACACAAAAGGAAAAGCGGCCCAACCATGGCTAACAAAGGAAATTAAGGATCCAAAGAGGAGTCATATAAAGTTGCCAGAAAAAGTAGCAAGCCTGAGGATTGGGAGCAGTTTAGAGTTCAGCAAAAAAGGACCAAGAGATTGATTAAGAGGGGAAAAATAGAGTATGAGAGTAAACTTGCAAGGAACATAAAAGCGGATTGTAAAAGCTTCTACAAGTATGTAAAAAGAAAAAGATTAGTGAAGACAAACGTAGGTCCCTTACAGTCAGAAATGGGAGAATTTATAATGGGGAACAAGGAAATGGCTGAGCAATTAAACAAATACTTTGGTTCTGTCTTCTCGGAAGAGGACACAAATAACTTCCCAGAAATGCTAGGGAACCAAGGGTCTAGTGAGAAGGAGGAATTAAAGAAATTAGTATTAGTAAAAAAATAGTGCTGGAGAAATTAATGGGACTGAAAGCTGATAAATCCCCAGGGCCTGATAATCTGCATCCCAGAGTACTAAATGGAAATAGTGAATGCATTGGTTATCATCTTCCAAAATTCTACAGATTATGGAACAGTTCCTGCAGATTGGAGGGTGGCAAATGTAACCCTACTATTTAAAAAAGGAGGGCGAGAGAAAACAGGAAACTACAGACCGGTTAGCCTAACATCTGTAGTAGGGAAAATCCTAGAGTCTATTATAAAGGATGTAATAACAGGACACTTAGAAAATATCAACGGGATTAGACAAAGTCAACATGGATTTATGAAAGGGAAATCGTGTTTGACAAACCTACTGGAGTTTTTTGAGGATGTAACTGACAGAATAGATAAGGGAGAACCAGTGGATGTGGTGTATTTGGATTTTCAGAAGGCCTTTGATAAAGTCCCACATAAGAGGTTAGTGTGCAAAATTAAAGCACATGGGATTGGAGGTAATATACTGGCATGGATTGAAAATTGGTTAACAGACAGGAAACAGAGAGTAGGAATAAATGGGTCTTTTTCAGGGTGGCAGGCGGTGACTAGTGGGGTACCGCAGGGATCAGTGCTTGGGCCCCAGCTATTCACAATATATATCAATGATTTGGATGAGGGAACCAAATGTAATATTTCCAAGTTTGCTGACGACACGAAGCTAGGTGGGATTGTGAGTTGTGAGGAGGATGCAAAGAGGCTTCAAGGCGATTTAGACAAGTTGAGTGAGTGGGCAAATACATGGCAGATGCAGTATAACATGGATAAATGTGAAGTTATCCACTTCGGTAGGAAAAACAGAAAGGTAGAGTATTATTTAAATGGTGATAGATTGGAAAATGTACAAAGGACCTGGGTGTCCTTGTACACCAGTCACTAAAAGCAAACATGCAGCAAGCAGCTAGGAAGGCAAATGGTATGTTGGCCTTCATTGCAAGAGGATTTGAGTACAGGAGCAAGGATGTCTTACTACAGTTGTACAGGGCCTTGGTGAGACCACACCTGGAGTACTGTGTGCAGTTTTGGTCTCCTTACCTAAGAAAGGATATACTTGCCATAGAGGGAGTGCAGCGAAGGTTCACCAGACTGATTCCTGGGATGGCAGGACTGTCGTATGAGGAGAGATTGGGTCGACTAGGCCTGTATTCACTAGAGTTTAGAAGAATGAGAGGGGATCTCATTGAAACGTATAAAATTCTGACAGGGCTAGACAGACTGGATGCAGGGAGGATGTTTCCCCTGGCTGGGGGGTCTAGAACGAGTGGTCACAGTCTGAGGATACGGGGTAGGACATTTAGGACTGAGATGAGGAGAAATTTCTTCACTCAGAGGGTGGTGAACCTGTGGAATTCTCTACCACAGAAGGCTGTGGAGGCCAAGTCACTGAATATATTTAAGAAGGAGATAGATAGATTTCGAGACACAAAAGGCATCAAGGGGCATGGGGAGAGAGTCGGAATATGGTATTAAGATAGAGGATCAGCCATGATCATATTGAATGGCGGAGCAGGCTCGAAGAGACGAATGGCCTACTCCTGCTCCTACTTTTCTATGTTTCTTCTAAAATAGCAGTTAACAAGAACTTAACAAGCAGTTAACTATGTTAAATGCCTCACCTGCCGCTTGGTGTCGGGTCTGTTCAGAAATCGCAGACCCGACACTTTGGAAACTTACATGGAGGCGGGTTCGCGGCGGGTTCCCAACCCTCCGTCAATCATTTTGAATTTAACAGCTGACCCGCCTCCGAACCCGCCCTCTGAGCGCCGGCAAAATCGCGGCCTATGTGTGAGGGGCGGGGTGATGTCACACAGGACATCAGGTGAATTTGGTTCCCTAAAACCTTTTAATGTCCACCCAATTCATATTAAATTAATCGCATTTATATCAGGAAAACATCCTTAAATCCCGAGTGCTTCCTGGGGTTGACCTGTCCAAACTAGAGGTGAGGTTTTGCTGAGCACTCAAGTAAGACTATTGCAAAGTGAAGAGAGCTGAAGCTGGACATGTCTGAGGAACTGGCCACCAAGAGCCAGTTTAAGCTGCTTCCCTGAGCTCACAGCCCACACAGATTGTGAGTTACCTGTCTCGCACTCATGAAGGAGTCCCTGATTGGGTGGAGGCGGGGAGGATGTTTCCACTGATGGGTGAGACTAGAACTAGGGGGCATAATCTTAGAATAAGGGGCTGCCGTTTCAAAACTGAGATGAGGAGAAACTTCTTCACTCAGAGGGTAGTAAATCTATGGAATTTGCTACCTCAGAGAGCTGTGGAAGCTGCAACATTAAATAAATTTAAAACGGAGATAGACAGTTTCCTAGCTGATAAGGGAATTAAGGGTTCTGGGGAGCGGGCAGGGAAGTGGACGTGAGTCTAGGTTCGGATCAGCCATGATCCTATTGAGTGGCGGAGCAGGCCCGAGGGGCCATATGGCCGACTCCTGCTCCTACTTCTTATGTTTATGTTCTTATAATTCAACATTGAGCTGCACGTTTAATGAACCCTTGGACTTGGAGACCCAAGATCATGTTGCATTATTCCTGTAACGTCAATGTGTTAGCTTAGCTCAGTTGGTATTGTTCTTGCCTGAGTCAGAAGGCATTAAGCTCAGGCTCCTCCTACCCCTCCCCACTATTCCTCACTACCTGTAATGTCAGCCGTGGTTCAGTGGGTAGCACTCTCGTCCCTGAGTCAGAAGGTTGTGGGTTCATAGTCCCACTCCAGAGACTTGAGCACAAAATTCTAGGCTGACACTCCAGTGCAGTGCTGAGGGAGCGCTGCACTGTCTGAGGTGCCGTCTTTCAGATGAGACGTTGAACCGAGGCCCCGTTGCTCTCTCAGGTAGACGTAAAAGATCCCGCGGCCACTATTTCAAAGAAGAGCAGGAGAGTTCTCCCCGATGTCTTGGCCAATATTTATCCCTCAATCAACATCACTGAAACAGATTATCTGGTCATTATCACATTGCTGTTTGTGGGAGCTTGCTGTGCGCAATTGGCTGCTGCGTTTCCTACATCACGACAGTGACTACACTTCAAAAAAACAGTACTTCATTGGTTGTAAAGCACTTTGGGACATCCTGAGGTCATGAAAGGCGCTATATAAATGCAAGTCCTTCTTTCTTTCTTTCTTCTGTTTACACAGAACAGAACAACAGAAATGACACCACAGAAAGAGGCCAACTCTGCCCATTGTGCCTGTGCTAGTGAAAATGGAAACGAAATGTTTTGAGAATTATTTAACTCCAGGATTGGAATGGCGGGCTATTACCAAAGAGCCAGACCTGAATCCCAGTCACCACTTGCATCTGGTCGTAGGCTTCTGCCAGGTGGCGAGTGTCACAGTCTCAGCTGGGAATTCGAGGAACTTGACGTCCTGATTGTTTCTGTTTAGATTCTCCTCGATATCCATCATTAGCCTGTGGTATTTAATGCTGTTAATTAGGGGCAGTTGCTGGTGTCGCCTGCATCTGATGAGCAATGTTTTGAGTTGTTTCAGGTGTGTAAAAGAGCCGATCAAACCTACTCGCTGGGGCTGAAATGGTGACATGCGTAAAGGAGTGCCAAGCATGGCAGTGGCTGAAGAAGACGAGGCAGTCCAGGACAATGGTGCTAGTTATTGTTTATATCGCGCTCTTTCTGGACTATACCCTGCTAACTGTCATTGGTAAGTTCAAGTCTAATATTATCTGGAGAGACTCAAATAAAACATCACATTCTGTCCTTCAGGTAGAATAGGGGAGCAATATTGAAGGGCCGAGCCTCTCACACACTGTGGGGCCGAGCCTCTCACACACTGTGGGGCCGAGCCTCTCACACACTGTGGGGCCGAGCCTCTCACACACTGTGGGGCCGAGCCTCTCACACACTGTGGGGCCGAGCCTCTCACACACTGTGGGGCCGAGCCTCCCACACACTGTGGGGCCGAGCCTCTCACACACTGTGGGGCCGAGCCTCTCACACACTGTGGGGCCGAGCCTCTCACACACTGTGGGGCCGAGCCTCTCACACACTGTGGGGCCGAGCCTCTCACACACTGTGGGGCCGAGCCTCTCACACACTGGGGGGCCGAGCCTCTCACACACTGTGGGGCCGAGCCTCTCACACACTGTGGGGCCGAGCCTCTCACACACTGGGGGGCCGAGCCTCTCACACACTGTGGGGCCGAGCCTCTCACACACTGTGGGGCCGAGCCTCTCACACACTGTGGGGCCGAGCCTCTCACACACTGTGGGGCCGAGCCTCTCACACACTGTGGGGCCGAGCCTCTCACACACTGTGGGGCCGAGCCTCTCACACACTGTGGGGCCGAGCCTCTCACACACTGTGGGGCCGAGCCTCTCACACACTGTGCGGCCGAGCCTCTCACACACTGGGGGGCCGAGCCTCTCACACACTGTGGGGCCGAGCCTCTCACACACTGGGGGGCCGAGCCTCTCACACACTGTGGGGCCGAGCCTCTCACACACTGTGGGGCCGAGCCTCTCACACACTGTGGGGCCGAGCCTCTCACACACTGTGGGGCCGAGCCTCTCACACACTGTGGGGCCGAGCCTCTCACACACTGTGGGGCCGAGCCTCTCACACACTGTGGGGCCGAGCCTCTCACACACTGTGGGGCCGAGCCTCTCACACACTGTGGGGCCGAGCCTCTCACACACTGGGGGGCCGAGTCTCTCACACACTGTGGGGCCGAGCCTCTCACACACTGTGGGGCCGAGCCTCTCACACACTGGGGGGTCGAGTTTCTCACACACTGTGGGGCCGAGCCTCTCACACACTGTGGGGCTGTGCCTCTCACACACTCGGGGGGCCGAGCCTCTCACACACTGGGGGGGCCGAGCCTCTCACACACTGTGGGGCTGTGCCTCTCACACACTCGGGGGGCCGAGCCTCTCACACACTGGGGGGGCCGAGCCTCTCACACACTGTGGGGCCAAGCTTCTCGTACACTGGGGGGTCGAGTTTCTCACACACTGAGGAGCTGGATGTGCTCACATATTGAGCAGCCCAAGCCTCTTACGCACCGAGGGATAACGTTCTCACCTACTAAGGGGACCAACGTCCTTGCATACTGAACAATCATCTTGCACACCATCTTGCTTGTTGGTCAAATTTCCATGGTGGAAATCACAGTTGCTCTATCACTCAGTCACCCTGTATTAGGAACTCAAAATGGGAATTTTAACCCCCAACGGGCGGGAGTTAAAATTTCAAAAATCTGAATACCGACCCCAACCCGCCTCCAACGCGTCCACTTCCGGTTTTAATGGAGGCGGGTTGGGAGACGGGCGACTAACCTACTCTCGATAGGTGGGGTCAGTTATTTAAATATGCTGATGAGGCTGTGTGGCTCAAATTTTAGCAGGCTTTAATATTTAATGGCTGCGGGCCGGGTTTCCCAGAGCTCGGGAAACCCGGCAACTGAAGGGAGGCGAGAACAGTCGGATTGAGCAGCTCAGTGCCTTTCCAGCACTGCTTGTGGGCCAGCAGGAGCAGGAAGGCTTCCCCACACCCAGGCCCTCCCAAGCTAACCTGTCACGATCGGTCTCCCGCCGCGCAATTCGCTGATCAACCCACCCCCGCCTCCCGCGTGATCCGAGCCACTCGATCGCAATCTGAAGCTCCCCCCGTAATCTCTACCCCCTCCCTCCCTCCTCTCTGCTTCCTGGCTGCGGCCTTGTGCTGCAGGCTTCTCGTCCGACAGCCAGGCAGCCTCTCAATCTGGCTGGCTGCCGGCCAGGAATCGGAGACAAAAAATTCAAATGAGGTCCTGCCATTAAATTGGGCAGGCCCTCCGTGTTGCCCATAGTTTCGGGATTCCTGGCCGCTGCAATCCGCCCCCCCCCCACCCCCCCGCATCCCTCCCAACCCCTACCACTGCTCCTTCCCCGCCTCCCTTTAAATATCGGGGCCAAAGACTTTAATGTGCTGCATTTTTCAATGTCTGCCTACTTTCATGTAAACTGTCTGTCTAAAGAGGAATCAGTTTGCACTGACTACAGGAGCAAAATAATAGATCCTCATGTCTTTTTGACGCTCAGCAACAACCTGTTCTCTTTCATTCCTGCAGTACTGGGAAGAGCAAGTTCTCCGTAAATAGGGGACTGCACGGCATCTTAGTCAAGTGTTAACTTTACAAGAAAGAACCAGTTCCATTACTCCTCCAACACTGCCACAATGCTCTCACTCTCTGATGTGCTTTTGATTTACAGCTACAATTTTTTGAATCACTTTTACAATCTGGCAACTGCACCAGTTGGTCTGTTGAACTGGTGAAAACAGTGAGAGTTGATCCAGCTCCTCATACCATAATGAACAGCAGTGGCAGAGAAAGTAGACAGTAGCTCTTCTTCCTCCTCCTTTATTTTTGTTAGCTATTCTTCCCCCAGTCCGGCCAAGAGGGAAGCTCGGCAATCTGCTCCCAGGCCTCCAACAGTGACCACTCTGAGCCACCCTTAGAAGGTCCAGGTTGACGTGGTCCACAGTTTTTCTCCAGGGAAGTTCCTTACCGTGGCTCGGTATCTGCCCAACCAACTTGAATGTAGGAAGAAACTATGTGGGAAATTATGGTTGGAATCTACAGTCTCCCACGCTGTAGGGCAGCATGTTAGCAGAACAACACTTTACGTTATTGGGCTGTCTCCCCATCTTATCTCGAAGTAATGTGTAGAGATGACACATTTAGATATCTCCAGTGGCAAGTGTCTCCAAATGATAACTCATAGTTGTTACAAAGAGCCATTGCCCTTGGTTAAGGCTGTATTCCAAGGCTTCAGAGAGCTGAACCATTTTTCCCACGTGCTATTATCTAGGCGACAGGCTACAGAGGGAGAGAATAAAAGTGCACCGTAACTTTTCATTCTGCAGCTAATGGGATTTTAAACGCTGGTCAACTATAATGATCTGTTTTCTGTTTCAGTACCCATCATCCCCAGTTTCTTATACGAGAAACATAACGCAGAAATGAATAGCTCAGCATCACTACAGCAGCTTCCAGCACTGCTCCCCACTCCCTCCCCTGACTTCCCCAATTCCAGTGGCGTGGATCTTACGATTGAGAAACACACTGCAGGAGCTGAGAGCGAGACGGAAGGGTTTGAATGGAGGAACACTACAGAGGCTGCCATTCTAGGCTTGACGCCGGCCACTGGAGGGGCCCACTGCAGCAGGAACGACTCATTTCTTGCAGAGGAAAATGTTCGCGTTGGCTTGTTATTTGCCTCCAAAGCCATTGTGCAGCTCCTGGTGAATCCATTGGTAGGGCCACTGACCAACAGGTAAATAAGAAAACCTTCGCACCTGAATCTGGGTCAATTCTGGCATAGAAATTCTAGGTACTGGGCACCGAGCTACACAGAGTACCAGCGTACCGTGCCACGCAGTGGTGCCCCAGTGTGCTGTACCACGGAGCCTTGAAATTACATAAGAACATAAGAAATAGGAGCAGGAGTAGGCCATTCGGCCCCTCGAGCCTGCCCTGCCATTCAATAAGATCATGGCTGATCTGATCTTGGCCTCAATGCCACTTTCCCGCCCGCTCCCCATAACCCTTGACTCCTCTGTAGCTCAAATATCTGTCTATCTCCGCCTTGAATATATTCAATGACTCCGCCTCCACAGCTCTCTGGGGTAGAGAATTCCAAAGATTCACGACCTTCTGAGAGAAGAAATTCCTCCTCATCTCCATTTTAAATGGGCGACCCCCTTATCCTGAAACTGTGCCCCCTAGTTCTAGATTCCCCCACGAGGGGAAACATCCTCCCTGCATCTACCCTGTCAAGCTCCCTCAGAATCTTATATGTTTCAATAAGATCACCTCTCATTCTTCTGAACTCCAATGAGTATAGGCCCAACCTGCTCAACCTTTCTTCATAAGACAACCCCTTCATCTCAGGAATTAACCTAGTGAACCTTCTCTGAACTGCCTCCATTGCAAGTATATCCCTCCTTAAATAAGGAGACCAAAACTGCACGCAGTACTCCAGGTGTGGTCTCACCAACGCCCTGTTCAGTTGTAGCAAGACTTCCCTACTTTTATACTCCATCCCCAATTAGGCTTGAGCTCTCAGTTTCCCACACACACACAGATCACCAGTCATGGCTTAAAGTGGCACAGAATCTGGAGCTGAATCAGCCACGTTGCCCTCACTTGTCTCCCGGCAGCCACAACAAACCGGGCAGTGCCAAAGGTTGGGGTGTGCCTCCTGCCGGCCCCTTGGCTGGGGGAACGGTGCCTGCTGTGGGGAGACCTGGGAGGGAATCTACCATTCCCTTTGTGGAGAACTCCGGTATACAATTCCTGCTCATTGTCACAACAGAGAATTCCCGATGCAGCTAAGTTGTATCTGTGCTTTGGCAATTGCTGCATAGGGCTTTCAGCAGGAGAGCCCTGGGCTCTTTGTTTAAGATTGCAATTTATGTCACCCTTTTCTCGACTAATTCTAGGCTAAAGGAAAAGTGAAAATCCAAGTGCTTCTGCTCCTCCCTCAAGCTGTGGAGGGGGTACAGTAGCATAGTGGTTATATTACTGGACTAGCAATCCAAAGGACAGAGAGAGAAGAGTTAAAATCCCACCATGGCAGCTGGGGAGTTTATATTCAATTAATTAATTAAATAAATCTGGAATAAAAAGGCACCTTAAAACCATGAAACTACCAGATTGTCGTAAAAACCCAGCTGCTTCACTAATGTCCTTTCGGGAAGGAAATCTGCTGTCCTTACACAGTCTGGCCTCTTTGTGACTCCAGACCCACAGCAATGTAGATGACTCTTAACTGAAATGGCCTTAACTGAAGGCAGTTAGGGATGGATAATAAATGCTGGCCTTGCCGGCAACGTCCACATCCCGTGAATGAATTTTTAAAAAAGCTCGAGGGCAGCTTGATTTAACTTTAAACCAGACGAATAGGTGCGCTGGAAAGCTAAAACCAGGACAAGAAATCATTTTATTCTGCTTTACAACTGACACTGGTCACACTAGTTCATCTCTGGAACTTGAATCAACTGAATCTGTCTTCTTTACAGAGTCTAAAATTTAAAAGGCCTCTGGTCATAAACAAACTGACCAATGCCCAGTCAAGATAGTAAGAGTCTGAATGCGCCGCCTTCGTTGCAGTGGTGATGCTGTTGAAATGTATAAAGGAGTTGCCTTCATATTAAAATATATAACATACAATGTTTAAACTTTCCTCCTGTGAAGACCATGAAGATCTTCAGCTGAGGCAGCAATGTGGATACTCCTGGATACTGCAGCTCTCATCACTCTTTGTATAAAGTGCATTTTCTTTCTTTCAGGATCGGATATCACATTCCAATGTTCACTGGTTTCCTGATAATGTTTGTGTCAACGATATGTGAGTAGTGCTTTAATTGCACAATCTTACGGTAGGAATTATGCACGGGACACTGCTGGATGATGGGAATGTGGTGCATGTCCGACAACTCACTTTCAGAAAGCACTTGATAAGGTGCCGCATAAGAGACTTGTGACCAAAGTGCAAGCTCTTGAGATAAAGGAGTGTGTTGTAAACTGGCTAATAAATTGACTGAATAATAGGAGAAATTGGGCAGTGGTCAGTAGGAGCAGGTCCAAGTGGAGAGCTGTGACTAGCGGAGCTCCAGGGGTCAGTTCTAGGGGCTGCTACTGACCACAATCTTTTGTCATCGCACTGACCGCATTACAAAATATTTCTGAGTTCAAGTGTGATATAAGGGAGATACACTGGAGGTCAGTGGAATAATAGAACAGGGGCGGGGTGGGGAGGGCTGGGGGAGTGGGTGGAGCAGGGAAACAGAAGAATGCTGCATTCATCCCATTCGTGAGTTATGAGGTGCTCCTCACTGAAAGGATGAACTGTGTCCTTCCTTGATGTGGAAGAATGCATCGAATTTTGGAAAGCTCATTCATATTCTTGTTCTCCCCACAATCAAAATTCTACTGACATCATTTCTATTCCTCTCCTCTTGTCGACAGTGTATGCTTTCTCGAACACCTACACCTGGCTATTTGTTGCTCGAGCTCTTCAAGGGATTGGCTCATCGTGTTCCTCGGTAGCAGGTATTTCTTTTAGGTATTGAGAAACCCCAGGTGAAGGGCCAAGTGCAAGACACCAGTAATAGGATAGGAGAGAAATTGAGGTACATCAGAGAGTAGTGATTGGGCAATACCGATCTTGGGTTTATAGGAAGAAGGAAAGAGTTTTGTGGTCTTGGGAAAAAATAAATTAGAGTAGCAGACTGTAAAATGAGCCTTGATCTCAACACAATGTGGAGGTCATAGAATCATAGAATGTTGCAGCACAGAAGGAGGCCATTCAGACCACTGTGCCTGTGCCGGCTCTTTGAAAAAGCTATCCAATTATTCCCACTCCCGTGCTCTTTCCCCATAGCCCCGCAAATTTTTCCTTTTCAAGTATTTATCCAATTATCTTTTGAAAGTTATTATTGAATCTGCTTCCACCAGCATAGGGAGGAGGATTAGCTGGAACAGAAGAAACTCGAGAGGGAAGTTCAGAGGAGCACTGGGCATAGTTGTAGCAATAAAGTTGTGATTGAGAGAGAGAAAGAGAGAGGTGGAGGTCAGAGGTGACTGAAGGATCACCTGTCAGATGACGCTTGTTTGTGTCTGTCCACGTATGTGAGCGAGATGCTTGAAGAGTGTCCCAGACACAGGAGCAGTGTTGAAATCTTGAGCTTTACAAAGAGTTCTGAGTTCTGAGAAGACCAAAATTGTTTGGTATGAAAGGGAAAATCAAACTTCTTGGAGACAACTTTAGAGCTGGGGATCTACTTGAGGTCAGGCGAGGTCGTGAAGCCAGGACGCCAATAGATTAAGGAGGACCAAAAATGGAGCTAACGAATGTAAGAGGTGGTAGCTTTTGGTTGCACTTTGATTTGAAGAACCTGTGCTTTCAAGTATTGAAAGAAATGTTTCATTGCCCCACTGACATTGTACTTCAAGAAGACTGTAGATTGCAAGCATTGGTGGCATGCACTGAAGGAAGTTGATGAATGTAGAATTACATTGTCAGCAAAAGAGTGGATAGGGTTGGATGATGAGTAAACGAGTTACTGAAATGGAACAGAGTGGCTGTGAGAACAGCGTCACTGGGAATCACTAAGATAAAGAAAAAAACAAGTTAGAGGATGAGCCATCAACCACACCACAGACAGAACAATTGGAGAGGAAACTAGATAGCCATGAACATAACTTTGGAAGGAGGCAATGTTTAGAAGAGCGTGGCACCAGATCTGTCCAATGAAATGACAGAAGATTTATCAAACTTTTCAAGAGCAGAATTCTGGAGATGAGAAACCAGGGCAAGATGATCACCAGTGCAACAGCCAAGCCTGAACCATACTGACGATCATGGATTAGGCCAGAACTTTCAAAGTGATGGATAATTTCAGATTTAACAGTGACTTCCCTAACTTTACAAAGTACCATTGTGAGGGCAATAGAGCAGTGGTTATAGGGTTAGGAGGGAGTCATCTTTCTTAGGGATAGGATGAGCATGAGGACATGTCCAAATAGAAGAAAAAATGGACTTGGAATAAGAGAGAATGAAGATACAGCTTTAGGAGGGCCTAGAAATACATATCTTAAAGATGATGGGAGGGAATCCAAGAGGACTGGAGTCCAGAGAGTGAAGGATCAGTGAAAAGGGCTGAACAGAACGGAAGAATGTGGGGGAGGGGGCGGGATTTACCGAGCATGAAGATTAGAGATTAGATTGGTCAGTTTTCCTTCTCCCAGTCGCAACATACCTTCACATCTGCCTGCTTCTGCAAGAATTAACTGTAGTGGATTGAAGAGAGTGTTAATAAACTCAGTCAAGTAATGAACTGAAGCCAAATAGCTCAGACCACTCCAACACTGAAGCATTGGGCTCCTGATCAAGGCTGGTCAGGAGTTCTAAATAATCAGAAGCTTTAAAATGTGACAGTGCAATGGTGACAGGTTCACTGAAACTCTAAGCAACAGTAAAGTGGGTAGACAGACTGAGAATGACTTCCAGCCGAGTGCAATGCATGAGGTGAAGTTTCAGTGTTTCTCTTAAAGGGTTAATGTTTGTTGGACTAATGGTTTCTTCCTCTGTAGGTTTGGGAATGTTGGCCAGTAATTATACCGATGACAATGAAAGAGGTAAAGCCATGGGGATAGCGCTGGGAGGCATGGCACTGGGGGTGCTCGGTAAGTAATTTGTACTTTGCACTTAAATTGAACATGTGTGCTGGTACACTTGTGGGAAAAAAGCACCAAACATTCTAGCATCTGCTTCCATTGTGTCTGCTCCAGCAAGCTAAACGCCTCATATGGGTGCTCAATAGAAAGGCACAACCCCAGCCATGAGTTTTCCCTACATGGTGAGATGCTGATCTCAGCCAGGCTGCTTCGGTTGAAGTGCAGAACAGAGGCAGGGAGGATAAGGCAAGAGGCCAGCAACCTCATTGCTCTCTTGCACCTCCCAAGCGCCAATTCTCAGCAGCACTGACAGAGCAACACAAGAGCGTGAGTGGGATGAAGTGAATGACCTTTTGTCCGCCTACTGATGCTTACAGCTGGTACTTTATCTGTTTAGTGTGGATTCATTTCGGTTATTTCATTGCTTGCAGTTGGAGCACCTTTTGGAAGTGTGATGTATGAATTTGTAGGAAAGTCAGCTCCCTTTCTGACTTTGGCAGCCTTGTCCTTATTCAATGGAGGTTGGTATAATCTTGTTAAATTATAAAGGAGCCCTAATTTACTGGAAAGTTTTATGGACAGCATGTTCTCCCAATTAAATGTTCCAGTTCATGTGAATCAGCAGTTTGATATCATTATCAGGCAGATAGTACTTTCCCCCCCACCCTTCAGCCCCGCCATTCTGTGCATCATCCTCGCTGGAGACAGCGGGCAGTGATCTCCAGCCTAGTCTGGGCCAATCCGGTTCTTGAACCAGCTGCTCCAACCTCAATTAAAGGTGCTTCTTCTCAGCTGTGCCAGCTAGGATTCTGGGAAGTCACCATGTGGGCTATCACAGAGCAAACCCACGGTCCGCCATTCCAAAGCGGCCCTCTTCAATCGGTTTTATTGTATAGCATTTGTTAACAACATACGATTTTACCAGTTGACAGGCAAATTGTCATTGTAAAGAGATTTCCTAAAATCTGACTCTTGTTGCTCCCCCCCACCACTTTTATACTGACCCAAGAGGACTGGATCCTTCCCTGTATCGGCAGTGACATCTTTTCCATGTGCATCATTTAGCCAATTATAATATAAATCTCCTTGACCAAACTAAGGAATTGCTGCAGAGTGGACTGGTACATCCATTGGGAGTTACCTCTGTGTGTAAAGGGTCCTCTCTCCAATCCCCTCCCACAGTGGTCACTCTCACAGGAGATTCCCTGGTAGATGCTCTAGGATACAATTAACCAGGCTCAGTAACTGTGAGTTTCCACCTCAGCCATGAAATTAGGAAAGCCCCCAGGGCAAAGTTCAGCCCCTTTCCCACTGGGGGAGGAACAGGCCGGCAGAAGAGTCAGCCCAGCATGTGGGCATCTGTCAGAGGCAGAGGTTGGAGGGCAAGTCATCTCCCGTCCCCTTAGTTAGGAAATAGTGCATGGGGGGGGGCGCGGGGGGAGGTCGAAGGTTCTTTCCATGTCACAATCTGGGATCCACAAAAATAAATTGAGGGAAAGATAATCAAGAGAGATAAAGCCACTGCACATGGCACCTGGGAATGTCTGTAATGTATGAGAAGCCCAACCGAAATAATTCATTTTAACTAATAGCTCGCTTAAATAACATGCTTTAACTAACAACTTACTGTAACTACTAACTCGCTTTAATTATTGAATTACTAAATTCCTGTCTCTACTTTACTTAGCTCTCCAGCTCTGCATTCTTCAGCCCACTAAGGCTACTGCAGAAGTAAGTAATCAGTCTGTTCTCTCCTCCATCAGCAACTTACATTTCTATCGAGCCCCTCACAACAATAACTTGCATTCATATAGCACCTTTAAACTAGTAAAACATCCGAAGGCGCTTCACATGAGCGTTATCAGACAAAATTTGATACCGATCCACATAAGGAGACATTAGAACAGGTTGGTCAAAGAGGTAGGTTTTAATGAGCGTCTTAAAGGAGACAGAGAGGGAGAGAGGCGGAGAGATTTAGGGAGGGAATTCCAGAGCTTAGGACCCAGACAGATGAAGGCACGGCTGCCACTGGTGCAGGAGAGGAAATCGGGGATGATCAAGAGGCCAGAATTGGAGGAACACAGAGTTCTTGGAGCATTGTACGGCTGGAGGAGGTTACAGAGATTGGGTGGGCGAGGCCATGGGAACACAAGGATAAGATTTGAGGTGTTGCTGGACCAGGAGCCAATGTAGGTCAGTGAGGATAGAGTTGATGCGCGTCACGTCAAGTAAACTTCTCAGAGAGCTTAACAAGGAAGGAAAAAGTAGACACAAAGCCATGGAAGGAAAATAATTTAGGGGGAAGATTCTGAAGGTACTGTAAAAGGGAAGGGTTTTTAAGAAGGCCTTTGAAGCTGGGTAAAGAGGTAGCAAAGCCAAGGAATCTTGGAAGAGAATTCTGGTGGGCAGGATTGTAGTGGGAAAGAAGAGGAAGTGGAAATAGCAGGAATACAAGAGCAATCTCTAATAGTGTATCTTTCAATTCAGAGAGTGAACATTAAAAATCTGGATCTACAACTAGGCTTCTACTCACAGACTGATCTCACTCTTTCTGTCTGTTCTACTCACAGAACTAGCTGTTCAATATCCTGAATTAGACAAGTTATATGAGCAGAACAGGTGAGATTCAACTGAGGAGGACATCCAATTCTGTTTTAGCACTAGATCAGGAATTTACAATATATCTGAAAGCTATGTTCTGGATTTTAATAAGAAACCCATTACTTCAGTTTTGGGACTTGCTTTCATCTGTTAATGCTACCCTAGGGTCTATGCTTATAAACAATTTGCTACATTAGCACTTAGCCTCTTCTATCAGAATTCAAGCTGTCCCCACTGGTGGATCTCTTCAATGCTCTGAGGGCTTACATGGCAGCTCTCCTCACTGCTATTTCTATTACTATGGTTACAGAGTCAGAAAGGATCGTCACTACTAACACTGTTGAGAGACCCCTACATTCTGATCGCTGCCGGTAAGCAGATCCATTCTTTGTGCATGGTACCGGGCAGAGCTGAGGTCTTCTTAGGGTTTGTCCAGTATTTTGAGAAACATTAACTTGGCCATCTATTGAGAATGGTTTTCAATGTACAGGAAGCCTGGTTTCTAAGATACTCTGTAGCTTCCTTTGTTGGGTAATAAAGCGTGAATGTTAATCTAGAAGAACGACAGGAAGCTTGTACAAACAAGGCAGTTTATTTGTACCTCTGCCTCAGACCTATGTGCTCTATAGGTTTGTTCCTAAGGGAAGTTTCGGAGACTGTGGCACAATCAGAATCCAAGAAGTAATGGGTGCAGTAGTGTAGTGGTTATGCTACTGGACTAGTAGTCCAGAGGCCTGGACTAATGATCCAGAGAGTGACCATAAAGCTGTCAGATTGTCGTAAAAATCCAACTGGTTCACTGATGTCCTTCAGGGAAGGAAAGCTGCCGTCCTTACCCGATCTGGCTTACATGTGATTCCAGTCACACACCAATGAGGCTGACTCTTAACTGCCCTCTGAAGTGGCCCAGCAAGCCACTCAGTTGTACCAAGCTGCTAACAGTGGTTCAAGAAGGTGGCCCAACACCACTTTCTCAGGGCAACTAGAGATGGGCAATAAATGCCGGCCTTGGCAGTGATGCCCACATCCCGAGAATGAATTTTTTTAAATTAAGAAAGGAATACAAAGTAAGAGAATGTCATTTTTTCCCAAAGAGTTGGGTCAAAGAGTGGGTGCCAATCTGTCATGCCAAGACTGGATACACCTATGCACCAAACCACTGTACATGCATAGCCTAATACCTTCAATGGTAAAGCGCTGAACTTTCTATAATCCCAGTCCTTATTTTGTTGGAAGCTCAATTCTCCTCGGGAGCTGACTTTTGTTGAGCTGAATGGGGCTCTCTGCATGAAGAGTGTATCCCAGCTTAGTGGTGAGGTAAGTAAGGGTTGAATCACTTGCGTACGACCCTGCAATGATAGTGTGTCTTGTGGAGTACACAGATGGGGAAAGATCTAAGTGAGTGGAACATTTTGGCTTCTTTCTCATCTGAAATGCTCTGGGGAAATCGCCCATTTGTTCAGTCTTTCATCACAGATTTGTCAAATATGCATTCAGATCAGTCTATGTACAAATTAATAGGTGAGCCTGTTATTTATTTCAAGGAAGCCTGTGCTTCTCAAATATGGCCATCGCTATGCTGGAGCAGGCACTGCCAATCTGGATGATGAAGACCATGTGTTCTCCTAAACTGCACCTGGGTACGTTTATACAAAGATCGAGTGAAAACCATTTTATCAAACAGCAGATCTGGTGACACGTGAGATAGAGGCACAGTCAGCTTCTTCCCCTATTTCCTGACCTGGATTAACCCAATATTGTTTCTTCTAATAGGTTTGGCCTTCCTGCCTTCCACCATCGGCTACATGATGGGCACAAATCTCTTTGGTGTTCTTGCCAACAAAATGGGCAGGTAGGAACGATATGGGACATGTGCACTGACTGGCCCAGAGATGAAACTCAGTCATTCTTTATAGTGTGGTAATTAAGAAACAATCCTATGGGATCTACACCCACCAGATTTAAGGTACCAGATTCGTTGAAACAGTGACTGCACTTCAAAAGTACTTAATTGGTTGTGAAGCGCTTTGGCATGTCCTGAGATCGTAAAAGGCATTCTATAAATTCAAGGTCTTTCTTTCTAATTCTGATCCACACCCCCTGGGTTACACTCCAAAACAAACAGCTCTCCCCCCATCCCCTCCCCACAATTTTCTCCTGAAGGTGAAGACTCTTGCTGAGTCACTCTTCAGTACCTCAACCAAATGGCCATTCTTAATGTGTGAGCCTTTAAGTGGGAGTTGGCATCACAGCCCATCCCACCCTGGTCTCATGTGCACGTTCCAGCAGGGGTCACTGAGCAGTAATCCAGTGCAGGCATCCTGGTTGATTTTTTTCCCCTGAGCCAGGGACACTGAGCTCCGTTGCACCTGCCCCCTATCGCTGCACCAGCTCATTCTAGTCACCTCGGCAAAGTCTGGGACTCTTGTGACTTTTCTGGTCTGTGCAGTTCAGCTACTTGCTGAATAAACGTGCTGAGTTAGCAGGGAAATCAACTGCCGAGCTCTCTCAGAATGTTTCTGTATATTTCTGCTAATTACAGTTTCGAAGACTGTTTAGATAAATGTGAATTTACATTGGGTCAGCTATTGGTGCTAAACTGGTTTGAGTGAGTTCAGTCTGCGACTGCAGTGATGTTCATCAATCGCAGCCAATCACTATTGGACCTTTACCTTGTATTAATGGTTCAGATAAAAACCTGGTATAAGGAAGGAATTGAAGGGTCCTTAAAGCTCTGTGGTTACTCAACTTTCCTGTTATTTGCACTTTGATTCCATTCCACATGGCAAGTCCATCAATGCAGCTGTGGTCACAGAGTGTGTTATGCCATCGAAAAAGCAGAGCTCCTTACTGTAATGGTGAGCTCTGTACAGCATAAACTCAATGGTCTCATTACTACAGCAACTGTAACCCTCAAGTGATTTCATTCAGACAAACCCCTTCCTACAGATCAGTAGCTGCTACACCATCTGAAGAAAGGGTATGGGAGTGTAGTGGTTATGTTACTGGAGGGCCTGCGCGGCCCATTCAAAATACTGCGCATGTGCGGTTTTCCCTATTTAAAAGCAGGTGAGCCGGCTGCGTGTGCGCTGCAGAGCAGCCGCGCAGCTTATGGGGAACATTGGTTGTAGGGCTGGAGGAGGTTACAGAGATAGGGAGGGGCGAGGCCATGGAGTGGTTTGAACATGAGGATGAGAATATTAAAATCGAGATGTTGGGGGACCGGGAGCCAATGAAGGTCAGCGAGCACAGGGGTGATGGGTGAACGGGACTTGGTGCGGGATAAGAAACGGGCAGCTACTGAATATTCATCATTACTCAGATACAATTACACAATTATTTCAATTCGACACAGCCCCAGTGATTTAAAAGACTGAGGTACAAACTTCATACAATGGTATTGTGCAGCTCGTAGAAATCATACGGTTAACCAGTGGCAGGAATACTCTACCATAACAGTTAGCATCTGTGTGCACATTTGTTTAAACACTTCCTCTCTCTGTATCTGCAGGTGGCTGTGCTCCCTGATTGGAATGGTGGCTTTGGGGATCAGTGTGATCACTGTAAGACGCTCAATTTGATTTTAAGCACGTTTCACTTTGCACTTTGTACAATTTTAAGCTCCGTTAAGTACTTGTTTTTCTTGTTTCTAATATAAATACCATTTGTACTTTAGGTTCCTCTTGCAACTAATATTTTTGAGCTGATAGCGCCCGGCTGTGTAGCAGGCATCACAATAGGTCAGTAGCAGAAAAATATGACTACACCTGTATCCAGACAGGAGGCAGGCCCAGTTCCCCTTCAACCACCTGTCATCTAAGTAGCCAGCTAGCTTGCTATCCATTCATAAGATCTGTGTCCCTCACACTTCAAAGTATCAGGAAAGGATGAACAGGCTGGGTCTCTGTTCTCTTGAAAAGAGAAGGCTGAGGGTTGACCTAATAGAGGTCTTTAAAATTCTAAAAGGTTTTGATAGAGTAGACACGGAGAGGGCTGGATTTTACTCCCCGAGACGAGTTGGGGGTGGGACTGCTGCCTTCCGGGTTCTAGTCCTACCCCCAGCGACATCCGACACACAGACGCTATTTTCCCCTGATTGGCCTTGTTAAGCCCGCCCTGCGGACTTGCTGGCCAATTAAGGGAAAGCCGGTGTCAGATGACGTCAGTTGATCACGCTTCATCTGCCGGTTTTCTTAAAGGCACATGAACCATAAATTTTTGACAGATGATTTGACAGTGTTTGACAGCTTTGAGGTTCTGTCAAACACTGACAATCACTGTACAAAGGTGAGCCCTTGCTCCCAGACTCTCCAATGACTCTCTCCTTAGGATGAAACAGATGGCAGCTGCAGGTGAGGGTACAGAAGCGATCTGTCACTTGTCCCATTGAGGTGAGGCCACACAAACATTTCAAAGCTTGTCACCTACAGAAAAACCTAAACACAAAAAAATGACTTTCCCAACATTTCCTTACCTCTGATACTCACCAGTGTCCTATTGCATCCTTCACAACACTCCTGCAGCTGTCATCTGTACACCAACATAACAACAGATCCACAGCACGCCTCACTTACCCTGGCGGGGTTCCCCGACGTCGGGAAGCCCGCAGCAGAAGTCTAAAAATTGGAAAAAGCCTCTTAAGTGCCTGGTAACTACCTGTTAACAGGCAGTTAAGTGGCTATAATCCTCTTCCCGCCGCTAGGAGTCGGGTCCCTACGCAAATCGGGGACGCGACTCCCGGGAAGATTGTTTGGAGGCGGGTTGCGAGCGGCTTCGGGACCCGCACCCATTCTTTTTGATTTTCCCAGCAGTCCCGCCTCCAACCCCGCCTCCTCAGGGCTGGTAAAATCGAGCCCAGAGAGTGTTTCCACTTGTGGGGAAGAGCAAAACTAGAGGCCATCAATATAAGATAGTCACCAAGAAATTAAATAGAGAATTCAGAAGAAATTTCTTTACCCAGGGAGTGGTGAGAATGTGGAACTCGCTACCACAGGGAGTGGTTGAGGCAAACCGTATAGATACATTTAAGGGGAGGCTAGATAAGCATATGAGGTAGAAGGGAATAGAGGGTTATGTTGATAGATTTAGATGTGGAAGGATGAGAGGAGGCTCGAGTAGAGCATAAATGCTGGCATGGACAGGTTAGGCTGAATGGCCTGGTTCTGTGCTGGATATTCTATGTAATTCTATGTAAAAAGTATAGAAACAGTCATTTCTTTCTTATTTCTACTGACTTGGAGATAGAAATTTACCGGCACCTCACCATCTGCAAACTTCCCTCCTCAACAATCTCTAACTGCCCTCCAGATGTCCTATTTACAGCAATTCGATTTTATGGCTTTAAAGGGATATGGCAAGTTAAACATGGCAACAGAATAATATTGTGCATCGTATGATATCGTGCTCTTGTTGTTATGAAACCGCTTCTTCTCTGACAGACCTTCAGCAATGTACAAGAGGGCACTAAGTCATTCAATAAAAACACAAGTAGCTTGACCTGGGAATTGTACCCAACTGTGATAAAGTCATTGCATCTCTTTCTATTCTCTGAAACCTCCAGCACCCCTCACAGTGACACAGAAAATCCACCTCACTGCCCAGGTCCCGTATTCCTATCTCCTCTGCTCATGGTAGAGTTACTTTCCCTGGGCCCAGTATCCTTGATAAAGTTACTTCAGTTTCTGTACTCCTAACTCCACAATATTGCTCTCTGTTCTGGCATATGGCACGATTTTCCTTCGATGTTTCCTATCTGTATTCCAGGTCCTCTCACTCAACCCTCCTGAATTGGCAGGCCTGAGCTCTCTCTTTAACACAAATGGTGGTTACTATGATGTTACTGATGAACTGCAGCCACAACCAAGGCCCCGACGACATTCTTCATTCCCATCAGCGAGGAAGCTTCCTCTGACATTTCAGCCAGGATTGGCATCTCATATTTGGGGAGCCCGAGTGTGTGTCAATATGGGTTGGGACTTGAACCAAGTCTCCAAGTCTGAGGGCGGGATTTGAGCTGCTTGCTAATGGTTGGGGCGCTGAGCTGCCTGGCACAGCACAAGTTTAATCAGGGATCCAATATTGGTCAGGGTTTAAAATGGTCCTGTTACTAAACCCTGGTCATGAAGTTGGAGACCTGCTCCCAGTTTCAGTTGGAGTCCAGCTTGCGGAATATGAAGGGAAGAATTTATTTTTAAATGCGGACAATGTGCAAAAGTTTAAAAGCCAAAATAAAGCTCCTATTTTATTGTCAGACGCTCGACGAATTGATTCAAAGTGAATCGTAGTGCTGCCTGTTTCACACTATCAACCAACAATGTGCATGTGAGGCACAGGGTTTAACTGGGTCCAGGCCCCTCCTGAACACAGACTCCACAAAGAGAATCCTGGAGAAAAGACCGACCCTAGCCCATGGGTTGAGGGTACATAAAGCTGTTCGGTTTCTAAGGCTGGGAGCCCCCACCATCCCCCCCCACCATAATCACTCTGTGTATATCAGTGAAGGGGTCCCCCCATTATTGTCAAGCTGAACAGTATGATGCTTCCAATCTGATTCCCTATTTGGAAATTATTGCTGGGTGCATAGGAGCCTTAATTCTGAGTGTGTCCTTTGATGTGACCAGGGATGATTGATTGCTCGATGATTCCCATAATGGGCTACCTGGTGGACATTCGTCATGTGTCCGTGTACGGAAGTGTTTTCGCCATCGCTGACACGGCACTTTGTATGGGATTTGCAATCGGTGAGTCAATACCAACGCTTTCTTGGGTGCGCTTTTGCTTAGATACAAGTCCTCTCTCTCTGAAAGTGGCCAGTGATGGTGCTGGGCTGAGCTGTAAACTCTCCCAACTCACAGCTGATCGGTGTTAACCATTTCGAATTAACGCACCTTCTCCCCCCAGCGCCAACCCTCAATTCTGCAGCTTTCCCATTTTCGTGCAGTGATGATATTCTGCTGTTTCTTTGATTTCCCAGTTTCCTCCTGCCTCTCCTGAGGCACTGGCTTTTGCTGGGGTACAGTTCCACTGGCACCTGTGACTCCTCGGTACCTCACTCGTTCTTTGTGTGTGAGCCAAGACAACAGGTGTTTTCTAAGCAGGGCCAACAGGGGGACAACTCATTACCCTGCTGATGTTGTCTAGGATGCTAAGTGAAATCACACATAATTCCACCATCCAACATCAAGACACGGTTGCCTGCCCAACTTTATAACAGTCCTAAAGGAACGCTTAACTTTTTAAAATTCATTCACAATATGTGGGCGTGGCTCGCAAGGCCAGCATTTATTGCCCATCCCTAATTGCCCTTGAGAAGGTGGTGGTATACAATTGAATGCCTTGCTAAGCCATTTCAGAGGCCAGTTAAGAGTCAACCACATTGCTTTGGGTCTGGAGTCACATATAGGCCAGACAGGGTAACGACGACAGGTTTCCTTCCCTAAAGGACATTAGTAAACATTTAGCGTTCCACTTCCTTCCTGGAGTGCAAAACCAAATTTTTTTAAAGTTTAGAAACATTAGCGCCTGGTGCTAATTTTCTGAACTTTTAAAAGTTAGCGCTTCCAAACGGGGCTATAATGAATTTCTCCCCGTAAGGATCTTCGCTCCGAAAATCAAGAAGTAGAATCAGTTTGGTTGGAGCTAAGAAAGGGGCAGAAAACATTGGTGGGATTTGTTTATAGGCTCCCAAACAGTAGTTGTAATGTGGGGCAGACAATAAATCAGGAAATTAGAGGCGCATGTAACAAGGGTAATACAGTAATCATGGGGGACTTTCATCTACATATAGACTGGGCAAACCAAATTTGCCGTAATAGTGTGGAGGACGAATTCATGGAATGTATACAAGATAGTTTTCTAGATCAGTATGTTGAGGAACCAACTAGGGAACAGACTATTTAGATCTAGTATTGTGCAATGAGAAAGGGTTAATAAATAACCTTGTAGTAAAGAGTGACCATAATATGATAGAATTTTATATTAAGTTTGAAAGTGATTTAGTTAAATCCGAAACTTGGGTCTTAAATCTAAACAAAGCAAACTACGTAGGTATGAGGGGCGAGTTGGCTCAGATAGATTGGGAAACTACATTAAAAGGTATGATGGTAGACAAGCAATGGCTAGCATTTAAAGAATTAATACATAATTTACAACAAATATACATTCCTTTAAGGCACAAAAACCCCACAGGAAAAGTGGTCCAACGGTGGCTAACAAGAGAAGTTAAAGATAGTATCAGATCAAAGGAAGAGGCTTATAATGTTGCCAAAAAGAGCAGAAAGCCTTGAGCGTTGGGAGGATTTTAGAATTCAGCAAAGGAGGACCAAGAAATTGATAAAGATAGGGAAAATAGAATGAGAGTAAACTAGCGAGAGACATAAAAACAGGCTGTAAAAGCTTCTATAGGTATGTAAAAAGGAAAAGATTAGCGAAAGTAAATGTGGGTCCCTTACAGGCCGAGACAGGAGAAATTATAATGGGGAATAAGGAAATGGCAGAGAAATTAAACAAGTACTTTGTGTCTGTCTTCACGGAAGAAGACGCAAAAAACCTCCTGGAAATAGTGGAGAACCAAGGGTCTAGCGAGAATGAGGAAATGAAAGAAATTAGTATTATTAAAAAAATAGTACTGGAGAAATTAATGGGACTGAAAGCCGATAAATCTCCTGGACCTGATGGCCTACATCCTAGGGTTTTGAAAGAGGTGGCTATAGAGATAGTGGATGCATTGGTTGTCATCTTCCAAAATTCCATTGATTCTAGAACAGTTCCCGTGGATTAGAAGGTAGCAAATGTAACCCTACTATTTAAGAAAGGTGGGAGAGAGAAAATGGGGAACTACAGACCAATTAGTCTGACATCAGTAGTAGGGAAAATGCTAGAATCTATTATTAAGGACGTGGTAACAGGGCACTTAGAAAATAATAATAGGATTGGGCAGAGACAACACGGATTTATGAAAGGGAAATCATGTTTGACGAATCTGTTAAGAGTTTTGTGAAGTTGTAACTAGCAGAATAGATAAGGGGGAACAAATGAATGTGGTGTATTTGGATTTTCAGAAGGCATTCGATAAGGTGCCACACAAGAGGTTATTAAACAAAATTAGGGCTCATGGGATTGAGGGTAATATACTAGCATGGATTGAGGATTGGTTGACGGACAGAAAACAGAGCGTAGGAATAAACGGGTCATTTTTGGGGTTGGCAGGCTGTAACTAGTGGGGTACCGCAAGGATCAGTGCTTGGGCCTCAGCTATTCACAAACGATATCAATGATTTGGATGAGGGGAACAAATGTAATATATCCAAATTTGCTGATGAGACAAAGCTAGGTGGGAATGTAAGTTGTGAGGAGGATGCAAAGAAGCTTCAAGGGGATATAGACAGGCTAAGTGAGTGGGCAAGAACATGGCAAATGGAATATAATGTGAAGTTATCCACTTTGGGAGGAAAAATAGAAAAGCAGAGTATTTTTTAAATGGTGGGAGATTGGAAAATGTTGGTGTTCAGATGGACCTGGGTGTCCTTGTACATGAATCACTGAAAGTTAACATGCAGGTACAGCAAGCAATTAGGAAAGCAAATGGTATGTTGGTCTTTATTACAAGAGGATTTTAGCGCCCTGAAAAAATTAGCGACCCCGCGGCCAAAATTGAGTGGTAGCATCCCAAGAAGGAAGCGGGGCGCTACTGGAAGCGCCCCACCTCCCTCTTGGGGCGCTGCGGGGGAATATCGCTGTGCTATGTGCCGCAGTAATGCAGGCCTTCCTCCCCTTCTTAAAGGGGAGGGGCCTTGCGCAGCGCGACACGGGGCCCAGCTGGGCCACCGGGGATCGGAGTGCCGGCAAAAGAACACGGCACGCAAGAGAAGTGCCGGGCTCATGGAGTGCAGCCGGCACTCCGCGGGGGGGCGGGTCAGGAGGCCAGGGACGGCAGCGGAGGGAGGTGCTGACAGGCGGCCAGCAACAAAAATGGCCGCCCGGCACCTCGCCTTTAAATAGAGCCACCCCGGCCGCAGGTAGGGCCCCCTGACCCCGTTGGATATAGCGTCCGGCGGTAAGTCAGGGGGTGCTACCGAAGATCGCAGCCGGGGCGCAAGCGGGGCGCTGCGCACGGCGATTATGTCATCGCCGGCAGCGCAGCACCGCAGGGCGCTAACAGTTAGCGCCGCCGCTAACCTAGCGCTGAATTTCGCGGGAGGCGTTGGCGGCACCGCACCCAGACGCTAGTTGCTTTGCGCCCCGTTTGTGCCCTCTTAGGGCGTTAACGGGAGGCGCAAAGCAACCGAATTTTTCCCCTAATATGTCTTACTACAATTATATAGGGCACTGGTGACACCACACCTGGAGTATTGTGTACAGTTTTGGTCTCCTTACCTAAGGAAGGATATACTTGCCATAGAGGGAGTGCAACAAAGGTTCACCAGACTGATTCCTGGGATGGGGGGATTTTCCTATGAGGAGAGATTGGGTAGACTAGGCCTATATTCTCTGGAGTTTAGAAGAATGAGAGATGATCTCATTGAAACATACAAAATTCTTACAGGGCTTGACAGGGTAGATGTAGGGAGGCTGTTTCCCCTGGCTGGGGAGTCCAGAACCAGGGGTCACAGTCGGAATAAGGGGTTGGCCATTTAGGACTGAGATAAAGAGAAATTTCTTCACTCAGAGGGTGGTGAATCTTTGGAATTCTCTACCCCAGAGGGCTGTGGAGGCTCAGTCGTTCAATATATTCAAGACAGAGATCGATTGATTTTTGGACATTAAGGGAATCAAGGGATATAGGGATAGTGCGGGAAAGTGGAGATGAGGTAGAAGATCAGCCATGATCTTACTGAATGGCGGAGCACGCTCGAGGGGCCGAATGGCCTACTCCTGCTCCTATTTCTTACGTTCTTATGTATCCTCTGTCCCTACTGCACTCCCAGCACAGGAGGAGCAGCTCAAATACCCAGTTTTGTTTGCAAAAATTTAACAAGCTCTCAATTAATTTATGCATTCATCATTCATGTAGAAAGACCAGGGTCCAAGCAACGACCCCAGTATTGCTCCACTCAGCACCTCCCTCCATCCCCAGGGTGACACCACATCTCTCATGAGTTCTTGGTTTTCTGTTTTTCTCACCAATTTCTTATACAGCGCCACATTCTACCCTGGATTCCTATGGATCTTAGTTTAACTGATAGTCTTCCATGTAGGATCTTGTCATCTGGAAATCCAAATATTGTAGAAACTTCCACTATTTTATACTAATGTTCTCAAAGAAAATCGAGGAGCTCCTGCCCTTGGTAGACAGGCAACGTTGGTTAATTTAGTCTGAGAACAGTGGATGTCACATGTGAAAGATTAATAATTTTAATGCTTACCATCCAGGGCCTTCAATCGGAGGAGCTATTACCAGAGCAATTGGATTCCAATGGCTAATGGTCATCATCGGTGTCATTAACATGTCCTACGCTCCACTCTGTGTCATCCTACGAAATCCTCCTGTCAAAGAAGAGAAAATGGTAACAGATGTTATTTTATAAAGATAATTTACTGGAGGGAGGGAAGGGTAGGGAGTGAAGAAGAAAGGCATGCATTTATATAGCACCTTTCAGGACCTCAGGATGTCCCAAAGCATTTTACAACCAACAATGTTCTTTTTTTGAAGCGTAGTCACTGTTGTAATGTAGGAAACACAGCTAATTTGTGCACAGCAAGGTCCCCCGGGGAGAACTTCCATGCGCTTCTTGAAATCGTGTCATGGGATCTTTTACGCACAGCTGAGAGGGCAGTTTAACGACTCATCAGAAAGACGGCACCTTTGACATTGCAGCACTCCTTCAGTACTGCACTGAAGTGTCATCCTAGATTTTGTGCTCAAATCCCTGGGGTGAGGGCTTGAACCCACAACCTTCTGACTCACAGGCGAGTGTGCTTCCCACTGAGCCACGGCTGAATGAGGAGGGAGAGAGTGAAGGAATGAAGAGTGAGTGCATGAAGAAGTGATTGGCAGAGAGGAACAAATAAGTGAGTGAGAACAAATGGGTTAGTGAGGAGGCGAGGTGAATGAGTGGGGCAATGAGTGAGGAGCAAGTGAGCGAAGGATGAGCCAAGAACAAGTGAGTGAGTGAGTGAGCTCCAAAGCCATTCACAATTCTGCTCTGACTACACTGAGCTATGAAACCACTGAAGCTGATGGACAGGAAGTTCCTGTCCCAGGCACGTCGAGGTTCATTCTTCCATGTGCTGTTCAACAATTTGTATCCAAGGAGAGAGGTTGGACTTATCTCTGGGCTTCTTTGACCTAACAGTTTCTTGTGGTCCTAAAAATTCTCGTGCTCCAAGGAGAAACTCAAGAAGAGTCCAGCGGGTGATTTCATTGTTCAGTTATTCCAGTTGCCCTAGGTTGGCCAGTCCATCCCCACACTCCATTACTCCTCAGGCCTCAAATATACTGACAGACCATTAGAAAGAAGGAATGGTGTTTGGAACGAACCAAATTGCACAACACACCTCGATTGAATGTACAGGTTGCACCAGTCTTGACAGTGGAAGCTCAGCTGGTGGTCACACGGGGACCGTCCTCAACTTCTCCCATTCTCCCTCGGTGTATCGTCTCCTCCGTCTTTAAGATGAGACGTTCAACCGAGGCTCCGTTTGCCCTCAGGTGGACGTAAAAATCTCACGGCACTATTTTGAAGAAGAGCAGGGGAGTTCTCCCTGGAATCCTTACAAATATTTATCCCTCATCCAAAATCACAAACAGATGATCTGGTCATTATCACATTGCTATTTGTGGGAGCTTGCTGTGCGCAAATTGGCTGCCTCGTTTCCTACATTACAACAGTGACGCCACTTCAAAAGTACTTCATTGGCTGTAAAGCACTTCGGGAGGTCCTGGGGTCGTGAAAGGTGCTATAGAAATGCAAGTCCTTCTTTTTCTTTTGAGAAGGGAAGAATCCACTGAACTGCAGTCTTGGAATTATAGGGCTGGATTTTGCCAATGGAGAGCTTTTGGAGGCGGGACTCCCACTTGTTGGGTTTTAGTCCCGCCTCCATCGACTTGTGGCCAACCCATGCTATTTTCCCTTGATTGACCTTGTTAAGCCCGCCCAGCAGGCTTAGCAGGCCAATTAAGGGGAAGCTGGTTACAGAGAACGTCAGCGTATGACGTTTCATCTGTGAAGCTGTCAAACACTGACATTCTCTGTAGTTTGATGAGTTCTTGAATTCAAGACTCATGAAACCTCTTTCTTTAGCTGAAATGAGATGGTTGCTGCATTGGAGAATCCAGCAGCCATCTGTCAGCTCTGCCGCGGAGGTGCGAGACTCTCCGCATCCCCAACGCTTGAAGCCTGCAGGAAGAAACAAAGGCAAGTAAGCTTTTTCTAACACTTTCCACTTACCTCACATACTCACCTCTCCACATTTGCACCCATCACTTACCTTCACAGCGCACTTTTGCACCCCTCCGACCCCCGCAGACCCACTGCTCCCCTCCGTGACCCTGGCGGGGTTTGCAGCCTTCGGGAAGCCCGCACTTGTGTGGGTAAAATGGGGATAATCCTCTTATCTGCCTGTTAACTACCTGTTAACAGGCAGTTAAGTGGCTGTAATCCCCTTCCCGCCTCCAAGGAGACGGGACCCGGCGCGGGTCGGCTGCCCGCCTCCTGGCAAGATGGCACGGAGGCGGGTTGGGCACCCACCCCGAGATTCTGCCATTTTCCCGGCAGTCTGGCCTCCATAGCCGCCTCCCCAGGGCTGGCAAGATCGCGCCCATAGTGTGTGATATTGACACGATAGCAAAATACTGCAGATGCTGGAAATCCGAAATAACAACAGAAAACGCTGGAAAAACTCAGCAGGCCAGGCAGCATCCGTGGAGAGAGAAAGAGAGTTGACGTTTCAGGTCGATGACCTTTCATCAGAACTGGGAAGAGCTGGAAATCAAATAGATTTAAGGCCAGGGTAAAGCTGGGAAAAGGGGGAGGGGATAAAGGAACAAAGGAGGAGATGAAGAGACATTAAGAGACATTAAGAGATATGCAAGGCTAGAGGTGGTGTTAATGTGACAGATTAAGGCTGAAAGAAGTGTGAAAACTACTGGCAGAATGAAGGACAGCTGCCAGCTTCTAGGAGGAAAAAAAAGGTGGGGGGGACAAATAAAAGGGTGGATAAAATAAAATATAAATGTGATTGGAGCTGAGGTTATGATCTAAAATTGTTGAACTCGATATTGAGTCCAGAGGGCTGTAGCGTGCCTAAACGAAAGATGAGGTGCTGTTCCTCGAGCTTACGCTGAGCTTCCGTGGAACAGTGTATTAGGCCGAGGACGGTGAGGTCAGAGTGGGAGTGAAGCGGTGAATTAAAGTGACAGGCCACCGGGAGCTCGGGGTCCCCCTTACGGACTGAACGGAGGGTGATATTGATGTGTGAACACTTCACAAAGAATTCCTTACTCTGCTTATTTAATGGAGGCATTAACCGGTTTATTTTAAATGGGTTAACACCTCTGCTAAAATAGTGATTAAAAGAAATTTCATAGGATGTGTTCAGAGTTTGTTCGCTAATATTGCACAGTGTCTATGAGTCAAACATTAATCCTTTTGCTCTTATTGACAGATGATTTTGCAACAGGACGACGCTGTGAATACAAATTTTTACACTGCCGAGAGGGACAGGCCGGAATTCCCGATGACAGAGGCCAGGAATAAGGAAGTCGGGAGTATGGAGTAAATTCAGAACAAGGGCTGGTGTACTGACGGTCAGACAGAGGCCTGTAACTCCTGTGTTCCACTGTCACCCCTTCTAATAAATCCACACCACAGTTCTGCTCAGAAAGAGAGTCTCAGACGGGCAGTACGACAGGACATAACATGGCAATACAGATACCAACAAGGAATTAAAGAGGCAGTGAGACATCAGATTATATAGAATTACATCAAGTCTACAGCACAGAAACAGGCTATTCGGCCCAACTGGTCTATGCCGCCGTTTATGCTCCACACGAGCCTCCTCCAACTCCTCTTCATCTAATACGATAGCAAAATACTGCGGATGCTGGAAATCCGAAATAACAACAGAAAACGCTGGAAAAACTCAGCAGGCCAGGCAGCATCCGTGGAGAGAGAAAGAGAGTTAACGTTTCAGGTCGATGACCTTTCATCAGAACTGGGAAGAGCCGGAAATCAAATAGATTTAAGCCAGGGTAAAGCTGGGAAAAGGGGGGAGGGGATAAAGGAACAAAGGGGGAGATGAAGAGACATCAAGAGACATTAAGAGATATGCAAGGCTAGAGGTGGTGTTAATGTGACAGATTAAGGCTGAAAGAAGTGTGAAATCCACTGGCAGAATGAAGGACAGCTGCCAGCTTCTAGGAGGAAAAAAAAAGGTGGGGGGGGCAAATAAAAGGGTGGAAAAAATAAAATATAATTGTGATTGGAGCTGAGGTTATGATCTAAAATTGTTGAACTCGATATTGAGTCCAGAGGGCTGTAGCGTGCCTAAACGAAAGATGAGGTGCTGTTCCTCGAGCTTACGCTGCGCTTCCGTGGAACAGTGTAATAGGCCGAGGACGGTGAGGTCAGAGTGGGAGTGAAGCGGTGAATTAAAGTGACAGGCGACCGGGAGCTCGGGGTCCCCCTTACGGACTGAACGGAGGTGTTCCGCAAAGCGGTCACCCAATCTACGTTTGGTCTCCCCAATGTAGAGCAGACCACATCATGAGCAGCATTTGGTCTCCTCTACATTGGGGAGACCAAACGCAGATTGGGTGACCGCTTTGCGGAACACCTCCGTTCAGTCCGTAAGGGGGACCCCAAGCTCCCGGTCGCCTGTCACTTTAATTCACCGCTTCACTCCCACTCTGACCTCACCGTCCTCGGCCTATTACACTGTTCCACGGAAGCGCAGCGTAAGCTCGAGGAACAGCACCTCATCTTTCGTTTAGGCACACTACAGCCCTCTGGACTCAATATCGAGTTCAACAATTTTAGATCATAACCTCAGCTCCAATCACAATTATATTTTATTTTTTCCACCCTTTTATTTGCCCCCCCCCCACCTTTTTTTTTCCTCCTAGAAGCTGGCAGCTGTCCTTCGTTCTGCCAGTGGATTTCACACTTCTTTCAGCCTTAATCTGTCACATTAACACCACCTCTAGCCTTGCATACCTCTTAATGTCTCTTAATGTCTCTTCATCTCCCCTTTTGTTCCTTTATCCCCTCCCACCTTTTCCCAGCTTTACCCTGGCCTTAAATCTATTTGATTTCCGGCTCTTCCCAGTTCTGATGAAAGGTCATCGACCTGAAACGTTAACTCTCTTTCTCTCTCCACGGATGCTGCCTGGCCTGCTGAGTTTTTCCAGCATTTTCTGTTGTTATTTCCTCTTCATCTAACCCTGGCAGCATATCCTTCTATTCATACTCATAGAGTCATAGAGTTATACAGCACAGAAAGGGGCCCTTCGGCCCATTGTGTCCGCGCCGGCCATCAAGCCCTGTCTATTCTAATCCCATTTTCCAGCATTTGGTCCGTAGCCTTCTATGCTATGGCGTTTCAAGTGCTCATCTAAATGATTCTTGAATGTTGCGAGGGTTCCTGTCTCTACCACCCTTTCAGGCAGTGAGTTCCAGATTCCAGCCACCCTCTGGGTGAAAAAGTTTTTCCTCAAATCCCCTCTAAACCTCCTAACCCTTATCTTGAAACTATGCCCCCTGGTTATTGACCCCTCTACTAAGGGGAAAAGTTCCTTTCTATCTACCCTATCTATGCCCCTCATAATTTTGTACACCTCAATCAGGTCCCCCCTCAGCCTTCTCTGCTCTAAGGAAAACAACCCCAGCCTGTCCAGTCTCTCTTCATAGCTGAAGCGCTCCAGCCCACGTAACATCCTGGTGAATCTCCTCTGCACCCTCTCCAATGCAATCACATCCTTCCTATACTATATTCCCAGAACTGCACACAGTATTCCAGCTGTGGCCTAACTAGCGTTTTGTACAGCTCCATCATAACCTCCCCGCTCTTATATTCTATGCCTCGGCTAATGAAGGCAAGTATCCCATATGCCTTTTTAACCACCTTATCTACCTGTCCTGCTGCCTTCAGGGATCTATGTACATGCACACCAAGGTCCCTCTGATCCTCTGTCCTTCCTAGGGTCCTACTATTCATTGTGTATTCCCTTGCCTTGTTAGTCCTCCCAAAATGCATCACCTCACACTTTTCAGGGTTAAATTCCATTTGCCACTGCTCTGCCTATCTAACCAACCCATCCATATCGTCCTGTAGCCTGAGGCTTCCCTCCTCGCTATTTACCACTCCACCAATTTTCGTGTCATCTGCAAACTTACTGATCATACCTCCTACATTCATATCTAAATCATTAATGTACACTACAAACAGCAAAGGACCCAGCACCAATCCCTGTGGTACACCACTGGACACAGGCTTCCAGTCACAAAAACAACCTTCGACCATCACCCTCTGCCTCCTGCCACTAAGCCAATTTTGGATCCCATGTGCCAAATTGCCCTGGATCCCATGGGCTCTTACCTTCTTGACCAGTCTCCATGCGGGACTTTGTCAAAAGCCTTACTGAAGTCCATGTAGACTACATCAACTGCACTACCCTCATCCACACACCTAGTCACCCCCTCGAAAAATTCAATCAAATTGGTTAGACATGATCTCCCCCTGACAAAGCCATGCTGACTATCCTTGATTAATCCTTGCCTCTCCAAATGGAGACTAATTCTGTCCCTCAGAATTTTTTCCAATAATTTCCCTTCCACTGATGTTAGGCTCACTTTCTTCCTCATGTGTTTATCTAGCTTCCCATTAAACAAATTTATGCTATTCGCCTCAACTACTCCCTGTGGTAGCGAGTTCCACATTCTAACCACTCTTTGGGTTTGGAAGTTTCTCCTGAATTCCCTCTTGTTTTTATTGGTGACTATCTTATATTTATGGCCTCTAGTTTTGATCTCCCCCACAAGTGGAAACATTTTCTCTACACCTACCCTATCAAAACCTTTCATAATCTTAAAGACCTCTATCAGATCATCCCCTCAGCCTTCTCTTTTCTAGAGAAAGTGCCCAGCCTGTTGAGCCTTTCCTGATAAGTATGTCCTCTCAGTTCTGGTATCATCCTTGTGAATCTTTTTTTTGCACCTTCTCCAATGCCTCTATATCCTTTTTATAATATTGAGACCAGAACTGTGTACTGTACTCCAAGTGTGATCTAACCAAGGTTCGATACAAGTTTAACATAACTTCTCAATTGCTTTTCCATTCTATCCCTCTAGAAATGAACCCCAGTGCTTGGTTTGCTTTTTTATAGCCTTATTAACCTGTGTCACTACTTTTAGTGTACCTGTACCCCTCGATCCCTTTGCTCCTCTACACCATCTGGACCCTTATTATCCAAACAGTATGTGACCTCCTTATTCTTCCGACCAAAATGTAACACCTCACACTTATGTATATTGAAATTAATTTGCCAATTATATGTCCATTCTGAAAGTTTATTAATATCTTGTAATTTGTCGCGGTTTTCCTCAGTATTTACTACACTCCCCAATTTGGTGTCGTCCGCAAAAGTCCAAATTGTTTACGTAAATTTTGAACAACAGTGATCCCAGCCCCAATCCCTGTGGAACATCACTTCCCACCTTTTGCCAGTCTGAGTAGCTACCCTTAACCCCTACTCTCTGTTTTGTAGCCAACTTTCTATCCATTCTGCTACTTGTCCCCGACTCCACATGCTATGACCTTAGTCATGAATCTACTATGTGGCATCTTATCGAAGGCCTTTTGTAGTATATCCAAATATATTACATCTACTATATTACCCTTGTCTACGCTTTCTGTTACTTCTTCAAAGAATTCAAGCAAGACCTTCCCTTTTGAAATCTGTGCTGACTACTCTTTATTATATTTTTGGGTTTTAGATTTTTTTCTATTACATCTTTGAGTAAAGGTTCCATTATTTTTTCTACCACCGACGTTAAGCTAACTGGTCTATAGTTCCCTGGACTTGTTCTATCTTATACTTACTTGATTAAAGTTTTCTTCATGCATTTTGTTGAGAAACTGGCCTCATTTGCACAAAGAGAGACGAGCCCAAGCTGTAGGCTGCGATTCCTCACGTATGATGCACAGTGATCGCCGGTAGTTATGTGTTAGACAGAGTGACCCAGACCTTTCTTATTATACCTTGCACTGTACATTTTGACTGTCAATTAAATAAATATTGTATAACTGTACCTGAGTTCCAACCCCCATAACTGGAACACATAATCTCAGGTTTTTAGGTCCATTGTGTTATTAATTTCTCCGCCTTTGTGTTGTTTTATTCTAGATTAAAAAGTTAAAATAATGTTCACTTACTCTTTCGTGTGTCATGCTCACAGCACAGAGAACTTGTGTTTTCAGCCCCAGCATTCCAATGTGTCTGCTCCCATCTGCTACTGCATTCCATTGAAACATTTCAACTTAGGGATTCCCCAGTGGCTTAGTGAGTTTAGTCATTGAGTAGCAGAGCCACACAGACCAGGAAAGTCCTGGGTTCGATTCTCAGTTGGTGCTGAGCTAGTAGGAATGCTATGATTAGTGTTCTTGCTCCTGGATTAAGAGTTAAGGGGGGAAAAATTCAGTTGCTTTGCACCTCTTAGGGCACTAACGGGGTGCAAAGCAACTAGCGTCCGGGCGTGGCAATATTTGCGCCACTCGCGAAATTGACCAGACATTTTGACCAGGCGGGCTAAACACTACCGCCACGATCTCCTGCACCCACAGATCGTGACGTCAGTCGAGCGTGCAACGCCCCGGACCGGATATTGAGTGGCGCCCCCTGCCTTTCTGCCTGCCGCTAGCAACGACAGGTTGAGGGGAACGTTTTGCAGTCGGGAAGGGACTGGGTGAGCGCTATTTAAAGGCGGCCGCTTCCTGCCTTTTTTTGTCGGCGACATTTTTGCACCACGCATTCTGAGAGAGAGAGAGAGAGAGACTTCTGGAGAGATTCAACGCTGTGTGAAGGAGTTTTGGGTACTGAGCAGCACTTTGCAGGTTCATTTTGATTTGACCATGCATCGATTTAGAAGAGACTATGGGGGCTGCACTCTGAGCTCTTTCCCTGGGCCTGTCCATTGTTCTTTCCAGCAGATTTGATGTACAGGTTTATCCAGGCCGAGATTCAAGGCTGCAATGAGCAGGGTGTGGATGGAGAGCAAGATCGACCGTCCCCTTTAAGAACTGGCCGGCGCCAGTGTGTCTGTGTTCCATTGCTGGCTGACATCACATGAGCTTCGCCAGCGCTCTGAGGTAGCGCCTCGCTCCTCGGCAGTAGCGCCTTAAGAGAGGTGTGTGGAGCCTGATTTAGCGCTCCAATCACCTCCAGGGGCGATAGAAGCCAAGTTTGCAGTCGGAGGCGATAATTAGCGCCAGGCGCTAAACTTTGTGCCCGGCCGATAATTGCGTCCCAAACGGGGTGATACTGAATTTCTCCCCCAAGATTCCTAATCACGATCCGGTGAACCCTGCCAGAAAGCACACATGTTAACGTTGAATAAAGATAGATCATCTCTAGAACCTTCGACAGCATGAGGATTGACCTCCAGCCTCCAGCAACTGGACAAGGAAACAAAATCATAGAAAGAAAGACTTGCCTTTATGTAGCATCTTTCAGGACCTCAGGATGTCCCAAGCACTTTACAACCAATGAAGTACTTTTGAAATGTAGTCACTGTTGTAATGGAGGAAACACAGGCAGCCAATTTTCACACAGCAAGCTCCCACAAACAGCAATGAAATAAATGACCAGATCATCTGTTTTAGGTGTTGGTTGAGGGATAAATAGGACCAGGACACCGGGGAGAACTCCCCTGCTCTTCTTCGACTAATGCATTGGGATATTTTACGTCCACGTGAGGGGGCAGACGGGGCCTCAGTTTAACATCTCATCCAAAAGGTCAAACCTTCGACAGCGCAGCGCTCCCTCAGTACTGCACTGATGTGTGTTAGCCTGGATTTTGTGCTCCAGTCTCTGGAGTGGGGCTTGAACCCACAACCTTTTGGCTCAAGAGGCGAGAGTGCTGCCCACGGAGCCACGGCTGACATCAGCCAAGTGTGGGCCACTGCCAAGCATGATTGGTTATCTGAGGCAAAGAATCACTATTAGTCACGGCGGCGCAAACATTGATATCAGAAAGCACCAATGGCCGTGTCCCATTGGTAATATTCAGCCATCCAACACTGGGTAAGTGATCCAACTGAACAGCAAGTAAGCAAAGAACTGGAAGTCTCATAAAATCACAGAAATTTCAGCGCAGAAAGAGGCCATTCAGCCCATCGTGCCTGTGCTCCGAATCTACCTACTCTAATGCCATTGCATTGCTTTTCCCCGGTCAGGCCATGGCCACGTCCTATCCATGTGCAGCTGCTCAGTGCGTGGCCCCCAAGCTCCCCTCTCTCTTCCTGCCCACGCGTTGAGATAAAAAAAAACACCCGCCTGGGGAGATGTAGGCGCAAGTGCTGACCAGAACATCCTGTGTGCGTCCGTGAATTCCGCGTCCACTCTTGAGTCGCCACTGGTAGGAGGCAGTGAGGGTGAGCGTCAGTTGAATCATGAGATACTTTGACCGACTTGGCTGCAGCAGACACCACTTGATGTTGTTTTGAGCAGAAGTGGAATGGTGCACAGTGCAGAAAGAAAGGAACTGCTGCAAAAATAACCCAAGATACAGGTATATTTTGCAGCTGTTGTCACTCCCATGCTTCTTATTGTAATGCAGGAGAACCTGATCATGGAATGAAAGGAATTCACAGGGTAGCCAGAACTGATCAAAATCAGCAGAATAAAGGAAGTCAAACAAAGGCCCTGGTTACACGGGCAGCATTTGATTGAAATTCTACTCCGCTTCCCTTCACAAACAGGTCCTCAATATGGTCGCACGCACGGTGTTGCTGACACCTTTTATACTGTTTCATTCATTCAGAAGTGGCTCTTTCAAACGGCATGGGTGAATCAATGTCATTGGAGCTGTGCCCAGAACAAGCCCCACTGCACTGTGCCTGTGGAATATCATTTCCATGTGGTTTACTTCATACAAGCATCTTACCGAGTTACGTGGCGCTGTCACATGTCAGACGAGGAACGTGCGGGTCCTTTGTCCTCAGTGTGTTGGTAGCACGGGGACAATGAGGTGCTTCTCCGCGATCAAACCCGAGAAGGCCTCCTTAAAGCAGAACTTCTGCAGGTTTCAAACAACAACAACAACAACTTGCACCTTTAACGTAGTAAAACATCCCAAGGCGCTTCCCAGGAACGATTATCAGACAAAAACTGAGACTGAGTCAAGGAAGGAGTTGACTTGGTCAAAGAGGTAGGCGTGAAGAAGCCTCGTTAAAGGAGGAGAGAAAGGATGAGGGAGAGAAGAATTCCTTGGGGCCTAGACGGCTGAAGGCACGGCCGCCAATGGTGGGGCGAAGGAAGTGGGGAATGCGCAAGAGACCAGAGTCGGAGGAACGCGGAGTTCTCGGAGGGCTGGAGGTGGTTACAGAGATAACAACACAGATTTTTCTTCTTTCTCCTTTTTTTCCCACCAATGTCCACCACAGGCCTTGCAATGGGTGAGTAGCAATGTCGATATCATTATAACCGGGACCAGAGGGGAGGCAGGCATAGTGCCCCACTTCTCACCTGAACTCTCTGCCATCCAATAAAATCCAAGCCTTTACAAGTCGCTGGTTGGGCCTCAGCTGGAGTATTGTGTCCAATTCTGGGCACCACACTTTAGGAAGGATGTCAAGCCCTTGGAGAGGGTGTAGAGGAGATTTACCAGAATGGTACAAGGGATTGAAGGGATAATTACAAGTCCTAGCCCTTTCTGACTACCCCAGATCAGGCGTATTCCCCAGATGTTTACCTTCAACTAAAGTTAGCGGTAGCCGGATCCTATAAGACGCTTAATTGGGTCTAAAGGTCAGACTACCTCTCCCTAAAGGAAAGAAACGGTCTAAAGATGTTACCGTCCTCCGGATAGTACTTTTAATAAGTTTAACTAGACTGTAACCTTCCGGATATTATGAGGGTCCGGAATACCCCCCAGAATTCTGCAACTCCTTTGAGTGTACAGAAATTGAGTTCGCATGATGATACAGAAATACTCTTTGAGACAATTCTAAAAATATATAGATTTATTACAGAACCGACATTTAGTAAACAGCTGCTATGGCAATCACAACTTTAATCGTTCAAAATACAAATAGCTTACATTTCTTATCAGAGATCCTTATTCTCAAATCTTAACTTCGTTACATTTCCACACTTCTACTTATTTCTTAATCCAGAATATCCACCAAAATCAAATACCTTGATTACCCGAGACTCAAAAGTTAAAAACTTACAGAGAATGTCTGTAAAGTTGAGAAATGCTTGTCTTCCCAGCGACTTCTGACTTTCTGTTTGAAAAGGTCTATTTTTATATCTTTTTTGGGTGGTTTATCCTTTGAAGTTTTCCTGATGATGTAAGCTAATTGTATCAAGTCATTCTTTGCTGACTTTGTTCTATTCTTTATTGATATCTCTGTTGAATGCTTTCTGTCTTTACTGTCAATTTAGCCATTGCATGCACAATTATGTCTCTACCTTAGATGTTTCAAAAACCATCATAAACACAATGACAGCAATGGTTTCTGTTTGATGCAATTCTTATCTAAGTCTTTCTATTGAATTTCTAATACTACTTTAACTGGTTATTATCAGACGTTGTGACTCCGTGGTATTCCAAGTTCAATACAAGAACAATGTAATTGCTTGGTGTATCCATTAAAGTAATATTTTCAAAGTCGTCTTGTTTGTGTACCTTTTACAACTTGCAAATTAAAACCACTTTAACTAGTATCTTCATGCATTTCTATTTACTTCAATTGGTTTTTATCAGACCTCGGGACTCCATCTTTCAAGCTTAACATTAAAACTATTTGTTCAGCAGGCGTTTCTTTTACTTGATGTCATTTCTTCAAAGCCTTCTGTAGGTATCATATTTACAATATGTAAATTGAAAACACTTTAACTCAGTGTTTACTTGTTTTCTAGCTATCTGAATTGGTTGCATATTTAATTGTGTTTCCTGTCTTATTTGATGTGATATTATGAAGGCTTATGGTTGTTTAATATTCTAAGTTTCTGTTTGCATCAGTGTTAGCTTTTAACACTTTAAACTGGGTGATTCCATTGTTTTGATTCCAATGTCCAGACGCTCTGGAAGCAAATCTTTGCTTTATCAATAGGGCTTGTTTCTTGGTCAATAACCCATTCCCATTTCAAAGCCTGTGGTGTTTTACAACTTGTGAATAACTGATCTTTATCTCAGAAGCCTGTATTATGCCTACAGCCTGTGTCGCCGAGGCTTTCAGACTTTTAAACCCAGTATGTCATTTATTAATAATTTCAGAAATCTGTTCTTAGTTTCGTGTATTTTTCTGAATCCTGGCTATTCCTTCACAGGATGAGGGACTTCAGTTATGTGGAGAGACTAGGGAAGTTGGGATTGTTCTTCTTAGAGCAGAGAAGGTTAAGGGGAGATTTAATAGAGGTGTTCAAAATTATGAGGGGTTTTGATAGAGTAACTGTTTCCACTGGCAGGAGTGTCAGTAACCAGAGGACACAGATTTAAGACAATTGGCAAAAGAACCAGAGGGGAGATGATAATCATAGACTCATATAGCACAGAAGGAAGCCATTCGGCCCATCGTGCCTGTGCCAGATCTTTGAAAGAGCAATTCAATTGGTCCCACTCCCCTGTTCTTCCCCATAGCCCGGCAAATTTTTCCTTTTGAAGTATATATCCAATTCCCTTTTGAAAGTTACTATTGAATCTGTTTCCATCTCCCTTTAAGGCAGTGCATTCTAGATCATAACTCGCTGTGTAAAAAAAAAAATCTCCTCATCTCTCAGAGGGAGAGATTTGGGGAAGTTTGGTTCTGAGAAGAGTTAAGGAAGTTGGGCTGGCTTTCTTTGCTAAAGAGGAGACTTGACTGAAGTTTTAAAGTTCCTTACCTAAGGAAGGATATACTTACCATAGAGGGAGTGCAACGAAGGTTCATGAGATTGATTCCTGGGATGGCTGGACTGTCGTATGAGAAGAGATTGAGTAAACTAGGCCTGTATTCTCTTGAATTCAGAAGAATGAGAGGGGATCTCATCGAAGCATACAAAATTATTACAGGGCTTGATAGGGTGGATGCTGGGAGAATGTTTCCCTTGGCTGGGGAGCCTAGAACCAGGGGCCACAGCCTCAGGATAAAGGGTAGGCCATTCAGGACTGAGATGAGAAGAAATTTCTTCACACAGAGGGTGGTGAGTCTTTGGAATTCTCTACCGCAGAGGGCTGTGGAGGCTCAGTCATTGGGTATATTCAAAGCAGAAGTCGATAGATTTCTGACTAGCAAGGGCATCAAGGGATATGGCGATAGGGCCGGTGAATGGAGTTGAGGCAGAAGATCAGCCATGATCTCATTGAATGGCGGAGCAGGCTCAAAGGGCCGAATGGCCTACTCCTGTTCCTATTTCTTATGTTCTTATGGATCATGAGGACAACTGACAAAACTGACAATTGTTCAGGGCTAACTACCAGAGGACACAAGTTATAAATTAGGAAAAAAGTGAGAAGTCGCACAACACCAGGTTATAGTCCAACAGTTTTATTTGAAATCACAAGCTTTCGGAGCGCTGCTCCACTTCACCTGACGAAGTAGCAGCGCTCTGAAAGCTTGTGATTTCAAATAAAACTGTTGGACTATAACCTGGTGTTGTGCGACTTCTCACTTTTGTCCACCCCAGTCCAACACCGGCATCTCCGCATCATAAATTAGGAAGTTAGGGATAATAAGGGAGGTGTGTTGAGGCTGCCACGAAATACGAATTAAGACTGAATCCATGTGTGGGAAAACAAAGGCTTTTTAATACAACTGCATGGTCCAAAAAGGCTGAAACAGACTGCTCCCAGAATTCTCTGGAAAAACCCTGAGGCCCCGCCCACTCCTTTTCTCCTGCCTTAAAGGCAAGGTGCTCGATATATTGTCCACGGACGGAAAAGTGGATTATGCCCGTTTAGGTGGCGATCCGCCACACGTGGATTTTTTTTACCTAAAGAGTAATAGAATTGTAGCATAAGAGAATAAAGAAAGGCTTGCATTTATATAGCACCTTTCACGACCTCAGGACGTCCCAAAGCGCTTTACAACCAACTTTTGAAGTGTAGTCACTGTTGTAATGTAGGAAATAAGCTATCAGGAAAGGTCTGAGGCAGACAGTATAAATAGGCTCCAGAGACAATTGGATGTCTTTCTGGAGAGAGAAAGATTGAGAAGCTGGGTATGTCGGGTTGATCGATGAAAAAGGCACAGGCTAGTCTGAGGCTACTGGCTTTTTCCTAATTCCTTATTGCTCGGAGCCTGTATCCCGAGTCTGGAGTTTGCTGATCACAGTTTACTGACGTATATCTTCCATAAATATCAGGAAATAAAGAACCCTTTGTTATCCTTCATCGAATGAATAGACAGCTGTCCGGGCGGCAGGTGAACAAATATCACATCAGGCGAACATGTCAGGTCCGCTTTGTGTGATTTATCGATGTCTACAGCGGGACTGACCTTTTCCTCTTACTGGATCTGATGCCTGCCTTCGTCACCAGAATCTGATTGAAGCTGTGTCGGAGCAGTTTGATAAGGGGGCACTTCTCTGTCCCTGGTTACAGTGTGTACAGTGCGGTTTGGAACAGCTTCGTGAGTAATCCACGATTATTAAATTTCCAAGTATTTAATCAGATTGGCTGTGATATTACAGGACTTGCTGGCACGTCGACAGTTTGTTGGCAGGTGATTTCAGCTGCTTCAGTTACCAGCAGCAGAAGAACATGCATTTATATAGCGCCTTTCATGACCTCAGGACGTCCCAAAGCACTTTGCAGCTAAGTAAGTACTTTTTGAAGTGTAGTCACTGTTGTAATGTAGGAAGCGCGGCAGCCAATCTGCGCACAGCAAGCTCCCACAAACAGCAATGAGATAATGAGCAGATCATCTGCTTTTTTTAAGTGATGTTGGTTGAGGGATAAATGTTGGCCCCAGGACACTGGAGAAAACGCCCAAGCACATTTTCAAATAGTGCCACGGGACCTGAGAGGGCAGACGGAGCCTCGGCTTAACGTCTCATCCGAAAGACGGCCCCCTCCGACAGTCCAGCACTTTCCACAGTGCAGCGCTTCCTCGGCACTGCACTGGGAGTGTCAGTCTGGATTTTTGTGCTCGAGTCTCTGGAGTGGGACTTGGTCCCGCAACTTTCTGACTCAGAGGCGAGGGTGCTACCCCACTGAGCCATGGCTGACACCACCATTAAACCACAGCTAACACCTTCCTATGGGCCTTGGTCCTTCTGTTTGGTTCTTCAGAACAAGTGCAGCCTGGATAAATAAAGTGCCTCACGTCGCACTGACCTTCCCCCTCAGTTTCTTTTCTCCCCTGTCCCACGCTCTGTCACAAGGGGTCTCATCCTCCAGAGGACGTTCTCCACCGATGTTGCGGTGTAACTGGGTGCTGAGAGCACCTTCAAAGTGAGGCTTTTTTTTTATTCGTTCATGGGATGTGGGCGTCGCTGGCAACCCCCGCATTTATTGCCCGTCCCTAATTGCCCTTGAGAAGGTGGTGATGAGCCGTCTTCTTGAACTGCTGCAGTCCGTGTGGTGAAGGTACTCCCACAGTGCTGGTAGGAAGTGAGTTCCAGGATTTTGACCCAGCGACGATGAAGGAACGGCCGATATATTTCCAAGTCAGGATGGTGTGTGACTTGGAGGGGAACTTGGAGGTGGTGGTGTTCCCATGCGCCTGCTGCCCTTGTCCTTCTAGGTGGTAGAGGACGCGGGTTTGGGAGGTGCTGCCGAAGAAGTCTTGGCGAGTTATAGAGTCATAGAGTTATACAGCACAGAAAGAGGCCCTTCGGCCCATTGTGTCTGCGCCGGCCATCAAGCCCTGTCTATTCTAATCCCATTTTCCAGCACTTGGTCCGTAGCCTTGTATGCTATGGTGTTTCAAGTGCTCATCTAAATGCTTCTTGAATGTTGTGAGGGTTCCTGCCTCTACCACCCTTTCAGTCAGTGAGTTCCAGATTCCAACCACCCTCTGGGTGAAAAAGTTTTTCCTCAAATCCCCTCTCAACCTCCTGCCCCTTACCTTAAAACTATGCCCCCTGGTTATTGACCCCTCTACTAAGGGGAAAAGTTCCTTTCTAGCTACCCTATCTATGCCCCTCATAATTTTGTACACCTCAATCAGGTCCCCCCTCAGCCTTCTCTGCTCTAAGGAAAACAACCCCAGCCTGTCCAGCCTCTCTTCATAGCTGAAACGCTCCAGCCCAGGTAACATCCTGGTGAATGTCCTCTGAACCCTCTCTAATGCAATCACATCCTTCCTATAGTGTGGCGACCAGAACTGCACAGAGTTGCTGCAGTGCATCTTATAGATGGTACACACTGCAGCCACGGTGCGCTGGTGGTGGAGGGAGTGTACGTTTAAGGTGGTGGATGGGGTGCCAATAAAGTGGGCTGCTTTGTCCTGGATGGTTACTTGTAAGAAGAAACATTTTTTCCTGATCACCTCCACCAACAGTTGGTTGTTCTTTGGAACTCATAATCCACACAGCACCACAATGTGCCATCTCACAGCACTTTAGTCTGAACCTTGTCCCTTTATGCCCAGCTTGCTGCCTGAGTGAGGGAGTAAGAAATAGCTTGTGTAAGAACTTAATGGAGGGCCAGTAAATTACACGCTTTGTGACTATAACAAATCCCTCTCCAAGACCTGGAGTTTGTCATATGGGAGAAGTACAGATGGTGAAATGCTTGGTTAACACTGCCATCTGGTGGTGACCACTGCGAGTGCAAATGTGTGATCATCGGATGAGGACAGAATCAGACTTGGCTTGATTGTTGACAAGGACAAATCCCTTGGCAATAGCCATATGAAGCATAGCCACTTTAGTGAGGTGTCTGAGGGCACCCAGTGCCCAAGGATCTGTACATTAAAAAGGAGTCCGTGCCAGCTAGTGGTAAGGGAAGAGAAAGAGAAAGCGAGACATTTTGTAATGGTGCAAACCAACTAGCATCTTCCCTATCTGAGGATGGTCGAGGCAATCTAGTGTTGGTGACAAAACTGAATTCCATCTCTGACTGATTTTAAAGTGAATCTCACATAAATATCACTGACCATAGGAACACAGGAGCAGGAGTAGGCCATTCAGCCCTCGAGCCTGCTCCGCCATTCAATTAAATCATGCATTTACCTGCTTTCGCTCCATATCCTTTGATACCCTTACCTAACAAAAATCTATCAATCTCAGTCTTGAAATCTCCAATTGTTTCAGCATACACAGCCTTTTGGGGACGAGAATTCCAGATTTCGACTAACCTTTGTGTGAAAAAGTGCTTCCTGATTACCCTCCTAAATGACCCGACTCTAATTTTAAGATTATGTCCCCTCGCTCTTGATTTCCCCTATCAGAATAAATTGTTTTTCTGTATCTACCCTATCGAATCCTTTTAACATTTTAAACACCTCGATCAGATCACCCTTCAACCTTCCAAAAGAAAGACTTGCATTTCTACATCGTCTTTCACGACCACCGGACATCCCAAAGCGCTTTACAGCCAATGGAAGTACTTTTGAAGGGTAGTCACTGTTGTAACGTAGGAAACGCAGCAGCCAATTTGCGCACAGCAAGCTCCTACAAACAGCAATGTGATAATGACCAGATAATCTGTTTTAGTAATATTGATTGAGGGATAAATATTGGCCAGAACACCGGGGCTAACTCCACCTGCTCTTCTTCAAAATAGTGTCATGGGATATTTTACATCCACCTGAGAGGGCAGACAGGGCCTCGGTTTACATAAGAACATAAGAAATAAGAGCAGGAATAGGCCACTTGGCCCCTCGAGCCTGCTCCGCCATTCAATAAGATCATGGCGGATCTTGGGCTCAAAGCCACTTCCCTGCCCGCTCCCCATAACCCTTCACTCCCTTATCTTGCAAAAATCTGTCTATCTCCACCTTAAATGTATTTAATGACCCAGCCTCCACGGCTCTCTGGGGCAGAGAATTCCACAGATTTACGACCCTCTGAGCAAAGAAATTCCTCCTCATCTCAGTCTAAAAGGGCGACCCTTTATTCTGAAACTATGCCCCCGAATTCTAGATTACCCCACGAGGAGAAACATCCTCTCTGCATCTACCTTGTCGAGCCCCCTCAGTATCTTATATGTTTCAATAAGATCACCTCTCATTCTTCTAAATTCCAATGGGTTTCGGCCCAACCTGCTCAACCTTTCTTCATAAGTCAACCCCCTCATCTCAGGAATCAACCGTGTGAATCGTCTCTGAACTGCCTCCAATGCAAGTATATCCTTCCTTAAATAAGGAGACCAAAACTGTACGCAGTACTCAAGGTGTGATCTCATCAATACCCTGTACAGTTGTTAGCCGGACTTCCCTGCTTTTATACTCCAACCCCTTTGAAATAAAGGCCAACATTCCATTTGCCTTTTTGATTACTTGCTGTACCTGCATGCTAACTTTCTGTGTTTCATGCACAAGGACCCCCAGGTCCCTCTGAACTGTAGCATTTTGTAATCTCTCTCCATTTAAATAATAATTTGCTTTTTTATTTTTCCTGCCAAAGTGGATAACCTCGCACTTTCCCACATTATACTCCATCTGCCAAATGTTTGCCCACTCACTTAGCCTGTCTATATCCCTTTGCAGAATCTTTGAGTCCTCTGCACAACTTGATTTCCCACCCATCTTTGTATCATCCGCAAACTTGGCTACATTACACTTGGTCCCTTCATCCAAGTCATTAATGTAGATTGTAAATAGTTGAGGCCCCAGCACCGATCCCTGTGGCACCCCACTAGTTACTGTTTGCCAACCGGAAAATGACCCATTTATCCGACTCTCTGCTTTCTGTTAGTTAGCCAATTCTCTATCCATGCTAATATATTACCCCCAACTCCGTGAGTTCTTATCTTATGTAGTAACCTTTTATGTGGCACCTTATCGAATGCCTTCTGGAAATCCAAATACACCACATCCACTGGCTCACCCTTATCCACCCTGCTCGTTACATCCTCAAAGAACTCCAGCAAATTTGTTAAACGTGATTTCCCTTTCATAAAACCATGCTGACTCTGCTTGACGACATTATGATTTTCCAAATGCCCTGCTACTGCTTCCTTAATGAAGGACTCCAGCATTTTCCCAGATGTTAGGCTAACTGGTCTATAGTTTCCTGCTTTCTGTCTCCCTCCTTTCTTAAATAGGGGTGTTACATTTGCAGTTTTCCAATCCGCTGGGACCTCTCCAGAGTCCAGGGAATTTTGATATATTGCAACCAATGCATCCACTATCTCTGCAGCCACTTCTTTTAAGGCCCTGGGATGCAGGCCATCTGGTCCAGGGGACTTGTTGTCTTTTAGTCCCATTATTTTACCAAGTACTTTTTCCTTAGTGATAGTGTTTGTCTTTAGTTTCCCCCTCCCTGTGGCCCCTTGATTATCCATTATTGGGATGTTGTTAGTGTCTTCCACTGTGAAGACAGATACAAAATATTTGTTCAGAGTCTCTGCCATTTCCCCGTTCCCCATTATTAATTCCCCATTCTCATCCACTAAGGGACCAACGTTTACTTTAGGTACTCTCTTCCTTTTTATATACCTGTAGAAGCTCTTACTTTCTGTTTAACGTCGCATTCAAAAGACGGCACCTCTGACAGTGCAGCACTCCCTCAGTATTGCATTGGAGTGTCAGCCTAGATTTTTGTGCTCAAGTCTTTGAACCCACAACTTGCTGACTCAGAGGCGAGGGTGCTACCAACTGAGCCACGGCTGACACTATGCAACTCATATTTATGCAACCTGTCCTCAAGATTTAACCCTCTAATCCCCAGTATCATTCTGGCGAATCTGCCTTGCATCCCCTCCAAGGCCAGTATATCCTTCCTGAGGTGTGGTGCCCAGAACTGAAGACAGTACTGCAGATGGGGCCTGACCACGGCTCTATACAACTTTTTTTTTTATTCGTTCCTGGGATGTGGGCGTCGCTGGCAAGGCCAGCATTTATTGCCCATCCCTAATTGCCCTTGAGAAGGTGGTGGTGAGCCGCCTTCTTGAACCGCTGCAGTCCGTGTGGTTAAGGTACTCCCACAGCGCTGGTAGGGAGGGAGCTCCAGGATTTTGACCCAGTGACGATGAAGGAACGGCCGATATATTTCCAAGTCAGGAAGGTGTGTGACTTGGAGGGGAACTTGGAGGTGGTGGTGTTCCCATGCGCCTGCTGCTCTTGTCCTTCTAGGTGATAGAGGTCGCGGGTTTGGGAGGTGCTGCCGAAGAAGTCTTGGCGAGTTGCTGCAGTGCATCATGTAGATGGTACCTACTGCAGCCACGGTACGCCAGTGGTGGAGGGAGTGAATGTTTAAGGCAGTGGATGGGGTGCCAAACAAGCGGGCTGCTTTGTCCTGGATGATGACGAGCTTCTTGAGTGTTGTTGGAGCTGCACTCATCCAGGCAAGTGGAGAGTATTCCATCAGACTCCTGACTTGTGCCTTGTAGATGATGGAAAGGCTTTGGGGAGTCAGGAGGTGAGACACTCACCGCAGAATACCCAGCCTCTGACCTGCTCTTGTTGCCACAGTATTTATGTGGCTGGTTCAGTTCCGTTTCTGGTCAATGGTGACCCCAGGATGTTGATGGTGGGGGATTCGGTGATGGTAATGTCGTTGAATGTCATTTCCTGGCACCTGTGCGGCGCGAATGTTACCTGCCACTTATCAGCCCAAGCCTGAATGTCGTTCAGGTCTTGTTGCATGCGGGCATAGACTGCTTCGTTATCTGAGGAGTTGCGAATGGCACTGAACATTGTGCAGTCATCGGCGAACATCCCCATTTCTGACCTTATGTTGGAGGGAAGGTCATTGATGAAGCAGCTGAAGATGGTTGGGCCTAGGACACTGCACCGAGGAACTCCTGCAGCGATGTCCTGGGGCTGTGATGATTGACCTCCAACCACCACAACCATCTTCCTTTGTGCTAGGTATGACTCCAGCCAGTGGAGAGTTTTCCCCCCGATTCCCATTGACTTCAGTTTTACTAGGGCTCCTTGATGCCACACTCGGTCAAATGCTGCCTTGATGTCAAGGGCAGTCACTCTCACCTCACCTCTGGAGTTCAGCTCCTTTGTCCATGTTTGGACCAAGGCTGTAATGAGGTCGGGAGCCGAGTGGTCTTGGCGGAACCCAAACTGGGCATCAGTGAGCAGGTTATTGGTGAGTAAGTGCCGCTTGATAGCACTGTCGATGACACCTTCCATCACTTTGCTGATGATTGAGAGTAGACTGATGGGGCGGTAATTGGCCGGATTGGATTTGTCCTGCTTTTTGTGGAGAGGACATACCTGGGCAGTTTTCCACATTGTCGGATAGATGCCAGTGTTGTAACTGTACTGGAACAGCTTGGCTAGAGGCGCGGCCAGTTCTGGAGCACAAGTCTTCAGCACGATAGCCAGGATGTTGTTGGGAGTGAATCGAATTGGCTGAAGACTGGCTTCTGTGGTGGTGGGGACCTCAGGAGGAGGCCATGAAGCAAGACTTCCTCTCCTTTGTATTCCAGCCCCCCTTGAGATAAAGGCCAACATTCCAAAGCCTTTTTGTATCTTTCTACTTATTTTAAAAGGTTTGAGTACTTGGACTCCCAAATCTCTTTGCTCCTCTACAGTTCATAGTTTCTCACCATTTAGAAAATACTCTGATTTATGGGTGCAAAGTAAATGACCTCACACTTGCGTTGTCAAACTTTGAAAGCGATGCTGTAGTTAATTTCCAATATTTTCCCTAAATTACAACATTGACTACAATTCAAAATTACTTAATTGGCTGTGAACTGCTTTGGGATGTCCTAAGGTCTTGCAAGGCCCTGTAGGTGTCAGCCGTGGCTCAGAAGTAGCACTCTCGCCTCTGAGTCAGAAGTTTGTGGGTTCAAGCCCCATTCCAGAGAATTGAGAGCAAAATCCAGGCTGGCACTTCAGTGCAGTACTGAGGGAATGCTGCACAGTCGGAAATGCCATCTTTCAGATGAGACATTAAACCGCGGATCCGTCTGCCCTCTCAGGTGGCTGTAAAAGATTATTTTGAAAAAGAGCAGGAGTTCTCGGTGTCCAGGCCAACATTTATCCCTCAACCAACATCACAAAAAAAACCAGATTATTTGGTCATTATCACATTGCTGTTTGTGGGAGCCTGCTGTGTGCAAATTGGCTGCTGCATAGAATGCTGTGGGTTCAACTGAGACCTTGGCTGCACTCTCAAGTGGATGTAAAAGAAAAAGGGAGATCAACTGATGTCCTGGCCGAGATTATTTGGTCATTATCACATTGCTGTTTGTGGGATCTTGCTGTTTGCAAATTGGCTGCCGCGTTTTCTACAATACAGCAGTGACCACACTTCAAAAAGTACTTCATTGGCTGTGAAGCGCTTTGGGACGTCCTGAGGTTGTGAAAGGCGTGATAGAAATGCAAGTTTGTTCTTTCTACATCACACTTGGTGACAGCAAATCACTCCAAATGGTAGAGAGTGCCCCTCAATGAGCAGCATTCATACTTCCCATCGTATCATATTGTGAGAGTCTCTAACCCGCGCCCGGGTGGCCCTGGAGAAGGAGCACGCGGTGTCGGCCAGCACGCATGAGGGCATTCCGCGACCGGTGGGCACCCGGAGTGCATTGTAGGCACTGTAAGTAATATCATGATTTGATTTGATAAGTTTCCTTTAGTTTTATTTATAATTTGGAGTTTATAGTTTGTGCCCCTTTAAAAAAGGGGGGCACTTTTTGTTTAATTTGCTTTGGTTTGGAGACACCTGGGTCATCACTACAGAGACCATTCCATTCAGAAGAGCACAGCCTCTCACCTGAACTTGGTCCAAAGCTGCGGTCGGCCGTTGCTAAGGTCCGTTGCTAAGGCCGGCTCAAAGCCGAGAGCCGGAACCATAGCTGCGCGCCGCGCAGTTCTGGAAGTCGGAAGCGGCGGTGGCACCCGGCGCGTTGGCGGGGTCCGCGGGATATCCGGTCCGTCTGTGTGTGTAGGGGGCGGGGATTTCCAATGGCGCTTTTCTCTGACCGGAAGCAGACGCTGAGCCGGCCGCCGAGAGGAAGGTGAGCGGGCGTGTTTACATCCCGCGGGCCGGGCGGGAGTCACATCCGGTCCCTCGGCGGCCGAGCCGTCAGCAGGCGGTTGGTTCCGCGAGCCTGTGGGCCTAGGCCTCGCCACCTCGCCCTCTCAGTCTGGCGAGCCCCCAGGTTCATCCCATCCTCCGCCGACCCTCCACCCCACGGGCACGGTCCCTGGGTTTGTGCCGCTCAGCCTGCGGCTCAGTGGGTGGCACTCCCGCCTCTGAGTCAGAAGGTTGTGGGTTCGAGTCCCACCCCAGAGACTCGAGCACAAAAATCGAGGCAGACACTCCCAGTGCAGCGCCGAGGGAGTGCTGCACTGTCGGAGATGCCGTCTTGACCAATATTTATCCATCAATCAGCAAAGAAAGAAAGACTTGCATTTATTGTTGCACCTTTCACCACCACCAGACGTCTCAAAACGCTTCACAGCCAATGAAGTATTTTTTGAAGTGCAGTCACTATTGTAACGCAGCAGCCAATTTGCGCACAGCAAGCTCCCACAAACAGCAACGTGATAATGACCAGATAATCTGTTTTTAAGTGATGTTGATTGAGGAATAAATATTGGCCAGGCCACCTGGGGAGAACATACAAAATTCTTACAGGGTAGATGTCTCCCCTGGCTGGGGAGTCTAGAACCAGGGGGTCACAGTCTCAGAATAAGGGGTCGGCCATTTAGGACTGAGATGAGAAATTTCTTTACTCAGATGGTGGTGAATCTTTGGAATTCTCTAACCTCAGAGGGCTGTGGAGGCTCAGTCGTTGAGTATAGCCAAGACAGAGATCGATAGATTTTTGGATATTAAGGGAATCAAGGGATATGGGGATAGTGCAGTTGAGGGAGGTAGGATCAGCCATGATCTTATTGAATGGTGGAGCAGGCTCAAGGGGCCAAATGTCCTACTCCTGCTCCTATTTCTTATGTAACTCCCCTGCTCTTCAAAATAGCGCCATGGGATCTTTTACGTCTACCTGAGAGAGCAGATGGGGCCTCGATTTGACGTCTCATCCGAAAGACGGCACCTCCGACAGTGCAGCACTCCCTCAGCACTGCACTGGAGTGTCAGCCTAGATTTTTGTGCTCAAGTCTCTGGAGTGGGACTTGAACCCACAACCTTCTGACTCAGGTGAAGGGTGCTACCCACTGAGCCACAGCTGACAGAATCAACCTCACTAAAACAGATTATCTGGTCAGTATCACATTGCTGTTTGTGGGAGCTTGCTGCGCACAAATTGGCTGCTGCGTTTCCTACATTACAACAGTGGCTACACTTCAAAAAGTACTTCATTGGCTGTAAAGCGCTTTGGGATGTCTGGTGATCATGAAAGGCGCCATAGAAAAATGCAAGTCTTTCTTTTCTTTGGTCTGCTTCTCCCTGCCTGGGTGAGGAGGGGAAAGGACCAGGTGAAGCTCCCCCTGGACCAGGTGAAGCTCCCCCTGGACCAGAGATCAGAGCAGTTTGGGGCTTTGAAAGATGTCCAATTATTGACCTCCCATAGTAAGTGGTCTGGAAGAGGTGAATATGGGAGACCGAATGACTGCCAGTAAAGGGCGGCTTCAGGACTGATCCCAGGAAAATGCTTCGTCACACAGAGATGGAAGGGAAATAAAAACAGAACAATGCACAGCAGCACAGTCAGCATCTGCACACACAAAAGGAAGGTTGTGCGATTCCATTAAGTCTTTTATAGATGCTGACTTGAGCTGCTGTGCATTTCCAGTTTTTTCTGTTTTTATTTCATATTTACAGCATTTGCAATTTTTCCCATTTTTTAATTTATTTTGCATGATAATGTGGAAGATGAGACCATGGATGATCGAACATCTCTGATTCTATAGTGGTGGGGAGGGGGGGGGGGAAACCCTGGCGTTTTATATAAGAAACATCACTGAGGGGACTGTAGGTTTTCTGGATAGATGAACTAAGATGGCCTTCCTAGCCTGTAATTATCATGTGATCTCCTAACTCAGCACAGACCTAGAATCAAACCTGGTCCGTATGGCACCAGGCACTGAATATACCTCCAGACTGTTGGGGCGTACCCCAGAAAAAAAATAATTTCTCTATCATAACTTATTAATTGTATTATAATAATGTTAGTGTTTCAGTAGCTAATCTAGATTCCTCTCCTGTCACTCTAATACACCAGGGAACTGTAGATAAAAATGCTGAGACATGAGAATCCTGCTGGTGTGATGAACTGTTTGTGCTGAATCAGGATCTAATTAAATCAAGGTGGTTTCCGTTTTAAAGATCCTCAATACAGACATATCTCTTTTGAGGTCTTGAGAAGTGACCAAGGATCTACTTCTCTCTCTCTGAGCTGTTGTCTGTAAACACTTTGATAATCTGCTATAGAGTCATAACGGCACAGAAGGAGGCCATTCGGCCCATCGAGTCCGTGCCGGCTCTCTGGAGCAATCCAGTCAGTTCCATTCCCCCCGCTCTATCCCCGTAGCCTTGCAAGTTTATTTCCCTCAAGTGCCTATCCAGTCTCCCCTTGAAAACATTGAGTGTCTCCGCCTCCACCACTTCCGTCGGCAGCGCGTTCCAGGTCCTCACCACTCGCTGCGTAAAAAAGTTTTCCCTCACATCCCCCCTGTATCTCTTGCCCAAAACCTTAAATCTGACCTCTAGTCCTTGTACCATCAACTAGTGTGAACAGCCTTTCCCCGTCTAGCCTATCCAAACCCATCATAATCTTGTACACCTCTATCAAATCACCCCTCAACCTCCATTGCTCTAATGAAAACAAATCCAGCTTCTCCAACCTGTCCTTGTAGCTAAGATCCCCCATCCCCGGAACCATTCTGGTAAATCTCTGCACCCTCTCAAGTGCCTTCACATCCTTCCTAAATTGTGGTGACCAGAACTGGATGCAATACTCCAGTTGTGGCCTAACCAGCGCTTTATAAAGGTTCAGCATAACTTCTCTACTTTTGTACTCAATACCTCTGTTTATGAAGCCCAAGATCCCATATGCTTTGCTAACCACTCTCTCAATATGTCCTGCCACCTTCAGGGACCTATGCACATTAACTCCCAGGTCCCTCTGTCCCTGCACACTCTTTAAAACTGTGCCATTAAGTGTATATTGCCTCTCCCTGTTCCTTCTGCCAAAATGCATCACCTCACACTTCTCTGTATTAAATTCCATCTGCCACTTGTCTGCCCATTCTGCTAGCCTTTCTATGTCTTGTTGCAGTCGATTGGTATCATCCTCACTGTTTGCCACACCCCCAAGTTTGGTGTCATCGGCAAATTTAGAAATTCTACTGTGCTATATTTCGCAGAAACATTCAGTAGCTCGGGAGAGACATTTGGCCGGGTGTTTGTAGCCCTGCACGGTGCGCTCTCCTGGTACTTGTTATACCGTCTTGGGTACAAAGAAAAATAATGCTGTCTGTTCCCCAGGCTAAGTATGAATTTCTGAGTGTGGACCAAGCCAAGGAAAGACATGGAGGATCCCTCGGAAATCATCCAGAAACTCCACCTCGCAGGCAAAAGCAGGACGATGCAGGAGGATTGTTACGAAAGGATGCAAGTCCCAGTAGTCGAGCAGGTTCTGAGGAAAATTCTGGAGGACTTGTCAAGCGAGAAACTAAAGAGGCACAAAGGATCAGTTGTAGATGATGTAAGGGATTTGTTTCTACAGGCCGACCCTCTCTGGCTTCTCGACAACCGCGGCCAAAGTGACACATCGGACATCGTTCAAATGTACATCGATGTGACTGCCGCTCTGACCCAGTACTCGGCGCTGCCCAGATGCGAGACTGACATCGGCGAGCTGCCGGACAGTGCGTATAACACGATACCCGGCAGGGCCTGCAGCGTGGCCCAAACGTTTCAGCTCCTCCTCAGTAAACTGTCGGCAAGGCCGGAGCATGCGATGTGCAACCTCACCACTGTTTCGCCAGACTCTGTTCTGAACGCCATTTTGCCGCACCTGGTGGTTTTCTGCGGCACGCATTGCCAGGAGAAGCCGTGGACCAACGCAGCGTCTCGGCTGGCGGCCGACGAGCTGCTGGCCGCCACGGTGCAGGCCACGGGCTGCAAGACTGTCACAGAACTCCTGTGTGGGGCACAGGAGGAAGGCAGGGGCGTCCTGGGAGCTGTGTTGCATCTGATGAAACCGCAAATGAACAAGTGAGTCTGAGCCCGTCTTTGCTCGTTCAGCGAGCTGCCCATTTCACCGGGGGGGGGTCACCTCCCTTTGAGAGACCTCCGCTGGAAGGGGGGGGGGGGGGGGGATAGACTAGTAGACTAGGTAACTCCCCCACCACAGGTAGCATTAGTACTGTGTGAGATTCTGTGCTGAGCAGGATTGAGTCTCCATGATGCTGAGTTATCCCCGGTGTCCTGGCCAATATTTATCGTTAAGAGAGATTATCTGGTCATTATCACATTGCTGTTTGTGGGAGTTTGCTGTGCGCAAATTGGCTGCTGCATTTCCTACATTAGAACAGTGACTACATTGGTCTAAAGCGCTTTGGGACGTCTGGTGGTCATGAAAGGTGCTATATAAATGCAAGTCTTTTTTTTTTAGCCACAACTCATGGCATACCCCATGGTCCTGGCAGGAACTGCACACAGCCCTCTCCCCCAGCTCTTAGATCTTCTCACCAGTGGGGTGTGTCATGTCGCTGCACTCTTTTATTTATGCTCCTTCCAATTTTTAATTGAGTGCCAGTAACTGATTTGTGTGTGCAACTTTCTACAGAAACACGTGGAAGTTGAATCCAGCCACAAAACATGTATTTCGGTGGTTGCTGCAGAGGGTGAGGAGGCCCTGGCTGGCTGAGCACCTGGACGCAGTGCTGCCACCGTCCCTCCTCTTCTCAGACGACTACAGGACAGAGAATAAGATTTTGGGCGTGAGGTGTCTCCAGCACATCATTGACAATGTGGTACGTGGAGGCTTGAGTGGGGACTGGGGCTGGGGAGCGGGGGAATCACGTGGAGGCAGGTAGGTGCCACATTGCGGAGAAGTCTGCACGGAGGTGTTTCTGAAAAGGTGTGAAACGTGGCTAACCGAGGGAGTGCTGCACTGTCGGAGGTGCCGTCTTTTAGAGGAGAGGTTAAACTGAGGCTCCCATCTGCCTGTTCGAGGTTTCTGTGGATGTAAATGATCCCACGGTACGATTTGAAGAGCAGGGAGTTCTCCCAGTATCCTGGCCAACATTCATCTTATTCACTGTTTGTGGGACTTTGCTGTGTGCAAATTGTCTGCTGCATTTACCTACAGAACAGTGACTGCACTTCAAAAGTCATTAATTGGGTTTGAAGCACTTTGGCATGTGTTAAGATGCTTTATAAATACAAGTTCTTTCTTTCCTAAACTGAAGGAATGTCCCTTTCACCTGCAATGAGACACAAACCATCTATTAGTGCATTTAATGAGAATTGCATTGTGTGTAGACCTGATAATGGGGTTTGGGCAGGTGGCTGTTCAGTGGAGAGTAAAGACGAGTTCAGGAGACAATTGAATTTACTGCTGGAGAGAGAAGGGATTGAGGACGATAACGAGAAGGTGGGTCTATTAACAAGGACATTGTTGGGCCCAATAGTCTTTCTCTTCCTAAAACTTCTACGTTCTGTGCTGGTGCACCAGACTGGGAGGGTTTGAACGGGTGTCTCTGTGCCTGACCGCTTTATGTTCTCTGTTTCAGCCTGCTGCAGAACTCCTGCAGTATAACCGGGCACAGGTGGTGTACCACGCTCTCTACAATCACCTGTACACTCCTGAAGCTTCGCTCATTCAGGTGAGTGATGTCCGTGTCCTCTCGGAGCCCAGGTGCCTGTCTCCAATTATCCTAACGGGCCACATTAACGTCAGGCCAGCAGTTACAGGCTCACAATTTGCAAATCTTCCCAGAATATCTGTTAATTTGCGCAGGATAGAAACAAGACTGTGAGTCCCGAGTCCTGTTTGTGATGAACAGTCTGCGGATTGCACAGGTAAATGGATAGTCGGCGACGAGCAGCGCCACATGGTGGAGAGACTGAACTGTTTTCCCCATGTTAGGAGCTCGTTCCAAGATCCACATTGCTCAGTAAGGAGCTGCTGTCACAGAGTGGCGAGGGTGATTTTGCCTCCTCCTCTTCCTCTCTGACTGTGCCAGTAATTACAGACCCAGGACTTGTCACCTATCCAGTCCCTGTTAGTTCAGCCCACGGCCTGCACTGGCAGACAACGTCTAAACTGTACCTCCATCTGACTGGCACAGTCCTTGCTTTACAGGCCACATTTCAACAGGACCTTCATTGCCCCTATATACATTGGCGATACAGGAATCAGTCCCCCTGGAGACCAGTTCTGATGAAAGGTCATCGACCTGAAACGTTAACTCTGTTTCTCTCTCCACAGATCCTGCCTGACCTGCTGAGTATTTCCAGCATTTTCTGTTTTTATCCCTGGAAACTAACTGTGCGAGTGCTGCTGACAGTTCTGGACCTGCAGCGAATGAGAAATGGCACGGGAGACGATGTCACCAGTAACCGCTCCCTTCTCTGTTTCAGACCGTGCTGTCCTGCTTGCTCGACCTCCTCCCGCTTCTGGAGAAACCGCACGTCACCCGAGGACAACAGAGAGCGAACCGCTACGACAAAGTGTTCTGCCTGATTCTCACCCACATGGAGGTCGAAGACAAGATCCCTCTGCGGAGAGTGTACGCCAAGCATCTGCCCGTCTTCACCGAGAGGTTAGCACGCTGTTTGATCAGCAGCGTCACTGTTAGATCACGCTGGTCCCCGTGGTGTCGCCCCAGGGAAGCAATGCACACTCCTGCCACCTCGCACCTTGTCACATGCACATGGACGCCCCCCACCCCCAAATTGTTCAGAGGCTCTATGCATCACTCAGTGTGGTCCTGAGTCATACAGACCATGTTTGATAAGAGTCAGCTGATCTCAGCTTACTGGTGGGAGTCACAATCAGTCTCGACGCCCTTGGGCTGGGCTAGGGTGGAAATCAGATATGGTTCCCACTCATTACCTAGTGACCCTGCTGCAAAGTGCGTGTTCAGATGCTGGGTGAGTGCAGGATGGGGGCTGAGCTATAACTCCCTTTGCGATTGAACAGCCGACTCGTTTTTCACTCACTGGGCTCATTCCTCAACATGTGGGCATGGACCAGAGTGGCCAACACCGAAACTGTGCCCCAGGAGCGAGTCAACATTTCAGGAGGATAAGAATTACAGGTGGCTAACTCACACAGCAGAACACCACAGACATGTCTCTCTTACTCAGCACACAGGACCACCAGGGTACAGATCACTGAACCCTCTTGTCTGCTTCTGTTGCCAGGCTCGGCATTCTGGTTGTTCGGCACTTGAAGCGGCTGCAGAGGGTGATTCTCGGATACCTGGAGGTGTATGACGGACCCGAGGAAGCTGCCAGGCTCTGTGTTCTGCAGGCGTTCCAGAGCATGATCCAACAGGCCTGGCCCAGGTACGACTGAAAGTAAGGTGAATCCGTGAGATTAGTGCACGTTGCTGAGATTGTTGCACATCATCAATCTTTTCATTTAGCCTTTATTACAAAAGGATTGGAATACAAGAGTAAAGAAGTCTTACTGCAATTATACAGGGCCATGGTGTGACCACACCTGGAGTATTGTGTTTTTGGTCTCCTTACCTAAGGAAGGATATACTTGTCACAGAGGGAGTGCAACGAAGGTTCACCAGACTGATTCCTGGGGTGGGGATAATTGTCCTATGAGGAGAGATTGAGTAGACTAGGCCTATATTCCCTAGCGTTTAGAAGAATGAGAGGTGATCTCATTGAAACATATAAAATTCTTACAGGGCTTGACAGGGTAGATGCGGGGAGGATGTTTCCCCTGGCTGGGGAGTCTAGAAGCAGGGGTCAGCCATTTAGGAATGAGATGAGAAATGTCTTCACTCAGAGGGTGGTGAATCTTTGGAATTCTCTACCCCAGAGGGCTGTGGATGCTCAGTCGTTGAGTAAATTCAAGGCAGAGATCGATATATTTTTGGATATTAAGGGAATTGAGGTATATGGGGATAGTGCAGGAAGGTGGAGTTGAGGTAGATGATCAGCCATGATCTTATTGAATGGCGGAGCAGGCTCGAGGGGCCGAATGGTCTACTCCTGTTCCACTCCTGTTCCTATTTCTTACGCTTTTTTTCTCCCCCCCCCCCCGCCCCCCGCCCCCGGTTGAACAGAATGTCCATGAGGCTGGAGGTTTTGCTCAAATCCTTACTCAAGTTCATATACGATGTGGCAACTGACCAGAGCCCGACACCACCGCGAGTGAGGGAGGAGCTGTTGCAGGACGCCACCCGCTGTCTGATTCTGCTCAATCGCTGCTGTGAACGCAAAGTGACGGTAAGATAGTGTCCGCTGATCCACCAGCAACATTCCTTTAAGCCGCGCGGCTCTCTGGATCTCCCGCGCAGCCGGCTCTTCAATGGCAAAAATCCGCGCGTGTGCGGTATTTTGAATGGGCCGCGCAGTCCCTTAAAGGGGCCACGCACCCCCAAAAAATTAAGGGGAGCGTTGTCCACCAGCAGTTTTAATTGGGGAGTGGGAGCTCCTGGCTAATATTCCCCCCCACTCAACCAATTGCACCAAAACCCAGATTAACTGTCGCTACCTCCAACGCCGCATTCCCAGGCAAACCGTTCCAAATTCAGTCACAGCACTCTTGACAAAACCACTGTTCAATCGAGTCTTTCAAAATGCATCATTTTTATTCGAAGATAAACACAGTCTACTTAGCAAAGAATTTTAAATACTGAAATAACTGCATTGATTTCACAGACCAGGGTTCCAGTTCACTGTGCTCCGTGGCCCCTGCCTGCAAAAATCTGTACGCTCAACTTTCCTCTCCGGAGGGCTTCCGCTAATGCCGCCGGGGCGAGCCTGAGCAGCCTCGTCGGAGAGCGGGCTTTAAGGAAGCTAAGATGGGGGTTCCCACGTCCTACCGCTTCAGGGGACAGTGCTGTGAAATGCCACTGAGCTGCAGCGTCCAGCGCGCGCCCCTGTTCCGAGTCGCCGCAGCGGGGAACTGACGGACTTTACTGTCTCTCACACTCTCTTTAGGTTCTCCTGGAAGGAGTGCGCCAGAGCTGCGAGAACGCAACCGTGCTGGACTGTCTGCAGAGGGTGCAGCAAGACGTTTAACAGTCACCGAGAGAACTGTAACTGTACAGAACCTTAATAAACACAAGCAAAACTTCACCGTCTCCGAGTGCATCCTCATTGCAAGTCTACAGCAAAGCCAGCTGTTCAGGATAAACTTAGCGAGCTGGACCCAGGCATGGGGATTAACACTGCAACTGGTTTAACATGTTTGTTCACCCCCTCTGCTCAGGCTCAGCAGTGTTGTCGCTGGGTTGCAGTCAGCCGTAACTCAGTGCCATCACTTTCGCCTCTTGAGTCAGAAGGGTTTAAAGCAAGCTGGGCTATTGGGTTGAATGTCTACAGGTAATGGGGGAGTCCCAATTGAAATGAGTCTCGGCTTGTACTGACTGGACTGAAAGTCCCTAGGATTTGGCACCAATTGGTAGTTGAGACACAAGGGTGGGCCAAATGAAAACTAGTGATGCCGCACCCTTGAGGTGGTAATTGTTTTTATGAGGGTGATGTTAGGTCACATTGGGGGGGGGGGGGGGGGGGGGGGGATGCTTCTTGCTGTGCTGGACCTGATTTTTGGTTAATCTATAGAACAGGCTTCCTCAGGAGATGGTGGAAGCTGTTGGTATTGATTGATTCAAACACAAATTAAGATAGATTTCTTTCAGAACACAACATGTTGGGATCCAGTCTGAGTAATTTGAGACTTGACGTGGTGAGGAGGAAACAGGTGACTTTGGACCTATGGTTCCCAAAGCTCTTCACCTCGTGCCTGGGTCTATTGTAGACTCATTGATAGAGATCAATTGGCATGATTAAGCAACAACTTCATTATTATTGTATCATGCGACTACCAGGATGGTTTAGCAATTCCTACATTCCTATTTGCTGCCCTTGTCCCAGGTATTCTGCTGTGGCTCAGTGGGTAGCACAACTGCTTCTGAGTCAGAAGGCTGTGGGTTCTAAATCCCACTCCAGAGACTTGAGTACAAAAATCTAGGCTGACACTCCAGTGCAGTATGGAGCGAGTGCTGCACTGTCGGAGGTGCTGTCTTTTGGACGAAACGTTAAACCGAGGCCCCGTCTGCTCTCTCAGGTGGAAGTGAAAGGTCCCATGGCATTATTTCAAAGAAGAGCAGGGGAGTTCTCCCTACTGTCCTGGCAAATATTAATCCCTCAAATCAACATTACTAAAACAGATTATCTGGTCATTATCACCTTGCTGGGCGCAAATTGGCTGCTGCGTCTCCTACATTACAACAGTCACTACATTTCAAAAAGTACTTAATTGGCTGTAAAGCGCTTCAGGACATCCTGAGGTCGTGAAAGGTGCTATATAAATGCAAGTTCACACTACATCTCGCAGTAGAGCAATTCCACATTCTGTCCTTCCAAACCACAGTTATGTGTGGAAGGGGCAGCCTGAGCTGTAGAACTGTAGGATGAAATACTGATGGTACAGGGCTGCCACTGGGTGTGGGAGCAGTTGGCGATGTAATGCACACTGTTGCTGCGGGTTGGTTTTGGCACGACTTTCCCAAAACTCTAAATAAGCTCAGTGCAAAGTGACTCCTCCCATCCTGCACTCACCCAACAAGGATACTGTTACCAATCAGCGTGAACAGAAATAGAGATTGGGGAAAATAGGGTGGCAGGTTCCTTTCATAAGGGTCTGGGTTCAAAACCAGCCCACACCAAGGACCTGTGTGAGATGGATTGTTCACTGAAGGAGCCAAACTAGGTTAGCAAAATGCAGAAAAACACTCCAAACGACTTGCATTTATATAACACCTTTAACGTAGTAAAACGTCCCAGGGCGCTTCACAGGAGCGTTATCAAACAAAATTTGACACTGAGCCACATAAGGAGATATTAGGACAGGTGCTTGGTCAAAGAGGTAGGTTTTCAGGAGCGCCTTACAGGATGACAGAGAGGCGGAGAGGTTTAGGAAGGGAATTCCAGAGCTTAGGGCCTAGACAGCTGAAGGCACGGCCGTTAATGGTGGAGCGAAGGAAAATTTTTTAAAAAGCCAGAATTGGAGGAGCGCAGAGATCTCAGAGGGCTGAAGGAGTTTACAGAGGGGCGAGGCCACAGAGGGATTGGAGCACAAGGATGAGAATTGGTACTGCCAGTGGAGGTTCTCTTAGGGCCTGATATCAATGCACAGAAGAGGGCCTTTAACTCTGAATCTAACTGCACTGTACCTGACCTGGGAGAGCTCGATGACACTGAATGCTAAAAAGAGAGAAGTTTCCCAACTCCAGCATGGCTGTACTGTACCTCTCCTGAGTGTGGTGACTCCTTGCTGGGGTACAGTACCACAGGCGACAGGCACCCTCCACTACCTCACCCTATTGAAATGCCCAAGCCTAGGCAGAGTGTTGGCGGGCTATTGGACCAGAAGGTACAGCCCAACGCTGCCCTCCTTCGTGTAGCTGTAGCAACCACTCCAACCCTCTCCCAAAACACCAGTTCCTCCACTAAGCACAGAGCAGGGGCTCAACGTGGGATATTGGTCTGAGAGACTTGGTAATAGACCAGACACAGCATTTACCTGCTGATCCACTGAGAAGTCATTTGAAAAGGATGTCGAAGACCGTGAGAATTCTCTAAATGTACCTGACAGCACCTCCCAAACCCGTGACCTCTGCCACCTAGAAGGACAAGGGCGGCAGGCGCGTGGGAACACCACCACCTCCAAGTCACACACACCATCCTGAATTAGAAATATATATCGGCTGTTCCTTCATCGTCGCTGGGTCAAAATCCTGGAACTCCCTCCCTAACAGCACTGTGGGAGCACCTTCACCACACGGACTGCAGCAATTCTAGAAGGCGGCTCACCACCACCTTCTCAAGGGCAATTGGGGATGGGTAATAAATGCCGGCCTTGCCAGCAATGCCCACATCCCAGGAACGAATTAAAAAAAAAAATCTCACCAGGCTGTCAGTCGCAGTCTGGGGTCAAGCAGTAACTCTTTGTCAGTCAGTGGCATAGCTTTACAGTGTGGAGAGATCTCGACTGCGACACAGGTAGTGCTGACAAACTGGACGCTAATTACTGGAAGACTTTTCTAAAACTATATGCGCACTGTTCAGTCACATCCTTTATTCATAGTTTTATACAAGTGGGGCTGATCAAGACTAAAGGGGTAAACATAAAGCTGCAGTCACACTGTAAGAATGTTTAAAAATGGTTCGAGCTTTCCTCGGTCAAGGCCGTGATACCCGCCACGGAGTCCGTGAAAGCTACTTTGCTTTAAGACGTCTGTCCAATGGAGTTAGCGTCCGCTCCTCACCGTCAGTACGGCCAACGCTTCAACCGAAGCTGTCACGTGCTGCTCGCTTTGGCCGCTGGCTCCGTCTCCTGCTCGTATTCGATTTCCACGAACGGCCGCTTCTTCCGGGCAGGGCCCTTCACCGGCGCTTTGCCCTTCGATTTGGAGGTTTCGTTCTCCAGCTCCTGCTCTTCCGCGTCACTGGATTGCTCCTGTTCCTCCTCGCTGTCCCCCTCTAGTTTGTCCATTTCCTTTGTGTGTGTGAGAAAGACCAGTTTCAGTCAGTTACACCAGCTGATAACAGCAACCTGACTGTAAGCGCTGCCCTAATGGGTACACGCACTGCTGTATTCCCGCGCGCACATTCCCGCCCCAGCTGGGTGGCTGGTCAAAAGCTGCGTCGAGTTTTCCCATTTGATTTTTATCCCCCCCCCCCACCCCCCTTCCCTTGAAGGCTCTCGATGGGATACAGTTCCACGGGCAGCACTCTCCCTCCGGTACCTCATCCAAGTGGTTACTCCTCACATGTCAACCAAAACAGGCTACTGGACACGAGAGGCATCAGAGCTGAGCTTCATCCTGATGTCCACACACGCGCTTTCCAACAGGCGCCACCCAACGTCCCCTGTAAGCTGCATGGCCGCGCAGCTCTCTGCCAGTCCCGCGCAGTCCCTTAAAGGGGCCGCGCACCCAAATAAACAAGAGGGAACATTGGCGCCACCTGGTGGCGATCAGAAGCAGGAACGCAGGCCAATCAGAGGAGCCTCAACTGAGATCAGCTAGCTTTGCACTGGACAGGGACCTCCTGGGCTGATTGCTGCACTGGGCGGTGCATCATGTACATTATCAATGGAACCATTTCTTTCAGTATGTTTTGTCAGAATAAACCTGATTAACAGGGGGGGTTTATTACATCAGGCACTGGCTTTTAATATTGGTACCTCAAGGCAAATCTAACCCAGACTGATGGGGGTAAAAATCTCCTCGGTCAATTGGCTGGAAGCCACGTCACTACGCGGTACCTCAGCTTGGATATCCAACGACAGACAGCACTTACCCGCTGAACTACTGGGGAATTCATTCGGAAAGGATCGGTGTTCCATTCCCCTCTCCGTAACTCCCTGTTCCAAAATTAAAAAGAATGGAGGCCCCATAGAGCCGAATGCCTCATTACCTCAAAGTCACTCAGGTCACTCTCGTCCACCTCGTCACCCTCCACATATTCCACCTGCCCAACGTCCTGCCGAGAGAGAGAGAGAGAAACCCGTTACAAAGGGAAGAAAAGCAATGGCCAAGTGCTGCTGGAACTCTCAGTAACTCCACCACATCCCCCAACACCTCATTTGGGAGGTCAGATGGTTTGAAAGCTTGGGACAAATCACTGACTTGCCACAAGTGTGGATATGGCGACACTGTTTGAGCTACATGCACTAATTTCAGTAAAAAACGCCTTGTACACACTACAGTGAGTGCAAGCAGGCTACTGGACACGAGAGGCATCAGAGCCGAGCTTCTGAACAAACATCTACCACCGTTCAGTGCAAAACTTTACAGCCTCTCTTTCACCAAAGTTTGGAATTCTGGCATGAATTTATCCGAGACGATGCCTCTTACTGCAGCTTCGAGGTTTCTGATCAGCAGCGGTGACTTCACCAGAGTGATTGCTGAGAATGTTGACTCGCACAACGAGACAGGCCAGACCCCCCACCCAACCTGTTCTCCATCCCCCCCCCCCCACCCAACCCGTTCTCCATCCCCCCCCCACCCACCCCGTTCTCCATCCCCCCCCACCCACTCTCCATCCCCCCCCCCCGCCAACCCACCCGCTCTCCTAGACCCCCCCCTGCTCTCCCTCCAGACCCCCAACCCGCTCTCCATTCCCCCCCACTCTCCCTCCAGACCCTCACCCGCTCTCCATTCCCCCCCCCCACCCTCCACCCGCTCTCCATTCCCCCGCTCTCCCTCCAGACCCCCCCAACTCGCTCTCCATTCCCCCCCCACCCCACCCCACTCGCTCTCCATTCCCCCGCTCTCCCTCCAGACCCCAACTCACTCTCCATTCCCCCGCTCTCCCTCCAGACCCCCCCAACTCGCTCTCCATTCCCCCCCACCCCACCCGCTCTCCCTCCAGACCCCCCCCGCCGCCCTCCCTCCCAACTAAACAGCACTCAAATGTTATCGGACACGAGTGTGGATGATTTTGTTTTCTGTCGGTACTTACTTCGTCCTCTTCCTCCGAGGAATCGGTCTCGCTCTCTTCATCCTGTCGCTCCAGTGCTTTGTCAAAAGCGTGGATGGGGAAGTTGTAGATATCTTCATACTGGCGGGAGAGAAAGGCATTACTAACTCATCAGAGCGAGAGATCCCCGGGGGTACACCCTCGGCAGCAACAACCTCCCCCGCCCACAGCTCAGCTCGATCCTCCAGCCGAATGTGGAGGGAGTGACGGATTAATCCGGCCCGTCAGTGGGGCTAAAACTTGGCTCCCCGATACCATCTGTGCCTGCTAAAGCTGGACATTCCCCAGCACATGCACGGAAATAACAAAGCAACCCCAAAGCCTTTCCACCATCTACAAGGCACAAGTCAGGAGTGTGATGGAATACTCTCCACTTGCCTGGGTGAGTGCAGCTCCAACACACAAGAAGCTCGACACCATCCAGGACAAAGCAGCCCGCTTGATTGGCACCCCATCCACCACCTTAAACATTCGCTCCCTCCATCACCGGCGCGCCGTGGCTGCAGTGTGTACCATCTACAAGATGCACTGCAGCAACTGGCCAAGGCTTCTTCGGCAGCACCTCCAAAACCCGCGACCTCTTCCACCTAGGACAAGGGCAGCAGGCGCATGGGAACACCATCACCGACAAGTTCCCTTCCAAGTCACACACACCATCCTGACTTGGAAATATATCGCCAATCCTTCATCGTCGCTGGGTCAAAATCCTGGAACTTCCTCCCTAACAGCACTGTGGGAGTACCTTCACCACATGGACTGCAGTGGTTCACCACCTTCTCAAGGGCAACTAGGGATGGGCAATAAATGCTGGCCTTGCCAGCGACGCCCACATCCCCTAAGCGAATTTAAAAAAAACATAATTTAACCGGTTCATCAATCATCGTGATTCCCCAATACTCCCGCCACAGCTAGCTGTAACCATAACGTGTTAAGCGCCCCATACTAGCGTCCAGTATGCTCCCCCCACCAGCTACACAAAAGGGTCAGTGTCTTGTTGTGACCTCAGATCCCAGCCCATGAACCGCAGCTGCTCACCGTCCCCTGCTTGAGTCGCTCCAGCAGTTCCTTCTCGATGGCGTTGTCCAGCTGAGCTGCAATCAGAGCCTTTTCCTGTAAGGAAACAATGACAGTCAGACTCTGCTACATTGCAGCCTCCTGCCCCCCCCCCCCCCCCCGCCTCCAGCACAGAAACCACCTGCTCCAACCAGCGGGCACTAATAAATGCCAGCTGCTGACTCCTTTCACTCAATTCAGACCATGGAAGGACATCGAAGCTTTGGAAAGGGTACGGAGGAGATTTACGAGAATGGCACCAGGGATGAAGGACTTCAGCTATGTGGAGAGACTGGAGAAGCTGAGATTGTTCTTGGAGCAGAGAGGGGATTTAATGGGGGTGTTCAAACTCATGAAGGGGTTTTGATAGAGTAAATAGGGAGAAACTGTTTCATACATAAGAAATAGGAGCAGGAATAGGCCACTTGGCCCCTCGAGCCTGCTCCGCCATTCAATAAGATCATGGCTGATCTTGGGCTCAAAGCCACTTCCCTGCCTGCTCCCCATAACCCTTCACTCCCTTATCTTGCAAAAAATCTGTCTATCTCCACCTTAAATGTATTTAATGACCCAGCCTCCACGGCTCTCTGGGGCAGAGAATTCCACAGATTTACGACCCTCTGAGAGAAGAAATTCCTCCTCATCAGTTCGAAAAGGGCGAACCTTTATTCTGAAACTATGCCCCCCGAGTTCTAGATTTCCCCACGAGGGGAAACAGCCTCTCTGCATCTACCTTGTCGAGCCCCCTCAGTATCTGATATGTTTCAATAAGATCACCTCTCATTCTTCTAAATTCCACTGGCAGGAGGGTCGGTAACCAGAGGACAGAGATTTAAGGTAATGGACAAAAGAGCCAGAGGGGAGAGGAGGAGAATGTTTTTTTTTTACGCAGCGAGTTGTTGTGATCTGGAATGCGCTGCCTGAAAGGGCGGTGGAAGCAGATTCAATAATAACTTTCAAAAGGGGAATTGGATAAATACTCGAAGGGGAGAAAGTTGCAGGGCTGTGGGGAAAGAGCAGGGTGAAGTGGAACTAATTGGAGAGCTTTACCAAAGAGCCAGCACAGGCCCGATGGGCCGAACGGCCTCCCTCTGTGCTGTAAGATTCTATGTCATGTTGTGTTCACTTAAATAAGATGGTATCCAACGTGCTGAGCAGTAGGGGTGGCAGCGGTGGTTTCCAGTGACTGGGTCAGGCAGGAGCACCCTGTCATACTAATGACGAGAAAGGGTGTTGGAGATCCTGAAGGCATTGGGACAGCATTGAGATTTCTCCCAGCATCAGTCCATGCCACCGGCGAGAGATGCTCAACGCCCGCTCATTCCGAGTCAGGCCCATCGGCCAAATCACGCGCAAGCGCAGGAATATCTTTACCTCTCTCCGGCTCTCTCTCCGTTCCACCTTCTTGCTTAAAGGTACCAGCTTCCTCCTAAAAAGAGAAACACAGGCAGTTAGCCTGCGGGTAAGGGCCAGTTCCCCTCCCCTCCCCCCCCAGCCATCCCGCCTCCAAGTGCTACACAGCACAGCAGAGCAGAGCACCGACCACCCAGTGCGGTTAATGTCAACACCCTGGTGACCAGGGCATCAGTCTTTTCATTTTCATCCGGAGGGTTATTTTCGGGATACTCCAGGGTCTGATCCTTTAAACAACGGCCCAGCTCACAGTGCTGCACAAGCAATGTGGTTGTGGCTCAGATAAAGACAGCTCTTGCCTCTGTGGGAGGAATCCTATGTTGCATCCGGATTTAAATGTTGCCCCCCTCCCCCTTGCTCACAATGTTCCCTTTAAGCTGCCCGGCCGCGCAGCGGTCTTGAGGCTGTGCGCAGCCGGCCTTTAAATGGAAAAACCACGCTTGCGCGGAATTCTGAATGGCCCGCGCAGCCCGTTAAAGGGGCCGCGCAGCCCAATAAATATTAGAGGGAACATTGGCTGCGTAACCCTTTTTTGTTTTTTGGAGCCTCGAGCGCTGGGAGATATTAGCAATAATTTCTGGAGGTTGCGGTAACACCGAGCGGTGGTGAGCTCCGACGGACCCGACGTCGGTAGATCCGAGCCCCCACCTCGACATGCCCAGCTCCGGTCGTCACTTCTGGACTCTCACTGACGAAGGCGCTCCCTTTCACCTCGGGTGATCGTCTCCTTCGAGCTCCCTCCCGCCCCCAAAACGACAGCCCTAAACTGCCGTCAGTAGTTTTGTCTTCGCTCCGATTAAACAAAGACCCAGACTCGCGCCACGCTCCAAAAATCAAACTTACTGTCTCTTGAGCGTGAGCTTGCGGATGCGGATCAGGTACTGGGTGATCTTGGTGAAACGCTGCTTGCACTTGTGTCTGATGAAGCGGGGCCAGTAGATGAGCTGCTCGTCAATCTGCTCCAGAGCTCTCTCATAATTCTTACTTAACTTTACCTGCAAAATATTATGGGGGGGAAGATGTTGAGTGTCTCGACCTTGGAATTAAGGGCATGAGCTCAAACCATTCCCTTCAAACAAATAAATCAGTAAAAATTCTACGTGCAAAACGCAACTAATGCAAGAGGCACAAGTGGACGATGCAGGAACAGCTCCCACCAGGTGTCGCCTGAGGATTTATTTTACGTGAGCAGCTCCAACAACACTCAAGAAGCTCGACGCCATCCAGGACAAAGCAGCCCGCTTGATTGGCACCCCATCCACCACCTTAAACATTCACTCCCTCCACCACCGGCGCACCGTGGCTGCAGTGGGTACCATCTACAAGATGCACTGCAGCAACTCGCCAAGGCTTCTTCGGCAGCACCTCCCAAACCCGCGACCTCTTCTACCTAGAAGGGCAAGGGCAGCAGGCGCATGGGAACACCACCACCTCCAGGTTCCCCTCCAAGTCACACACACACCACCCTGACTTAGAAATATATCGGCCGTTCCTTCATCGTCGCTGGGTGAAAATCCTGGAACTCCCTCCCTAACAGCACTGTGGGAGCACCTTCACCACACGGACTGCAGCGGTTCAAGGCAGCGGCGGCTCACCACCACCTTCTCAAGGGCAACTAGAGATGGGCAATAAATGCCAGCCTTGCCAGCGACGCCCACATCCCATAAACTAATTTAAAAAAAAGTCTGTAGCAGTAACAGCGCCCAGATGTACCTCATGTATCTATCAAGGCTCATGAATCTTATCCCTTGTGCTCCTCACACGTGTACTATTCCTCATTCACCGCCGGGCGTGTTATTCCTCATATACCTCAAGCCTGTTATTTTCTACTCTCACTCCTGTATGTTAAGTGATCTCGCAGTGCAGTCATGATAGTGAGCAGTACAAAGTGTTCTGAATGATTAAATGCCTCCAGGATCAGATACAACAAGCAAGGAGAATATTACACCAGGAGGGATTTCACTAACAGATACCCTGGTGGGTTATTAGCAACCAGCATTGCATACGTGTGAAAGAGCAAGACTATTAGGCCAGTTATAAGGTTTCAGGCTCGTACAGTCAGTCGGTGCTTACCCTCTCCCACATGCGAGCTGGAAAGGCAGCTCGTTCGATTGTCTTCATGTACAGGAAACACTGACCTGCAGGATGCAAAATAGCAAGTTTAGCTCGTGGAGAACCTGTGACAGGCAGACCCACCCCCCCCCCCATTGTCACCCCAACGGGAGGAGGCGGGCAAACCCACCCCACAGAGTCATCCCGAGGAACAAATTCACACCCTCAATTCAGGCGAGGAACAGAGATCAGCAAACTCACCCCTGCATCATCGCAAGGAATGGGGCAATGATAACTTTGCTTTGATTTTCCTGGCCGATTTAGTTGGTACAGCAGCTTCTATACATTGATTTGCGTTTAGCAGAACAGCGTAAGTTAGCAGGTGTTTAGCTGGGGTGACAACCATTACACATAATTACATAGACATTACAAAACAGACACAGGCCGTTCAGCCCAACCAGTCCACGTTGGTGTTCATCTCCAGTAGTCCGAATCCCTTGTACCCTCCCTAATCCCACCTATCTAAACTACTCTTCAAAGTTGACATGGTCTCTGCTTCAGTCACACAGAGGGACCTGGGTGTCCTTGTACACCAGTCACTGAAAGCAAACATGCAGGTCCAGCAAGCAGTTAGGAAGGCAAATGGTATGTTGGCCTTCATTGCAAGAGGATTTGAGTACAGGAGCAAGGATGTCTTACTACAGTTATACAGGGCCTTGGTGAGACCACACCTGGAGTACTGTGTGCAGTTTTGGTCTCCTTACCCAAGAAAGGATATACTTGTCATAGAGGGAGTGCAGCGAAGGTTCACCAGACTGATTCCTGGGATGGCAGGACTGTCGTATGAGGAGAGATTGGGTCGACTAGGCCTGTATTCACTAGAGTTCAGAAGAATGAGAGGGGCTCTCATTGAAACGTATAAAATTCTGACAGGGCTAGACAGAATGGATGCAGGGAGGATGTTTCCCCTGGCTGGGGGAGTCTAGAACGAGGGGTCACAGTCTCAGGATACGGGGTAGGACATTTAGGACTGAGATGAGGTGACATTTCTTCACTCAGAGGGTGGTGAACCTGTGGAATTCTCTACCACAGAAGGCTGTGGAGGCCAAGTCACTGAATATATTTAAGGAGATAGATAGATTTCTTGACACAAGGGGTATGGGGAGAGAGCGGGAATATGGTATTGAGATAGAGGATCAGCCATGATCATATTGAATGGCGGAGCAGGCTCGAAGGGCCGAATGGCCTACTCCTGCTCCTATTTTTCTATGTTCACATTTGACCTGTGATGTAACAGGAATGCGGCTTAAAGTTTGCAATGTGAGGGTGGAAAGGTTGTTCGAGATGGGGGAACAGGCTGCTTACCTTTCTCCTCCTTGATGGTTGCATACTGACTGTTGGCCAGAGGACAGGACGAACGGTTACACAGACCTGTGATATTGAACTCGTTGCGACAGAAATCCTGCGTTTTCGTTCTGCAGGTAAAAGGGCCAACATTAAAAGATTAATGAAATGTTTGACATTTGTTTGTTTTTAAAAAGCATGTGTCAAATATCCCAGACATTTCAGAGAATCGGCTAGTGATGGGTATGGGACGGGCAACCTCTGCCCAATCTGAGTGGAGCCTCCCATTCTCCAAACAGATAAATATACAGAGAAGCTATGTAAAGAAAGTAGCCACAAAGTTTACGTGTGTGGAATATTATCTCGGACCGACTCCAAGGTGATGGTGGATGGATGTTTTTTATGACGGGGAGGTGGTTTGCAGTGGTGTTCCCCAAGGGTCAGTTTTGGGTCCATTCCTCTTGTCGATTTTTATTAACGGGCGAGACGGGTGTAGGGAGCAGCAATGTTCCCTATAAGCTGCGCAGCTCTCTGCCGGTCCCGTGCAGCCTTTTGCAATGTTAAAGTTTGCGCATGCGTGAATGGGCTGCGCGCCCAAAAATAAATGACGGGGAACACTGGGGAGCAGCATTATAAAGTTTGCAGATGATACGAAACTTGGCAACGGAGTAGATAGTGATGAGGATAGTTACAGACTTCAGCATGAGACAGGATGGTGAAATGGGCAGAAGCACGGCAGATGGAGTTCGATGCGGAGAAGTGTGAAATGATGCACTTCGGGAGGACTAATATGGAAAGACGGTACACTATAAATAGCATGATTTTGAAAAGTATAGAGTAGCAGAGACCTTGGTGTCCATATACTTAAAGGTGGCAGGGCAAGTTGATAAGGTGGTTAAAAAAACATATGGGTTACTTAGGTTTATAAATAGAGGCAGTGAATATAAAAGCAAAGAGATCATGCTAGAATGTTATAAATCACTGGTTATCTGAGGAAGGATGTTCTTGCCATGGAGGGAGTGCAGCGAAGATTCACCAGACTGATACCTGGGATGGCAGGAATGACGTATGAAGAGAGATTGGGTCGATTAGGCTTATATTCGCTAGAGTTTCGAAGAATGAGAGGGGATCTCATTGAAACTTATAAAATTCTAACAGGACTAGACAGACTAGATGCAGGAAGGCTGTTCCCGATGGCGGGGGAGTCCAGAAGCAGAGGTCACAGTCTAAGGATAAGGGGTAAGCCATTTAGGACTGAGATGAGGAGGAATTTCTTCACCCAGAGAGTGGTGAACCTGTGGAATTCTCTACCACACAATGCAGTTGAGGCCAATTCATTAAATATATTCAAGAAGGAGTTAGATATATTTCTTAAGGCTAAAGGGATCAAGGGATATGGAGAGAAAGCAGGGACAGGGTACTGAATTTGGATGATCAGCCATGATCTCATTAAATGGCGGAACAGGCTCGAGGGGCCGAATGGCCTACTCCTGCTCCTATCTTCTATGTTTCTATGTTTATTCCTTAGCTGGAGTATTGTGGACAATTGTGGGCCCCACACTTCAGGAAAGATGTAACCGTCTTAGAAAGGGTACAGAGGCGATTTACCAGGATGTTACCAGGGATGAGGGACTTCAGTTATGAGGAGAGGTTGGAAAAGTTGGGACTGGTCTCCTTGGAACAGAGAAGGTTAAGAGGTGACCTAATAGAGGTTTTCAGGATGATGAGAGGTTTTGATGGAGTAAATAGGGAAAAACTATTCCCTCTGGCGAGTGGGTCAATAACCAAAGGTCTTAGATTCAAAATCACTGGCAATAGATCTAGAGGGGAGAGGAGGAGAAACGTTTTCACTCAGAGAGTTGTGGGGATCTGGAACGCTCGACCTGAAAAGGTGATGGAAGCTGATTCCATCAATAATTTTAAAAGGGAGTTGGACGGGTTCTTGAGGACGAGGAACTCACAGGGTTACGGACAAGAAGCGAGGATGTGGGACTGAGCACGACTGCTCTTCCAAAGAGCCAGCACAGGCACGACGGGCCGAATGGCCTCCTTCTGTGCTGTAAGTTCCTATGATCCAACTCGTGTCTGCTTTGTTTCACTGAGGATATGCTATCCTTCAAAGGGTTTCCTCCCTTCCACATCTCCTGTGGTCAAGACAACTCCCATAGCTGAGAGAGCAAGTCAGGGGCTTGCAGCCCACTGGAAGATACACAGGATCCTTCAGTAGGGATGGAACATAAGAAATAGGAACATTCGGCCCCTCGAGCCTGCTTTCAATAAGATCATGGCTGATCATCAAGTCCACTTTCCCACCCGATCCCCGTATCACTTGATTCCCTTAGTGTCCTAAAACCTATCGATCTCTGTCTTGAATATACTCAACGAATCAGCATCCACAGCCCTTTGGGGTAGAGAATTCCAAAGATTCACCACCCTCTGAGTGAAGAAAATCCTCCTCATCTCAGTCCTAAATGGCCGACCCCTTATCCTGAGACTATGCCCCCTGGTTCTAAACTCTCCAGCCAGGGGAAACAACCTCTCAGCATCTACCCTGTCAAGCCCTGTAAGAATCTTATACCTTTCAATGAGATCACCACTCATTGAAACGCATAAAATTGAGAGTCGGGTCACCAACTCTGGTTGGATCACATGACCTCCGGCCTCCACTGCCCAGCCCCCCCCCCCCCCCCCCACTCTCCTGTCATTGGTCGCCTGACATCTTCACGGCGGATCGTCTTCCCAACAGGAGGCGGCCATTCAGCCCCTCGAGCCTGTTCTGCCATTCAATCAGATCATGGCTGATCTGCGTCTCGACTCCATTTACACTTTTAAGTGCCAATTTGGATGACTGAGTCATCAATCAAAAATCAGTTAAACCAAATATGTCCCTTTCAGAGGGGCGCAAACAATAAACTCCAAATGATAGCCCAAATCCCTCAGGGGCAAACACATGGTCTCAGTGTGGCACAATGGAGATGGGGAACTGAAGCCTCCTCAACATTCAAAGCACCCACTACGGACCAGATGCCAATTCCCGCTTCAGCCACTGGGAATCCCAACTATCTCTGGGCAGAGGCCACACTTCAGCTGCGTTCTTGTTTATTTTTCTGGGAATCTGTACTTACTTCACTTTGTAGGAACAAAACTGTTTGTTTCCGATAAGATCCCAAATCACCTGGAAAAAAGAGAAACATGATTAGAATCCAATTAAATTCTAACCCCCGTTGCTGCTTTCTGATGCACAAAATGACTTAAAATAGAAAAACAAGCACGTTGAGGAGAAACCGCAGGCAAACTGGTGACCGTCACTTCAAACAGAAAAACTTGGTCAACAAAATTATTCTAGTTATTGTGTGCAGTGAAATCGCTTTCTTTGTGAATGTACTTCTGATGTTACTGCACACAGGGCCCTGAGCAATTGTGCCCTCTTGATGTGTAGGATTGAGAGGTGCTTTGGGATTTACTTTTAGATTGTGCCTGAAATTCTACCTGGACAAACACCTAACATACAAGTTAAAACTTGGTTAGCGTCTAACAAATGCTATTGATGCACTGCGTCTCCCCAAGTCTTGGCAGGTACAGGCAAATATTTCACCAACAGCAGACACTGGGGCTAAAAGCGCTTCTGCCAGAGGAGGATCGTATCAGCTGGACATTGGGGTCAACTGGCAGACCGGATGCAGTATGGTACATGGTTGCTGTCTATACGGTCACTGCGTACAGTCACGGTGCACATGGTCACTGCGTACAGTCACGGTGCACATGGTCACTGCGTACAGTCACGGTGCACATGGTCACTGCGTACAGTCACGGTGCACATGGTCACTGCGTACAGTCACGGTGCACATGGTCACTGCGTACAGTCACGGTGCACATGGTCACTGCGTACAGTCACGGTGCACATGGTCACTGCGTACAGTCACGGTGCACATGGTCACTGCGTACAGTCACGGTGCACATGGTCACTGCGTACAGTCACGGTGCACATGGTCACTGCGTACAGTCACGGTGCACATGGTCACTGCGTACAGTCACGGTGCACATGGTCACTGCGTACAGTCACGGTGCACATGGTCACTGCGTACAGTCACGGTGCACATGGTCACTGCGTACAGTCACGGTGCACATGGTCACTGCGTACAGTCACGGTGCACATGGTCACTGCGTACAGTCACGGTGCACATGGTCACTGCGTACAGTCACGGTGTATATGGTCACTGCGTAGTCACGGTGCACATGGTCACTGCGTACAGTCACGGTGCACATGGTCACTGCGTACAGTCACGGTGTACTGGGTCACTGCGTACAGTCACGGTGTACATGGTCACTGCGTACAGTCACGGTGCACATGGTCACTGCGTACAGTCACGGTGCACATGGTCACTGCGTACAGTCACGGTGTACTGGGTCACTGCGTACATGGCCACAGGGTACATCGTCACGGTACACATGGTCACTGCATACGGATATGGTGTACAAAAGAAAGACTTGCATTTCTATAGCGTCTTCCACGACCACCTGGCATCCGAAAGCACTTTACAGCCAATGAAGTGCAGTCACTGTTGTAATGTAGGAAACGCGGCAGCCAATTTGCGCACAGCAAGCTCCCACAAACATCAACGTGATAATGACCAGATAATCTGTTTTTTAGTGATGTCGATTGAGGGATAAATATTGGCCGGCACACTGGGGATAACTCTCCAGCTCTTCTTCGTAATAGTGCCATGGGATCTTTTACATCCACCTGAGAGGGCAGACGGGGCCTGGGTTTAACGTCTCATCCGAAAGACGGCACCTCCGGCAGTGCAGCACTCCCTCAGTGTGTCAGCCTGGATTTTGTGCTCAAGTCTCTGGAGTGGGGCTTGAACCCACAACCACCCACTGAGCCGCAGTCCCGGAATATCCCGCTCCTCAATACTGGAACAATAACCCGGCTCCCACTCACATCATCGTGCTGCATGGCTGCGCTCGCCGGTCCCGGGCCTGGGTTTTGGGTTTGAGATCCCCGCTTCTCGCCGCTCACAGACTGCCGCACATGGAGCCTCCCACCGCCGCCATCTTCCTCACGGGAACTGGCGCAGCTTCTCGCGAGAGCTGGGAGGGGTGAGAGGTGACTGTTCCCTGCACTACCTAACTCCGACCACTTGGTGACGCTGTACCCCTCCCCCCCCCCCCCCACCCCACCCCCGATGGTGCAGTACACGCTTGTGGCCACCGGATGGCGCAGAATCGAACTATTGTCACAAACAGGGTTCTGCATCTTAAAAATTATTGTTTAATAAATATTGCATTAACTGCCATATACAGCACAGAAACAGCCCATTCGGACCAACTGAGGTTTATACTCAGTGTCAGCCACTGGCTTAGTTGGTACCACCCTCGCCTCCGAGTCAGAAGGTTGTGGGCTCAAGTCCTGCTCCAGAGACTTGAGCACAAGAATCTAAGCTGACACTCCCAGTGCAGTGCTGAGGGAGTGCGGCACTGTCGGAGGTGCTGTCTTTCGGCTGAGATGTTAAACTGAGGCTGTGTCTGCCCTCTCAGGAGGATGTAAAAGATCCCATGGCACTATTTCGAAGAAGAGCAGGGGATTTATTCCCGGTGTCCTGACCAATATTTATCTCTTAATCAACATAACAAAAACAGATTATCTGATCATTATCACATTGCTGTTTGTGGGAGCTTGCTGTGCGCAATTTTGGCTGCCGCGTTTCCTACATTACAACAGTGGCTACACTTCAAAAAGTACTTCATTGGCTGTAAGGCGCTTTGGGATGTCCGGTGGTCGTGAAAGGCGCTATAGAAAAGCAAGTCTTTCTTTTTTCTTTACTCCACATGAATCTCCTCCCATTCTATCTACTTTATCTCAGCCTTTCAGCATATCTTTCTATTCCTTTTTCTCCCATGTACTCTTCTAGTTGCCTTTTGAAAGCATGATGATTGCACAGTATTCAGTTCCATTCGTAATTCCTCAGATAATGAAGTAGTCCGTGCCCGCATGCAGCAAGAACTGGACAGCATTGCGCCACACAAGTGCCAGGCAATGACTATCTCCAACAAGAGAGAGCCTAACCGCCTCCTTGACATTCAATGGCATTACCATCGCCGAATCCCCACCATCAACATCCTGGGGGTCACCATTGACCAGAAACTTAACTGGACCGGCCACATAAATACTGTAGCTGCAAGAGAAGGTCAGAGGCTGGGTATTCTGCGGCGAGTGTCTCACCTCCTGACTCCCCAAAGCCTTTCCACCACCTACAAGGCACAAGTAAGGAGTGTGATGGAATACTCTCCACTTGCCTGGATGAGTGCAGCTCCAGCAACACTCAAGAAGCTCGACACCATCCAGGACAAAGCAGCCCGTTTGATCGGCACCCCATCCACCACCTTAAACATTCACTCCCTCCACCGCCGATGTACCGTGGCTGCAGTGTGTACCATCTACAAGATGCACTGCAGCAACTCACCAGGGCTTCTTCGACAGCACCTCCCAAACCCGCGACCTCTTCCACCTAGAAGGACAAGGGCAGCAGGCGCATGGGAACACCACCACCACGCAGTTGAATGGGAAGCCAGCAAGCAGGACATTGATAAAAACGAGTCTGTTGATGGAGAAAGTGCGAGTAAGAGTTTAGGCAACATTACAACATGGTTGGGATGGAGGCAGGAGATGTTGTGAACACAGAAATAAGATAAAGACTTGCATTTATACAGTGGTTCTCACAACCTCAGGACGTCCCAAAGCGATTTACAACCAATGTGCGATTTGAAACTCAACTGTGGCTCAAACGGGGTGCAGCAGTTTTAAGACAAAAGCAAAATCCTGCAGAGGCTGGAAATCTGAAAATAATAACAGAAAATGCTCTCTCCACAGATGCTGCCTGACCGGCTGAGTATTTCCAGCATTTTCTATTGTTATTTCATTAGCTTTAAACGACCAGATTTAGATTTAAGGGAACGGTAGCATAGTGGTTATGTTACTGGACGAGTCATCCAGAAGCCTGGACTAAATTATCTGGACAAATGTGAGAAGTCGCACAACACCAGGTTATAGTCCAACAGCTTTATTTGAAATCACAAGCTTTCGGAGCGCTGCTCCTTCGTCAGGTGAAGTGAAGAGATGCATATAGTCACAGCATATATAGTCAGAGAACACTGCCAGATGATTACAGTTAATCTTTCCAACTGCCCTTTATCACACCTCGGCAGAGAGATAATCACGGCAATCAAAGGTGTGGATGGTGTCCAACCAGGTCCGAAAGCTTGTGATTTCAAATAAAGCTGTTGGACTATAACCTGGTGTTGTGCGACTTCTCACATTTGTCCACCCGAGTCCAACACCGGCATCTCCGCATCATAAATAATCTGGGGCTGTGTAATTCAAATCTCCACCACGGCAGCTGGGGAAATTAAATTCAGTTAATAAATAAATCTGGAATTGAAAGTTAGCCATGTAACTATTGGATTGTCTTAAAAACCCAGCTGGTTCACTAAAGTCCTTTAGGGAAGGAAATCTGCTGTCCTTACCTGGTCTGGCCTATGTGTAATTCCAGACAATTTGGTTGACTCTTAACTGCCCTCTGAAATGGCCTAACAAGACACTTAGTTAAGGGCAAATAGGGATGGACAATAAATGCTGGCTCACATCCTGTGAATGAATAAAGAAGAAAAAAATTCAGCCTTAGCCAGTGCCCAGAGAAGGAGACATGAACTTCAGTACTTGAACCATCATATCTTTTGTCTTTTAATCTCTCCTGCCTTCCACCCAATCACAGACCATCCCTTTTGTTCTTTCCTCCCCTCTCCCCCTTTCCCTGCCCCTGCGCTTGCTTAAAAACCTGTTACATCTCTAACTTTTTCCAGTTCGGACGAAAGGTCATCGACCTGAAACGTTAACTCTCTCCACAGATGCTGCCTGACCTGCTGAGCATTTCCTGTTTTTATTTATGAACTTCAGTCTTCCTGACCAGTTAAAATCTTATCATAGAATCACAGAATGGTTGCAGCACGGAAGGAGGCCATTCGGCCCATCAAGCCCGTGCCGGCTCTCTGCAAGAGCACTTCAGCTAGTCCCACTCCCCCGCCCTTTCCCCGTAGCCCTGCAATTTTTTTTCCTTCAGGTATTTATCCAATTCCCTTTTGAAAGCCGTGATTGAATCTGCATCCACCACCCTTTCAGGCAGTGCATTCCAGATTCTAGCCACTCACTGTGTAAAAAGTTTTTCCTCATGTCACCTTTGGTTCTTCTGCCAATCACCTTGAATCTGTGTCCTCTGGTTTTGACTCTTCCACCAATGGGAACAGTTTCTCTCTATCTACTCTGTCTAGACCCCTCATGATTTTGAACACCTCAAATCAAATCTCCTCGCAACCTTCTCTGCTCTAAGGAGAACAATCCCAGATTCTCCAGTCTATCCATGTAACTGAAGTCCCTCATCCCTGGAAACCATTCTCGTAAATCATAGAAATTTACAGCACAGAAGGAAGCCATTCGGCCCATCTTGTCTGTGCCGGCTGACAAAGAGCGATCCCCCCCAATCCCACTTTCCAGCACTTGGTCCGTAGCCTTGTAGGTTACGGCACTTCAAGAGCATATCCAAGTACTTTTTAAATGTGATGAGGGTCTCTGCCTTTACCACCCTTTCAGGCAGTGAGTTCCAGACCCCCACAACCCTCTGGGTGAAACAATTTCTCCTCAAAATCCCCTCTAAACCTCCGACCAATTACTTTTAAATCTCTGCCCCTGGTTATTGACCTCTCTGCTCAGGGAAATAGGTCCTTCCTATCCGCTCTATGTAGGCCCCTCATAAATCTTTTCTGCACCCTCTCTAAGGCCTTCACATCCTTCCTATAGTGCGGTGCCCAGAATTGGACACAGTACTCCAGTTGAGGCCGAACCAGTGTTTTATAAAGGTTCATCATAACTTCCTTGCTGTTGCACTCTATGCTTTTTTAACCGCTTTCTCAACCTGCCCTGCTACCTTCAACGATTTGTACACATATACCCCCAGGTGTCTCTGTTCATGCACCCCCCTTTAGGATTGTACCCTACAGTTTACATTGATTCTGTAATAAAAGTGCAATTTTATTTGAGCTGCAAGACAATTAAAGTATCGGAAAATAAACTAAAAGTTACAGGAACGGTGCAAATGCGACCCAGAACCAACAGATGGCAATGCAGCTACTACAAAAAGAAAATACTGCAGATGCTGGAAATCTGAAATAAAAACAGAAAATGCTGGAGATACTCAGCAGGTCAGGCAGCATCTGTGGAGAGAGAAACAGAGTTAACGTTTCAGGTCGATGACCTTTCGTCAGAACTGGAAAAAAGCTGGAAATGGAACAGATTTTTAAGCAAGTGCAGGGGCTGGGAAAGGGGGGAGGGGATGAAGGAACAAAAGGGAAGAAGGATAGAAGGCAGGAGAGGTTAAGAGACATTAAGAGATATTCAAGGCAAAAGGAGATGGTAATGGGACAGGTTAAGAAACAAAGGATGGCTCTGGATGAAGTGTAAATTGCGCTGGCAGAATGAAAGACAGCTGCCATGTGGGAGAGAAGAAAAAAAGACACAAACAAAAAGTGTGGATGAAAAATATATATATGATAGGGGCCGAGGTTATGGTCTGAAATTGTTGAACTCTATGTTGAGTCCAGAAGGCTGTAAAGTGCCTAATCGAAAGATGAGGTGCTGTTCCTCGAGCTTCCGCTGAGCTTCAGTGGAACAATGCAAGAGGCCGAGGACAGAGAGGTCAGAGTGGGAGTGGTGCGAAGAATTAATGTGACAGGCGACTGGAAGCTCGGGGTCCCCCTTACGGACTGAACGGAGGTGTTCCGCAAAGTGGTCACCCAATCTGCATTTGGTCTCCCCAATGTAGAAGAGACCGCATCGTGAGCAGTGAATACAGTATACTAAATACAAAAACAATGCCGCAGGAAAATCAACGCTGGAGCACTCAAAGACCCTGCTAAGAAAGCCCTATTCAGCCTGCGCCTCACAACCAACCTGACGACTCCCAGTGATGCAGAGACACAGAGTGCCCACAGCGCCTGGTCTGCACTCAAGGCCTCCATAATCAGCACCTGTGAAGAGACGCTCGGTCATTCGACCAGGAAACACCAAGACTGGTTCGACGAGAACGACCAGGAGATCCAGGAGCTAATGAGCCGCAAGCGCAAGGCATTCCTGATCTGGAAACAGCAACACAACTCGAGAGCAAGAAAGCAGCTCTACAGACGCCTGAAGGCCGAGGTCCAACAAAAAACTCGCGACCTAAAGAACAGGTGGTGGGTGGAGAAAGCGCAGGAGATCCAGCAGCTAGCCGACAACCACGACGTGCGTGGATTCTTTAGCGCAGTCAAGACCACCTATGGCCCAAGCACCCAAGGCCCTACCCCACTGCGGGCCAAGAACGGAGAGGTACTCATCAAGGACAGAGAGGCAGTCAGTGCCCGCTGGAAGGAGCACTTCGAAGATCTCCTTAACCGAGACTCTGTCTTCGACGCGAGTGTCCTCAACTCCATCCCGCAGCATGCTACCCGCCACCAACTCAGCACAACCCCAGCCCGGCATGAGGTTGAAAAGGCCATCCGACAACTGAAGAACGACAAGGCCTCAGGAGCAGATGGAATCCCCGCCGAGGCACTAAAGTATGGCAGAGAAGCACTACTGGCGCGAATTCATGAACTCATTTCTCTTATCTGGAAGGAGGAGAGCATGCCAGGGGATCTCAGAGACGCCGTAATTGTGACCATCTTCAAGAAAGGTGACAAGTCCGATTGCGGTAATTATAGAGGAGTTTCCCTGCTGTCTGCCACAGGGAAAGTAATCACAAGAATCCTCCTCAATCGCCTTCTCCCAGTGGCCGAAGAGCTCCTCCCAGAGTCGCAATGCGGATTCCGCCCACTAACGGGCACAATGGACATGATCTTCACCGCACGTCAATTACAAGAGAAATGCAGGGAACAGCACCAACCGCTGTACATGGCCTTCTTTGATCTCACAAAGGCCTTCGACACTGTCAACCATGAGGGATTATGGAGTGTCCTCCTCAAATTCGGCTGCCCTCAAAAGTTTGTCACCATCCTCCGCCTGCTTCACGACGACATGCAAGCCGTGATCCTGACCAACGGTTCCACCACAGACCCAATTCACGTATGAACCGGGGTCAAGCAAGGCTGTGTCATCGCACCAACGCTCTTCTCGATCTTCCTTGCTGCAATGCTCCATCTCACCCTCAGTAAGCTCCCCACTGGAGTGGAACTAATTTACAGAACAAACGGGAAACTGTTCAACCTCCGTCGCCTCCAGTCCAGATCCAAGGTCGTCCAATCCTCTGTCGTCGAATTACAGTATGCAGACGACGCTTGCGTCTGCGCTCACTCGGAGGTCGAACTCCAAACCATCGACAACATCTTCACCGAAGCGTACGAGAGCATGGGCCTTACACTAAACATCTGTGGGATCGCAAATTAGGCCTGTGAAACGAAACCTATATCCCCATGTCTTTAAATATATATTAACCAAGGCTGTAGGGCAGTAATATTAGAAATCATGTTTAAAGGATAGTTAATTCACTTATAGAGAGAGATCAATACGTACATATAGCTTTTAGATAGTTGCAAAGCATGATGGACTATTTGGTTCATTATATTAACCCTTTTAAATAATACTGAAAGAAGTGTTGCTCCCTGCAGCCAGATTGTCGGAGTCATAGCTTACTTTCCAGGCATTTTAGAAGGTCATTATCAGTGCTACAGAAGCAGTGTTTATACGTAGTTGGCCTTTGGAAGAGATAAGGGAAACTGAACTGTACAGGGAGTCGACCATTTCTCTCTTGGTCTCAAACACCTTATCTCCCTTTGGAGCAGACCTTGTTTATCATAATAAGCTTCTCTCAAGAATTAACGAAGTATTGGTCAGATACAACAATATGGGAAAGGAGAGATAAGCGTGGTACGACCTTGTTTAAGAGACAAGATGGAGTCTGGTAGACCTCGCTCCCAGAGACTAGATGAAGGCCCCATGTATAACAATTATGTGTTATGTTTAATGTCACAGAACATTTCAGGGCAGCTCCCAACATTGAGTGACTGATCATCAACCAATAAGGGAGCAATGGTAGCGACGCTGTTTGTATGTGTACGCCCACTTTTGTAACCTGTGGGTGTTGCCTATCGAAAGGTATATCAATGCTTGTATGTAGTTTTTCCTTTGAGAGTTGGGTTTGAGTCTGAGGAGATCAACCTCTCTCCCTTTGTGCACAAAGCCTTCTGGCTAGTTTGTAATAAACTTTTACTTTGTCTTCAGTTCCGTCTCCGTCTGGTTTTGCTCCAAAATTAGATGTAACAGTAAGGCCCGTTGGTGAGTAATTGGGATGCCGGGAGCAGGGGTGACCTCTTAGGACTTTAATTAGTCCCGGTGGACTCGAATTGGGCCCCTGTGAAAAAGTCCCAATTCTAATCTAACACATCCGTAAGACAAAGGTCCTCTACCAACCTCTCCCCACCACACAGTACTGCCCCCCGATTATCAAAATCCATGACAAGGCCTTAGACAACGTGGACCACTTTCCATACCTTGGGAGCCTACTGTCAATAAGGGCAGACGTCGATGACGAAGTCCAACACCGCCTTCAGTGTGCCAGTGCAGCCATCGGTCGCCTGAGGAAGAGAGTGTTTGAAGACCAGGACCTCAAACCCGGCACTAAGCTCATGGTCTACAGAGCAGCAGTGATACCCGCCCTGCTGTATGCCTCAGAGACATGGACCATGTACAGCAGGCACCTCAAAGCACTGGAGAGGTACCACCAACGCTGTCTCCGCAAGATCCTGCAAATCCATTGGCAGGATAGGCACACAAATGTCAGTGTTCTCGCTCAGGCCAACATCCCCAGCATCGAAGCTTTGACCACGCTCGATCAGCTCCGATGGATGGGTCACATTGTCTGCATGCCCGATACGAGTCTCCCAAAACAAGCGCTCTACCTGGAGCTCCGACACGGCAAGAGAGCCCCAGGTGGGCAGAGGAAACGCTTCAAGGACACCCTCAAAGCCTCCTTGAAAAAGTGTAACATCCCCACCGACACCTGGGAATCCCTGGCCCAAGACCGCACAAAGTGGAGGAGAAACATCCGGAAAGGCGCCGAACACCTCGAGTCTCTTCGCCGGGAGCAAGCGGAAGCCAAACGCAAACAGCGCAAGGAGCGCACGTCAACCCAAGCACCCCACCCACCCGCCCCTTCAACCACCGTCTGCCCCACCTGTGACAGAGACAGTAGGTCCCACATTGGACTCATCAGTCACCTGCAAACTCATTTTTAATGTGGAAGCAAGTCATCCTCGGTTCCGAGGGACTGCTTAAGAAGATACTAAATTGCAAGAAGTACAAGTAAATCGCTGTTTCACCTGGAAGGGGTGTTTGGGGCCCTGGACAGTGGGAAGGGGGGAGGTATAAGGGCATGTGTTGCATCTCCTGCGCTTGCACGGGAAGGTGCCGGGCGAAGGGGTGTTGGGGGTGATAGAGGAGTGGACCAGGGTGTCGCGGAGGGAGCGGTCCCTTCACAATGCTGAAAGGGGCGGTGAGGGGAAGATGTATTTGGTGGTGGGATCACGCTGGAGGTGACGGAAATGGCGGAGGCTGGTGGGGTGAAAGGTGAGGACAAGGGGAACTCTATCGTGGTTCCGGGAGGGAGGGGCAGGGGTGAGGGCAGAAGTGCGGGAGATAGAACGGACACGGTCAAAGGACCGTGTCAACCACAGTAGAGGAGAATCCTCGGTTGAGGAAAAAGGAAAACATGTCGGAAGCACTGGTATGGAAGGTGGCATCGTCAGAGCAGATGCGGCGGAGACGGAGAAACTGGGAGAATGGAATACAGTTGTTACAGGAAGCTGGGTGGGAGGAAGTGTAGTCCAGGTAGCTGTGGGAATCGGTGGGCTTGTAGTGAATGTTTGTCAATAACCTATCCCCAGAGATGGAGACTTCAAGGAAGGGAAGAGTTGGAGATGGACCATGTGAAGGTGAGGGAAGGGCAGAAATTGGAAGCAAAGTGAGTGAAATGATCTAGTTCTGGGCAAAAAGAGGTGAGGGAGAGGAACCTGAGTAAGACTGAAACAAAGAGTGTTCCACATATCCCACGAAAAAGAAGGGTTGACTAGGGCCCATGTGGGTTCCCACAGCAACAATTTTGATTTAACAATGCAGAACTATCGCCCCCCTGCGGCTACACAGTTTAACAGCTTCGAGTCCCACCGGCTCAGCGTCAGAAGGGTCATGTGCCCTGTCGTAACAGTAGGGACGGCACATATCACGCAGGCGCGTGCTTAACCCACTCATCACTTGGCTGAACCAGAAGGATCGACGAATTTAGCAGCCGGGTGGGGCATACCCCGAGCCAAGCCCTTTTAGATCAAGGTGACCTGAACAGTCGCATTTCCCGCGGGTTCATGTATTAGTGACGCGTACTCTCGGTAGGTTTGAGGTGACGGTTTTTCAGTTGGGCCCGTTTACTTCGAAACTTACTGCCAAAACTGTGCTAATTAATTATGTAAAGATATGCAGATGCGTGATGACGTTTGTATAACTCGAACGTCTCATTGCTGCCATATGCGCAGTATCGCACATTGGATTTAAAGGGCTGATGCCTTGTGCAGCAGAACCCCAACAATTCAGAAAAAGTTGCATTTATATGGCGCCTGTAACGTAATAAAATGTCCCAAGATCACAATTAGACAAAATTTGAGATTTTCAGGTGACCAAAAGCTTGGTCAAAGTGATAGGTTTGAAGGAGCGTCTTAAAGGAGGAGAGAGAGAGGTGGAGAGGTTTAGGGAGGGAATTCCAGAGCTTAGGGCCTCGGTGGCTAAAGGCGAAGGGAATGGGGGATGCACAAGAGGCCAGGGTTTGAGGAACGCAGAGATCTCGGGGGGTTGAAAGAGGTTTCTTCTTCTTCTTCTTCTTAGGCAGTCCCTCGGAACCGAGGATGACTTGCTTCCACACTAAAAATGAGTTCTCAGGTGACTGATGAGTCCAATGCGGGACCTACAGTCTCTGTCACAGGTGGGGCAGACGGTGGTTGAAGGGACGGGTGGGTGGGTGGGGTGCTTGGGTTGACGTGCGCTCCTTGCGCTTGGCTTCCGCTTGCTCCCGGCGAAGAGACTCGAGGTGTTCGGCGCCTTCCCGGATGTTTCTCCTCCACTTTGTGCGGTCTTGGGCCAGGGATTCCCAGGTGTCGGTGGGGATGTTGCACTTTTTCAAGGAGGCTTTGAGGGTGTCCTTGAAGCGTTTCCTCTGCCCACCTGGGGTTCTCTTGCCGTACCGGAGCTCCGAGTAGAGCGCTTGTTTTGGGAGTCTCGTATCGGGGCATGCAGACGATGTGGCCCGTCCATCGGAGCTGATCGAGCGTGGTCAAAGCTTCGATGCTTGGGGATGTTGGCCTGAGCGAGAACTACTGCTCTTCGGTCGCCTGAGGAAGAGCGTGTTTGAAGACCAGGACCTCAAACCCAGCACCAAGCTCATGGCATACAGAAAGAGGTTACAGAGATAGGGAGATGCAAGGTCATGGAGGAATTTGAACACGAGGATGAGAATTTTAAATTTGAAGCATTGCCGGACCGGGGGTTAATGTAAGTCAGCGAGCACAGGGGTGATGGGTAAATGGTACAAGTTGGGATAAGGGCAGCAGATTCTTTGATGAGCTCAAGCTCAAGGAAGGTGGGAGGCCGGCCAGCAAAGCGTTGGAACAGTCAAGTTCGGACGTAACAAAAACATGGATGTGTGTTTCAGCAGCAGATGGGTTAAGCGGGCGGAGTCGGGCGATGTTCTGGAGGTGGAAGTAGATGGCTTTGAAAGGGAGAGGATATGTGGTCAAAAGCTCAGCTCAGGATCAAATAGGATGCAGAGGTTGCGAATGGCCTGGTTCAGCCTGAGAGAGTGGCCAGGGATGGGGGGTGGATTCAGTGGCGAGGGAACGGAGTTTGTTGCGGGGCCGAAGACAATGGTTTTGGTCTTCCCAATGTTTAATTGGAGGGAATTGCGACTCATCCAGGACTGGATGTCGGATAGGCAGAGGGAACTGTGGAACAGGACTCCCCCATGTGGTTATACAGCACCATGGTCCTGTGACTGCTCCGGCTAAAAATAACTAAAAATACTGGCTTTACGAGCAGAGCCATTATGGAGCTCAGTAGGATTCTTCTAATGCGTTCTTTTACACTATTCTCACCTTCTTAAGACGTCTTACTGGGATAAGTGCCGCCTGCCCTCTGATAACTTACTATTTAGCGAGTGACAGTAACTGTTGTCGGTATATTCAACCGTGGAGGGAATCACAGCTGAGCACAATTCTGTCCTTGGGATGTTTTGCTACGTTAATGGCGCTATATAAATGCAAGTTGTTGTTACCTGAGATGCACAAAGGAACTTCCCAGCAGGTTAGTGACCAGGAGTGGGAACCCTGCCCAGCGAACTGAAACTGAGGCCAATTCTAGGGACCCAACTGTTGCCGTGGCGATCAGCTGACTCACCACAGACATTCTTGTCAGCCAGTGAGTTTATAAGAACATTAGAATTAGGAGCAGGAGTAGGTCATACTCTGCGACCTCAACTCCAATTCCCGCCTGATTCCCATATCCCTCGATTCCCCTAGAGCAGCGTTTCCCAACCTGTGGTCCGCGGACCACTGGTGGTCCGCGAGGGTACTGCAGGTGGTCCGTGAAAAAAAAAATATAAGTTTGACTCCCGTCAGCCATAGGCTGTTAAAAATTTTTTAAACGGCTGGTGGTCCGCAGAAGCAATTTTTAAACGGCTGGTGGTCCGCATGAAGGAAAAGGTTGGGAACCACTGCCCTAGAGTCTGAAAATCTGTCGAACTCAGCCCTGAATATACTCAACGACTGCGCATCCTCAACCCTCTGTAGAGAATGCCAAAAGATTCACAACCCTCCGAGCGAAGAAATTCCTCCTCCTCTCAGTCCTAAATGGCCGACCCCTTATTCTGAGGCTGTGACCCCTAGGTCTCAACTCTCCTCAGCCAGGGGAAACAACCTCTCAGCATTTACTCCGTTAATCCCCCTCAGAATCCTATCCACTGAATAATCCACCACTAGAATGCTGATGCATGGTCTGAAATCTGTTATGGATGGAGTCGGACTGCACTGACTCACTGTACAGTGCACCCAGCTCCCAAAAAGAAACACACCAGCTAAGAGGGTAAAAAATACACTGGAGGCATATATTTATTAAAAGTATTTTACAATGAAAGAAAACCCTTCCTGAAAGAAGGAACAGATTCAAAGCGTTTATTTAAAATATATACAAAAACAGTCGTGCCCAGTAAATAACAAAAAAGACGCGTGATACACAGCGCGATTATCGGGGAGCCCGTATGGAGCCCAGCGGTGCAGCTAACTGCAGGGTGAAGCTCCCTCTGTTCTACGCTAACAACATGCTCTAATCCCGAGCTCAGGGGAGCGCTTTCGGCCACACCAGTGTGCCAGTTCCATTCCCCCACACAGGAATGAGACCGAGACCTTTATAATTCTGTGTCACTTTGTGCCTGAGAAAGAAAGTGGAGTCACTATTGTAATGTGGGAAATGTGGCAGCCAATTTGCGCACAGCAAGCTCCCACAAACAGCAATGTGATAATGACTAGATAATCTGTTTTTAAGTGATGTTGATTGAGGAAGAAATATTGGCCCAGGACACCAGGGATAACTCCCCTTGCTGCTTCTTCGAAATAGTGCCAAGGGCTCTTTTACATCCACCTGAGAGGGCAGACGGGGCCTGGGTTTAATGTCTCATCCGAAAGACAGCACCTCTGACAGTGCAGCACTCCCTCAGCACCGCACTGGAGCGTCAGCCTAGCTTTATGTGCTGAAGTCCCTGGAGTGGGACTTGAACCCACAACCTTCTGACTCAGAGGCGAGTGTGCTACCCACTGAGCCACAGCTGACACTGGGAGATAGGCCAGTTTGTTTGAAGCTGGCAGGGAGATATATCTTTACCTGAATGGTGTCGTTGGTGATGGTTTCTTTTTACAATAATGATTTTATACACACGATTCTGCAATAACCAATCCCACCTCCCCCTGCCCGCCCAGATGTACGGATAATCACATCGAGCGCTTGGGTAGTAAACAGATTTCCCTCTGGCCCGTCACGGCCCACAGATTATGGGGGCCCTGTGATGCGCTGGTGGTGATATCCAGTGCTACCGTCAGAGCGTCAGAGCTGCTGCTGGGTCCAGTTAGAGTCTGCGCTCCGCTACACTGGGTGCACAGCAGACGAATGAAAGCATGGGCGTGATCCCTGCACCCTGCGTACGGTGGGGGGTATGAATCAGCTGAAGCCGCCCCGTCATGTGTACGGCGGGGTGTAGGAAGCACTGTCTGGTCCCTGCACTCTGTGTATGGCATCGTGTACAAAGTGCAGCCTGATCCTTGCTCCGTGTGTATGGATCAGCACATTGATTTCTGTTGGTTGAAGTACCGTTCGGCACTTTTAGCTTCTCGCCAATTTTTTCCCCCCTTTTCCCCTCCTGAAGGCCCCGATTCTCGCTGGTGCCTCACCAGGACGGCCAATCTCCGCGTGTAAGCCTAGTCGGACCTGGCGGGCTATGCAGCCGTGGAGGGCATCACAGCTGAGCCCAATCCTGCCCACGCTATCACAATTCTCCGGGGGGTGACTGAGTGGCGATCAGAGTGGGAACCCTCCCTAAACCCAGGGCGCTGTCTAATCACAGCGCCCCCCCCCCCCCAACTATTGCACCAGTTGAGATCAGCTCAGCCCAACTCAACACAGACCAGGAGTCAGAGCTGGGACCTTCTGGTTTGTGCGGCTCTGCAATGCACTGATCCACCGGGCGGGCTGCTGTTCAGTATTAAGGAGCTCAGTCAGAAACTACGAGGCTGGAGGTGCTCTGTTCCTCAGCAGGTGTGTTGCAAGGGCTTTTCGCAGAGGAGACTTCCCAATAACTCCCATTGCCAGGCTTTACGCCAGCCACAGCAAGTGTGGCGCGGCTCAGATGCTCTCACACGCTCTCTGGTTCCAATCAAAAGTCAAAAATCACAATTAAAAAAAAAAAACAATAGAAAACTCTTGATTCTTGGCTATTCCGAGCTTCCCGTGTCCATTTCGATTCCAACACGTGTCAAACAAGCTCATCCAGGAGCGTGCCGATCGCTTGCTGCTGCTCCGGCGCTCCAGCGATAGGTTTGTTACACATTGGGCAGACGCAGCGGATTTCCAGCCATTTCACCAAACACCTGCAGAAGGACAGAGAAGAATCAGCAACCAAGTACAGGCAGTGTGACATTGTAGAGTGAAACCATGAGTACAGGCAGTGTGACACTGTACAGAGTGGCACACTGAGTACAGGCAGTGTGACACTGTAGAGTGACACACTGAGTACAGGCAGTGTGACACTGTAGAGTGAAACCATGAGCACAGGCAGTGTGACACTGTACAGAGTGACACACTGAGTACAGGCAGTGTGACACTGTACAGAGTGAAACCATTAGTACAGGCAGTGTGGCACTGTACAGAGTGGCACACTGAGTACAGGCAGTGTGACACTGTAGAGTGACACACTGAGTACAGGCAGTGTGACACTGTAGAGTGAAACCATGAGCACAGGCAGTGTGACACTGTACAGAGTGACACACTGAGTACAGGCAGTGTGACACTGTACAGAGTGACACACTGAGTACAGGCAGTGTGACACTGTACAGAGTGAAACCATGAGTACAGGCAGTGTGACACTGTACAGAGTGACACACTGAGTACAGGCAGTGTGACACTGTACAGAGTGAAACCATGAGTACAGGCAGTGTGACACTGTACAGAGTGACACACTGAGTACAGGCAGTGTGACACTGTACAGAGTGAAACCATGAGTACAGGCAGTGTGACACTGTACAGAGTGACACACTGAGTACAGGCAGTGTGACACTGTACAGAGTGAAACCATGAGTACAGGCAGTGTGACACTGTACAGAGTGACACACTGAGTACAGGCAGTGTGACACTGTAGAGTGAAACCATGAGCACAGGCAGTGTGACACTGTACAGAGTGACACACTGAGTACAGGCAGTGTAACATTGTATAGGAACAGGAGGAGGCCATTTAGCCCCTCGAGCCTGTTCCGCCATTCAATGAGATCATGCCTGGTCTGCGACCTAACTCCATATACCCGCCTTTGCCCCATATCCCTTAATAGTATGAAACAGGAAATCAGAGGTGCATGCAAAAAAGGCGCAGCAGTTATCATGGGTGACTTTAATATGCATATAGATTGGGCTACTCAAACTGGAAGCAATACGGTGGAGGAGGATTTCCTGGAGTGTTTAAGGGATGGTTTCCTAAACCAATATGTTGAGGAACCAACTAGAGGAGAGGCCATCCTGGACTGGGTGTTGTGTAATGAGGAAGGACTAATCAGCAATCTTGTGGTGCGAGGCCCCTTGGGGAAGAGTGACCATAGTATGGTGGAGTTCTACATTAGGATGGAGAAGGAAACAGTTAATTCAGAGACCATGGTCCAGAACTTAAATAAGGGCAACTTTGAGGGTATGAGGCGTGAATTGGCGAGGTTAGATTGGCAAGCGATATTTAAGGGGTTATCAGTGGAAGGGCAATGGCGGACATTTAGAGATCGCATGGATGAACTACAGCAATTGTACATCCCTGTCTGGCGTAAAAATAAAAAAGGGAAGGTGGCTCAACCATGGCTAACAAGGGAAATCAGGGATAGTATTAAAAGCAAGGAAGTGGCATACAAATTGGCCAGAAGTAGCAGCAAACCCGGGGACTGGGAGAACTTTAAAACTCAGCAGAGGAGGACGAAGGGTTTGATTAGGGCAGGGAAAATAAAATATGAAAGGAAGCTTGCGGAGAACATTAAAACGGACTGCAAAAGCTTCTATAAATATGTAAAAAGAAAGAGGTTAGTAAAAACAAACGTAGGTCCCCTGCAGTCAGAAACAGGGGAAGTCATAATGGGGAACAAAGAAATGGCAGATCAATTGAACAAGTACTTTGGTTCGGTGTTTACTGTGGAGGACACAAACAACCTTCCGGAAATAAAAGAGATCAAAGGATCTGGTAAGAGGGAGGAGCTGAGGGAAATCCTTATCAGTCGGGAAAAGGTGTTGGGGAAATTGATGGGACTGAAGGCTGATAAATCCCCAGGGCCTGATGGTCTGCATCCCAGAGTACTTAAGGAGGTGGCCTTGGAAATAGTGGATGCATTGACGATCATTTTCCAACATTCCTTAGACTCTGGATCAGTTCCGAAGGAGTGGAGGGTGGCTAATGTAACCCCTCTTTTTAAAAAAGGAGGGAGGGAGAAAGCAGGGAATTATAGACCGGTCAGCCTGACATCGGTGGTGGGTAAAATGATGGAATCAATTATTAAAGATGTCATAACAGACCATTTGGAAAGTGGCGACATGATAGGTCCAAGTCAGCATGGATTTGTGAAAGGGAAATCATGCTTGACAAATCTTCTGGAATTTTTTGAGGATGTTTCCAATAGGGTGGACGGGGGGGAACCAGTAGATGTGGTGTATTTGGACTTTCAGAAGGCCTTCGACATGGTCCCACACAAGAGATTGGTGTGCAAAGTTAAAGCACATGGGATTGGGGGTAATGTGTTGACGTGGATTGAGAACTGGTTGGCACACAGGAAACAAAGAGTAGGAGTAAATGGGTACTTTTCAGAATGGCAGGCAGTGACCAGCGGGGTACCGCAGGGTTCGGTGCTGGGGCCCCAGCTGTTTACATTATATATTAATGATTTGGACGAAGGGATTAATTGTAATATCTCCAAATTTGCGGATGACACTAAATTGGGAGGCAGTGTGAACAATGAGGAGGATGCTAGGAGGCTACAGAGTGACTTGGACAGGTTGGGTGAATGGGCAAATGTATGGCAGATGAAGTACAATGTGGATAAATGTGAGGTTATCCACTTTGGTGGTAAAAATAGGGAGGCAGACTATTACCTGAATGGTGGCAGATTAGGGAAAGGGGAGGTGCAACGAGACCTGGGCGTCATGGTACATCAGTCACTGAAGGTGGGAAGGCAAGTGCAGCAGGCAGTCAAGAAAGCAAATGGCATGATGGCCTTCATAGCAAGGGGACTTGAGTACAGGAGTAGGGAGGTGATGCTACAGTTGTACAGGGCCTTGGTGAGGCCACACCTGGAGTATTGTGTGCAGTTTTGGTCTCCTAACTTGAGGAAGGACATTCTTGCTATTGAGGGAGTGCAACGAAGGTTCACTAGATTGATTCCTGGGATGGCCAGACTGACATATCAAGAAAGACTGGATCAACTGAACTTGTATCCTCTGGAGTTCAGAAGAATGAGGGGGGATCTTATAGAGACGTTTAAAATCCTGACTGGTTTAGACAAATTAGATGCGGGCAGAATGTTTCCAATGTTAGGGAAAACTAAAACCAGGGGTCACAGTCTAAGGATAAAGGGGAAGCCATTTAAGACTGAGATGAGGAGGAACTTCTTCACCCAGAGAGTGGTGAATCTGTGGAATTCTCTACCACAGAAGGTTGTTGAGGCCAGTTCGCTAAATATATTCAAAAGGGAGTTAGATATAATACTCACAACTAGGGGGATCAAGGGGTATGGCGAGAAAGCAGGAATGGGGTACTGAGGTAGCATGTTCAGCCATGAACGCATTAAATGGCGGTGCAGGCTCGAAGGACCGAATGGTCTACTCCTGCACCTATTTTCTATGTTTCTATGTTTCTAATACCTTTTGGTTAACAAAAATCTATCAATCTCAGATTTAAAATTAACAACTGATCTAGCATCAATTGCCTTATGCGGAAGAGAGTTCCAAACTTCTACCACCCTTTGTGTGTAGAAGTGTTTCCTAATTTCACTCCTGAAAGGTCTGGCTCTAATTTTTACACTATGCCCCCTAGTCCTAGACTCCCCAACCAGCGGAAAAAGTAAGTGAAACATGGCGTACAATCAGTGCAATATTGTACAGAGTGAAGCACTGAATTTAGGCAGTCCAACACTGCGCAAAGTGAAAAACTGGGTAAAAGAAAAGAAAGACTTGCATATATATAGCACCTTTCATGACCTCTGGACGTCCCAAAGTGCTTTACAGCCAATGAAGTACTTTTGAAGTGCAGTCACTCTTGTAATGTAGGGAACAGGCGGTGTAACATTGTACAGAACAGGACACTGTGTACAGGCAATGCAATGGTGTACTGAATAAGACACTGTGTACAGGAAGTGAGACACTACAGGAGGAAGCACTGAGTGCAGACAGTGTGACGCCGTACATCCGTCTTTCAGATGAGACGTTAAACCGAGGCCCCCCGTCTGCTCTCTCAGGTGGACGTAAAAGATCCCTTGGAACTATTTGGAAGAAGAGCAAGGGAGTTCTCCCCGGTGTCCTGGCCAATATTTATCCCTCAATCAACATCACTAAAACAGATGATCTGGTCATTATCACATTGCTGTTTGTGGGAGCTTGCTGTGCGCAAATTGGCTGCTGCGTTTCCTACATTGATAACACTTAAAAAAAAACATCTGGTGGTCATGAAAGACACTATGTAAATGCAAGTCTTTCTTTACAGAGAGAAACAGTACTGGCAGTGCAACACTGTACAGAGCAAGACACCGAGTACAGACAGTGTGACACTGTACAGAGGGAAACAGAGTTCAGGCACTGCGACACTGTACAGTACTGTTGAGTATATTCAAGGCTGAGATCGATAGATTTTTGGAGACTAAGGGATCCAAGGGATATGGGGATCGGGTAGGAAAGTAGAGTTGAGATTGAAGATCAGCCATGATCTTATTCGAGGGGTCGTATGGCTGACCCCTGCTCCTAATTCTTATGTTCTTACATACGGAGCGAGGCACTTTAGTGCGTTTCCATAAGCAGCAATTCAGTTGTCAGTACAAACATCCACTCTTGACTGAAATTTACTGCATTGATCAGACTTGAATCACAATACTTGCCGATGAGGACAGTGTGTCAAAGGAACCTGAAGCGACATTTACACGGTATTGCCCACTCGTCTGCTGTGAGTCACTGTTTCCGTTGGTCTCCCGCTTTGTGCAGTCACTGCGGCCTGTGTGCTGCACAGAGCTAACCACAACCTTGCACTGGGGCAAAACACAACAACTGCTTGACTCAAAGGTTACTCACTTCCTGTGGAAGGCGTGTTGACATGGTAACACTCCCAACTCCTCTTTAATCTTGAAATCCTCTAAGCAAACGGCACATGTCTGCTGCAGAAGAAACAAAAATAGAGGCTTTAATTTCACCTTGTGTGAACTGGATTGAAAAAAGTCATCTTGAATGAGGTGTCATCCAATCATTGACCAAAAATGACGGAATTCAGTGCACTCTTCGAGATAACCATTTCACTCTTGCAACACTTTTATTTTGGTGCAGCTACAGATCTCACAGCCTTACAGTAAAAAATCAGTGAAGTCCTGACTTACCCCATGTAAATTCAGCTTTTTAGCATCTCCCCTTGTTATAACCTGAAGAGACAGCGAAAGAAAGAAACATGTTCACAGGTCAGTGAGAATGACATCACAGATATCAGGGTACAGATATCCACACATCACAGATATCAGGGTACAGATAACCACACATCACAGATATCAGGGTACAGATAACCACACATCACAGATATCAGGGTACAGATAACCGCACATCACAGATATCAGGGTACAGATATCCACACATCACAGATATCAGGGTACAGATAACCACACATCACAGATATCAGGGTACAGATAACCGCACATCACAGATATCAGGGTACAGATATCTACACATCACAGATATCAGGGTACAGATATCCGCACGTCACAGATATCAGGGTACAGATAACCGCACATCACAGATATCTGCACATCACAAATATCTGCACATCCCATAAATCAGGCTACAGATAGCCACACCTCCCAGTAATCAGGGTACAGATATTTGCAGAAACCTCTTTGGCAGACACTCTACTGGCTCCCCACATGCCCCTGCTACTTCAAGAATTTTCCGTGGGAAGTGATCTTGGGCCGATAATATGTCTGCTCAAATCTGGGCTGGTTTATTATAATTACACACAGATGACGGAAATAACCATCTGACATTTTTATTGTCATTCGTGCCTGAGCAAAGCGGGGGCTTTTTCCACTTATTTTGACCAGCAGAGAGGATGCCTGCCAAACGACACTCTGCAGACCCCCAGTGTGTAGCTAGACTCTAGTTCTAGACTCTGTGCTGGTCCAAAAAGTTTAACAGTCTTTCAAAAACACACCTTAGCCTATGCAATTGAACACCTTGTAATTGATTATTCAAGTGGGTCAGAGAGGGACTTCCCCGTGTTTTGGTCTCATAGACATAGACATAGAAGATAGGAGCAGGAGTAGGCCATTCGGCCCCTCTAGCCTGCTCCGCCATTCAATGCGATCATGGCTGATCATCCAAATTCAGAACCCTGTCCCTGCTTTCTCCCCATATCCCTTGATCCCTTTAGCCTTAAGAAATATATCCAACTCCTTCTTGAATATAAGGAAGGATACACTTGCCTTAGAGGGGGTGCAGCGAAGGTTCACCAGATTGATTCCTGGGATGAGAGTGTTGTCCTATGAGAGATTGAGTAGAATGGGCCTATACTCTCTGGAGTTTAGAAGAATGAGAGGTGATCTCATTGAAACGTATAAAATTCTTAGAGGGCTTGACAAGGTAGATGCTGCGAGGCTGTTTCCCCTGGAGAGTCTAGAACTAAGGGTCATTGTCTCAGGATAAGATGTCAGGCCATTAAGGACTGAAAGGAGGAGGAATTTCTTCACTCAGAGGGTTGTGAATCCTTTGGAATTCTCTACCCCAGAGGGCTGTGGATGCTCAATCGTTGAGTGTATTCAAGATTGAGATTGATAGATTTTTGGACACTAAGGGAACCAAGGTATATGGTGACAGGACGGGAAAGTGGAGTTGAGGTAGAAGATCAACCATGATCTTACTGAATGGCGGAGCAGGCTCGAGGGGCGGTATGGCCTACTCCTGCTCCTATTTCTTATGTTCTTATGTTAGATCAGCCTGGCTGTGAACCCCGTGACCCCATCCCATTGTCCTGGGTTGAGGTCAATTAAGTGTGCAGTGCGAGCTCTGCGGATCCTCTATGGCGGGGGAGGGCAATGCTCTGTTGCTGCAGCAGCTTAAAGGGACTGGCCAACAACTGAGTGAGTGGTCAACAAAAGGGTTCCCAAGTCCAGGGGAAGAGAAGTAATTTGAGACCCGGCTAAAAGAATCTTTCTGAGGAGGGTCCAGAGAGAGCAGCCGAAATGATTAAAAATAGAGGAAATACTGGCCTCACCACTGATGCTGCCAGGCTCCCACTGGCTCAGTCTCCCTATCCATTGACGTAAGAAAACTACTAGGCACTTGGTCTAAGCGTTAAAACAAAGCTTTAATCAACTGTTTTTCAACATGGAGGTCGAGTTGTGTCCTTCACTGGTTCCTGTTAAAGAATGTCCTGAGCAAGCTGGGCCCATGCCCGAGTAGTTATACTCTCCCTGGACAGCGCCACCAGCAGGCCACCCAGTATTATTTCATAAGTCATTTCCACATGAATGACAAGATTCATGTCACCCACCTTTCCTTTCTGGCCTTCATCGGCAGTGCAGAGAAACTGGGGAGTCCCAGAGTTCCACCCCCTCCCCATGCGACGGCGGTTGTCATTTGAAACAGAGTGGGTGGGGGGTAATTTTAGGGGCCATGGATTCAGCGGGTAGCCTTCCTCCCTCCCTCCCTCCACCTTTTCCTTGATTCTGCACCTTGGTACTGACTGCTTTCAGGCAGTAATATGGAGGAAAACCCTCCCTACCGATCAACAGTCCGAGCTGGGTCTGTGGCTCAGGGGCAGTGGAGCTGCAATGTAATGGGTACACGGCAGTATAGTGGTTATGTCACTGGACTCGTAATCCAGCCACTAATGATCCGGAGACGTGAGTTCAGAATCCCACCATGGCAGCTGGGAAATTTAAATTCAGTTAATTAAATAAATCTCGAATTTAAAAAAAAAAGCTAGTAAAAAGCATGAAACTACTGGATTGTTCGAAAAACCCCATCGGGTTCACTACTGCCCTTTAGGGAAGGAAATCTGCTGTCCTTACCTGGTCTGGCCTGGGGACGGGATACTGAATTGGAGGATCAGCCATGATCTCATTAAATGGCGGAGCAGGCTCGAAGGGCCGGATGGCCTACTCCTGCTCCTATCTTCTATGTATCTATGTATCTATGTATATGTGACTCCAGACCCACAGCAATGTGGTTGACTCTTAACTGCCCCTCTGAAATGATGGTTCTCAAGGGCAATTAGGGATGGGCAATAAATGACCAGTGACGCCCACATTCCGTGAATTTTTTTAAAATCAGTGAATTTGGTTAAAATTCAGAGCTTGCACCCGAGTTTTGTGCCGGTTCCCATTCTTTTTACCTCTTTGTAGCCGTATCTCTCGTTCTGTGCTTGGTGTCGGAGCTTACTGAAAGGAAACAAGCAGATTGGTCAGTCACTCAGGTTCACGGGAAGGTAAAAGTCATAATTTTTTTTTCCAACAGCAGGGCTAACCTGCTCCTCAGCATTCCTTCACTTCCCCCCGAAAGGCCTGGCAGCAACTGGAAACTCCCAGCAATGGGGAAAGATGCCGGAGCGCTCACAGCTCGAGGCTGCTTACAATCTTCAACTGCTGTCTCTTTTGAGAGTCGGTTCCAATTGCTGGGGCAGTTCCAACACCATTGTGGCAGATTTAGAAACCATGAGGTGACACACACCTGGAGAGAGCGACACGCACGTGGCTAAATTTTATTTCTGCATTCGTGTACTTTGCATCTACATCACGACAAATTCTGTTGCTCAGTTCTCCAGTTTAATACACTCTTTGTCTCGAGGTGTTTTTGTGCGCACGGACTGTGTACGAGATTTAGCGGCGCAAGGGTTAGAGAGAGGCAGCGCCAGTACCGGGGGCCACGTGAAAATCCGAAACCCAGAATCCTGCATCCTCCACAGGGGCACAACCCATGTGCCTGATTGATAGAGCACTGGCCGCACTGTAGTTTCCGGATTTGGCATCATCTCCGTAATTCAGGTCGTAGAATCATAGAATGATACAGCAGAGAAGGAGGCCATTCGGCCCATCGTGCCTGTGCCGACTCTCTGAAACAGCGCTCCACTTAGTCCCATTTCCCTGCCCTTTCCCCAATAACCTTTTCAATTTTTCCTCTTCAAATATTTATCCATTATCCTTTTAAAAGCTATTATGGATTCTGCGAGGGTGGGAAATAGCAGCTTAAAGACGCACAGCAGCTTAAACAAGGTCACAGCACGGAGCTTTGTTTGGCGGCAGGACAGAAAATCATGCCGAGCACAGCATCCCCAGACTTGCTGATTCCGATGCGGAAGTGCTGCTGCGGGAGGTTGGGGACAGGCAGAATGCGCTGTTTGGGGTGGACAGATGGAGGGCCCCCCCAAAGAGAGCAGCTCAGGGATAGTGATGGGAGGTGGGCAGGGCAGGACAATGCCAACCTGGTGCTCCTGTGCACCGCCACGCAGTGCAGCAAAAAGGTTAATGACCTTACCCGAGCAAGGAAACTAAGAGGAGTCAGGCACACCTAAGAATGTACTGTACTAAGTATGTTTGCCCCTCACAATGACCTCTCTCTCCCACTGTGCTGCAGTGCTTCAATGCCTCACCATCAAAGCCCATAAGGCAGCACAGTGCCTTTACCGAGAAATGTTCCTTCACTCACAACCTTGCATGCAATCACCCCATTAAAAGCCTCACAGGGAATCTAATTCCTTGTTGCATTCATCCATTAACCCAGTATTATGGTCTGCCTACTAATTTATTGCACCTCATGGTACCCAAAGGTAATTCTCACTTTTTGCAATCTTGTTAAAGGAGAACACAGCCCACAACAGCCGACAGAGATTGGCAACATCAACAAAAACAACTTGCATTTATATAGTGTCTTTAACGTAGAAAAATGGTGTTTCACAGGAGTTTAATTCGAAAAAAAATGAACGCTGAGACAAAGAAGGTGGGGTGACCAAAATTTGGTCAAATAGGTGAGTTTTAAGGAGGGTCTTTAAGGAGGAGAGGGAGATGGAGAGGTGAAGAGGTTGAGGGAGGAAAATCCAAGAGTGTGAGCCTAGGATGCTGAAGGCATGCTTGCCAATGGTAGGGGCGAAGGAGAGGGGATGACGGACAAGAGACCAGAGTCAGAAAAATGGAGAGTTCGGGGAGAGATTATAGGGCAGGAGAAGGTTACAGATACAGGGAGGAGTAAGACAATGAAAGGATTTGAACAAGAGGATGAGAATTTTAAATTTGCGGTGTTGGGGGACCGGGAGCCAAGGTAGAGCAGCGAGCGTGGGGGGTAATGGGTGAACAGGACTTAGTGCAGGATAGGATATGGGTAGCACAGTTTTGGATGAACTGAAGTTTACAGAGGGTGGAGAATGGGAAGCCGGCCAGGAGCGCATTGGAATAGTCGAGTCTGGAGGTAACAAAAGCATGGATGAGAGTTCTGGCAGCAGAAGGGCTGAGGCAGGCAATGTTACAGAGGTGGAAGTTGGTGGTCTTTGTGATGGAGAGTAGACAGAGTGGGAAATGGGCGTCCAAATTTGAGACCTCTTAATTGCTATGAGGAGAAAGCTTTACAGATCCTGGGGACAGAGGCCATTGAGTGTGTTGACGATGGAGATCATGTGCCAGCTGAGTATTCATCAGGACATTCTGTTTCTCATCCTTGCAGTCATGGTAAGCAATTCACTCACTTCAACACTGAATGAGGCGAGGTCATTACAGGTAGCTGTCATGCTAAGTGCAGTGCAATCCTGCTACGTGCTGCTGACTCCCCTTACCTTGCCTCCCCAGCAGGCTCATTGTACTCGTTGCAGCCCTAAGTTGACATGTACTCTGTGGTCGTACGTACACATACTTCCCAAGACACTGCTGCTGTGCGGCTCTCCTTTGGGGTCTGTGTCTTTCCAACCTCCGGGGCTATGGGTAAGGAGCAGGGGATTGGCACTAATTGGTAGCTCTTTCAGAGAGCACTGACACGATGGGCCAAATGGCCTCCATAGAATCATTCAGCACAGAAGGAGTCCAGTCGGCCCATTGTGCCTGCGCCGGCTCTCTGAAAGAGCTTCTAATTAGTTCCACTCCCCTGCTCTTTCCTCATAGCCCTGCAAATGTTTCCTTTTTACATTCTTCCTTTGCCTAACTTTATGGAGAAGCACTTCCACTGCTTTCTTGCTGAAGCAGGCAGTGGGTGGTCTCTGTCCTCTTGCAACCCTCACTGTTATTCTTCGATGTGAACAGTCTGACTTATGGAATTTTTGTTATGCTGACGCATTAAGCTGCTGCAGGCCTTTAAATCCTGCAGCAGCAAGCAAGTTTCCACCCCCAAATCAGCGACGGTACTACACTGGAGAGATCACCAGGACTATTAATTGATTCCTAGGACGAGAGGGTTGTCCTATGAGGAGAGACTGAGTAGATTGGGCCTATACTCTCTGGAGTTTAGAAGAATGAGAGGTGATCTCATTGAAACATATAAAATTCTGAGCGGGCTTGACAGGGTAGATCTTGAGAGGTTGTTTTCCCTGGCTGGAGTGTCTAGAATTAGGGGGCATAGTCTTAGGATAAGGGGTCGGCCATTTAAGACTGAGATGAGGACGAATTTCTTCACTCAGAGGGTTGTGAATCTTTGGAATTCTCTGCCCCAAATTGATGCTGAATAGTTGAGTATATTCAAAGCTGAGATAGATAGATTTTTGGACTCGAGGGGAATCAAGGGATATGGGGATCGGGCAGGAAAGTGGTGTTGAGGTCGAAGATCAGCAATGGTGGAGCAGGCTCAAGGGGCTGTATGGCCTACTCCTGCTCCTCATTCTTATGTTCTTAAAATTAGGCTAACCCTGGAAACTATGGCACAATCAGCACACCTTAATTCTGAGGGCGTGAACAGCACGCTTCCATTGTTCTACTTGGGGATCTTTAACTCAGTGGAAAATCTAGACACCCCCTCTCCCCAACAGTTATCCACTCACACAGTTTTATACATATACACAGTTATACACAGACAGACACCCACACACACACACACACACAAATGATAGCGTTATACCCACGCACTTATACACAAACACATGTGGAGAGATCTTATCCTGGTTTATGTTTTCAGACATGAATCTGATGTTGTACGAGGCGAAAACCCATCTTTAAATGCCATGGCCATGTGATGAGGGTTAAGTGCGAGGCAAATCCTGTCCTAACAGCAGTGAGCCCGTATTTTCTGCCAAGAGAGCCCAAAATAGCCCTGGACGTTTGATAGCAGCTTGCTGCCTTTAGCCCGATTGTTTGCCTCAGGAAGCGGACTATAATTTACAGGATGTGCTCCAAGTTTCCGGCACCTTGACAGGCCTGTTCTTCACGTTCCCAAGCTAGACCGCAGGAAGCACAATAATCCAAGAGGAGAAGAATCGGATTCAGAGGCAACTGTTTACTTGCAAGGGTCAGGTAATGGTGGCATTCTGCTGTACATAACCGAGCTGCACCAGGATCAAACACAGTGCCAAATGGCTACCTTCCGAGCTGTACTTTGTCAGATTCTATGAATCACTGCTGCCTGACCCTGTACCTGTCTTGGAACAATCTCAGTGCTTTTCTCAGTACCTGACCTGGCCCTGGCTCCATGTCCAGTTTTGGACTCTTTGCTTTCGGAAAGATGTCAAAAACGTAGGGTCAAAACTTCCCCATCTCTGTAGCCTCCTCCAGCCCTACAGACCTCCGAGATCTCTGCGCCCTTCCAATTCTGGCCTCTTGTGCATCCCCGATTTTAATCGCTCCACCATTGGCGGCCGTGCCTTCAGCTGCCTAGGCCCCAAGCTCTGGAATTCCCTTCCTAAACCTCTCTGCATCTCTCTCTCCTCCTTTAAGACACTCCTAAAAACCTACCTCTTTGTCCAAGCTTTTGGTCATCTGCCCTAATAACTCCTGATGTGGCTCGGTGTCAAATTTTGTTTGATAACCGCTCCTGTGAAGCACCTTGGGACGTTTTACTACGTTAAAGGCGCTATGTAAAGGCAAGTAGTTGTTGTTGAGTGCACAGTGACTTGTGGAAGTTTACAGCACAGAAGGAGGCCATTCGGCCCATCGTGTCTGTGCTGACTCTCTGAAACAGCGCTCCACTTAGTCCCATTTCCCTGCCCTTACCCCATACCATTTTCAATTATTTATTCTTTAAATATTTATCCACTTTCCTTTTAAAAGAATTCTGCTTCCACCACTTTTTCTGGTCGGAAATTCCATCTCCTAACGACCCTCTGCATAAAAAAAATTCTCTTAACCTTTCCCTTCGTTCTTTTGGAGATGGTCACGTCTACGGCCTTTGGTTACCAACTAACCGACCAGTGGAAATAGTTTACGTATGAAAACGCCTCAGAATTTTGAACACTTCAATCAGAATTCCTCTAAATTCCAGGTTTTCTAGTCTCTCCTCATAATTAAAGCCTCCCATCCCTGGTATCATCTTAGTAAATGACTTTGGTACCCACTCAATGTCTTTGGCATCATTCCAAAATAAAGATTCCAAAACTAGACACAAAGGGCTGGATTTTGATACTGGGGCGGGTTGGGGTCGTGTCATCCACTTTTCGTGTTATCCACCCGACTGCAATTGGATGTGGGAGATTGATGCAATTTCACTTAATTGGGCAATTGAGTTCCAGCATGTGGGAACCCATGAACTAATTAGTGGTTTCAGTCTGAAAGTCGCCTCTGATGATGTCATCATTGTTGCTGCATTGCAGGTCAGAGACTGCCTGGCCTTTGCTGTGAGAGGACCTGGATGCAAAATGAGCAGGAGAGAGAGAGAGAGAGAGAGAGAATTTTTTTTCCATTCAGGTCCTCTCACAGCAAAGGCCAGGCAGTCTCTGAAGACATTCAATGCAGCAGCATCAGAGACGACTTTCAGACCTAATACTACTACTACCTTCATCACATCTCCGTTGTAATAGTGGACCTGCAGCTGATAGTCAGCTATCCACTTGTGCTCCCGCCAGGTTTCACTGGCGTGTTTCACATCAGGCGTGCTTCACGTGTCGGAAAAGGGTTAAACTAGCTAAAACGTTTCAAAATGGCATTACAGAGCCAATTTAGGGCTTGTTAAGGGCTTAGAGGTGGGACGGAGACGGGACCACCGCACACGATTTCATCAAAATTGCGTGGAGGTGGAATGGAGGCGGGATCGGGTCCGCCCGCCACTTTTCACAATTTTAACCCCCCACACGCCTCCAAACCCGCCTCCACGGGTCTATGAAAATCCAGCCCAAAGGTTTTTTTTTCTTGGCACATCAAGACGTTATGCACCCATCCATTTTCCATCCATTCATTTTTACAAGGACGATCCCCCCCCGACCCCCCAACCACCATAAAATTCTAATTGTGGCTTAAAGAAACAAAGTCTAACACCTTTCACGACCTCAGGACGTCCCAAAGTGCTTTACAGCCAACTAAGTACTTTTTGAAGTGTGATCACTGTTGTAATGTAGGAAACGCGGCAGCCAATTTAAGCTCCCACAAACAGCAATGAGATAAATAACCAGATAATCAGTTTTAGTGATGTTGATTGAGGGATAAATATTGGCCGGGACAATAGTGCCATGGGATCTTTTACGTCCACCTGAGAGAGCAGACGGGGCCTCAGTTTAACATCTTATCCAAAAGCTGGCACCTCCGACAATGCAGCGCTCCCTCAGCGCTGCACTGGAGTCTCAGCCTAGATTTTGTGCTCAAGTCTCTGGAGTGGGACTTGAACCCACAGGTTTCTGACCTAGAGGTGAGAGTGCTACCCACTCAGACACGACTAATAGCTTACAATTTATATCGGGTTAGCATTGCCTCTTTGCTTTTGGTGTCTATGCCCCCATTTATAAAAGCTAGAACGCCACATAATTTGTTTTTTTTTGCAGCTTTATCAACTTGTCCTCCCACTGAGGAAGGGATGGAAAGACGCTAGTCAGTCAATCTGTTGACCTCTACCTATGGGAGTCCCAGTTCTGTTCCAGTGCGGGTGCTGTAAATATGGGTTCACAGATCACTGAGCAAATTTACAAGAGCAACATGTAACGGTGGAGGATTGACGCCCTCCTGCCCCCGCTGTCCCCAGATGCATACCGCCTCCTGCAGGCTCCGTACAGCACTCAGAGAGTTAACAGCAGCTGTCCGTACAGCCTTTTCTTATATAAACACAATGGTCGTTTCCTGCCCGTCTAATTGGCGGGTATTTCTGCTCTGCCTGCCTTCAGAATATAAATACCGTTTGCCTCGGGGGGGAATTACATTGTTATCTAACCTCTCGGGGTTAGAGTACAACTTTCCGAAGACTGTCAGTCACCGAGTTCCCCCAGCCAGTAAGAGTGTTGACAGATAATGACCAGCACCACCACACGCTCGCACAGAGTGAGCACAGGAAAGACCTGCAGGGGAAGCAATACGAATCATAGTTTGGCAGCCGCTCCAGCGGCGAAACGCTGGCCTCTCACCTCTGGGATCTGGGTTCAAAACCAGCCAAGACTGACTTGAGGCCAAAACCTCCTCCTGCTGGCCCTAAGAAACCGACATGAAATCACTTTGGGGCAGAGAGCGCGGGCCCCCACAGTATAACGCGGTTCCTAATTTGACACTAAAAGTCGCAGTCTCAGGATGGCTGGGGGCTGGGGCATTGGAAAAATGCCACTGGTGCAGTCGGGGTATTCTTCTAAGCCACATCGTTTGAATGCATCTATGGTGAAACTCGATGCTGACATCACTGTGCCCCAACACTCATAGATGAGACATTAAACCCAGGCCCCCGTCTGCTCTCTCAGCTGGATGTAAAAGATCCCGCGGCACTATTTCGAAGAAGAGCAGGGGGGAGTTATCCTCGGCGTCCTGGGGCCAATATTTATCCCTCAATCAACATCACTAAAAACAGATTGCCTGGTCATTATCACATTGCTGTTTGTGGGAGCTTGCTGTGCGCAAATTGGCTGCCTGCGTTTCCTCCACTACAACAGTGACTACACTTCAGAAGTATTGGCTTTAAAGCGCCTGAGGGCGTGAAAGGCGCTATATAAATGCAAGTCTTTCTTTCTTTAACATACACCTTGCTGAGCTCAGAAATAAATGTTTAAAATTAAAAAAAGAGACTGGCTAAACACAGCTGGGTGAGAGTTACCTGATAAAATAACAGCAGAATATCAGGCTCAGCACGAAGACGAAGATTCCAGTGCCAAATATCACCATGTAGATGTTTAACGGAAGATCCTGGAAGGTTATTGGAGGCATCGTGCACGATTTATTCGAGTAAATCAACCCCAAACCACAGAAACATCCTAGAAAAATGAGAGAAAACAAAGGTGAGATATCAATGGTTAGCACAACATCTTTGGACGAAGGCTTTCATTTTCCTTCCCCATCTTCTTGCTGATGTTGGCAGGCGGTACACCTAATGTAATTTTCTTTCCTTGCAAATTTTCTCCCAATTCTCCTGAAGGTTCTGCCACTCGCTGCCCTCTGGTACATCGGAACAGGAGCAGGCCATTCAGCCCCTCGAGCCTGTTCCGCCATTCAATGAGATCATGGCTGATCTGCAACCTAACTCCATATAGGAGTAGGCCTTTGCCCCATATCCATTAATACCTCTCTGGTACCTATCCCGTTACCATTATTCATGCGTGAGCCGAGACAGTGAGTGTCGACAGGCTGCCCGACCACGGGAGGAATCACAGTCACGTCCACACATACTCGATTTCCATCCGGAATGATCAGAAGCAGGAGCCCTGGCTGATTTTCCCTTCCTTGGGCAAAGGACACTGAGGGTAATTGTGACCACTCGACTCCCACTCCAGCGGAGACCAGGCAAGCCAACACAGGATGTGGCTTTTTAAAAAAAAACTCAGTGAAGGGCCAAGGCCCATGTTGCAGGACACCAACAAGGTTGAAAAGAGTAGGAGAGAAGATGAGGTCAATCAAGAAGTGGTGACATGAAGCTTGGGATTTATTAACCTGTGGACTGTAGGAGGGAGGAAGCTGATAAACCACCTCAGCCCTCTGGAACATCCTGTGTCTACGAGTGGTGGCTATGGTTCCACCTCAGGCATTCAGAGACAATCCACCAGCTGTGACTACAGCATGCTAATATCCCACAGTTAACCCTGATATACGCTGCACCACATCATTATGCATTAATCCAAATCTGCACCGAAGTCCAGCCTTCCTTATTATTACTAGTTCTCAATTCTTATTGCACAGAGGATACCAAATTGGTGGGAATAATAAATAATTTGGAGGGGGTGCAGCAAAATACAGGAAGACGCAAGCGGGCTTGCGGAGTGGGCAGATAAATGGAAAGTGAAATTAAATATAGCAAAATGTGAGGTGGTTCATTTTTGTAGGAGGAATAAGGAAGCCACTTATTCCTTGGAAGGCAAGAAACAAAATGAGGTACAGGAGCAAAGAGATAGAAACATAGAAAAATAGGGGCAGGAGTAGGCCATTCGGCCCTTCGAGCCTGCTCCGCCATTCAATATGATCATGGCTGATCCTCTATCTCAATACCATATTCCCGCTCTCTCCCCATACCCCTTGATGCCTTTTCTGTCTAGAAATCTATCTGTCTCCTTCTTAAATATATTCAGTGACTTGGCCTCCACAGCCTTCTGTGGTAGAGAATTCCACAGGTTCACCACCCTCTGAGTGAAGAAATTTCTCCTCATCTCAGTCCTAAATGTCCTACCCCGTATCCTGAGACTGTGACCCCTCGTTCTAGACCCCCCAGCCAGGGGAAACATCCTCCCTGCATCCAGTCTGTCTAGCCCTGTCAGAATTTTATACGTTTCAATGAGATCCCCTCTCATTCTTCTAAACTCTAGTGAATACAGGCCTAGTCGACCCAATCTCTCCTCATACGACAGTCCTGCCATCCCAGAATCAGTCTGGTGAACCTTCACTGCACTCCCTCTGTGGCAAGTATATCCTTTCTTAGGTAAGGAGACCAAAACTGCACACAGTACTCCAGGTGTGGTCACACCAAGGCCCTGTATAACTGTAGTAAGACATCCTTGCTCCTGTACTCAATTCCTCTTGCAATGAAGGCCAACATGCCATTTGCCTTCCTAACTGCTTGCTGGACCTGCATGTTTGCTTTCAGTGACTGGTGTACAAGGACACCCAGGTCCCTTTGTACATCAGCATTTCCCAATCTATCACCATTTAAATAATACTCTGCCTTTCTATTTTTCCTACCGAAGTGGATAACTTCACATTTATCCACGTTATACTGCATCTGCCATGTATTTGCCCACTCACTCAACTTGTCTAAATCGCCTTGAAGCCTCTTTGCATCCTCCTCACAACTCACAATCCCACCTAGTTTCATGTCGTCAGCAAACTTCTGGGAATACAGATACGCAAATCACTAAAAGTAGCAACACAAGTTGATAAAACCTTAAAGAGTACAAAGAAAGCACAAGGGTTCATTTCTGGAGGAATAGAATACAAAAGCGAGGAGGTAATGCTAACTTTGCATGGAGCCTTGTTTAGACCACACTTATCGAGTGCTGTGCGCAGTTCTGGTCTCCATGCTACAAAAAATAAGGATATTGAAGCACTGGAGGAAGTGCGGAAAAGATTTCCAAGGATGCTACCAGAATTGAGAGGATGCAACTACCAGGAAAGATTGACCAGGCTTGAGCTCCTGTCTCTGGAAAAGAGAATACCCGATAGGGCTCTTTAAAATGATGATGGGGTTCGATAGGGTGGATGTGGAGAAAATGTTTCCACTTGTGGGTGAGTCCAGAACAAGGGGGCATAAATATAAGACAGTCACTATCAGATCAAATAAAGATTTTAGGAGGTGTTTCTTAACACAGAGAATGTGGAACTCACTGCCACATGGAATGGTTCAAGCAGATAGTATTGATTCATTTAAGAGGAGGCTTGATGCATACACAAGGGAGAAGGAATTGTGGAATATGGGTGCTGGATGGGAAGGAGTGGGAAGTGGCCTGTGTGGCATAGACCTGTTGGGCCAACTGTGCTGTAGATTCGATGTAGGTTGAAAGTCCATAACCGTATACATTACCCCAAGTAATACTCTCACTGTCGCAGGTCTTGCACTGGTGCTCGGTCGCACTCTGATTTCACTCCTGGGGTGCAACGCAGGCAAGTGGTCCAGGTGACAATATTCAACAATATGTAGGCCCTCTCTCTCTCTCATAAATATTATATATATATATATATATATATATATACACACACACACACACACACACGATACTCATACACAATCTCTCTATGCACAGGGCCCATAAATCTCTATTTTGCTTGTCAGGCATTTTTACAAACAAAAATTATCCCTACTGAACCCCTGTATTCTTCATTCTTCTTACCCTGAACCCCAGCACTCTGCATTGTTCTTACCCTAACCCCCATTACTCTACATTCCTCTTACCCGGAACCCCACTACTCTACATTCCTCTTACCCTGAACCCCACTACTCTACATTCCTCTTACCCTAACCCCCATTACTCTATATTCCTCTTACCCTGAACCCCACTACTCTGCAATCCTCTTACCCTGAACCCCATTACTCTTCATTCCTCTTACCCTGAACCCCACTACTCTACATTCCCCTTACCCTGAACCCCACTACTCTATATTCCTCTTACCCTGAACCCCACTACTCTGCAATCCCCTTACCCTGAACCCCATTACTCTACATTCTCCTTACCCTAACCCCCACTACTCTAGATTCCCCTTACCCTGAACCCCACTACTCTATATTCCTCTTACCCTGAACCCCATTACTCTTCATTCCTCTTACCCTGAACCCCACTACTCTGAAATCCTCTTACTCTGAACCCCACTACTCTGCAATCCCCTTACCCTGAACCCCATTACTCTACATTCTCCTTACCCTAACCCCCACTACTCTACATTCCCCTTACCCTGAACCCCACTACTCTATATTCCTCTTACCCTGAACCCCATTACTCTACATTCCCCTTACCCTGAACCCCACTACTCTATATTCCTCTTACCCTGAACCCCATTACTCTACATTCCCCTTATCCTGAACCCCACTACTCTACATTCCCCTTACCCTGAACCCCACTACTCTACATTCCCCTTACCCTGAACCCCACTACTCTGCAATCTCCTTACCCTGAACCCCACTACTCTGCAATCCCCTTACCCTGAACCCCACTACTCTGCAATCCTCTTACCCTGAACCCCACCACTCTCTGTTACTCTTACCCGGAACCCCACCACTCTGCATTATTCTTACCCTGAAACCCAGCACTCTCCGTTTCTCTTACCCCGAACCTCAGTATTCCATACTTTGAACCCCAATAATCCCGAGCCCGGATGCGCTACATTCCCGAGGCTCTGACCCCCATTGCGCGGTTGATGAACGGCTCTGCAGCCTGCACAGGGCAGGGTGCCTGCGGTGGGACTGAAGACAAAGCCAGGCTGACCGCTGCCTTGGAGGAGAGGGGGGGATCCGTCCTTTCTCATTGTTCTCGGTAGCTCCCATTCACCATCAGAGCACAAAACAAGATCCACAGATTTCAGCCAGAAAAACAAAACATTAAGACAATTGGAGCGAGAAACAATATTTTTTTAAACCAAAAAAAAAAAATAGGCTCCTTACCGTTACACCACTGGAAAGGGTGCATCAATATTCTTGGGTTACTGATCTCAACGCACAGAATTGGAGATGGGAAAGATAGAAGCGCTGGCGGCGGCGGCTGTCTCTTTGCCTCCTCCCTCGCCAAGTCTGCGTTACACGGTGGAAACTGACAGGGGTAAACCCCAGGGAGTCCCTCTGCTCCACACAGTCCAAGGCCCGCTGGCTGGAGGCAGCTCCTGCACACTTTCCCCCCCCGCCCTCCCCACCGTCTATCCCAGCTTTACCCCCGAATGCTTGCTTTCAATAAATGTCTAAGGAGCTGACATTCTTCCTCTTCCTTTTTTTCCCCCCCCTCTCCAAGTCAAGGCCAAGTGCGTGTGTTGTGTGTTGCCGCAAAGCCGACCAAGCGAAAGCTGTCTGTCTGGCAAGTCGGAGACCCAGAACAACGCCCGCAGAAGGGTTTTCAAATCGTCAACACAGGTCCAGAGGGAGCAGGAATGGTCAGACGAATGCAGACAAGGCACAGTTCACACCGTTACAGTGCGAGAGAAAGCCGATGTGTGGGTGTGCGAATGCTCCTTTTGCCCAGTGTCTTGCAGTGATGCATAGGACAGGCAGAAACTAACAGCTGCACTCTGCTGGTTTCTGAGGGTTGTGGTACTGCCTGTAACTCAACCATAGGTATTCATATATATATATAAATATACACACACACAACACAGAAAGTTGTGACCCCCCCCCCCCAGCACACTCCCACTTCCCAGCCCTTGGGCATAGATTTAAAGTAATTGGTAGAAGCATTAGAGGGGAGTTGGAGGAGAACTTATTTCACCCAGAGGGTGGTGGGGGTCTGGAACTCACTGCCTGAAAGGCTGGTAGAGGCAGAAACGCTCACCGCATTTAAAATGCACTTGAAGAGCCGTAACCCACAGGGCTACGGACCAAGAGCTGGACAGTGGGATTAGGCTGGATAGCTCTTTTTCGGCCGGCACAGACACGATGGGCCGAATGGCCTCCTTCTGTGCTGTAAATTTCTATGATTGTCACATCATTTCAGGATTTGCTTATCCTGATGTGTAACCCTGACCACAGACAGTAAAGGGAACAGATGTTTCCAGAACAGATTGTCCAGTGAAACATTCTTGTTCCACCCAGGGACTATCCCAATCACATGCACTGTATTTCCACAGGACAGTCACTAAGACTAAACTGATTGGGGGGGCGGGGGGGGGAGGAGAGATGTTTCCTGTGTGAAGTCATCGAGCGTGTTACAACAAGGAGGCTGTGAAGGTCATGGCCCGAATGCAATGCAGATGAAGATTTTTTTAAATTAATTCCTGGGATGTGGGCATCGCTGGCGGGCCGGCATTTATTGCCCATCGCTAATTGCCCTGGAGAAGGTGGTGGTGAGCCGCCTCCTTGAACCGCTGCAGTCCGTGTGGTGAAGGTGCTCCCACAGTGCTGTTAGGGAGGGAGTTACAGGATTTTGACCCAGCGACGATGAAGGAACGGCCGATATATTTCCAAGTCAGGATGGTGTGTGACTTGGAGGGGAACTTGGTGCTGGTGGTGTTCCCATTGCTCCTGCTGCCCTTGTCCTTCTAGGTGGTAGAGGTTACGGGTTTGAGATTGATGCCCATCCAAGGTGATGGAAAGAGTCCCAGCTGGGGCAGAGGTTGTGAAAGGCTAAAGCTGAGATGGTGAGACTTTTGACTGTGAAGATTGGTAAAAAGCAGAGAGCTGCATGAGCAGGCTGAGGGGGAGAGTGTTATAATGATCGCAGGCATCCATGTGCTTTATTTAACACATCATTCTGAATGCACGCTTCCAATAGGGAGCAGAGAGCAGGAAATTGCAAGCAAGCTTCCTACGGTTTTCTATACATTCTGGCCAGAAAATCAGGAGAGGAAAGTTAGTGATTTTCTAATGGATACCCTTGGCAGTTGAGGCTCAATGCCAGGGGTGTGCATTTGGGCAACCGGCCCGATTATATAAAACAGCATCCGAGAGTCTGTTAGCATGAATAATCCTGGATTTTGAATGGCTTTATAAACCAGCTAAACTCTTCAACCATTGCAGAACTGAAACAGGGAATGGTTGCTCTTTTCTCTCTCTTGAATAGATTAGTTTTATATTCTGTCAGTATACAGTGTTATATCCTATCACTATACACAGTATTTATATACTGTTGTTATATCCTGTCCATACACGGTGTTATATCCAGTAGGTATACACTATCAGTACAGTGCTATATTCTGTGGTTATATCCTGCCTGTATACACCGTGCTATATACTGTAATTATTTCCTGTCAGTATACACAGTCCTATATTCAGCATTTATATGGTAAAACACCTTGGGGGGAGAAATTGGGTGCCTTTGCAACTCTTGTTAGCGCCCCCCGGGGGCGCAAATGGCTTTGCGACTGAGCGCAGCGCTAACATCGACACCCGCCATATTTGGCGGGAGTTTGCGGCGGCGTGCCTCGATTCCTTCGCCCGGAGATCACGACGTCATCGCCATGCGCATCGCCCCGGACCTGAAATTGACTTCCGCCCCCCTGCAGCAGCGCCGGTTGAAAACACCGACAGTTGCAGGAGGCGTGCATCGGGCTGCTGGCCGCTTCGGGGGTGATGATTAAAGGCGAGGTGGCCGAGGTAAGTAAAAAAAACTTACTTTTCCTGTTGGTGTTTTTTTCGCGGGTTCCTGCCCGCGATCGATCAACCCGGCACTCTGCTTGAGTGCCAGGCTGATTGCGGTGGATCGCGCGGCAGCCTTGGTGGTCCAGGTAGGTAATGTTTCTATTGCAGAGCCTGCAGCGATGGCCCTTCCCTTTAAGGGAGGGAAGGAGCCTTTGAACGCGGCAGCGCTGCACGGCCCAGTGTGCAGCGCTGCGGAAGTCTCTGCCCCAATATTCGGGATTAGCGCTCCAAGAAGGAAGTGGAGCGCTTGATTTAACGCTCCACCGCCCTCTTGGGGCGCTAAAACTGAATTTCGTGCTCGCCTGCGCTAAAGTTTGTGCCCAGGCGATGTTAGCACCCCAAAATGGTCAATACCGAATTTTTCACCCCCTTGTGTTGTGAGGTCCACCTTTCATACTGGTTTTCTTCATACATGGCGTGGTCACATGTGGAACAGACATGCAGGTAGAGTAGGGCAGGCAAATAAATGGTTGTACGCTGTGACAAGGGGTCGCAGGTACTTTCTAGAGAGATGAGCTGGGGTTAGCAGAACAGCCTTTCACATCCATATCGATCTTGAAACCTCTGTGTGTCCAGAGATGGCCAAATGTTTAAGGCATAATTGTAGCTCAAGGCAGCAAGGACATGCAAGGTCTGTGTGGAGCATTTAGTCTGTGTATTTATATAGGTACGGTTGTGTTCGCATGTATTCACGAGTGCTACGCATTTATGTAGCATGTGCAGTATATGCGCAGCACAGCTGTAATAGCTCCATAATTCCATGTTCATCAGAGGCAATGCTGGAACATGTCACTACATGATGAAACATCTATTAATATTTCGTCTAGCAGCTCCGATTAAAATCTGGTTATGAAGCTTCCCAGATGGCTGAAGATTATGTTACTGGCCCGTGCAGACTAGATGGTTCCAGCTTCTATCTTTGCCGAGTTAGCTGACTCCAGTCAGGGGTGGCACTGCAGTCGGGCTCAGGAACCTTGGATTAAGGAGGGGGGGAAATCTTTCAGGGTTCTCGCTTCTGATCATTATCCAACGGCCCCTGCTGGAGATTGCGGCTGCAGACAAAAGGATGAGGATCTGCTGTGATGCCTTGCTCGGTCAAATAGCATCACTGCCCAAGATCACGAACTTGGGTGAGGTACCAAAGATGTACCCCAACAACAACCAATGCCTTCGAGAGGAGGAGGGAAAAAAAACAAACTAGCAATTTACTTTGATCGACGAATATCAGTTAACCTTTGCCTTGGGTACTTTGATTAGAGGTAAGCAATTAGGGGCTTCTGGAGTACAGCAGTCCTTTTGTAGTCCAGATGTGCCAACGAAGTGGCATCTGTAGGTAATGCTAACAGGTTTTATTTGGTCTGCCAGGTGATATGCATGGACATCTATGACCATGCTGAGTCTTCACATTGAACCGCTGAGAAATCCATGTATTTAGAGTTTCCATTTCAGATAATGGAGTGCACACTCTCTTCCTGTAGGGACACACCTCACTTGCCTAATCCCATACAATTTTGGCATAGATGGGCTAGAGCCAAGGGTATGGGATCCTAAAGTGTGCACTGTGGAATTACTGGAGTCTAGTCAGCTAAAATCATGCAGCTTACTGCAACAAGCAATGGTAAGCTTCCAGCTGAGTGTCCAGCCAAGACCATTAGGGCACTGGCTAGCAGAGTTATCTGCAATCAAGTGGGAAGACTCCTAACCCCCAGTAACAGGTCCACCCTTCCCCAGGTCCAACTAAAGTGCCCTACCAGCTGGTCAACAATGTGCCCAAGTCCTGTGGATCTACCTGGCTCAGATTTTAGAGTACGGAGTATGCCAGAGGAAAAGAGTATGCTCGCTTCCAATCTCCCATCATCGGGTGCGTCATCGCGGAGCCAACCCGAATCCGAAGAGATCCTGCTTACTCCAAACCTGCCTCCAAGAAGACAGACAGACACATGTGGGTGTGAGTCCTCTTGGGTGAGCACCTGCTGCAACTAGTTAAAAGGTGAGGGATTTGATTGTGGACATCCTTGAATGGGTACCTCAGTGCAGATTCTAAGCCAGTGGCTCAGTGGGTAGCACTCTCGCCTCTGAGTTGGAAGGTTGTGGGTTCAAGTCCCACTCCAGAGACTTGAGCACAAAAATCCAGGCTGACACTCCAGTGCAGTACTGAGGGAGTGCTGCACTGTCGGAGGTGCCGTCTTTTGGATGAGACATTAAACCCAGGCCCCGTCCGCGCTCTCAGGTGAGCGTAAAAGATCCCACGGGCACTATTTCAAAGAAGAGCAGGGGAGGTATCCCCGGTGTGCTGACCAATGTTTATCCCTCAATCAACATCACTAAAACAGATTATCTGGTCATTATTACATTGCTGTTTGTGGGAGCTTGCTGTGCGCAAATTGGCTGTCGTGTTTCCTACATTATAACAGTGACTACACTTCAAAAAGTACTTCATTGGCTGTAAATCGCTTTGGGACGTCCGGTGGTCATGAAAGGCGCTATATAAAAGCAAGTCTTTCTTTCTCGTCTGGCACACAGCATGTACCAGGGATCCCTGAGCAGCATGGAGATCAGCACAGAAATCCAAAAGCATTGTCACCGTGCTTCTGATCTCATCAAGGGCACGTGCCGTACCATATAAAATGGCGGGTCTGCCAACTAGAGCTATAACTGATAGCCTCGCTGCATACCAAGCGATGTAGGCACCAATCAATCCTGGGGTTATCAATACAAAAGCAAAATACTGCGGATGCTGGAAATCTGAAATAAAAACAGAAAATGCTGGAAATACTCAGCAGTTCAGGCAGCATCTGTGGAGAGAGAAACAGAGTTAACGGGGTGGGGGGGGGGGGAATTTTGCCAGCCCTGGGGAGGCGGGTATGGTGGTGGGACGGCCGGGAAAATGGCAGAAACTGGGAGCGGGTACCGAACCCGCTCCCAACCCACCTCCGTGCCATCTTCCCGGGAGGCGGGTCCCCGACTTGCGCAGGGACCCGTCTCCTCGAGGCGGGAAAGGGATTACAGCCAATTAATTGCCTGTTAACAGGTAGTTAACAGGCAATTAAGAGACTTATCCCCATTTTACCCCTGCAAGTGCGGGCTTCCCGACGGCTGCGAACCTCGCCAGGGTCAGCGAGGCGAGCAGTGGGTCTGCGAGGGTGAGAGGGATCGAAAAGTGCGCTCTGGAGGTGAGTGATGGGTGCAAGTGTGGAGAGGTAAGTATGTGAGGTGAGTGTAAAGTGTTAGAAAAAGTTTACTTACCTTTGCTTCTTCCTGCAGGCTTCAACCCTTGGGGATCCGGAGGTGCCTCATCTCAATGGCAGAGATGACAGACTGGCTGCTGCATTCTCAGATGCAGCAGCCATCTGATTTCTGCTGAGGAAAGAGGTTTGGGGAGTCTTCAATACAAGGGCTCACCTTAGAACAGAGATTGTCAGTGTTTGACAGCTTATCAAAGCTGTCAAACGCTGACAATTCATCAGATGAAACTTCATACGCTGACGTCCTCTGTCACCGGCTTTCCTTTAATTGGCTGGCTAAGCCCGCAGGGCGGGCTTAACAAGGTCAATCAAGGGAAAATAGCGTGGGTTGGCTGGACGTCATTGGGGGCGGGACTAAAACCCGAAAACCAGCAGTCCCGTCCCCAACGCACCCCCATTGACAAAATTCAGCCCATGGTTTCAGGTCGATGACTTTTCGTCAAAACTGGAAAAAGTTAGAGATGTAACAGGTTTTAAGCAAGTACAGAGGCAGGGAAAGGGGGGGAGGGGAGGAAAGAACAAAAGAGAAGGTCTGTGGATAGGATGGAAGGCAGGAGAGATTAAAAGACAAAAGGGATGATGGTGCGAGGCAAAAGGAGATGGTAATGGGACAAGTACAGAAACAAAAGATGAGTCTAGAGGAGGAGTAAATGGGAATGGCGGAATCATCAACAGCTGCCATGTGAAAAAATAGGGGCAGAGGTTATGGTCTGAAATTGGTGATCTCGATGTTGAGTCCAGAAGGCTGTGAAGTGCCTAATCGAAAGATGAGTTGCTGTTCCTTGAGCTTCGTTGGAACAGTGTAAGAGACCGAGGACGGAGGGGTCAGAGTGGGAGTGGAGCTTTAATTCTCCGCTCCACTCCACTCCCACCTTTATTCCCATTCCTTCACCCACATCCGAGTGTAATGTATCCAAGTTTGTTGACAATACAAAGCTAGGTGGGAAAGTAAGCTGTGAGGAGGACACAAAGAGCCTGCAAAGGGATATAGACAGGTTAAGTAAGTGGGCAATAAGGTGGCAGATGTAGTATAATGTGGGGAAATGTGAGGTTATTCGCTTTGGTAGGAAGAATGGAAAAACAGACTATTTTTTCATAGAATCAGAGAAATTTACAGCATGGAAGGAGGCCATTTCGGCCCATCGTGTCCGCGCCGGCCGACTATGAGCTATCCGGCCGAATCCCACTTTCCAGCTCTCGGTCCGTAGCCCTTGTAGGTTACGGCACTTCAAGTGCACATCCAAGCACTTTTTAAATGTGGTGAGGGTTTCTGCCTCTACCACCCTTTCAGGCAGTGAGTTCCAGACCCCGACCACCCTCTGGGTGAAGAAATTTCCCCTCGAATCCCCTCTAAACCTCCAATCAATTACTTTAAATCTATGCCCCCTGGTTATTGACCTCTCTGCTAAGGGAAATAGGTCCTTCCTGTCCACTCTATCCAGGCCCCTCATAATTTTATACACCTCAATAAGGTCTCCCCTCAGCCTCCTCTGCTCCAAAGAAAACAAATCCAGCCTATCTAATCTTTCCTCGTAGCTAAAATTCTCCAGTCCAGGCAACATCCTCGTGAATCTCCTCTGTACCCTCTCTAGTGCAATCACATCTTTTTTTTGTAATGTGGTGACCAGAACTGCACGCAGTACTCTAGCTGTGGCCTAACTAGTGTTTCGTACAACAGAAAACGCTGGAAAAACTCAGCAGGCCAGGCAGCATCCGTGGAGAGAGAAAGAGAGTTAACGTTTCAGGTCGATGACCTTTCATCAGAACTGGGAAGAGCCGGAAATCAAATAGATTTAAGGCCAGGGTAAAGCTGGGAAAAGGGGGAGGGGATAAAGGAACAAAGGGGGAGATGAAGAGACATTAAGAGACATTAAGAGATATGCAAGGCTAGAGGTGGTGTTAATGTGACAGATTAAGGCTGAATGAAGTGTGAAATCCACTGGCAGAATGAAGGACAGCTGCCAGCTTCTAGGAGGAAAAAAAAAAGGTGGGGGGGGACAAATAAAAGGGTGGATGAAATAAAATATAAATGTGATTGGAGCTGAGGTTATGATCTAAAATTGTTGAACTCGATATTGAGTCCAGAGGGCTGTAGCGTGCCTAAACGAAAGATGAGGTGCTGTTCCTCGAGCTTACGCTGAGCTTCCGTGGAACAGTGTAATAGGCCGAGGACGGTGAGGTCAGAGTGGGAGTGAAGCGGTGAATTAAAGTGACAGGCCACCGGGAGCTCGGGGTCCCCCTTACGGACTGAACGGAGGTGTTCCGCAAAGCGGTCACCCAATCTGCGTTTGGTCTCCTCCCTGCTCTTGTATTCTATGCCTTCTTAACCACCTTATCTACTTGGCCTGCTACCTTCAGGAATCTGTGGACCTGCACGCCAAGGTCCCTTTGTTCCTCTACACTTCTCAGTGTCCTACCATTTAATGTGTATTCCCTTGCCTTGTTAGCCCTCCCCAAATGCATTACCTCACACTTCTCCACATTGAATTCCATTTGCCACTGTTCTGCCCACCTGACCAGTTCATTGATATCTTCCTGCAGTCTACAGTTTTCTTCTTCATTATCAACCGCACAGCCGATTTTAGTATCATCTGCAAACTTCTTAATCATACCCCCTACATTCAAGTCTAAATCATTGATATATACCACAAAAAGCAAGGGACCTAATACTGAGCCCTGCGGAACCCCAATGGAAACAGCCTTCCAGTCACAAAAACACACCATCAACCATTACCCTTTGCTTCCTGCCTCTGAGCCAATTTTGGATCCAACTTGCCACTTTGCCCTGGCTCCCATGGGCTTTTACTTTCATGACCAGTCTGCCATGTGGGACCTTACCAAAAGCCTTGCTAAAATCCATATACACTACATGAAACGCAGCACCCTCATCGACCCTCCTTGTTACCTCCTCAAAAAATTCAATCAAGTTAGTCAGACATGACCTTCCCTTAACAAATCCATGCTGACTGTCCTTGATTAATCCGTGTCTTTCTAAATGAAGATTTATCCTGTCCCTCAGAACTTTTTCCAATAATTTTCCCACCACCGAGCTTAGGCTGACTGGCCTGGAAATACTCGGTCTATCCCTTTCTCCCTTTTTAAGCAAAGGTACAACGTGAGCAGTTCTCCAGTCCTCCGGCACCACACCTGTACCCCAGAGAGGATTGGAAAATGATGGTCAGAGCCTTTGCTATTTCCTCTTTTGCTTCTCGTAACAGCCTGGGATACATTTCATCCCGGGCCTGGGGATTTATCTACTTTCAAAGCTGCTAAGCCCCTTAATACTTCCTCTCTCACTATGTTTATTTCATCTAATATTTCACACTCCTCCTCCCTGATTGCAATGTCTGCATCGCCCCACTCTTTTGTGAAAACAGATGCAAAGTATTCATTAAGAACCATACCCATGTCTTCCACCTCCACACACAGATTACCTTTATGGTTTCTAATAGGCCCTACTCTTTCTTTAGTTATCCTCTTGCTCTTAATGTATTTATAAAACATCTTTGGGTTTTCCTTGATTTTACTTGCCAAATTTTTTCATGTTCTCTCTTTGCTTTCCTAATCTCCTTTTTAATTGCACCCCTGCACTTTCTATACTCCTCTAGAGTTTCTGCAGTATTGAGCCCTCGGTATCTGTCATAAGCCTCCCTTTTTTTCTTTATCCTACCCTGTATGTCCTTTGACATCCAGGGTGCTTCTTTAAGGGAACATACTTGCTCTGAACCCTCAGGATCTCCTCCTTGAATGCCTCCCACTGCTCTGACACTGATTTACCTTCAAGTAGCTGTTTCTAGTCCACTTTGGCTAAATCCCATCTCAGCTTAGCAAAATTGGCTTTTCTCCAATTGAGAACTTTTATTCCTGGTCTATCTTTGTCCTTTTCCATAACTACCCTAAATCTAACTGAATTATGATCACTAGCACCAAAATTCTCTCCCACTGATACCCCTTCCACCTGCCCAGCTTCATTCCCTAAAACTAAGTCCAGAACCGCCCCCCTCCCTTGTTGGGCTTTTTAAATAGTGAAAAACTATTACATGTTGGTGTTCAGAGAGATTTAGGTGTCCTCATACAGGAAACACAGAAAGTTAGCATGCAAGTACAGCAAGCAATTAGGAAGGCAAATGGCATGTTGGCCTTTATTGCAAGGGGGTTGGAGTATAAGAGTAAGGAAGTCTTGCTACAATTGTACAGGGCTTTGGTGAGACCACACCTGGAATACTGTGTACATTTTTGATCTCCTTATCTGAGGAAGGATATACTTGCCTTAGAGGCAGTGCAGAAGGTTCACTAGATTGATTCCTGGGATGAGAGGGTTGTCCTATGAGGAGAGATTGAGTAGATTTGGCCAATACTCTCTGGAGTTTAGAAGAATGAGAGGTGATCTCATTGAAATAGACTGAGATGAGGAGGAATTTCTTCACTCATAGTGTTGTAAATCTTTGGAATTCTCTACCCCAAAGGGTTGTGGATGCTGAATTGTTGAGTATATTCAAGGCTGAGATAGATAGATTTTTGGACTCTAGGAAATCAAAGGAAAGTGGAGTTGAGATCGAAGACCAGCCATGATCTTATTGAATGGCGGAGCAGGCTCGAGGGGCTGTATGGCCTACGCCTGCTCCTAATTCTTATGTTCTTAACCTATTCCTAAATGTTGACATGGTCTCTGCTTCAATCACTAACTCCAGTAGTGCATTCCACAGCCTCACAAACCCTCTGTGTAAAAAGTTCTTCTGCTCTGTGTCCTTAATCTCTTACATTTAATCTATATCTGTCCCCCCCTTCTAGGCCCCTTCAATCGCCGGAAACGGTCTAGACATTTGGACACATCACCTCTTCATCTCCACTGTGCGAACAAAAACAGAACATGAATTAGTTGCTTATTAGATGCTAAAACTCCCTTTCTTTCCCAGTACCAGGAAAGTCCAACCCTGAAGCTTTAAGTTCAATCCCTGGCTCTGGTCCTGGCTGACGGTCACACTTCTGCCTTCACGACAAGCAAATCCACACGACTGGGAGAAGAAAATAGTGCGTTTTCTATCAGAATGTGCACTGATGTACCCATTCAAGGAAGTCGACCATTAGATCCCTCACCTTTAAATATTTGTAGCAGATGCTGACTCAAGAGGACCCTCCCACTGCTATCCAACTCAGCCTTCTGTTGAGAGCTCGCCCGCTGATGACACTGGTTTGAGAGAGAGAGAGAGAGAGAGAGAGAAAGAAAGAGAGAGAGAATTTTTTTTTGCATCCAGGTCCTCTCACAGCAAAGGCCAGGCAGTCTCTGAAGACATTCAATTCAGCAGCATCAGAGGCGACTTTCAGACCTAATACTACTACTACCTTCATCACATCTCCGTTGTAATAGTGGACCTGCAGCTGATAGTCAGCTATCCACTTGTGCTCCCGCCAGGTTTCACTGGCGTGTTTCACATCAGGCGTGCTTCACGTGGGAAAAGGGTTAAACTAGCTAAAATGTTTCAAAATGGCATTACAGAGCCAATTTAGGGCTTGTTAAGGGCTTTAATGGCCTCGCCCGCCTCTTGGAGGCGGGACGGAGTCGGGAACACCGCACACGATTTTATCAAAATTGCGTGGAGGCGGAATGGAGGCGGGAGCAGGTCCGCCCGCCACTTTCCGCAATTTTAACCCCCCACACGCCTCCAAACCCGCCTCCACGGCCCTATGAAAATCCAGCCCGGAGTCTCCACAGTCGTTGGCAGTGCTGCTTTGAGTCAGCCTTCCTTCACAAGATCTGACCAGGCCTTGCTTCCTGCCTCTATTTACTCTGTTTTGTGTTTCCCCCTCAGGTTTGTTTGCTTGTCTGTCTCTGGTATTTATTATTGTGTTCTCCCCTCCCTCCGTCTGTCTCTGGTATTTATTATTGTGTTCTCCCCTCCCTCCGTCTGTCTCTGGTATTTATTATTGTGTTCTCCCCTCCCTCCGTCTGTCTCTGGTTGTTTTTGCTCTCGGCGCCTATGTTGTTTTTGGTAGAATTGGAATTTGGAATCTATGTGAAAAGGAGAACATTTCTGCTTCAGTTTGCTAACAGTCCTTCGTCAAGTCAGGATGTTACCTGGTACTAACCAATATCACACTGAATTGAGCAACAGATTGATAGTCATCTTTCGGATGAGACGTTAAACCGAGGGCCCGTCTGCCCTCTCAGGTGGACGTAAAAGATCCCAGGGCAAATATTTCGAAGAAGAGCAGGGGAGTTATCCCCAGTGTCCTGGGCCAATATTTATCCCTCAATCAACATCACAAAAACATTATCTGGTCATTTATCTTATTGCTGTTTGTGGGAGCTTGCTGTGCGCAAATTGGCTGCTGCGTTTCCTACATTACAACAGTGACTACACTTCAAAAAGTACTTCATTGGCTGTAAAGCGCTTTGGGACGTCCTGAAGTCGTGAAAGGCGCTATAGAAATGCCAGCCTTCCTTCTCTTTCTTTCTTTGAACCTGTGACTGTATGAAAGATTTCTGGGGTTTCAAAAACCAGTGCATTAAAAGCCAAAGGATCCCAACTTGTGGAAAGAATATTTATTGAAGCAATTTTGTCAGATGTTGTAGAAATGATGCAGATATAATGTAACAATATAGTGGGGAAATAGCAGAGCTCCTAACCCAGAGTAAGAATGTTAGGAATGGTAAATCTTTAAATTATGCGAGTAATATTAATTAGTTGACAAATTAGTTGCTCGTTAAATGCTAAAACACCCTTTTTTTTGCCAGTACTAGCAAAGGGTAAGTAACCCAGATGTCTCAAGTTCACACTTTGACTCTGGTCCTGGCAGATGGTCACACTGCTTCCCTCACTCCAAGCAGATCAGTGTGACTGGGAGGTAAACATACTGCGTTTTCTGCCAGAATTTACTTTGCGGATCTCTTACCAAAATTACTGCAACAATTAATTCCCCGTTTGCAGTTCTTTAGAAAAAATAGACCTGGATATAGCTGGAGGTAGGCACATAGCGTGGATTGTAGTTATAGATCAGAGCTGCCGCCTCTTCCTCCGAGCTTGGGAAATGATGCAAGTTCTTCCGGGCTGCAAACAGACAGATAAAAAGAATCAGCGACAAGGAGGCCGAGGGTGCAGTGCATCAAAACAATGGCCCTTTCACGCTAGCAGCTGGTTCACACTGGACAACGGGACCTTGAGCAGGTGGTTGGCAGCAGGAATACCGCTCTCGCTGCAGGGATTGGCAGCGACAATAACACACTTAAATCGACACAATCACCGGTCAGGTCACCTTGTGTGATCCACCTACTCACTCTCTGAACCAAGTACGCTATCGCAGACATTGACAAAATCCAACATTTTAGCTGCCACTCAGTGGGTTCAATTACACGAATTCTCACCGAAAAAAAGAGTGCAGAACGTGATGCAAGGCGGACTCCCCATCTGGTTACATCGAGGTAGGAGGGAGGGTTCTCTGCCCGGATTGAGGGGCAGTATCAGACTGTTAATTCACTTGACATCTGCCTCAAAATTTATTGCAAGGGGGTTGGAGTATAAAAGCAGGGAAGTCCTGTACAGGGTATTGGTGAGACCACACCTTGAGTACTGCGTACAGTTTTGGTCTCCTTATTTAAGGAAGGATATACTTGCATCGGAGGCAGTTCAGAGACGAATCACACGGTTAATTCCTGAGATGAGGGGGTTGACTTATGAAGAAAGGTTGAGCAGGTTGGGCCGAAACTCATTGGAATTTAGAAGAATGAGAGGTGATCTTGTTGAAACATATAAGATACCGAGGGGGCTCGACAAGGTAGATGCAGAGAGGATGTTTCCTCTCATGGGGAAATCTAGAATTCGGGGGCATAGTTTCAGAATAAAGGGTCGTCCTTTTAGAACTGAGATGAGGAGCAATTTCTTCTCTCAGAGGGTTGTAAATCTGTGGAAGTCTCTGCCCCAGAGAGCCGTGGAGGCTGGGTCATTAAATACATTTAAGGTGGAGGTAGACAGATTCTTGCAAGATAAGGGAGTGAAGGGTTATGGGGAGCGGACAGGGAAGTGGCTTTGAGCCCAAGATCAACCATGATCTTATTGAATGGCGGAGCAGGCTCGAGGGGCCAAGTGGCCTATTCCTGCTCCTATTTATTATGCTCTTATGTTGCTAAAATGATTAGTCAGTGCACAAAAGGGTAAATTCTATTTTTCATACATTGTGACTCATGCTCCTAACCACAAACAAGTACCTTCATTGACAAAAAAATCGGCCAGGAGATAGGAAACCTGAACAGCATTCGGAGAGTGTGGGAAAGCTATATGCTGCTGCCACTGAAACCGATTAACTTCTGGATGCCACTGGACCCCATAGAAAGGATACTGGATGCCTGCAGCGATTGACAAGAGAAAGATTCTCATTAGGAATTTGTACAAAATATACAGATAGAGCCAGGTGCAAACTATTATTCATTTCCTCCTTTCCATTTGTCTTTATTATAGGTTGTTAAATATTGGTGATAGGACTGTCCTGTTTGCGGCCATTAAGATTATTCTGATAACACAGTAATAAAAGAACAAAGAAAGTCTAGTGGCCTACTTTCTAATAAAAGTACATTACTGACACTAGCGTTTTATTCCAGATTTATTTAATTAACTGAATTTAAATTCCCCAGCTGCCGTGGTGGGATTTGAACTCACGTCTCCAGATCATTAGTCCAGGCCTCTGGATTACTAGTCCAGTAACATAATCACTATGCTACCATACCCCTATAATGTGAGCAATACCATCAAAGTTGTGCCAGTAGTTGCTAAGAAAAATGCACATTACCCAGTATGAAATACTGTTGCCTCACAGAGCCTTGCTATATCCCTCCTCTGCTGGCTGAGTTGTATATATTGCAAGGATGTCCTGTACAGAGATATTACACATGTCCCATCGTCACCCTATTAACTGCAATCGTATTATTATTATTATTATTTTTTTACGCGATAGGAAGCACCAGATCTGTCCCCAGCCTCACATTAGTGAACGAAGCTATTCTGGAATGTAGATTGTCAATCCTCACATTGTTACCAGAGGGGTTGAGGGTGGAAGTGGTTGTGAAATATCAGTCTCCATTGGATAAAAAGAAAGATAACTTAAGTATATCATCTTTTTACTGTTATAATAGTAGAGAGAGAGATATGCTACAATTTCCCCCACCAAGAGTTTCCATCCCCTTCAGCTGGATTCCTGTGAAGTTACCACCTGGTAATACCGCCAAGATAAATGGAATCTTTTACTTTTTTCTGAAGGTTGTGGGTTCAAGTCCCACTCCAGAGACTCGAGCACAAAAATCTAGTGCTGAGGGAGGGCTGCACTGTCGGAAGTGCCTTCTTTCAGATGAGATGAAAAAGAAAGAAAGATTTATACAGCGCCTTTCATGACCACCGGACGTCCCAAAGTGCTTTACAGCCAATGAAGTACTTTTTGTAGTGTAGTCACTGTTCTAATGTAGGAAATCCAGCAGCTAATTTGCGCACAGCAAGCTCCCACAAACAGCAATGTGATAATGGCCAGATTATCTGTTTTAATGATGTTGATTGAGGGATAAATATTGGCCAGGGATAACTCCCTGCTCTTCTTCGAAATAGTGCCATGGGATCTTTTACGTCTATCTGAGAGAGCAGACGGGGCCTACGGTTTAACGTCTCATCTGAAAGATGGCATCTCCGACAGTGCAGCACTCCCTCAGCACTGCACTGAAGTGTCAGCCTAGATTTTTGTGCTCAAGTCTCTGGAGTGGGACTTGAACCCACAACCTTCTGACTCAAAGGCGAGGGTGCTACCAACTGTGCCACAGCTGACAGAATAATCTGCAATTGCTGGGGTGAAGAGGACCTCCTACACAATCACCAAAAGAAAAGGTTGGATGCTAGTCAAGTCTCCTGCTGAGGAAGCATTAATAATGCTTAGTCACCTTAATTTACTCTGCTGTTGATTGGCATCAGAACCACGGAACCATGAGTCTTATGGGTTGAGCTTGGGAAGATTATGCAAACCCTTGAAGACCAACATTCACGCCAAACTTCATAATTAACGCAGAATACGGCTTGACCATTTCTTGGAATGGCCCCCAAATTCTGTATTGGAGAGACGAGCAGGAGCTGTGTTTTTTTAAATGAGCTGGTGCTTGTTTCTTTGTGCCAAGCATCAAGGAACTCAATAGATTTGGAGGATTTGTTTTTGGTGAATTCAATACCCATGATCAGCCCTACTGCTGAACTTAGTAAAGGCATGCAATTCTGGAAAGCGGGAGGGATTAGTTTGCAACACAAACAAGCATCATAGTTCTCAGTCACTGGGAAGAATCTATGACAAGATGTAGAACTTGAAACCTGATGTCACCTTTAACCCAAATCAACAATGTCACTGAGCAAAGTGACATAGGGGGGGAAAAATTCAGTATCGCCCCGTTTGGGGCGCAATTATCGGCCGGGCGCAAGGTTAAGCGCCTGGCGCTAATTATCGCCTCCGACTGCAAACTTGGCTTCTATTGCCCTTGGAGGTGATTGGAGCACTAAAATCAGGTGCTACACACCTCTCTTCAGGCGCCAACGCCGAGGAGCGAGGCGTTACCTCAGAGCACTGGCGAAGCTCATGTGATGTCAGTCAGCAATGGAACACAGACACACTGGCGCCGGCCAGTTCTTAAAGGGGACGGTCGCTCTTGCTCTCCATCCACACCCTGCTCATTGCAGCCTTGAATCTCAGCCTGGAGAGACATGTACATCAAATCTGCTGGAGAGAACAATGGAGAGACCCAGGGAAAGAGCTCAGAGTGCAGCCCCCATAGTCTCTTCTAAATCGATGCAAGGAAGGTCAAATCAAAATGAACCTGCAAAGTGCTGCTCATTCACACAGCGTTGAATCTCTCCAAAAGTCTCTCTCTCTCTCTCTCTCAGAATGCGTGGTGCAAAAATGTTGCCGACAAAAAGAGTCAGGAAGCGGCCGCCTTTAAATAGCGCTCCCCCAGTCCCTTCCCGACTGCAAAACGTTCCCCTCAACCTGTCGTTGCTAGCGGCAGGCGGTAAAGCAGGGGGTGCCACTCAATATCTGCTCCGGGGCGCAGGAGATCGTGGCGGTAGTGTTTAGCGCTGCCGCAAAATGTCCTGTCAATTTCACGAGTGGTGCAAACATCGGCACGCCCGGGCGCTAGTTGCTTTGCGCCCCATTAGCGCCCACTAACGGGAGGCGCAAAGCAACCGAATTTTCCCCCCATAATGTTTTAACAAAGAACACAAAAAACAAGACACAAGTGTTCTACAACCACTACAACAATGATTTTTCTAAAATTGAAAGAACTTGGTAAAAAAAAAAATCTTTTGATGTTTACACTTTGGTAAAGCTTTGCAAAAGCCTATAAAGAGGATGTGAATTCATGTGAAAAGATTGATTAAATAAAGTGACGAGAAACTTCATGTATAATGCTGGCAGTAGGTATAAAAGAACTGAAACACGCTTCTAAAATGAGCTCGATATTTACACAGAGGAGTGAGGGAAAGCACAACTAGCTGAACAGTGTCCTTGTGGATCCCTTGTTTGGATGATGCCCCTATTCATCTGCAAATGGAGGTTAAACAAATGCGGGAGTCGGGCAGTGCACTTTGTGCATGCTACAGCACTGCCATCAATGCTCCTGCTACAGCTATATTAATTCTACAATGGCAGTCACACTGTTCCACCTACCCTCTATAGTAGACACAAACTCCACGCCTTTTCTGTCATTATTGGTGGACAGGATTGAATAGAATTTACTCAGTTTCTCATCTTCCAGGAAAGCCTGCCAAAAATAAAGAGCAGTCAAATTACAGTGCAAATAAAGGGAATAAACGTTTGCTGCGATGGAGGGACCTTCTGGTCTTTCTGGATGGATACATTTAGATAGGCTAAATGGTCTTCCTCATCTGTAACTATCTTGTGGAAAAATAACCTGCTCCATCTAGTTATTCACTGACTGATGCAAGTCCCGACTGCATCTTCCTCTTTTCCACCCACACAATTTCCCCCCCCCCATCTCTCTTGAAAACACTGAATTATGTTGGGGTTCGGCAACAATGCTGTTGTTCTGCCAATCCAACAAGCAAGCAAGCAAGCAAGAAAGAGAGAGAGAAAGGAGAGAAAGAAAGGAGAGAAAGAAAGAGAGAGAAAGAAAGAGAGAAAGAGAGAAAGAAAGAAAGAGAGAGAGAGAAAGAGAGAGAAAGAGAAACAGAGAGAGAAAGAGAGAGTGAGAGAGAGAAAGAGAGAAAGAAAGAGAAAGAAAGAAAGAGAAAGAAAGAGAAAGAAGGAAAGAGAAAGAAGGAAAGAGAAAGAAAGAAAGAAAGAAAGAAAGAAAGAAAGAGAGAGAGAGAGAGAGAGAGAGAGAGCGAGAAAGAAAGAAAGTGCCATGGGATCTTTTATGAGAGAGCAGACGGGGCCTCGGTTTAATGTCTCATCTGAAAAGCGGCACCTCCAACAGTGCAGCACTCCCTCAGTACCTCACTGGAGTGTCAGCCTAGATTTTTGTGTCTGGAGTGCGACTTGAACACGCAACCTTCAGTCTCAGAGGCGAGGTGTGCTGCCCACTGAGCCACGGCTGATACTGGATGCAATGTAATGAGTTGCATTAACATGCAGACCCAGTGACACATCCTGCATCTGGGGCTGGTATGTTTACAGGTCCTGCCTCACTTCCAATGCACTCTGCTGACTGTGCTGCACACAATGACACACTGAACAACTTGCAAAATCTTACCTGCACAGAAATAGAAAAGTGATGGAAGTTCCCAGTCAACGGCTCAGTGGATAAAGCCTTGTACACATCCAGAGGAAAGTTCTGAAACATTTTACTAGATGCAGCAGCTGGGGAGAGAGAAATGGAGTTAAAATTAAAACGCACAGCTGAGTACAAATGGTCAGTAATCTAATGAGAGAGAATGTTTTTAGAAAAATAAAATATTTGCGTGGTTAGAATTTTTAAAATTCATTCAAGGGATGTGGGCATTGCTGGCTATGCCAGCATTTATTTCCCATCCATAATTGCCCTTTGATACAACTGAATGACTCGCTAGGCCATTTCAAAGGGCAGTTCAGAGTCAACCACATTGCTGTGGGTCTGGAGTCACATATAAGGACGGCAGATTTCCTTCCCTGAAGGACATTAATGACTCAGATGGGTTTTTATGACAATCTGGTAGTTTCATGGTCACCATTACTGATACTAGCTTTTTATTCCAGGTTTATTTAATTAACTGAATTTAAATTCCCCAGCTGCCGTGGTGGGATTTGAACTCGCGTCTCCGGATCATTAGTCCAGGCCTTTGGATTACTAGTCCAGTAACATAACCACTACGCTACCGTACCCATTCATCCCTTGACAAACAGGTCCGCATTTTCAACTCTTTGAGTTAATAGCACTAACCCATCGGCCAGTTGACCAGCTGCCCAGATTGTCCAAAGAGACAAATTTGCCGACCTCAGGGAAGGAGTTGTCTGTGGGAAGGATCCCATGACGTTCAAGCGAAGACTTACAGGGATGGCTTCTCAGGAAAGCAGAAGGGGAAGTCCACGGTTGTTGCAGAGAAGATATACGTGCGGCCTACTCCCACAGTCTGGCATCAATTGTGCCTGCAACTCACACCAGGAGGTACGAGGTACCATCCATCACCCCTGCAGAGGGAATTCCTCGAACCTCCTTGGCATGACTCACATTAGCAACTTAGTGCAGAGTGAACCTACATTTCTCCCACTCTACTGTACGCACTAGAACACTGTACTCGCATTTACATTTGGTCTTATTATGTAGAGATGTCTCAAAGCGCTCCACACAGTGAATTATTTTTGGAGTGCACTGACTGCTATTATGTAGCCAAATGCTGACTGTCTGCACCAGCAACATCCCACAAACAGCAATGAGATGAATGCCCAGTTCACATGCTTTGTTAGGTGTTGTGAGTTGAGGAAGGAATGTTGCTCTTCTTCAAATAGTGTCTTTAACATCCTGAACAGGGTGGGCAGGGCTCATTCACCTCTCATCTGAAAGATGATGCCTCCAACAATTCAGCTCTTCCTCTGCACTGCATGAGCGAGTCAGTCTATCTATTAGATAATATGCGCAAGTCCTGATGTGGACTCGAATCATAATCTTCTGAGCTACAGCGACTGAACTACCAACTGAGCCAAGCTGATACAGACTCATTCCCACCACGCAACTTGCTAACATGCACACAAGACATAAAAGTGTGCTGCACCAGCGTTGTGCATCTGGTATAATCCTGGTAAAAATCGGTAATGCAACACAGTGCCACCAAATCCTCTTTACACAGTAATCCCCAAATCATAATATTCTTGTCACAAAGTGCACCAACCATTGGTCAGATTAAGTGGGAGAGCAATGTTCTCGGTGTCAGTGTTTGTTAGTAACTCCTTCCCGGCAGTAAGCAAAGTCAGCAACTGCAGTCCCAGGCAGGTTCCCCATATTGGAAAATAATCGCCAGCATCAAACGCCTGCAGTAATAACACAGAAACAGCTTGAAACAAGGGAGAATAAACATAGTGACAGCATGGGGCTGCAAGCAATACTCCCCATTCCATTAGAGAGAATTACCAGATTAAAATAAAGCGACTTGCAGCTTCTTGCCACAGCAATGCCTGTGACAAAGCACACAAGCTCCCCATGATAGACCGTATCACCAACATCCAGGGGAAGAGTTCGGGCAAGAGGGGAGCAACATGGTATAATTTAACATGCAGAAGGGTTGGAGTGGCAGACAAATCCTGTCTCATTCGGTGGTGGCTTTAATTCAGTACAACATCAACAACTTTAATTTATATAACGCCTTTAACGTAGTAAAACGTCCCAAGGCGCTTCACAGGAGCGTTAGCAAACAAAATTTGACACCGAGCCACACAAGGAGATATTAGGGCAGATGACCAAAAGCTCACTCAAAGAGGTAGGTGTTAAGGAGCATCTTAAAGGAGGAAAAAGAGTTAGAGAGGTGGAGAGGTTTAGGGAGAGAATTCCAGAGCTTAGGGTCCAGGCAGCTGAAGGCACGGCTGCCAATGGTGGAGCGATTAAAATCAGGGATGCTCAAGAGGCCAGAATTGGAGGAGCGCAGCGATCTCGGAGGGTTGGAGGAAATTAGAGTTTACAAGGACATGATGTTCAAACCTACCTTTGATGCAAGCTCGTAAAATGTTTTTGCAACTTTGGCAAAAGCAGATGTCTTCAAATTAACAGCTCCACCAGGGAAGAGAATGCTGGGAAGAGGAAAGGGAGGTGGCTGATGGAATGTATTGTGTAGCATAGTGTACATTTTCTTCTTTCTTCCCATAAGGTTTTTACTAGCTTACGGGGGCACAATTCCATGGGTGTGTTAGAGGATGGGTGTTCTTACTTATAAGTTACTCCTCAAAGTAATAGGGTTCATAGCACTGATTGTAGACATTCACAGAATTGTTAATTTATTCAGGCATCAGCCGTGGCTCAGTGGGCAGCACTTTCGCCTCTTGACTCAGAAGGTTGTGGGTTCAAGTCCCACTCCAGAGACTTGAGCACATAATCCAGGCTGACACTCCGGTGCTAGTGCTGAGGGAGTGCTACACTGATAAAACCAAATCCCCGTCTACCGTTTCAGATGGACATAAAAGATCCCATGGCACTATTTCGAAGAAGAGCAGGGGAGTTCTCTCCAGTGTCCTGCCCAATATTTATTCCTCAACCAACATCGCTAAAACAGATTATCTGGTCATTATCTCATTGATGCTCCAAGTGATGCACAAGTTGGCTGCCATGTTTCCTACATTACAACAGTGACTACACTTCAAAAGTACTTCATTGACTGTAAAGTGCTTTGGGACGTCCTGAGGTCATATAAATGCAAGTCTTTCTTTTTCTTTCTTTAAGCATACAGTAATAATGATCTTTGACAATAATTAAACATAGACTTAACAGCAACACGTACAACAAAACCTTGCGCGTTTTAGCCCCGGGAAATTTAATGTTACAGTTCCGAGCTCGGTGTAGTTGGCGGGCCAGACCTTCGAATTTCAAAGTACAGTATCTGTCCCAACACCTACTTTTTATACCCTTTTTCACAGCTGGTACGTGAATATGTGCATGTTTCATTGCATTATCTAATACACAGTTATAATTCATTTGGTTGCCCTGTCCTTGCAACCATAGATGGTACTCCCTAACTTGACTCACACTCGCTAACTTTCCTGATCTATGGTCTTGCTCAGGCAGGTGCTTCTTCAAGGCCTTCTTAACAAAGGGAGCTTTTCTGCTTGTTCTGTGTCGTGCAATAACTTTAGTTTTAACAAGCTGGACCTGTTTCTGGCTGGGGGGGGTGGGGGGAGATCACCTCTTACAGAAGGTAGGTAGTGCAGGGAATTCAAGGCCAGAGTGATCTCCTGGACTAGTTTCAATCGCCTAGATGGGTCAGCGAGGAAAAATCCCAGTATTTTCTTTCCCAAATTGGCCTGGGTTTGTTGCCTCTCCCAGGAGATCACATGGTTTCGGGTGGACTGGGATGATACACAAGGTATCGCAATTGTGTGGGACAGGCTCGATGGACCAGGTGGTCTTTACCTGTCCGTCATTGTTCCTAAGTTCTTTTCTCATACCAATCTCCAGTTTCTGAAAAGGATGATGTATTCGCAGATGTATCCTCCTGCAGAACTTATCAACTAATTATTGGAATGTCTTTTAATTAGGTTTACTCTCCAAACTGACCGTTGCCCTTCACTACATTTATATTAATAAAATAAAGCAAGCCTGTCTTATGATTACATTTTCATTCATCTAGGAGAGACTCACTTAACAGATAAAAGCTAAAAATTAATATTAAAGATTAACCCTTCCCTTACAGATTGTCATCAAACTCTGATACCTAACCCTAGTGATCATTAGTCATGCAAGTGGGAGAATCCAAAGCTAGGGGCCATAAATACAAGATAGTTACTAATAAATCCTATGGGGAAATAAGGACAAATGTCTTTATTCAGAAAGTGGTTAGAATGTGGAACTTGCTATCACAGGAAGGGGTTGAGGCCAATGGCTTAGATGCTTTCAAAAGGAAACTAGACGAGTACATGAGAGAAAAGGGAATAGAAAGATCTGCTGAAAAGCTGAAGTGAGGTCGATGGAGTGGGCGGAGACTCGTGTGGAGTATAAACACCAGCAGAGACTAGTTGGGCCAAAAGGCCTGTTTCTGTGCTGTATATTCTGTGCAATTCTAAGTCTTGACAGTGACTATTAGCAGGGTATCTCTGTCTGTAGGAGCTGGATCCTGCCCTCATCCTGTGACCAACAGAGGCCTAGATAGCAATCAAGAGTAGGAACGCTAGCTGATTTTTCTGTCTCTAACCCTGAGCACTGATGCCGTATGAAGCACCCTAGAGCTGAGGGCACCTAACTTAGCACCTTTCTGCCCTGTATGTTTAGTCAGTGATTGTCCCACAATTCTTTGGGAGGAGGGGGGAGGGGGTCTGTTGGTGTACGTGTTCAATAAAGGGAACAACACAGGAAATTGGCACCGGATTTTAATGGACTACAAGGATGATACCTGAAATACGAGGATATACCTATCAGGAAAGGATAAACAGGCTGGGTCTCTTTTCTCTTGAAAAGAGAAGGCTGAGGGGTGACCTAATAGAGGTTTTCAAAATTATGAGAGGTTTTGATAGAGTAGACACACAGAGTGAGAGTGTTTCCACTTGTGGGAAAGAGCAAAACTAGAGGCCATCAATAGAAGATCGTCACCAAGAATTCAAATAGGGAATTCAGAAGAAACTTCTTTACCCCGAGAGTGGCGAGAATGTGGAACTCGCAACCACAGGGAGTGGTTGAAGCGAATAGTATAGATGCATTTAAGGGGAGGCTAGACAAGCACATGAGGGAGAAGGGAATAGAGGGTTATGCTGATAGAGTTAGATGAGGAAAGACGGGAGGAGGCTCGAGTGGAGCATAAACGCCGGCATGGACTGGTTGGACCGAATGACCTGTTTCTGTGCTGTATGTAATCTTATGTAATACAAGGCATTATCAGGTTTATGGCACCAAACCATAGCAGGAATAGTTAATATCAGGTCGTGGGCTGAGATTACAGGAAGGTGCTAGTGAAGGCTCAGTGATGGCTTTGATGGTGGCACAGGCCATGACATAACTCACACAGCGCCAGGCTCTGTCTGCAATTGAAATCCAGCAGCCAGAGTTCGACAGCATCACCAGTTAGAAGGTTAAATTGTTATTCACTTACCCATTGATTGAATGGAAAATCCTTTCATATTCTTCTTGTGTCAAATTCAGCCTGTGTTCAAAACAAAAGAGTATGTGTTACAGTTCCAATATTTTTAAGAGCCGACACAGCAAAAGTAACTCACATTTTTTCCATTCATTACAACGAATGCATCCCATGTGTTTGGCTTCCTGGAGTAAAAATCTCCAAATATTTTACTCATTATTAAACTGGATTGTTTTGCTTCCCCTCCCCGCCCCCAAACAACTTTACTCTCTTCTCCTGAAGGCACTGACTCTTACTGGCATATAGTTCCACATGTGTTAGGCAGCCTCCAGTACCTTGCCCAAGTGGTTGTTGCTGCAATGCTCCATCTCGCCCTCAGTAAGCTCCCCGCTGGAGTGGAGCTGATTTACAGAACAAACGGGAAACTGTTCAACCTCCGTCGCCCCCAGTCCAGATCTAAGGTCGTCCCATCTTCGGTCATGGAATTACAGTATGCAGACGAGGCTTGCGTCTGCGCACACTCGGAGGTCGAACTCCAAACCGTCGTCAACACTTTCACCGAAGCGTACGAGAGCATGGGCCTTACATTAAACATCCATAAGACAAAGGTCCTCTACCAACCTGCCCCCGCCACACAGTACTGCCCCCCGATTATCAAAATCCACAACAAGACCTTGGACAACGTGGACCACTTTCCATACCTCGGGAGCCTACTGTCAACAAGGGCAGACGTCGATGACGAAGTCCAACACCGCCTTCAGTGTGCCAGTGCAGCCTTCGGTCGCCTGAGGAAGAGAGTGTTTGAAGACCAGGACCACAAACACGGCACCAAGCTCATGGTCTACAGAGCAGTAGTGATACCCACCCTCCTGTATGCCTCAGAGACATGGACCATGTACAGCTGGCACCTCAAAGCACTGGAGAGGTACCACCAACGCTGCCTCCGCAAGATCCTGCAAATCCATTGCAGGATAGGCACACCAACGTCAGTGTTCTTGCTCAGGCCAACATCCCCAGCATCGAAGCTTTGACCACGCTCAATTAGCTCCGATGGACGGGTCACATCGTCTGCATGCCCGATACGAGACTCCCAAAACAAGCGCTCTCCGACACAGCAAGAAAGCCCCAGGTGGGCAGAGGAAACGCTTCAAGAACACCCTCAAAGCCTCCTTGAAAAAGTGCAACATCCCCACCGACACCTGGGAATCCCTGGCCCAAGACTGCACAAAGTGGAGGAGAAGCATCCGGGAAGGCGCCGAACACCTCGAGTCTGTTCGCCAGGAGCAAGCGGAAGCCAAATGCAAACAGCGCAAGGAGCGCACGTCAACCCAAGCACCCCACCCACCCACCCATCCGCCCCTTCAACCACCGTCTGCCCCACCTGTGACAGAGACTGTAGGTCCCACATTGGACTCATCAGTCACCTGAGAACTCATTTTTAATGTGGAAGCAAGTCATCCTCGGTCCCGAGGGACTGCCTAAGAAGAAGAAGAGTACCTTTCCCAAGTGGTTGTTTCAGAAAGAAAAGAAAAAAAAAAAGGTAAATAATTGCCACTTATATAGTGCCTTTCACGATCTCTGGACTTCCTGAATGCTTCACAACCAATGAAGTACTTCTTGAAGTGTAGTCACAGTTGTAATTTAAAATTCTCATCGTTGTTTTCATGGCCTCGCCCTTCCCTATCTCTGTTATCTCCTCCAACCCTCCGAGATATCTGCACTCCTCTAATTCTGGCCTCTTGAGCATCTCCGATTTTAATCGTTCAACCGTTGGCGGCCGTGCCTTCAGCTGCCAAGGCCATAAGCTCCCGAAACCGTTCCACCTTTAAGACGCTCCTTAAAACCTGCCCCCTTTGACCAAGCTTTTGGTCATCTGCCCGAATATCTGCTTATGTGGCTCGGTGTCTAATTTGGTTTTTTACGCTCCTGTGAAGCACCTTGGCAAGTTGTTGTTGTGATGTATGGAACTCTGACTGATTTTCCCCTTAATTAGCTTACGGGCACTGTGGCACCCTAATTGTTGTCCTGACTGAGAAAAGATATGCACTTAAGCAAAAAAAAATTGCATGTCATCTTCTGTTCTACCATAGTCACATATTTAAAAAGAAACCGCTGACCACAGTATCCCGAAGAAAACTGAGACTTCTCTGGTGGGTGACTCTGAGTCAGTCCGAGGTCCACTGGGCTGTGGTTCAGCCAAGTCTATCCCGTTCGCTCAGTATAACCGGTGCTAGAGCTGTGAAAGAGTACGGAGGAGTACCTGATTGGTACCACTCTGCAGCCCGCCGACTCCAGATACTTCACATAGGGTGCAGCAACGTAAGTCTTCCCATATGGAAGAAGATCTGCATCAAGCGTTTCCTGTGCCAGTATCCCTATTGGGGGACAAAAATATAGATCACATTTAGAAACATAGAAAAATAGGAGCAGGAGTAGGCCATTCGGCCCTTCGAGTCCGGTCCGCCATTCAATATGATCATGGCTGATCCTCTATCTTAATACCATATTCCCGCTCTCTCCCCATACCCCTTGATGCCTTTTGTGTCTAGAAATCTATCTACAGGAAACTCTCGTTTAAACGGCACCTAACTATCCAAATTCTCTAATAACCGGCAGAATTCATACTCCGAAAACTACAGTATACAGTCGTTTATAAGTTTTGTTTTACTGTTAAGTAATTAAAGAGTTATGGATTACCCTCAACTGGCATTACTGTACTTAATCAAGCATCTTTCACCATCCATTTAACACAACATTCTGTAGGGGAGTACCCAATTATACTGCACATTTCTTGATTTTTTTATTTTTGTTTGTTAAAAATAGCCTCGGTAGCTATACCTCTCCATTATCCGGAATTTTTAATCAACCGGCACCATCCCGGTCCCATCGGTGCCGGATACGAAAGAGTTTCCTGTATCTCCTTCTTAAATATATTCAGTGACTTGGCCTCCACAGCCTTCCGTGGTCGAGAATTCCACAGGTTCACCACCCTCTGAGTGAAGAAATTTCTCCTCATCTCAGTCCTAAATGTCCTATCCCATATCCTGAGACTGTGACCCCTCGTTCTAGACCCCCCAGCCAGGGGAAACATCCTCCCTGCATCCAGTCTGTCTAGCCCTGTTAGAATTTTATACGTTTCCACGAGATCCCCTCTCATTCTTCTAAACTCTAGTGAATACAGGCCTAGTCCACCCAATCTCTCCTCATACGACAGTCCTGCCATCCCAGGAATCAGTCTGGTGAACCTTCGCTGCACTCCCTCTATGGCAAGTATATCCTTTTTAAGGGAGAATAAATGCAGCATGAGGGAAGATAAGTGTAGGAATGCAGGATTGTTTATTTTACTGTTCTAATGTTCCCTCCTTACCTGAAGGTTGCAATACTTCCTGTTGCAGTTGTATCGGCAGTACCTTATGACATGAATCTTGTCATTCGTGTGGAAATGACTTATGAAATAATACTGGGCAGCCTGCTGGTGGCGCTGTCCAGGGAGAGTATAAATACTCGGGCATGGGCCCAGCTTGCTCAGGCATTCTTTAACAGGAACTAGTGAAGGACACAACTCGATATCCATGTTGAAAAACAGTTGATTAAAGCCTTGTTTAATACTCAGACCAAGTGCCTAGTAGTTTTCTTACGTCACCTTACCCAAAGGATAAGGGTAAAAGAAATTCTTCATACTGCAAAAACGAATCTCCACAGAGGTTGGTCTTGGAGCTAGATTCTTATTTACTATGTATTAAACTGATCTGAGGGAACAATTTTGAAATTTGCTAATGGCACCTAATTAGGGGATATGGCAAATTGTGAAAGACTACAGAAGGATATAGAACGTCTAGCAGCATGGACATATACTGCCATGGCACAGACACGATGGCCCCCTTCTGTGCCGTAAATGTCTATGATTCTATCAAGTTCAATGTTCAGAATTGTTAACTAACATTTCTGAACTAAGAACAGAGAAAGGAAATACATCTGAAATGGTAAGATTTTAAATGGAGTAGAGCAGCAGAGGGAGATACACAAGTCATTAAAGGTGGCAGCACTTTCAAAGCACTATGTATCTGCGCCTGTAAGTCTCTCTTTTTCTCCACATCCTTCTGAATCTTTCTGTTGCGTTTATAGTTCCATTCCTCATATTTCTCAATGTAAGATATACATTGTCTGCCGTGTATCTTCCCATTCCACTATCCAATATCCTCCTTAGATCTTTCAGTCTTCCTCACTGTTTGCCAACCCCCTACTGTTTTGTCATCAGCAAATTTTTATATTGTGTGGCCCATGTCCATGTTAAAATCATATATCTTATATGTCTAGACACAAGTAGCTCCAGCCTGAATTTTTATAACAAGCTCCCTGTGAACCACCTTATTGAACGCTTTCTGAAAATCCATATATACATCGACTGCATTCCCTTTATCCACAATCCATTCCCTTTATCTATAATTGTCACATCCTTCAAAAAAAAACATTAAATGTGTTGAACACAACTTGTCTTTAACAAATCCAACAACAAATGAAGGTTGAAGACGATGGCTTCAATCTTCCTAGTATTTCGGTGGAGGAAGATAAAATCCCACCACGGCAGCTGGGGAATTTAAATTCAGTTAATTAAATAAATCTGGAATAAAAAGCTAGTATCAGTAATGGTGACCATGAATCTATCGGATTGTTGTAAAAACCCATCTGGTTCACTAATGTCCTTTAGGGAAGGAAATCTGCCGTCCTTACCTGGTCTGGCCTATATGTGACTCCAGACCCACACCAATGTGATTGACTTTTAACTGCCCTCTGAAATGGCCCAGCAAGTCACTCAGTTGTAACTAACCGCTACGAAACAAAATAATAAGAATGAAACCGGACGGACCACCCGGCATCGACCTCGGCACCAGCTACGGACACGGCAACAGCACACCCAGCCCAGTCGACCCTGCAAAGTCCTCCTCACCAACATCTGGGGACTTGTGCCAAAATTGGGAGAGCTGTCCCACAGTCGAGTCAAGCAACAGCCTGACATAGTCATACTCACAGAATCATACCTTTCAGCCAATGTCCCAAACTCCTCCATTACCATCCCTGGGTATGTCCTGTCCCACCGGCAGGACAGACCCACCAGGAGTGGTGGCACAGTCGGGAATGTAGGGTTCTCAAAATTCCCACATTCCCCAGAGTTATTAATAAGGGGTACCCTGGACAAAGTGGCTTCTAGACCTCATGGCAGAAGCCTGCGACATGGAACAGAAACCAGGGCCCTGCAAAAACAGCAGGCCAGGTGGCATGCCTGGGTCTGTAAGAGAGGTGCGAAATTCCCAGACCCCCAAAAGACTCAGAGGAAAAGAGAGAGACCCTAAGAGAAAAAGGGGCTTTGGACATTTTAAAACCAATTGAGTGTATTGGAACAGGGACATTTTAAAACATTTTTAAACAGACCTCAGTACAGGCTGCCATAGGAGGCGGGGCTGGCCTCTACAGACAGTGTTGTATATTACAGGTCATCGACCTATCTCCAGCCCCATCAAACTGTTTAGCATTTATACAAAGAAGTAAAGGCAACACAAATGAACAATAATCTGTCACATTAACACCACCTCTAGCCTTGCATATCTCTTAATGTCTCTTAATGTCTCTTCATCTCCCCCTTTGTTCTTTTATCCCCTCCCCCTTTTCCCAGCTTTACTCTGGCCTTAAATCTATTTGATTTCCGGCTCTTCACAGTTCTGACGAACAACCATCAGACCAGCAATCATCCTCCACTTAACTAATATTTAATATCGTTAAAGGCCATCTCCTGCCATTAAAGTTTAACTACCTTAACGAGTCCACTAGATTTAAACAAAGCACTGGGAAGAGTTGGCAAGCAAATAAGAAACAATCGAGCAGTATAACTCTAGACTGGAACAAGCTAGAGAGACGAGTTCTACAAGCCGGGGGCTACAGAGACCTGTGCTGGAACAAGCAGGAGTTCTACACAGACAGGCTACAAGCAGGACTGATGAGTTCTGATGAAAGGTCATCGACCTGAAACGTTAACTCTCTTTCTCTCTCCACGGATGCTGCCTGGCCTGCTGAGTTTTTCCAGCGTTTTCTGTTGTTGTTTCGGATTTCCAGCATCCGCAGTATTTTGCTATCCTACAAGCAGGACAGCTGAAGCACAGGAGTTCAACAGAAACAAGACCGTTCAACAAAGAAGGCCAGCAGCTCCAGAAACAGACCGACACGCAAGAAACCAGAGCAACGGTTCCAGTGACCATCAAACACCTCGAGGCACAAGGGCCTTATGAAACTTTTTACTTAAAAGGACTTTAAACCATATCCTCAACTGTCAAAGGATTCGTTTGGTGAGCATTATCCCTGGTCCTCAAGAGTCTAACTTAGCTAGTAAAGTGGGGTTGGGAGGGGTGAGGTATTCTTCTACTGTCATTTTCTCTCGTTTGTACCGAAGTTAAGATTGACATGTTATGTTTCATCTCTGTTAAATAAACATTGGTTTTCCTCGCACCAATCCACGGGTCTGTTCGTTTGTCCTTATCGCCGCTCGATAAGTCCTGGGCTCAGAACTAATAAGGGGATAGCGATTCGTAACCACACAGCGGGCAGGACAGTCCAGGAAAACATAACTGGCTGACCTACAAATAAGCCCGAGACAAAAAACCCTTACAGGAAGGAGTGGCCCTGGGAGTCCTCAACATTGACTCCGGATCCCATGAAGGCTCATGGCTTCAGGTCAAGCATGGGCAAGGAAACCTCCTGCTGATTACCACCTACCGCCCTCCCTCAGCTGATGAATCAGTACTCCTCCATGTTGAACACCACTTGGAAGAAGCACTGAGAGTAGCAAGGGCACAGAATGTACTCTGGGTGGGGGACTTCAATATCCATCACCAAGAGTGGCTCGGTAGCACCACTACTGACCGAGCTGGCTGAGTCCTGAAGGACATAACTGCCAGTCTGGGCCTGCGACAGGTGGTGAGAGAACCAACACGAGGGAAAAACCTACTTGACCTCGTCCTCACCAATCTACCTGTTGCAGATGCATCTGTCCATGACAGTATTGGTAGCAGTGACCACCGCACAGTCATTGTCTTCACACTGAGGACACCCTCCATCGTGTTGTGTGGCACTACCACCGTGCTAAATGGGATAGATTCAGAACATATCTAGCAACTCAAAACTGGTCATCCATGAGGCGCTGTGGGCCATTGTATTCTGCCACAATCTGTAACCTCATGGCCCGGCATATCCCTCACTCTACCATTACCATCAAGCCAGGAGACCAACCCTGGTTCAATAAGGAGTGTAGAAGAGCATGCAAGGAGCAGCATCATGTGTACCTAAAAATGAGGTGCCAACCTGGAGAAGCTGCAACACAGGACTATATGCATGCTAAAATCGGAAGCAACATGCTATAGACAGGGCTAAGCGATCCCACAATCAACGGATCAGATCAAAGCTCTGCAGTCCTGCCACATCCAGTCGTGAATGGTGGTGGACCATTAAACAACTAACGGGAGGAGGAGGCTCCATGAATATCCCCATCCTCAATGATGGTGGAGCCCAGCACGTGAGTGCAAAAGACAAGGCTGAAGCGTTTGCAACCATCTTCAGCCAGAAGTGCCGAGTGGATGATCCATATCGGCCGACTCCTGAGGTCCCCACCATCACAGAAGCCAGTCTTCAGCCAATTCGATTCACTCCACGTGATATCAAGAAATGGCTGAGCGCACGGGATACAGCAAAGGCTATGGGCCCCAACAACATCCCGGCTATTGTACTGAAGACTTGTGCTCCAGAACTAGCCGCGCCTCTAGCCAAGCTGTTCCAGTATAGCTAAAACACTGGCATCTATCCGACAATGTGGAAAACTGCCCAGGTATGTCCTGTCCACAAAAAGCAGGACAAATCCAACCCAGCCAATTACCGCCCCATCAGTCTACTCTCAATCATCAGCAAAGTGATGGAAGTTGTCATCGACAGTGCTATCAAGCGGCACTTACTCACCAATAACCTTTTCACTGATGCCCAGTTTGGGTTCCGCCAAGACCACTTGGCTCCCGACCTCATTACAGCCTTGGTCCAAACATGGACAAAGGAGCTGAATTCTAGAGGTGAGGTGAGAGTGACTGCCCTTGACATCATGGCAGCATTTGACTGAGTGTGGTATCAAGGAGCCCTAGTAAAACTGAAGTCAATGGGAATCGGGGGGGAAAATGCTCCACTGGCTGGAGTCATACCTAGCACAAAGGAAGATGGTTGTGGTGGTTGAAGGTCAATCATCACAGCCCCAGGACATCGCTGCAGGAGTTCCTCAGGGCAGTGTCCTAGGCCCAACCATCTTCAGCTGCTTCATGACCTTCCCTCCAACATAAGGTCAGAAATGGGGATATTCGCTGATGACTGCACAGTGTTCAACGCCATTCACAACTCCTCAGATAATGAAGCAGTCCATGCCCGCATGCAACAAGACCTGGACGATGTTCAGGCTTGGGCTGATAAGTGGCAGGTAACATTTGCGCCACACAAGTGCCAGGCAATGACTATCTCCAACAAGCGAGAGTCTAACCACCTACCCTTGACATTCAACGGCATTACCATCGCCGAATCCCCCACCATCAACATCCTGGGGGGGTCACCATTGAGCAGAAACTTAACTGGACCAGCCACAAAAATACTGTGGCAACAAGAGCAGGTCAGTGGCTGGGTATTCTGTGGCGAGTATCTCACCTCCTGACTCCCCAAAGCCTTTCCACCATCTACAAGGCACAAGTAAGGAGTGTGATGAAATACTCTCCACTTGCCTGGATGAGTGCAGCTCCAACAACACTCAAGAAGCTCGACACCATCCAGGACAAAGCAGCCCGCTTAATTGGCACCCCATCCACCACCTTAAACATTCACTCCCTCCACCACCGGCGTACCGTGGCTGCAGTGTGTACCATCTACAAGATGCACTGCAGCAACTCGCCAAGGCTTCTTCGGCAGCACCTCCCAAACCCGCGACCTCTTCCACCTAGAAGGTCAAGGGCAGCAGGCGCATGGGAACACTACCACCTCCAACTTCCCCTCCAAGTCACACACCATCCTGACTTAGAAGTATATCGCCGATCCGTCATCGTCGCTGGGTCAAAATCCTGGAACTCCCTCCCTACCAGCACTGTGGGAGTACCTTCACCACACGGACTGCAGCAGTTCAAGAAGGCGGCTCACCACCACCTTCTCGAGGGCAATTAGGGATGGGCAATAAATGCTGGCCTTGCCAGCAACGCCCACATCCCATAAACGAATTAAAAAAAAATCCAAAACCAGAAGTCGGACAGGTGGTCTGACACTACAGCGACAGTGGAAGGGATGAAAGTCGAGGGGGGAGGTAGAGTTGGGTATCATCTGCGTACATGTGAAAGCTGACCCTATGTCTACGGATGACGTCACCAAGTTTCAGCATGTAGATGAGGAAGAGGAGGGGGGCCAAGGATGGATCCTTGGGGAACTACAGAGCTGAGAGTACAGGGGTGGGAAGAGAAGCCATTGTTGGAGGTACTCGGGCTAGGATTACTTATGCGAGAGTGGAATCAAGCAAGGGCAGTCCCAGTGGAGTTGCACCATGGAGAAAAAAAGCATTGAAGGAGAATGAAGAACCCAGGAGTACTGAGGGCAACTGAAGCCCCTCAAATTACTGCCCTGTTTGGTATAAACAACAACAACTTGTATTTAAATAGCACCTTTAACGTAATAAAACATCCCAAGGCGCTGCACTGGAGTATTTTAAGGCAACAAATTTGACACCAATCCACATAAGGATAAATTAGGGGAAGGGGATCAAAAGCTTAGTCAAAGAGGTAGGTTTTAAGGAGTGTCTTAAAGGAGGAAAGAGAGTTAGAGGGGCGGAGAGGTTTAGGGAGGGAATTCCAGAGCTTAGGGCCTCGGCAACAGAAGGCACGACCACCAATGGTTGAGCGATTATAATCAGGGATGCTCAAGAGGGCAGAATTAGAGGAGCGCAGATATCTCGGGGGTTTGTGGGGCTGCAGGAGATTACAGAGATAGGGAGGGGGCGAGGCCATGGAGGGATTTGAAAACAAGGATGAGAATTTTGAAATCGAGGCGCTGCTTAACCGGGAGCCAGTGTAGGTCAGCGAGCACAGGGGCGATGGGCGAACGGGACTTGGTGCGAGTTAGGACACGGGCAGCCGAGTTTTGGATGACCTCAAGTTTACGTAGGGTGGAATGTGGGATATTAACATATCCCAGTAATCAGGGATGTGAAGGCTGTATGGTAAGTTGTATCGCGGGCAGTGTCTTTAACCGATTGGGAAGGCGATCTTGTTGTTTGCCTATCCCTCTAATTCTTCCATCCCAATGAGTCACCTGTACATTTGAGGCCTTCCGTGGCCGATGGGCACAGCATGTTGTTAACTGCAAACACAACAGTAATGTAGGGCCATTTTGTTTAGAAAATCTTTTGAGCTTAATCGGACCATTAGCGCTTTATTAGTGCTGCCCTCCTCCTGAGGGGAGGGGACATGTATAGAGCTGATTCTTGTCTTGGTGACACCCAGTGCCACCCTTTTTTGGTTCAGTTAAAATGGTCCAGATCTCAAGTGAGTTTTGCTCAGGCTGCCGAGGTGTTGCAGAGAGAAAAGCAATCGGTGCGGCTGACCGAGACGGTAACGCCTCTTCCAGGGCACTTTTATTTAAGAGTTAGATGTGTCGGAGATCGGCACGGCGAAAAATTGAGCGCAAAAAATCCAGGCTGACGCTCCAGCGCAGTACTGAGGGAGTGCTGCGCTGTCGGAGGTGCCGTCTTTCGGATGGGACTTTAAAAACTCTCGGGTGGGCGTAAAAGATCCAGCGGTCACTATTTCGAAGAAGAGTTGCCCCCTCCCTCCCTCCCTCCCTCCCCCTGCCCCTGGTGTCCTGGCCAATCTCTCACCGAGTTGGCTGAGACTGCATATGCTCAGACAAGAGAACTATTGGAGAAAGAGGAAGTCAGCGCCCAAAGGAAGTAAGAGTCGAGGGGGGGAATGCGAGCAGGGCATAAGACCCAGGCAGGGCATATTCCCCCCGCCCACCCACTGAATACCAGAGTGGCTACTTACCAATAATGGGTCTCTGGTTGATTTGCACCGTCAGGAGCCCGGGGAAGGAGCTGAAGCCGAAGAGGAGAAGCAGAAGTGCAGCCTCAGCCATCGTTATGTTGTCCAATTTTTAATTTGCAACGCGGAAGCACCGCTCACATTAACACTGCGGACTCCCGGGGATGGGGGGCTGCTCCAGTAACCCAGAGGTTAAGTTTGACCGGGAAATCCCCACAGCCACACACCCGCCCCAGCTGGGCACTGGCGTCACAGGGGGAGGTATTGTCCCGCCTCAGCAGCGCTTGCAGAGGCGGAGACGGCGTTTGCCAGACATGGCAGCGTGAAGCCAGCAGCGCCGCCCGTGCCGTGCAGCGAGCCCCCCCACAGCACCATGTGAAGCGGGGTCTCGGGCCACGAGTGACCAGGTAAGAGGCGGTGGACCCCGACCCAGCCCAGAGCGCTGCACCGGGCTGCCTTCAACCCAAATCCAGGCTGCAGATGTCCTCCCCTCCTCCCCCCAGTTAGCGCCTCTCCTCCTGCTGAAACCTGAAACTTTAGTTTCGATTACTTGCTTTTACTTAGAACCACCTCCAGCACATTTATATTCCTTCCTCCCTGATCCACCACCCTTTTAAACAACTCTTGCAGTACCCCCCCCCTCCCCTCTCTCTTCTCTATCCAGCAGCAAACACTGTGCCAATTTGGGCTGCTCAATCCCCTCTTCCTCCCCTCCACCCCCTACCCCATGGCTCCTAGGCTGGGGATTCACTCTTTCCCCAGTCTAGTCTAGGGTTCAGTGACCCACAGTTGAAGCAGCAATTTTCTCATTGTGCTGCCTTGAGTATTGTCCATCCGCCACATGTGGCCATTTGGGAATCCAGACTCCTCTTGTGGGAGAATCTTGAACCAGGGGGGGTCACTCTTTAAAAAAAAAAATAAGGGGTCGCCCATTTAAGACAGAGATGAGGAGAATTTTTTTCTCACAGAGGGTGGTGAGTCTTTGGAACTCTCTTCCTCAGAGGGCGGTGGAAGCAGAGTCTTTGAATATTTTTAAGGCAGAGGTAGATAGATTCTTGATAAGCAAGGGGGTGAAAGGTGATCGGGGGTAGGCGGGAATGTGGAGTAATCCGATTAGCCATGATCTTCTTGAATGGCGGAGCAGGCTCGCGGGGGCCGAGTGGCCTACTCCTGCTCCTAATTCGTATGATTCGTATGAAGCTAATCATTTCTGATTAAAAATGAGTAATAGACACTGTCCTTGGGCTTGTGATCTCAATACTTATTGGTACTGCTGTACTGTGTACTTCAACCTATTTGTGTGTTTATTGGTAAAATGGTCAGACAAAAAGCAGAGTGCGAGTTTTTTTTTGATTGTGAGTGCTTTTCTTCCTTGATTTGATTACTGAATGGTGGTAGATGTTTAAGTAAATATACACGGGAAGTACATGTACCTACATCCGTGATTGTAAGGTGTTATCTACTAAAATTAATGCATGTGGCTAAAAGTGTTTCCGTAGCCACACTTGTGGTTAGTCAGCAATTTGTATTGGAAAATACTGGTGTATTCTCCTTACCCTGGAAGACTATGGCCTTTTCTTTAGTTCTGTTGAGAATATGATCAAGGAACATAAAAGTTATGATATTGGCAGAATTTCCCACACTCTCGCATCCTTTAAAGCCCAGACAGTTCACTAGGTTGCTTTTCCCCAGTTTCAAGCATTCTTGCTCCTCATGCCATGCTTCTTTCCAACTTCTTGTACTTATTTTCAAGAATAGGTAAAGTGGGCCTCCCTTGTTCAGTGGCTGTTCCTCCAACATTTCTTTTAAACGTTCTTTCATCAACATCCATTCTTTTTAGGATACAATACTGACTTTATCAGAGCTTATTCTACCTTTATTACAGTGTCTTTTTGTGACAATAGAATGATTCCAACTCCTGTAATAGGACTCACATCCAAGTGAGTGCAAGGATACTGGTGATCAGATAGCAAAATACTGCGGATGCTGGAAATCCGAAATAACAACAGAAAACGCTGGAAAAACTCAGCAGGCCAGGCAGCATCCGTGGAGAGAGAAACAGAGTTAACGTTTCAGGTCGAAGACCTTTCGTCAGAACTGGAAAAAAGCAGGAAATGAAATAGATTTAAAGCAAGGATAAAGCTGGGAAAAGGGGGAGGGGATGAAAGAACAAAAGGAGAGATTGAGAGACATTAAGAGATGATCAAGGCAAGAGGAGGTGTTAATGTGACAGGTTGAGGCTAAAAGAAGTGTGAAATGCACTGGCAGAATGAAGGACAGCTGTCAGGATCTGGGTAATTATAGGCCCATTAGTCTGATGTCAGTAATAGGGAAAATGCTGGAGGGAATCATTAGGGATGCAATATATGATTACTTGGATAGAAAGGGAAATATTAGGGACACCCAACATGGCTTCAAAAAAAAGGAGGTTCTGTCTCTCAAATTTGGTTTGTATTTTTTGATCAAGTCACTAAGACAATGGATGAGGGAAACCTGGTAGATATTGTTTACCTAAACTTCCAAAAAGCTTTTGACATGGTACCACATAAAAGCCTCATGTATTAGTGGCAAACTACTGCACTGGATTGAGAACTGGCTGAAAGCCCGTAGGCAAATGTGGTTGTAGGTAGATTTGGATCTGCTTGGAGTCCGGTCACCAGTGCTGTACCACAGGGATCGTGTTAGGACCTTTGTTGTTTACTATTATTAATGATCTAGATGTGGGTGTTGGGCGAACGATCTGCAAATTTGCAGATGATAGTAAGATATGTGTGAGAGTAAAGACTGTAGACGATGTTCGACTACTAGAGGCAGATCTAGATGTGCTGGGCAATCGGGCTTGTGACTGGCAAATGATGTTTAACGTAGAAAAGTGCAGCTGTGCATGTGGGCAGGGCGACTGCTGAACATGTGTATAACCTTCAGGGAAAAGTACTAAATCTGGTGGAGAAAGAGAGAGAGAGAGAGAGAGATCTGGACATTTTAGTGCATAGACCTCAAGGTTCATGACCAACGCCGTGAAGCGATTGCTAGAGCGAGTGGGGTGCTAGGGCAACACGGTGGCATAGTGGTTAGCACTGTTGCCTCACAGCGCCAGGGACCCGGGTTCGAATCCGGCCTCGGCTGACTGTCTGTGTGGAGTTTGCACATTCTCCCCGTGTCTGCGTGGGTTTCCTCCGGTTTCCTCCCACAGTCCAAAGATGTGCGGGTTAGGTTGATTTGGCTATGATAAATTGACCCTTAGTGTTAGGGGGGATTAAATACGTGGGGTTAAATGGCCTCTATCTGCACTGTGGGGATTCTGTGATTCTGTGATGTATTTATAAAGGAAATTTGACTATAAAACCAAGCATACTATTTTGTCCTTGCACAAGACCTGGATTAGGCCTCAGTTAGAATACTGTGTCAAGTTTTGGTGGTCTCGTGTGGTGGGTGATATTGAGGCTTTGGAAAGGGTGCAGAGGAGGAGCCACTAGATTAATTCCCAGTTTGAAGCATCTTGCTTATCAAGATAGGCTGAGAGAGCTGGGACTCTACACTTTAGAGAAGCGTAAACTTCATAGAATCATAGAATGATACAGTACAGAAGGATTTGATCTATGGTACTTGTGTCGGCTCTTTGGTAGAGTTAGCCAATTAAGCCCACTCCCCTGCTCTTTCCCTATAGCCCTGTAAATGTTTCCCTTCAAGTGTTGTTCTAATTCTCTTTTGAATGTTATTATTGAATCTGCTTTCACCATCCTTTCAGGCCGTGCATTCCAGATCACAACAACTCGCTGGGTATTTTTAAAAAATGTCTCCTCATGTCGCCTCTGGTTCTTTTGCCAATTACCTTAAATCCGTGTCCTCTGGTTACTGACACTTCTGCCACTGGGAGCAGTTCCTTACTCTATCAAAACCATTCATGATTTTGAACACCTCTATCAAATCTCCTCTTAATCTTCTCTGCTCTAAGGAGAACAACCCCAGCTTCTCCAGTCTCTCCACATAACTGAAGTCCCTCATCCCTGGTACCGTTCTAGCCAATCTCTCCTGCACCCTTGCCAAGGCCTTGACATCCTTCCTAAAGTGTGGTGCCCAGAACGGAACACAATACTCCAGCTGTGGCCCAACCAGTGTTTTATAAAGGCCTAGCATAAATTCCTTGCTTTTGTACTCTATTCCTCTATTAATAAATGTGAGAAGTCGCACAACACCAGGTTATAGTCCAACAGCTTTATTTGAAATCACAAGCTTTCGGAGCGCTGCTCCTTCGTCAGGTGAAGTGAAGAGATGCATATAGTCACAGCATATATAGACAGAGAACAATGCCAGATGATATATGCTGTGACTATATGCATTTCTTCACTTCACCTGACGAAGGAGCAGCGCTCCGAAAGCTTGTGATTTCAAATAAATCTGTTGGACTATAACCTGGTGTTGTGCAACTTCTCACATTTGTCCACCCCAGTCCAACACCGGCATCTCCACATCATGTCTATTAATAAAGCCAAGGATCCTATATGCTTTTTTAACAGCCTTCTCAACTTGCCCTTCAAAGATTGGTGTACATACACCCCCAGGTGTCTCTGCTCCTGCACCCCTTTTAAAATTGTACCATTTAGTTCATTATTGCTTCTCCTCATTCTTCCGAGCAAAATGTACCGCTTCACACTTCTCTGTGTTAAGGGGTGATTTGATCGAGGTTTATAAGATGATGAAGAGAATGAATTGTGTTTTTTGTGTAGACAGCTTGTTTCAACTAAGTAGGTTGGGGAGGACCAGGGGGGGTCATAATTTCAAGTTATGTAAGGCCCAGAACTATGTTAGATGTCGCGGTGGTTCTTTTCCCAGAGAAGAGTGGTCCTTCAAGTGAGAGCTGGACCTGTTTCTGGCTGGGGCAGAGTTCACCTTGTACAAAAGGTAGGTACGTGTAACATTAATCAGGGTCAGAGTGGTCCCCTGGACTAATTTCGATCGCCTATGGGGGGGGTTAGAGAGGAATTATCCAGATTCCACCCCCACCTAATTGGCCTGAATTTTTAATCTGATTTTTCACCTTCCCTAAGAGACTAAGTGGCTTTCGGGTGGGGTGGGGCATGTGTACATTGTGTTGACAATGCATCTAGCCTGTTTGGGACAGGCTGGATGGACCAGAGGGTCTTTTCCTGCCCTTCATTGTTCGTATGCCTGTTGTCAGTCTGGTGATCCTTTCGCCTCCTCCCACCCTTCCATTGTAATCATTCTTGTCTATTTTATTGATAGTTCTCTGGTCAGGTTTCTTCCATTTCCTCTCTTGTTCCTAAGAGATCCTGCCTTGTACTATCTCCCTCCTCCCTACATCCCCATGGTTTTGAAATCAAGATTCATGTCGTGTTTCTACCCTAACCCATTCCATCCCAAGAATTCACAGTTGTGGAGCTCCTTACCGCTCCCAGTTTTTCCTTCCTCGTGTAAACTACAGGCTTTTTAACGTCCAAGCTTGGCAATGACCTAATCACGACTCATCTTCTTTCCTATTCTTTTCAACCTTGGTGCCCCTGCGCTGTGAGCTTTGCCGCTTCAGTTATAAATGTAAAAAACCTGCAGTCTCGGGTACAACTGGCTAGAGTACAAACCCGGAACCACATTGCTCCAGATTCAGTGGGATCTGCTCATTGTACAAACTGGATCCTGAATCTTCTCGTGTTTCCTAGAAAAGAGAGAGTATTTGCACACTTTATGGTGTTGTGGTATATTTATACTTTTACAGTCTCTGGCATTTTAAGGCCGATTTTCCTGCATTTGCGTTACCAGTACAGATCAGGAAATTGGGCGTGCCATCTATGATTTTCTAGCCATTAATTTTTAGTGCAGCGTAGATTTACCAGAATGATAGCCGGACTTCAAGGGTTAAATTATGAGGAAAAATTACACAAATTAGGGTTTGTATTCCCTAGAATTTAGAAGGTTAAGTGGTGATCTGATTGAAGTTTTCAAGATATTAAGGGGAACTGATAGGGTAGATGGAGAGAAACTATTTCCGCTGGTTGGGGAGTTCAGGACTAGGGGCATAGTCTAAAAATTAGAGCCAGACCTTTCAGGAGTGAAATTAGGAAACACTTCTACACACAAAGGGTGGTAGAAGTTTGGAACTCTCTTCCACAAATGGCAACTGATCCGAGATCAATTGTTGATTTTTAAATCTGAGATTGATAGGTTTTTGTTAACCAAAGGTATGAAGGGATATGGGCCAAAGGCGGGTATATGGAGTTAGATCGCAGATCAGCCCATGATCTCATTGAATGGCGGAACAGGCTCGAGGGGCTCAATGGCCTCCACCTGTTCCTGTGTTTAAGGGGTGGCAGCGTGCCCACCATTTCTGACTATGTATGGCCGGTGGGTGAGTCTCTACACTGGTAGTGCAAACTCTTAAAAATTATTCCTCCAATGCCCAGCGTTCATGAATTGCTGCCCACTCATCAACGCTTATGAGACAGCTTGGGAGCAATTATAGGACAGGAAAGACAGCTGTATATATATTACAAAACAGTGAAGGAGGATGAATTATTGAAAGGCTTGCAAGGTCTCTCAATGGGGGGGGGCACTGCCTCAGATAGATATACTAATGCAGTTCCCACTGTGAATTGACACACACACACACCTTCTGAACATCTGTTCTCTGCTTGTTGTTCATAGGATGCCAGCACTATTAGGGCTTTTCAGCGTGTGTCTCCTGGTGATCACGGGGAGCTTGTACCATCCCCGCCTCCTGAGTGATGAAGTGGAGAGTGAAGAGGTCCGGTCAAGGATGAAGGAGCAGGAGGACCAGTACAAGCTGGAAATGGAGCGGCTGCAGAAGGAAGTGGATGAGAAAAGTAACCGTGAGCATGAAATGAAGGTCAATACATTTGTAAAAGCAGAAAACCCAACGCAGATAGATTGGAACACCTGGAATATTCTCCTAATGGTCACAATTCTGTTCTTGGAACTGTGGAGGCAGGACACGTGGCCACAGATCCCGCACGACTATAACAGTGAGGAAGAGGAGGAAGGAGAAAAGGAAAATGAGTTCCCCCAGCGAATTTACAGCAACATTTTGAATATTCCTGACAAATGCGTGCTGGATCAGTTTTACGACACGTGTATTCAGAACGTGAGTCAAGAGCCGATGCAGACGTGCGAATTTGTGGAAAGCTTTGTGGACAACCTCTTGGAAGCCTGTCGGACCCTTTGCCAATGGGATTCGGAGCTGATCCTTGAAGACTGTGTGGGCATTGGGAGCCAGTTTGAGAGATGGGGCTGCAAGACGCCCTCGGTCTACGATATTTTGGTTCCGATTTTTCTTCAGGACGAATATTGCTTTAAACCGGAGATCTGTTGTTGTGACATCCCACCTGATAAGCAGAGTTATGGCCGGATTGTTATGGTGACACCGAGCAGTGCTGACTTGGGCTGCCTGTGTAAAAACACCGAACTGGACGGAGATGTTCTCTGCCTTATTCACAGCAAAAGGTTTGAAGCGGACGTTCGTGCCAATTGCTTGGCTTCCATCGTGTGCTCAGAGTGGTATCTGGACTACAAGAAAGTGCTGAAATGGTTCAGGGTTGCACTAGCAAAATCCTGGAACAAGGTTTGTCATAAGTACGATTTTGAACTAACTTTCCACAATATTACTAGTTGCTGCGGTTTAAAAGTTCAGTATCAGTCGGGACGAAACATCTACATTAAAGTCTTCCCTGCGGTGAGGCTGAAGGATTCCGACGTCTATCTCGTATCCAACTTTTCTGATTACACCAAGAATACTGTGCTGTCCACGACCTACTGGCACATCTCCTGCGCTGTCTGCGAATATCGCTTTCTGAAAATCATGGCAAAAAGCGTTCCCAAAAACAGCTGTCACCTCAAGTGCCTTCAAATATTGATCTTTCTGACTGAAAGGCTGCGCAGCTCTCCAGACCAGCGGCTCGTTCTTGGGTCCTACCTTTTTAAGACTGTCCTTATGCATCTGTTGTTAAGCCAGCCGTATTCAAACTGGCACGAGTGTCACCTGGAACACAGGCTCAGAGACATTTTGAAGTATCTTGGAAGATGCTTGGATGAGAAACGGCTCCACCGATTTATGATCGGGAATCAGACCTTTCCCAAGCAGATCGGAATCCCGGAAATGCTTCTGTATGCCGAGCCTATAAACCTCTTCCGGTCCTTTGTGACGCAGCGTGACTCTTACAGTCAGGCTCTTATGGAGTATCAGAAACTATTAAGGGACATGGGTCCGTTGATGATGGAATGCATTAAAGATAATACAGTCAGCTGACTGGAAACAGAGCCTTTGCTCCTGGGTTGGGAGCAGAATTATTTAACAGATATGTAATATTTACAGCCCCACTAATAGATGTGTTATTTACATCCCACTCATTTCTGTTCTTCTTTAATACACGGCCCAGACATTTCTGATGCCATTTTATTGTCACATATTCTCCCCCCCGGGGCGATGCGGATGTTTCTGTTTTTGGTGTAAGATGCACCGAGGCTCTCCACCGTTCACCTCCTGCCCTCGCGGGACATTCGCGACACCCGTTCGGACGTCTTGGAAGTTGCAAAGCTGTCGAAAGTGACTGTACGGCTGAGGATTTCCTCAGTTTCTCAGATCCGTACGTTGGCCGTCCCCTTTCAAAAGGTGACGGGAGTGGACGCGTAAGCTGGCCTCGTCGTTCCCCCCCCCCCCCCCCCCCCCAAAAAAACCGGGATGAGCTGGTAGTGAGCGGCCTAGTCATTCCGAACGGATTTGCAAAAGGGGTAAATAGAGCGACGAGTCAGTCCCAGTGTGTTTTTGTTGCAGTGCTTTTGGTGCGAGGGTGGATATGGGTGAAATATCAGCTGAGTGTGAGACTCATTACTGAGCCAAAAAAAAAACAATCCAAACTTCTAATTCTCGCTCACTGCCATGTAGAAATCCCGATGCGGGGACGAGGAGCTTATCAGAAATGTACTGCACAAATAAGGCTGATTCTCAGACTACTACAATAGGTCAAGTTCTTCATTTGGTGCTTCATAACCCTAAACACAACCTATTATGTGTGAAACTTTTACTGCAAAGATTTGAACTAGAAATTAAACTTAAGACTTCACCGCAGGAAACTGAAACATGGGAAAAGTACAGGAAGCTGCAGAACTTGATAGTAGATTTTCTCACTGGATTTCCACATTTCTGTACCCTGCCTTTTTTGTTGTTGTTCCTGGGCGAGTGGAGGGGGGGGGTGGGTGTATTCCGTCAGAAAGATGACAATTGTGCAAGGGCATCATGAGGATTTTAAAATGAGGGAAGGAGCTGGTTTTTTCCAACCAGAAGTTTTTCCCTCCTTAAAAATATCAGGGAGTACAAGCTTGAAAGTTCCGTGGATGCGTTCCCCGTGGGATGCTGATGAGCCAAAGGCCTCGGAGCTGCACAGCTGCTCCCTACTTGTGGGAATGGAGGTAGGCTGCTTTAATCTTAAAGCCCAAGTCCATCCCAAGGCTTGAGCCCTTCTCCATATTTGTGCAGGCTCTTCTACTCCTGGACAACGTGTAAGAAAGTTTGCCATTTTGACCGGTGATCCCCCCCCTTGCCCTCCAGCCTGTTGCCGCCTTTCTTGGTCTCCATTTTGTTTATACGATTACAGTCAATGCTCCTTCTGAACTTTCCTTTGTTCCAACTACAACGCCCTATTCCCCGTTTCCTCACTGCGTTGAGATGAAAATTCACCCAATCTGCTACTCTATCTTTCCAAAAGCCTCAAAACTGTGGAACTATTTACCTTTCTCAGTCTTCCCTTCCTTACAATTTAACAACTTTTAAAATAATGGTTTCCTCATTAACTCGTCGTCTTTGATACTCTTTTCAACCTTGGTGATATTTTGTACTAAAGACCTTGGGCGTTCATCTATGGTCATTTTTAAAAAAAGTGCAGTGTTCCTGTGTAATGTATATAATAGGGTGATGTCTATTCTATTATATATGCTTGTTTTACAATGAATAAACATTTTTATATTTTCTAACAGAGTTCACACCCTCAGTCTTCTTAGCACATGGGTTGGATCAGTTCCCACAACCTCCACTGTACATAACAGTAGGGCAGGAGCAATACATTTGGAGACAATGATGTATACTTCAAATAATAATCAGTCCTTCTTTGCTCCAAAGGAACCTCGGCATCCTTTAAGGAGACCCCACTGCAGTTGAACCTGTGGAATTCTCTACCACAGAAGGTAGTTGAGGCCAAGTCATTAAATATATTCAAGAATGAGTTAGATATATTTCTTAAAGCTAAAGGTATCAAGGGATATGGGGAGAAGGCAGGTACAGGGTACTGAGTTTGGATGATCAGCCATGATCTCATCGAATGGCGGAGCAGGCTCGAGGGGCCGAATGGCCTGCTCCTGCTCCTATCGTCTATGTTTCTATGTTGTGCTTGGCATATGGAAAGTGTGCATTTAATTGTATTTGATATGTGACATTAATAATTTATAGAATCATATAGGTTTCAACAGAGGAGGCCATTTGTTCTGCTGTGTCTCTGCCAAAGCTAGCATCATATCGGAGCTATATACGCCAATCTTTTCCTATACATCTAATTTCCTCTTAAATGTAATTGACTTGGCATCCATATTCTAAAACCCTTTCTGTGTGAATTTGTTTTCCCAACCTACTCATTGGGCCACCTCAAAATAGAAGGGAAGTACCTCCACCCTGTACTGCTGGGTGGGTAACATGTATATTCCTGTTCAGGTGCTTAGTGTTGACATACCTTCATTGTATAGCTGTGGTCCTCAGGTGATTGTGCACTTATCCAGACTGCATTCGAATGTTTTTGACACTGGTTTGAAATGTCTTGAGTGCTTGGTGAGACCATGATGACATGTATCCAATGGGAACTCCCAGAGTCTTTACTGATCAACTGTGTAGTCTAAAAGGGACAAATGTGTTAGCAGATGAATAATACATTGTGTTTTACGTGGTATAATGTCTCTGTCTGTATAAAGTGATACATTCTCTGACTTACTGTGAGCAGCGCCGCGGGACATTCACTAGTAATGTAATAAAACATGGTGGGCCGAGCACGCATTTCAAGTGTCGCACTCAAATTTCTGTCAAAAAGACAAAACACATGCAGGATTCTGACCTTGCAACCTCAATAGCAATTAAACTGACTGAACTCACCCAGTGTTTACTGAACAGCAATTAGACATTGTGGCCTTATAGGGATATAGCCGCATCTTAGCAGCAGGCAATACCGTTGTGAATTGCTTGGTATGGCTAACACAACCCAAAAACAAATGAACTGGTCATTCATCTCATTCGTGGGATCTTGCTGTGCACAGTAGGTGTTGCATTTATCCAGATAACAGCGACGACATCAAAAGTAATTAATTGGATGGGACGTGCTGTGGGATGTGATAAGGCACTAAATAAATGTGTTCTTTATAAAGTTTCCGTCCTTATAAAACACCATAATCACCCGGCATACCGTGACTAATGCCTTGAGAGATCTGCTAGTATGTGTATATATAAATGGGACATATGTAATTCCTGTCCCATCATGTCACACCGTGGCAGTGTCACACAAATTAAAGGTACATTTCTTGCAGCTGATCGACTCATATGCAATTTTAGGTAACAAATTCAAAGATGTCATATGTCGCTACAACTGGTTCAGCCTATTTAAAAAAAAAGTAAATGTGTTTTCAAACCAGTTATCGTATCTCCTTCAGTGCTTGCATAAGTGAGTCTCGGGAGCAGATATTTTTAAGAAGCAACCTATCCCCCACAGAGCAAGCCATTTCCTGCAAATCCCACGATCTCCAACCTGCTTCCTTCACGTGCTTTCCCCTCCCCTGCCGCTACATGGATTATGTCATATTCACAGGTCTGTATGCAGCTGCATTCTATGTCTCTTCCCTTGCTGCTCAGACGATAGACAGCACCTGATTTTCTCTTTAAGGCTAACAGGCCAGACAGCTACCCTGTCAATACCCTTCCGCTCCTCACACAGCAGCCACTCATTCTGTGTCCATTCACCCCTTGACAGTTTCTGCTCCAACGCACACATCCTTCTTAAGTGATACCTGCCCGTATGCCTTTTCTAAAATAACCAATAAGGAGTCACTGAGTTGCCCCGGTGTCATCAACCGAAAACCAAAGACGAGTGTGTTTAAAGGGACACAATTAATAAAGAACCTAACAATTTAACTAATAGTATTATTACCAGTGTCCACTATACACTCCAGTCTCCTGCGGTGTTGCGCCCTGTACGCACAGGTCCCAGAGTCGCGTTGTTCCTGTATCACATGGAGAGAATTGAGAGGTCGCACAACACCAGGTTATAGTCCAACAGTTTTATTTGAAATCACAAGCTTTCGGAGTTACAACTCCTTCGTCGGGTGAAGTAAGGAGATACAGAATCGTCAAAGCATATATAGATAGAGAACAATGCATGTGTAACTTACAATTGCAGACAACTAAATTCAATCATCCTGACTGTTTATCTGCCGAGGTGTGATAAAGTTAATCAGGTCAAAGACATAGCAAGATACAACTGAGACAATGAGGTGGAGTCGCATGGGGTCTAACGTGTCAAAAGCTGCCGTCTGTATGTAAAACGATTAACTTTAAAATGTTTACTTTTTTACTGGGAATCACATCTGTGAACAAGCCAACGACGACTCGAGTCCGGATCACGTCATGTATCGTGACATAAACCCAAGCCCATGTACCAAGCTGCCATTTTCACAAATCGCCACCAGAGGGTGCTAGTGTAATTGAAATACTGCAGTGTGCAAACTACGACATCACCACTAGATGGTGGTCACACAAAACATAATAGGAGCAGGAGTAGGTCATTCGGCCCCTTCAATAAGATCATGGCTGATCTTCGACCTCGACTCCACCATCCCGCACTATCCCCATAGCCCTTGGTTACTTTCCTACATTATAACAGTGATTACACTTCAAAAAGTACTTCATTGGCTGTAAAGCGCTTTGGGACGTCCGGTGGTTGTGAAAGGCGCTATATAAATGCAAGTCTGTCTTTCTTTGGTTCCCTTAGTATCCAAAAATCTATCGACCTGTCTTGAATATACTCAATGACTCAGCATCCACAGCCCTCTGGGGTAGCGAATTCCAAAGATTCACAACCCTCTGAGTGAAGAAATTTCTCCTCATCTCAGTCCTAAATGGTCAACCCCTTATCCTGAGACTGTGACCCCCTAGTTCTAGACTCCCCAACCAGGGGAAACATCCAGCATCTACCCTGTCAAGCCCCTTAAGAATTTTATAGGTTTCAGTAAGATCACCTCATTCTTGTAAACTCCAGAAAATATAGGCCGAGTCTATTCAATCTCTCCTCATAGGACAATCGCCCCATCCCAGGAATCAGTCTAGTGAACTTTGTTGCACTCCCTCTAAGGCAAGTATATCCTTCCTTGGGTAAGAAGACCAAAACTGCACTCCAGGTGCGGTCTCACCAAGGCCCTATATAATTGCAGTTAAGATTTCTTTACTCTGATACTTCAATCCTTTTGTAATAAAGGCTATCATACCATTGGCATCTTGTGCCCTGCAGCACTCACCATACTTCAGCAACAGAGGAATGGTGGTAACTTGTAGCTCTGTGCTGGACAGGTGAGATTCCGTAGTAAATCCATGGAATTTTACAACGTTTTTAATTTAATCGATCTAATCAAAAGAAATGGGAGTGTGGTTGGCTCAGTGGGTTAGCCCACTGCCCTTTCCCACCGGGAACTCAGTTTCAGCTGAGACTGACAGAATGAAAGTCTCTCTGCAGTCTTGGCGCTAGCCCCAGTGGTAAGTTCATATCATAAAACAGTCCATACAGAGTCTGTGCTAAATCTGGCAATCCTATGGGCTATCAATTGTGTGAAATGGATAAATTTACATTACTGGTGTAGGGATGCGTCTCTGAGTTTGGCTCGGTAACTTGGTACAGAGATAGCCAAAGCAGTGAGGAATACCAAGTGAGGAAGCTGTGATCAAACTATAGAGTGCTGTTGTCATACTGCACTTTCAGTACTGTGTCCGACTCTGGTCGCCGAGAAATGAGGGAGACATTCAGGCACTGGATTAAGTGCAGAGAAGAACCGCAGACTGATTAATAGTGTCAAGGGTCCGATTTGTAAGAAAAGGCTGAAGAAACTGAGGAACATTAGGAGTAGGCCATGTCCCTCGGGCCCATTCAATTAGATCAGGGCTGATCTGCATCGCAACTCCACTTTCCCGCCTTGGCTCCATATCCCTTGATACACTTACCTAACAAAAATCTTATCTTAATCTTGAAACCTCCAATTGTCCCAGCATCCACAGCATTTTCGAAAAGAGAGTTCCAAATTTCTACTATCCTTTGTGTGCAAGAAGTGCTTCCTGTTTTTGCTCCTGAATGGCCTGGCTCTAATTTTAAGATTACGTCCCTTTGTTCTTGTTTCCCCCACCAGAGGAAATACTTTCTCTGTATCTACCCGATCAAATCCTATTAACATTTTAAACACCTCAACAGCACCTCGTCTCTCATTATTTAGAAAATATTCTGATTTGTCTTTCTCAGATCCAAACTGGATGACCTCACACTTGCCCACATCGAACTCCGTGCCATAGTTTTGCCCAGTCACGTAATCTGTCTGTATCCCTTTGCAACTCTCTGCTCCGTAATCTGTACTACTTACTGTCCATCCTTAAGTGCCATCTGCACGAACTTGGATATGCAACTCTTCATCCAAGTCATTAATAAATATGGCGAAAAGTTGAGACCCCAGAACAGATCCTTGGGGAACACCACATGTCACATCCTGCCAATCAGACCCTTTATCCCTACTCTCTGTCTCCTACCTCCCAACCAATTTCCAACCCAAGTTAAAAGGCTACTCCAATTCCATGTGCTCTCAGGTTTTGCTAATAATCTCTTGGGTGGAACCTTATTGAATGTCTTCAGGAAGTCCATATAGACACTCCCTTGTCTACCTTATTAGGAGGTGTTTCAGCTTTGAAAGGAGGCATCTGAGAGGTGAGAGACATCTTCCAAATTAAATATTGGGAAGACAGAAGCCGTTGTTTTTGGTCCCCGCCACAAACTCTTTTCCCTAGCCACTGACTCCATCCCTCTCCCTAGCATCTGTCTGGAGGCTGAACCAGACTGTTTGCAAACTTGGTGTCAGACTGGACCCCGAAATGAGCTTCCAACCACATATCCGCGGCATAATTAAGACCGCCTATTTCCACCTCCGTAACATTGCCCGTCTCCGCCCCTGCCTCCGCTCATCTGCTGCGGAAACCCTCATCCATGCTTTGTTACCTCTAGACTTGACTATTCCAACGAACTCCCGGCTGTCACAGAATCACAGAATCCCCACAGTGCAGATAGAGGCTATTTCGGCCCATCGAGCCTGCACCGACACATATCCCACCCTACCCCCACGTATTTAATCCCCCCTAACACTAAGGGTCAATTTATCATAGCCAAATCAACCTAACCCGCACATCTTTGGACTGTGAGAGGAAACCGGAGCACCCGGAGGAAACCCACGCAGACACGGGGAGAATGTGCAAACTCCACACAGACAGTCAGCTGAGGCCGGATTCGAATCCGGGTCCCTGGCGCTGTGAGGCAACAGTGCTAACCACTATGCCACCGTGTTGTCTGTAAACTTGAGGTCATTCAAAACTCGGCTGCCCGTGTCCTAAATCCTGTTCACCCATCACCCCTGTGCTCGCGGACCTACATTGGCTCCGGGTCAAGCAACGCCTCGATTTCAAAAATCTCATCCTTGTTTTCAAATCCCTCCATGGCCTCGCCCCTCCCTCTCATGGTAAACTCCTCCAGCCCCACAACCCTCCGAGATCTCTGCGCTCCTCCAATTCTGCCTCTTGTGCATCCCCGATTTCAATCGCTCCACCATTGGCGGCCGTGCCTTCAGCTGCCTAGGCCCTAAGCTCTGGAATTCCCTCCCTAAACCTCTCCACCTCTTTCTCCTCCATTAAGACATTCCTTAAAACCTCCCTCTTTGACCAAGCTTTTGTGGCTCGGTGTCAAATTTTGTTTGATAACGCTCCTATGAAGTGCGTTGGGAAGTTTTACTACGTTAAAGGCGCTATATAAATGCAAGTTGTTGTTGTAAAAATTTTAATAACTGTAATGAAAAAAGCTAAAACCGATATATTACTACAGATTAAATTGTGGGGTGGGTGGGTGTACAACTATGGGGCACACTGTCCCTGACAGCACTGTGGGAGCACCTTCACCACACGGACTGCAGTGGTTCAAGAAGGCGGCTCACCACCACCACCTTCTCAAGGGCAACTACACATCCCATGAACGAATATATAAAAAACACTTTCAAATGAGTATAATGAAATTTAGGACTGATGTCAGGAAATTCTTCACACACACACACACTCACAGAGTGGGCAGTCGTCTGGTGAGCCGCGCGTGCGCACATAATCCGCCCGGAGTCAGCCGCGCGTGCGCACAGTCCGCCCGGAGTCAGCCGCGCGTGCGCACACAGTCCGCCCGGAGTCAGCCGCGCGTGCGCACACAGTCCGCCCGGAGTCAGCCGCGCATGCGCACAGTCCGCCCGGAGTCAGCCGCGCGTGCGCACCGTCCACCCGAAGTCAACCGCGCATGCGCACAGTCCGCCCGGAGTCAGCCGCGCGTGCGCACAGTCGAGCCGCGGGAAATTTTGAATTTCGGTGACAGCAACGGACGCCGCAAAGTAATAACACAAAAAAAAAACCTCCGAGGAAATCAGGACCCCCGGGGACGGTGGGGGTGGGAAGGAAAAGTGCTCCGCGAGACCGGGGAGGGATAAACGTCGTCGGCTGAAGGGCATTCCAGCGGCTTCAGGTCAGTGCGGGGGCAGTTTTGGGTTCCTTTTTTTTTGATCTGCTGTGTGGAGTTGGGCGGGTGAAGGAAACTAGGCCTCGGCGGCAAGTTCCGGGCGCTGCTGCCGAGCGCGCGGTGACCCCTGCCCCCGGGCCCGGGCTGGGGCTGCGCGCGGTGACCCCTGCTCCTGCCCCCAGGCCCGGGCTGCGCGCGGTGACCCCTGCTCCTGCCCCCCGGGCCCGGGCTGCGCGCGGTGACCCTTGCCCCCCGGGCCCGGGCTGCGCGCGGTGACCCCTGCTCCTGCCCCCCGGGCCCGGGCTGCGCGCGGTGACCCCTGCTCCTGCCCCCAGGCCCGGGCTGCGCGCGGTGACCCCTGCTCCTGCCCCCCGAGCCCGGGCTGCGCGCGGTGACCCCCCAGGCTTTCAGTCATTGCTGGAGTGCCCCGGGCACCCAGGCTGCCTACAAGCAGCGGCCAAACCTTTTAGTCTAATCTTCTTCTTGGGCCACGTACAAAGTTAGAGGACGCCTTTCGTAAACTTCAGATGCTTATAGGTTGCCCCTGCTTCAATTTAGGATTTCTGCATCAGTAATGCAACAATCCCATCGGGCTTTATGCCTGTCAGGGGGGGGGCCCTGTTGGTGTACGTGTTCAATAAAGGGAAAAACACAGGAAATAGGCACAGGATTTTAATGGACTACAAGGATGATACCAGAAATGCGAGGATATACCTATCAGGAAAGGATGGACAGGCTGGGTCTCTTTTCTCTTGAAAAGGGAAGGCTTGAGGGGTGACCTATTAGAGGTTTTTAAAATCATGAGAGGTTTTGATAGAGAAGACACAGATAGAGTGTTTCCACTTGTGGGGAAGAGCAGAACTAGAGGCCATCAATATAAGATAGTCATCAAGAAATCAATAGGGAATTCAGAAGGAACTTCTTTACCCAGAGAGTGGTGAGAATGTGGAACTCGCTACCACAGGGAGTGGTTGAGGCGAATAGTATAGATGCACTTAAGGGGAGGCTGGACAAGCATATGAGGGAGAAGGAAATGGAGGGTTATGCTGATAGAGTTAGATGAGGAAAGACGGGAGGAGGCTCGAGTGGAGCATAAACTGATTGGTCCAAATGACCAGTTTCTGTTCCGTATATCCTATGTAATCCTTTCGAACTTCCAGGCCCACCAAATAGAAACAGGACAAACATGAATGAGAAATAAACCTGTAAAATGAAGTTGAATTGCCAGGGCTCACAGTAGTTCGAATACCCCTGTCCTACTGCATACCTGGATAGTGTCTGCGCTGTATGACACACTGCTAGTTACAGAGCTGTCACTTGGAGTAGAAGCAATTTGATTAGATAAATTAAAAGCAATACACAAGAAGTATGTCAGAAAACCTTTGTGTATTGACACCAATATGCTAAATAAGCATTCACATAATGGAGAGAGTGAAACTTGATTTAAGAGTGCCCAGAGACCCAAAATATATGAGTGGGTAGAGGGAAGATTAGAAATTTGAAGGTAAGTGAAAAATCTGAAGGTGACAGCAATCAGGCCATAAAAAAGGCATGGTCTGTTTGTGAAAATCTTATTAAAAATGTACATTAGAGAGAGAAAAAGAATGGGAAATTTCCTTTGTTAGTCCATTCTGGAGCGGGAGTGTAAGGAAGGGTGGGGGGGTGGGGCTGGGGAGAGAATTAAAAATTTTTACATCCAACCGACTTCAGGTACAATCAGAAAAAAAATGTTTCCTTGATTTATTACTATAACACAGTTCAGTTTATATTGTCTTTTTGCATTTGTGAAGCACTTTGGGATGATTTTTTACATTTAAATGCACTTTATAAATGCAAGCTGCTGCTGTTGCATGACGTACTGCCTGTCTAAATCAGTTTTTGAGTGTACTCTCGGGACAGTAAGGTTTAATTGGGATACTAAAGTGTGGTTATTAAATAAATTTTATTGAGCAAAAGTAGGCTAGTGAGCTGATTGAGCTCTGCCGTGGCAGCTCCTTATCTTTTTAATGAGCATTTCTCCAGCGGCAGAAGGGTCGAGAACCAGAGGACACAGATTTAAGGTGATTGGCCAAAGAACCAGAGGCGACTTGAGGAAACATTTTTTTACACAGCGAGTTGTTGCGATCTGGAACGCGTTGCCTGAAAGGGCGGTGGAAGCAGATTCAATAGTAACATTCCAAAGAGAATTGGATAAATACTTGAAGGGAAAAAATTTACAGGGCTACGAGGAAAGATCAGGGGAGCGGGATTAATTGGATAGCTCTACCAAAGAGCCGGCACAGGCACGATGGGCCGAATGGCCTCCTCCTGTGCTGTATCATTCTGTGATTCTATGTCTTGTGTTGTGGAGATATTCATTATTGAGGGTAAAGTTTCTGTTGGATTTTTATCAACAGCAAAGCAAACATTAAAATTCAAGCCATGATTGAAGCCCCTGTCCAGTTCTGCATTTGGCAGAACATGGCACTTTTAGCAGAAGGTGTCAGCCGTGACTCAAGTCGTAGCACCCTCACCTCTGAGTCAGAAGGTCGTGGGTTCAAGTCCCACTCCAGAGACTTGAGCACGTCATCCAGGCTGACACTTCAGTACTGAGGCATTGTTGCCGTCTTTCAGATGTGGTGGTCGCACTTCCAGTCAAGGCTGTGACAGATGATTTACCAGAGGGTTCAGAAGATGTGTAACAGAGAAGTTGAAGGCTAGTGGAACAGCCATGCTGAAAACTGTACTGGTGATCATGGATAATCTAACAGCAACTAACACACCTTTAGAAAGTACCAGTGTGAGGTAAATAGAGTGATAGTTTAAAAGGCCACAGGGATCACTTTTCTTAAAAGCAGGGTTCATGTGAGAATGTTTCCAAGGAGTTACGAAAGGTGGACAAGTAAGATGGCAAAGTATAAGAGTAAGTTGAGAAGCACACATCTTAGACAATGAGAGAGATGCGATCTTACTGGGTTCCAGAGTAACAGTAACTGGATTGCTTTTGTATGTCCCTTTTTGATGTCAGTAGTGACATTTTTGTTCTGATGAAGTGTGTACGGCCTAAATGATAACCTGTCTTCTCTGTTTTCAAATGCTGATGGACCCGCCGTGTATTTCTTGCATGTTGTATTTTTACATCAGTATTTTGATACTACTAGTTTGCCTTGGTAAAGAGCTTTGACAATTATTGGGTGTTTGTTTGTTTCTCACAGGACAAAATGAATACCTCCACACCAGTGTCCCGAGCGGGCTTTGCTGACCACAATTTTGTTTCTCCGTCTACAAAGCGACAGGCTATTCCGAGCCTAAAGACTGCCATAAAAATGGATGTTGCAGCAAATGACGATGAACGTGAAAGGAGGGAGAGGAGACGCTCGAAGGTGACCGACATACAGCTGAGTGGCATAGAGAGCCCGCTGGTATCCCCAGTGCAAAGGTAGGGGCTCACTGCGTCATTTCTTCTTGTCTTCACTTAACATGCACACAAGTTCACTTTCCAGCAATGATCCTTGGATATTCAGGAACAGAACTCTTTGTCTTCCCGCCGCATAGACCTTACTGCTTTATAACTAACTGTGCCCCTGATTTCTTTATCCTTTTCTTCCTTCTGAAGCCCTGGCATCCTCTGGGGCAGTGTCTCTCAAATTGTGGTCCGTGGACCCCTGGATCCATAGAGACACTGACCAGAGGTAATTTCAAGTCTGCTTCTCTTTATAAAACCAACACTGATTCAGTTCTTGTGAATTATTCTCAACGCCTGGGCCCGCCTCCTCACAGAGGCCCACAGTTCTCTCTCACTTTGCAACGAGCGCTCCCTGCCGGTCGAGCCGATTCCTCTCCATGGCGCCGCGACCCTGTGCCGTCCTCCCGACACGTGATCAGAGCGCCTGCGGTGCCCTTCAAACACGTGCCTGAACGCGTTCACGCAAACACCTACATTTCCACAGTGCAGCTGTTACACAACATGCCAGTGGGACAGTATGGCAGTGAGTCATGCTTCCAGCAGCATGTGCATGGGTGCTCATGCCCTCAATAACCTTGGCCAGCCTGCTGACGGCTTTAAAAATTGTCCAGCACTAAGTTGCTAATAGTGGCCATCTGTTGCTGCGGAATACCCAGAATTGGTGTGAGAAGGAGGCACAACCATTCCACTGATATCTGTAAGTAAATACCTGTTTTCTTAAAAGCATTATTAAAACACTCTTTACATGCAGCACTTTCATATTATGAGTATTATATAGTATTATAATTTAGATGGGGGGTCCGTGATTACTAATCGATTTGTAAAGGGTCCTTCAAGCAAAAAGTTTAGTACCACTGCAATTACATGTTGAGACAGTATTGGTGACTGGCTTTGCTGGTCATGTTTGTTGTCATGTTTCTTCTGCCTAGGTTTGGCTGGATGCTAAGCAGTATACAGCAGCTCCTGTACATGGAACTAACTCATTCTGACTGTCACTCATTGTTGCAGGGGGACCCCCCAATCCTTTGTAACCAAGCTGTCAAATAATCAGATATCTGAACACTATTCTACCTGCATCAGACTGTGTTCTGAAAATGTAAGTAGTTGGCTGTCTTTGTGCTCACTTGAGAACTGAACCGGTTTGTCCTTTTGCAATCTCAAAATGTTTCATATTTAGAAAAGAAAATGGGCCGTCTTATACTCCTAGGTCTTGTAGCTAGCATAACCCAGTACTTGTTGAATCACTTTGAAAGGATCATCCTTTGTGCATAATCTAGGCTGACACACTATTGCAGTTCTGATAGAGTGTTGCGTTGTGAGAAGTGCCGTCCTTCAGGTGAGGCTTGAGATCACGTCTACCTGTTCAGGTGATAAAAGCTGTGCAAATAACAGAGAGCTCTCTGGGCATCCTGGCCAACATTAGTTCTTCAACAACGCCATTAAAGTTTAACTGGTCATTTATCTTAAAATCGGCACATGGTGGCAATCTGAACTCAACAGAAAATGTTGGAAATACACATCTAAAATTTAAAAAAAAAGCAGATTCAGGCGTAACCCTTATGTCCTGCTGTTTATTCTGAGCATTTCTTTTTTTTCGTGGGATAATGTTGGTGTAGTATGGTGGTTGCTTTGCCTATGCAGCAGCAATCAGTGTAATTCATCCTGTGCAGCTTTGATGTGACAAAATGCTTGTTACAGTTTGGAATTTTTTTGCCCATTCTTTCACACAAGAGACTTGGGCATGAGCTATGTTAAAACGTGATTTTAGCAAAAGCTTGCCTAAAAGCTTCTCAAGATAGCCCCATGATGGATTATGGATCTGTAGGCAGATAAATTGTAATTAATGTTGTGAGATGGGGAGTTGGTTCTTTCAGAAACTAACCAATGGCCAATAAACTGACACATCTGGTCATTCAGAAAGACACCTAGCACCTTGGTGTTGAAGAACTCTTGATCTCTCTGGGTTGGGTAAGAGGCTATTAAAAATCATTAGGTCTGTCAAGCAACAGCTGGCTACACCTAGTGTTAACTCAATCCACCTTTGAGAGATTGAAGGAGTACACATGGCATGGAGATCTGGTCCAGATCACAATGGAGTTTCATTGTTACTGCATAAGTATAAGGCAGTGGGAGTCAAGTTCCATTTCAAAAGTAGGCACTCGGACCACTTAAGGAAGTGACTGACACCACTGAACCTAAAAAGGTATCTGCAGCGGGCGTGTCTATTTGCAACACCAAATTTCTGATTGGTCCCCTTGGAGGACAAGACACATCCAACAGTTTTGTCTGGAATGTGTAATGTAATCCTGCTTGCTGGAGTAATCAAGATCTTTGCAATGTGTAATTTGATCCATTCATTGTGACAGCCAGGCTCCAGAGCTCACAGTGCTAACACCACTGCTCTCAGAGAACAGACAGGGCTCACCCTCCCGGGTTAGGAGCACTCACACTGCCGAGTTCAGATAGGAAGGGGTGAGGCCATGGAGGGATTTTAGCATGAGGATGGGGATTTTAAAATCAAGGTGTTGGTGGACAATATTCCAATGATAACGGTGGGATTTTTAGCAGTACTTTTCTAAATGCAATATTTATTCTGTGACTCTCGTAGAAAATCACCACGAAGAATGCATTTGGTCTTCACCTGATTGATTACATGGCTGACCTGCTCAAAGAGAAGGAATCTGAACTCACCAGCTTCAAGGTTAGAAATGCGTACAATACAGAAGATCTTATTAAATTGATTCTTATAATATCTCCCCTTTTACTTTGCTAGAGGGCCTGACCGTCCCTTTAGGGCTTCTGCCACTTTACAGTAGCCATGTGACTGACATCTCTGTTAGCTCCATCTCTATAGTTTGGATTACATCTCATTAGTCATCTTCTGTTGCTGATATGAAGGGAAAGTGCTTGAGATGTGCCCTGTGATTCTTTGGATTTAGTTCAGTGGATGTTGGCGATTGCAAATCCTTTAGGCACAAGATTTTGGAGTTCAGTGTCCCAGCTCTTTGGTTTTCTACCGGTGTAACATTTCATTAGCTTTTGAATGCAACAACATGCAAGTCTTGAATGGGTTATAATTTATTCTTAATTTTCCCTGCCTTCTCTCTTTTGGTGATCCCTCTATTTGGGCCTTCTGCTCCAAAGCAGGGACTTTTATCTGCCAGATTCACTGTCAGCACTGCACCTTGGTTTCAGTTGCAACACAGTGAGCAAGTTGTATTCCCATTGTTTGAGCTCGATCTAGATCATTGCAGGTCTAGTCCACTTTTGAAATACAAACGTACAAGAGTCCTGTGTAAGAAAGAGGTAGTACGGATGACCGCTGTTTCTAGGACCACGGTACCAACAGTAAACTATTGACTGAGTCACAGTGTGCATCCGCTTCAAGTGTCATGGTTTTTAGTGCACTTCACCTGTTGTGGTTTCCTCTTCAATATTCCGAGTACAAGAAATGGGAAATCTGACTAGGGTAGAAGCCCTGTGCCTCCAAAGAGAGGTCAAAGAGTCAGATACATGACTGAGGAAGCTGTTATTACCAGCCATATTAAAAGTGGTATTTACCTATCAGCAAGGGGTGCAGATTAACATTGCAGACAGAGGCACGCCTGTCTGCAGGTAATGCTCTTCCGTCCAGGACAGGTTTCTGGCTCATATTGGTCCTCAGCGTCTTGAACTACTTTATTCACAGGTTGTTGAAGATGGTAATCTTCAGGCCACGGGGTCAGGTAACTAGATGGATCTCTAGAACTCCATATAGTGTATTTTGGTTTGCCCGATCAAAAATTCTTGGAGTTTAATATAGTGAGAGTGAGCGACTGATGCAAAGGTCTCCCATTTGGCATGATGTCAGCACCCAGATTGAAATGCTTGTCAGTAAAGGCAGCTTTCTTGACACCAGCACCTTCATCTCTTCCCGTGATTAGACAATTGGCTCAACTAATAGCTTTCCCAAAACCGCACATTTCTGGATGCTCCAGGAAAGCTAGAATACCTTGTTAGTTATGACTCGAGATATGTTGGCGCTCGCTTTAGTCACATAAGTATTCCTCGAATAGAAGAATGAGGGGTGATCTCATTGAAACATATAAGATACTGAGGGGGATTGATGGGATAGATGCTGAGAGGTTGTTTCCCCTGGCTGGAGAGTCTAGAACTAGGGGACATAGTCTCAGGATAAGGGTTCGGCCATTTAAGACTTGAGATGAGGAGGAATTTCTTCACTCAGAGGGTTGTGAATCTTTGGAATTCTCTACCGCAAAGGGCTGTGGCTGTTGAGTCATTGAGTATATTCAAGGCTGAGCTGGATAGATTTTTGGACTCTAGGGGAATCAATAGATATTGGGATCGGGGCAGGAAAGTGGAGTTGAGGTCGAAGATCAGCCATGATCTTATTGAATGGCGGCGCAGGCTCGAGGGGCCGTATGGCTCCTAATTCTTATGTTCTAACAGCAAGCTGCTTATGTGTACGATGCGATCGCTCAAGATACCCGGCACAGATGCTTCTTTACTGGCTATGGTCATATCAAAGTCTTAGAGGGACAATGTACTATGATTTTCTTATTTGTATAATGGTGTGTTTGCACGTGGAGGTTGAACCTCCATTCTATGAATGTAAATGACTATGTACAGTAGGTAATTTAATCTATTTTGCTAATAATTAACTGAAGTAACTTGTGTGCATAGCACCGATTTGTTAACCTGGTACTTTGTAATTGATTACAGATGGCAGCTGGCACGTTGGATGCTAGTACTAAGATCTATGCTGTGAGAGTGGATGCTGTTCATTCAGATGTGTTCAGGATCCTGGGGGGCCTGGGGAAGACCTCTGAAGAGCCGGGTGCAGGTGAGCCACTGCAATTTTTCAATCATCTTTCTTGTTTAAAAGGAAAGTTTGGTTTTATTACTCCTCACCACTTGGTTGCATCATTAAATGCAGCAATTACAAGATGAGCGAAAAGCCCTATCTTAATGTGAAGTGCTTGATATTTTACCCTCCAGTTCCCTTGTATAAAAATATAAACATAGAATTGTGATTTAGGGAGCTGGGAAAGGCCCTAGTTTCCTCTTTTATAAATTTTACAATCCCTCTGTGTTCCAACATACTATAGCTGTGCTTTCTCTGTGTCTAGAGGTAAACCCTGATGCTGAGAATGCAAAAGGCTCTCAGAAACAACACAGAAAGAAGCACTCGTACAAAACCATTGAACAGAACTTGAGCAACATCACGTACGGAGTGAGCGACATGAAGTGCGAGGTGAGATTATTTTGCCTCTCCCGAAGGTGGTTGTATGATTCAACGCGTGCCAAAAATCCCTCTGCGATTGAGCTAGTGATCGTTCTTCGTGTGTAAGCCTTGACGTTGAGGGTCGGCAGGCTATTCAGCCATTAGACAGCACCTCCCAAACCCACAACCTCTCCCAGCTAGAAGGACAAGGGCAGCCGGCGCACGGGAACACCATCACCTCCAAGTTCCCCCTCCAAGTCACACATCATCCTGACTTGGAAATACATCGGCCGTTCCTTCATTGTCGCTGGGTCAAAATCCTGGAACTCCCTCCCTAACAGCACTGTGGGAGCACCCTCGGCAGTGGTTCAAGAAGGCGGTTCACCACCACCTTCTCAAGGGCAATTAGGGATGGGCAATAAATGCTGGCCTTGTTAGCGACGCCCACATTTCATAAATGAATTTTAAAAAAGATGGAATTATGGCTGTGCTGAACCTTGTCCTCAATTCCACACACACACACTTCCAGGAGAAATCACTGAATACCAGAAAATCAGAAGCAGGAACCCTGTTTTTTTTTTTTAAATTTACGTTAACTTGGAACTGTGATATTGTGCATCAGGAAGCTGAGGAATGTTTGAGTTTACTTTTATAAATTTTAGAATCTTCTCTGTTTGTCCCATTTGAATTATGTAATTATAGTCCATGGAATGTAGATCTTTTTCTAAGTAACAATTTTAACACCATTCTTAATGACCTGATGAAATGAAGAATGGATAGCAACTTGCATTTTCCAATATAAATGAGGAATGAAAGATGGAGACATCTTTGTGTTTTAAGAAGCCAAACAGAAGAATCCTAGTTCATAACACACTGCAGGTGAAGTTTAATGGACACCTTGTAATTTTGCAGGTTGACCCAATGTTCCAGAAGGCCGCCTCGTTGTTTGATGAATGCAGCACAGTGGGGGTTTTCATGGTGAATCTCCAGACGTATGGACACTCTGCTCAGCTGTTGTTTGATTCAGATGTCAAGCTCATTCAAACTGGTCCTGCACCAGAATTGCCACCCGTTGGCCATGTGGAGATATCTGACCTTGGAGGCAAGTTTTTTTTAATTATCGCTGAATGGTAACATTTCTGTGTCCACAGAAGTACTTTTACAAGTTTAGTATCCCTAATGATTGTTATCTTATCTTCTCCTGAAGAGGATGATAATCTATGCTAATCCACTGTATGCAGTTGCATGCTTCCAGTCACTTACATAAGAACATAAGAATTAGGAGCAGGAGTAGGCTATACGGCCCCTCGAGTCAATAAGATCATGGCTGATCTTCAACATCATCTCCACTTTCCAGCCTGATTTCCATATATCTTGATTCCCCTAGAGTCCAAAAATCTATCGATCTCAGCCTTGAATATACTCAACGACTGAGCATCCACAGCCCTCTGGGGTAGAGAATTCCAAAGATTCACAGCCCTCTGAGTGAAGAACTTTCTCCTCATCTCAGTCCTAAATATAACCAACATAACAAAAATACAGATTATCTGGTCATTAGCACATTGCTGTTTGTGGGAGCTTGCTGTGTGCAAATTGGCTGCCGCGTTTCCCACATTACAACAGTGACTCCACTTCAAAAGTACTTCATTGGCTGTAAAGCACTTTGAGACGTCCGGTGGTCGTGAAAGGCGCTATATAAATGCAAGTCTTTCTTTCTTTCTCAATGACCGACCCCTTATCCTGAGACTATACCCCTTAGTTCTAGACTCCCCAGCCAGGGGAATCAGCCTCTCCGCATCTACTCTGTCAAGCCCTCTCAGAATCTTCTATGTTTCAATGAGATCGCCTCTCATTCTTCTAAACTCCAGAGAGTATAGGCTCAATCTCTCACTATTGGACAATGATTATAAGTAGTATAGCCTCCTCTATTTCTGCTGTTAGTGGATCTTTCCAGTAAAGGTTCTCAAGTCACTGGACTGTAAGTGTCAGTGTGATCGGCTAGAGCAAGTCAGTTTGGGTGACTGCTAAATCGCTGATTAGGCCCACAGTTATTTCTCTAACATGTAATTAACAGTCAGCTTTCTTTATGTGGTGGACAGCATCTGGGGAGGGGCTGGCTCCAGTCTGGTGTGGTAACGTGTCAAATCATAACTGGTTGCCAGATTAGTGACCGACGGCCATGGAATCCGGCGGCGCATTAGACCAGCGGGCGAGTGAAGCCCTGGTGCACCTGCGCTATCTGACAGTGATTATAAATCTCTCTGCCGATGAGTTTTTCCAGCAGATGGTCTTTTTGTTTTGTCCCCTTTAATCTTCCTCTCCACAAGTGAAAGCAGCCCTCTGGCAACCATTCGAAGTGGCCATTCTCCGTAAGTGAATCTGGACAGGAACAGTCAATATGTATCTTACCCAAGGAGGGTGTTAGCATTGAAACTTGCCTTGTTCTTCATTACCATCTGTGCATTCGCTTGCAAGTTGACATCATTTGTACTGGGAACCTTGGCTGATTTTTTTTCCCCCCCCTTCCTTCTCCCTAGCTTCACGAGAACAGATGTAGGTGTGTGTCACGCCTACCTGGGTGCAATCCAGTCCTGAAACTCGAGTCCTCTGTGTTCTGTGTGGATTGGTGCCTATCACCCAGCGCCATTTCTCACGGAGCCATGGGGGTGGTTTAGAGCAGGGGGGGGGGTTTAACTGATTTTACAGGAGACATTAAAAGTCACCAATCGAGCAGGTGCCACCTGAACAATCCCAAATTACAACAAACTATTGGCTCCGTCCGTTTGTATAATCATATCAGGACCCAGTTTTGATGCTCACGCTGCTATATCAGCCGTCTATTGACGCTGGTTACTGGCCTCATTATTGTCTAGACATATTATTACATGTTAACAGGATTTTATTCCATGTGTTTATCTGTAAACTGCCCTATATTTAAGCTCTGTTTCCATTTAACTTCTGACAGCCCTTCAGCAGTCTCTGGAAGACAAGACAATCTGTCCTTCATTTGAAGATTTTCAGTTTACAAAGTGGGACAGTGAGGCCCACGATCAGGTAAAGCAGGCAGTCTCTCTTCTTACACTTCTGACATCCCCCCCCCCCCCAGCATTAGTCTCATCATGCTATATATATGTTAGTAGAATAAACAGTTCTGGCATCTTAAATGTTTTCTGCAAAAGGAAATGGCTGTGCTGAATGTGTTTGTTGCCTTGCTGGCTATTATTATTTAGTGCTGCATATGGCTTGTGGTATTACTGTTCCAGTCTTGAACTGTTGTTCTCAGAATAGATGAGTGCAAGACTGATCAGGTGACTGGGAGGGAGAATTTCTTCCTGCTCTGTGGAAGGTGTTTCAGTGAATGGACTGTGCTCATCTATTTAGTGTTGTTTTGAGAGACTATAAATTTTAATATTAATCTGACGTTTACTTTTTGTGTATTTCATAAAGCGTTGGTGATCCTTCTGCTCCAGTTCTATCCCCAACTCATTCAGATTGATTTGTAACCCACCATTTTGAGCCCCGTCAATTTTCCTGTTTGTAAGCACATACCCACAACGGAATATTTCACCGCATTATCCAATTTCTGCTCCCCAGGCTGTTTCTTCGATGATGGAGAAATTCAAGAAGAGTAACCACTTATTCGATATCAACGCGGAGCCGGAATTTGGGGATAATCAGCGCGGAGGCAGTGACGCTCAGGTGGATGACTTTGACGGGGATGTTTGTGATGATGATGACGGATATCTGGCGGGACAGGGTTTCGATGACCAGCAAGAATCCTCCACGTTCGGGCACGGTCAAGGCGGGTAAGAGGAGTGTTTCGCAAGCTCCAGAAACACCGGCGGGTCACAGCAATTACTGGTGCCCCCCCCAGGACTGCAAGTCGAAACCTGTTTCATTTAAATTCAGTCAAGATTATGAGTAAAAATAAGAGGGTTGCTGGTGGCCAATCGGTGCGTTAATGCCCTGAGATGGAACAGTACCACTTGGGATTGAAAATCTGTTCAGCGGAATATTCCTAAATTGGAAGACACTTGATTAACATACTCCATCTCTTTCATAGTAAAGAAATGATCCCTCTCACAGACGTGGATTTCAGCAGCCTGTGTGTGCAGCTTTCAAACCAGCCGGGGGAATATTCCTACTTCAGCCCCAGAATAATGAAGATGTGGGCAGGGCCTAATCACTGGCGTTTCAAAGCTCGACACAAAGGTAAGTGTAACAGCAAGTGCACGCGAGTGTGAGGCCTGTGCCAGAGGTACTGCAGTGTCAACATGTTTGTTTCCCCGTGATCAAATAATCCTTAGAAATCGGTTCAATTTTTTTTCTCCAAGGTGGGCAGCTGCGTTTTCACTCGGAATGTTTAATTGGATGGCGCACATAAAAAATCTGTACTGATTTAAAAAAATCTTGTTGGGCAAATACTTTGAATTCCACACTTAAAGCAGAAGTGCAGGAGATGTGACTGAGTACTGTGATCGGCACAGGAATGGTGTAAGAAAAGGACCTGCTCCTTGTAGAATGAGTGTCAGTGATTCTAAGCACCTTCAATAACTTTTCTTTTTCTCCCCAGCAGAGGCCATCACTGATAAAAACAAGAAAAAGCAAACCAAGAAAATATTTGAAATTGACTTCGATGAGGACATCAATCTTGAGACTCAGTTCAGAGAGACCAGGGTTTGTATATAACAACATTAGAGCGTGTAGCACAGGGGACTGTATTTTTTTAAATTTTAGTTGAGGGACCTAGATGAAGGCCCAAGGCCCATAATACAGGTTAAAAGGGAGAGATGACCAGGTAAATCAGGAAGTGGAGTGGTTCAGCTTGGTTTTAAAAGGGTTTAAGTGGAAGGGAAGACTGGGGGGAGCTGAGAAGTTCCACGGTTGTGAGTTATTCGGGAAGAATAAAAGAGCGGGGGGGGGGGGAGATTGAAAAGGGGGATGGAGAAAAGATTAAAGAAAGTTTGAGAGTAATTAAAGTGAGATGCTGACAACTGCCTTACGACACTGGCAGTGGGATTGTACAGTGTATGTGAGATGCAGTGGTGGTACATCCAAGATGGTCTGTCTACATTGGTGCTTCCTACTCGGTATACCTGCTTCCTTCCCCTGAGATCACCACATTGTATAAACGTGTGGAGTGTATAGGGCTGCGGTTTGTCTCTTATAGAGGGGCTGAGCATCCCTGCACGTAGTGTCAACATTCGGGGTGTGACTTCTTTGATGTATTGGGTGGTTGCGTGGGCAAGAGGTTCTATGTATGAACTATTACTGTTGTGCTCTGTTTCTTCTAGGCTACCACAACAATCTCCAAAGCTGCATTAGACCGACACAGTAGAAAGCTGACGACACTGCCTACAGATTTCCATTACAATCCAGACAGCATTACCCGTTTGTTCCTTAAACCTTCTGTCACGGTAAACGGAGCACATTTTCCCGTAAATTCAAATAACGAAACGCGCGATGTCAAAGCATTTTCATATTTCACTCTCGTTGAGTGCTCACAAGTCAAAGGCACCTTGGAGAAGTCCAAATACGCAGTGCCCTAGAGTAATAGGAGCTGGGCTCAATTCCATAATTCTCCATGTGATGTGTTTCCATTATTAGCTGTCCCACTGTGGAGAAGCCAGCTGCTTCCTTTTAGGGCTGGAAACTGAGAAGAACGACTACCCCATACCCACAAGTGGCAGGAAGAAGCTGGAGAACAGGTTGCCTGCCCTTGTAGCTAGAATTGTGACTTAACAAAAAATAGAATGGAGGAAAATGACTTAAATGAGAATGTCTGTCTCCCTCAGATGGGGAGCACTCCCACTACACTGTTACATAGTATATACGGCACAGAAACAGGCCATTCGGCCCAACCAGTCCATGCTGGCGTTTATGCTCCACACGAGCCTCCTCCTGTCTTTCCTCATCTAAATCTATCAGCATAACCCTCGATTCCCTTCTCCCTCATATGCTCGTCTAGCCTCCCCTTAAATGCATCTATACTATTCGCTTCAACCACTCCCTGTGGTAGCGAGTTCCACATTCTCGCCACTCTTTGCTCATAGGATTACATAGGGTATACGGCACAGAAACAGGCCTGCTTGCAGGTTAGATATCCACATGGCTCCGACGGAGAGCAAAGCTCCCTCCCTTCTAACCCCAACCCTATAGAGCACCCCTTACTGCACCAGTTGACAGGTAGTTGGTCTTTACGCATAGTTGGGAGGAGTAGTGTGCTCCTTGGAGTATGAGGAAGGGGCCCAATTGCTGCATTCTTCAGGATACTGTAGTGATAAACATTTCACAACTTATCCTGTGCCCATAGACTGGATGTTGGTTAGTACGTCTGGAGTGGGGTTAAACGATGGACTGTGAACCACTCTGAAGTGTGTATGTGTAAAATAATTCTGGCCATGATGCGGAGATGCCGGTGTTGGACTGGGGTGGACAAAAGTGAGAAGTCGCACAACACCAGGTTATAGTCCAACAGTTTTATTTGAAATCACAAGCTTTCGGAGCGGCTGCTCCTTCGTCAGGTGAAGTAAAGGAATACAAATCGACAAAGCATATATAGATAGAAAACAATGCATGTGTAACGTACAATGGCAGACGACTACATTTAATCCTCCTGACTGCCTTTTGTCACACCTCGGCAGATAAACAGTCAGGAGGATTAAATGTAGTCGTCTGCCATTGTACGTTACACAGGCATTGTTCTCTATCTATATATGCTTTGTCGATTTGTATTCCTTTACTTCACCTGACGAAGGAGCAGCCGCTCCGAAAGCTTGTGATTTCAAATAAAACTGTTGGACTATAACCTGGTGTTGTGCGACTTCTCACTAAAATAATTCTGGTAGAGGGCTCTGTATTCTCCATTTGATTGTGTATCCCTGGCCCAGGAGTGTTTGATGCTGGCACCAATGCTCTCTCTAGGCTGCACAGTAATGGGAAAGGTCCCGCGCAGGCCGCTCACCAACTTTTACATTGTAAATACCGCGCATGCGCAGAAATTTAAAGGAACCGTGCATTAAAAGAAACAGGCCGCGCAGAACAAAGAGCAGCTTACAGGGAACATTGGCTGACACCTTCTGTCAAAGTTAGAGTAAGGGTTCCATTTTCTACTGTTGACTTTCCTCACCTTGATCAGTATGAAACTTTTCACCAAAATTGACTGTTTGCAGATAAAGCGGATTGTGAAAGAAAATATCAGCTCCGACCAAGATGAAAGAATCGGGGAATATGATTATGATAACCCCAACGATACTTCAAACTTCTGCCCGAGAACTCAGGTCTGTGTCTATTGCTTGTGTACTCCTTCTGCAGATTTTTCTTAAATGGCCAACATGACCATGAACTACTTGTGAGTTTTTTAATGTAATAAATTCCTTTCTTAGCATGGCTCCCATTTTTTTATTTTTCCTGCAGACTGACAGCGATGATGAGCACGATGGGTTTGTTGCTGCGAACGACTCCTTTGCGATGGAGCAAGACGAGAATGGCTTGGAGCTAGATGGGAAGGGGTTAAACATCACAACCTACGGAGGAGAAAACCTAGTGGCAGAGCCTCAGAAAGTAAGTGGGTTACATAAGAACGTAAGAAATAGGAGTAGGCCATACAGCCCCCTCGAGCCTGCTCCACCATTAATTAAGATCATGGCCAATCTTCTACCTCCACTCCATTTTCCTGCCCGATCTCCATATCCCTTGATTCACCTAGAGTCCAAAACTCAATCTATCTCAGCCTTGAATATATTCAACGACTCAGCATCCGCAGCCCTTTGGGATAGAGAATTCCAAAGATTCACAACCCTCTGAGTGAAGAAATTTCTCATCTCAGTCCCAAATGGCCAACCCCTTATGAGACTATGCCCCCTAGTTCTAGGGGGAAAAATTCAGCTGCTTGCGCCTCCCGTTAGCGCCTTAAGAGGGCGCTAATGGGGCGTAAAGCAGCTAACGCCCGGGCGCAGCGCCGCCCACGCCTCCCGTAAAATTCAGCGGGAGGTTAGCGGCGGCGCCAGCCGGTAGCGCCCTGTGGCGCTGCGCCGCCGGCGATGACGTCATCGCCGTGCGCAGCACCCCGCTCGCGCTCCAGCCGCGATCTTCAGTCGCGCCCCCTGATTTACCGCCAGACGCTATGTCCGACGGGTTCAGGTAGGCGTACGTACGTGCGGCCGGGGCGGCGATATTTAAAGGGGAGGTGGCAGGCGGCCATTTTTGTTGCTGGCCGCCTGCCAGCACCTGCCCCCGTTGCTGTCCCCGGCCCCCGTGAAGCCCCCCCACCGTGAAGTGCCGGCTGCGCTCCAAGAGCCCGGCACTTCTCTTGAGTGCCGGGCTCTTTTGCCGGCACTCCCGATCCCTGGGAGCCCAGCTGGGCCCCGGTTCGCGCTGCGCAGGGTCCCTCCCCTTTAAGAAGGGGAGGAAGGCCTGCAATACCGCGGCGCGACGTGCCGCAGCGCGTGGCGCTGCGGCACGTAACACCAGGATATTCCCTCGCAGCGCCCCAAGAGGGATGCGGGGTGCTTCCAGTGGCGCCCCGCTTCCCTCTTGGGGCGCAACCACTGAAGTTCCGGCGCGGGGCCGCTAATTTTTTCGGGGCGCTAAAAGTCGCGCCCCGGCGAGGTTAGCGCCCCAAATGGGGCGCGACTCAATTTTTACCCCCTAGACTCTCCAGCCAGGGGAAACAACCTCTCAGCATCTATCCTGTCAATCTCCCTCAGAATCTTGTATGTTTCAATGAGATCACCTCTCATTTTCCTGAACTCCAGAGAGTATAGGCCCATTCTACTCAATCTCTCCTCTTTGGACAGCCCTCTCATCATTTCAACCTAGTGAACCTTCGTTGCACCGCCTCTAAGGCAAGTACACCCTTCCTCAGATAAGGAGACCAATACTGTGCACAGTACTCCAGGTGTGGTCTCACCAAAGCCCTGTACAGTTGTAGCAAGACTTCCTTACTCTTGTAGAGTTGCAGGCTGTAGTCGAGACTGCAAAGCTACTTTGCTGTGTATTCAGGCAGTGTAGGGGACGTGCTTCGCTGTGCGTGGGTGGAGTAGGAATACTTGTATTTGAGGCTTCAGCAGGCCCTGCACTGGAAAATAAGTGCTGTTGGCAAATGTTCTTCTTGTGGGGATGTGTGACAATGCGTCAGCCTTACTCACTTGTAACAGATAGGGAAAAAGAGAGGCAGGTACAGCAGAAAAGCTAGGTTTGATCACTGAAGCATGGCCCGGTGATTCTGCTGTGCAAAGGGTCACTGTGTTAGGCACTTAATCACTGGTAAAGCTGGAGGCCTGCTCTTGTACCCAGTCTGGGCTTCAGGATGTGTTAAATGGAATGAGAAATGCAGTGGATGGCTACGAGCTGCGCAAGCTTACAATTCTAACCCTAGATTCTAAATCTTTACAGGTCAACAAAATCCTGTTGAATTATTCAAAAACAGCAAAAAAGATGGATGTGAAAAGACTGAAGCAGAACATGTGGGATCTCCTGATTGGAAATACACACATCCTAGACGGAAAGGTGAGGAGTGTGCTGAACAGGATCAGTAAATTTTGGAAAGTTGATGCATCTTTTAGAGCTGTAATAAGACTCAGCCTGGGCACTCGTGTGAGAAGCTGTGTTGCTACAGGTCCAGAGTTACCCTGAGAAGCTGCTACCAGCTCACCAGGCAAACTTACTGTTGGAAATCAGTTTAAAATGCAGTCTTGTCTTTTTGTGCTCCTAAGTTGTGGGTTCAAGTCCCACTTCAAGGACTTGAGTACATAATCCAGGCTGACAATCCAGTGCAGTACTGAGGGAGTGCTGCACTGTCGGAGGTGCCGTCTTTCGGATGAGACATTAAACCGAGGCCCCTCAGGTGGACGTAAAGGACACCATGGCACTATTTTGAAGAAGAGCAAGGGAGTTCTCCTCTGTGTTCTGGCCAATATTTATCCCTCAACCAACATCACTAAAACAGATCATCTGGTCATTATGACATTGCTGTTTGTGGGAGTTTGCTGTGCGCAAATTGGCTGCCGCATTTCCTACATTACAACAGTGACTACATTTCAAAAGTACTTCATTGGCTGAAAAGTGTTGTGGGACGTCCTGAGATTGTAAAAAGTGCTATGTAAATGCAAGTCTTTTTTTTAAACAGAATAGGGTGGCTGAGGAGCTGAAAGTCAACGCAATGACAGTGAAAGGACAGCAAAGCTTCACAACTATCACCAAGAATCTGTTTGAAAGGTTTGTTTCTTTGTCTTGCTTGGATCACCCTACCAATAAGGGTGTGCTGTCTCTGTTCAATTAGCCACCAGGAATATGTCTCATTTTGTTCTTAATGATAATTTATTTTAGAAATAATTCTTCAAATTAGAATCATAGAATAGTACAGCACAGAAGGAGGCCATTCGACCCATTGAGTCTGCGCCGGCTCTTTCGAAGAGCAATCCAATTAGTCCCACTCCCCTGCTCTTTCCCCATATCCCTGCAATGTTTTCTCCTTCAAGTATTTATGATGATGATTGATCCAGTTGGTAACTTTTTTTGGGACACAATGTCCAATATAGCAGAACTGGGTGTCTGTGTAGGGTCTGAAGACCAGCCAGCTTCATACCTGTGCCTCTACACTTAATTGTACATATGTAGTCTCCCTGATGTTTGTGTCCAATTAGTACTTTTTTTTTTCTGTCTACAGATTGCCCAGTGCAATGGCAAGTAACCTGTCTGTTCCCATGGCATTTGCCTGTTTGCTGCACTTAGCCAATGAAAAGGTATGTATACAGCATTATTTCACCAGGTATTTCATGAGTGACTGAACATCGTGTATCTAAAAGTTGAGTAGCATAGAGTTTAGCCCTCGGAACCTGCGGGTGACAGGCTAGAGAACCAGGGCTCCTGTGAGGCTGAGCACTGGCTCACAGTTAGGTTTAGTAAGGGCTGGGGTGGCTGATAGGGCACTGGACCAGGTGGAGGTCTGGTGGCTGTTGCATGTTTAAAACAGTGTTTTATTATCTTACAGAATCTTGAAATCGAAGGAAAGGAAGATTTGTCTGATGTTATCATCAAACAAGGGATCTGAAGATGTCCTGCCTTGTACAGGAAACTTTCGTTTATCCGGCATCGACGGGACCGGCGTGGTGCCGGTTTATCGAAAGTACCGGATAACAGAGAGTTATATCTACCGAGGCTATTTTTAACAAAGAGACTCCAAGCAGCACGGGAGAATCTATTCAAGCTACTGCAATGTTTCGGACTTGCGACAGCGCCAGGAGGCCGAGTAGTGGCACTTTTGAAAAGTACCCCTACTGACTAAATCGGCGTTCTCGGACTCGGGATCGGCAACATTGCCGGTTATTTGAGAGGATTTTTCGGAGCACTCGGCGTTCGCGGAGACTCGACTGCGACTCGGCAACATTGCCGGTTATTTGAGAGGAGTTTTCGGAGGATGATTTTTGCCGGTTAAGCGAGAATTCTGGATATTTGGGTGCCGGTTAAACGAAAGTTTCCTGTACATAGCTGTAAACAATTGGTTGAAGGGACTGTACATAGTTGTAAATCTTTCCTTGCGACAGTGTCGTGGCTGTAACTCACCTTATGGATGCCTTTCTAAGGCATAGTCTTTCCTTCACTTGTATAAAGAATGTATTTGGAAAACCTGTCTAGAACTTCTCAGCCTTGAAATTATGCTTGAATTTATTTTAAATGATTAACACCACTGCTAATATAGCAGAGGACTTTCATATAAATACATTAAGTATTTGTACCTATTATCTATTCCACTGTCAGAGACTTTTTAAACTTTTATTTTGGCTAATGTATTTTGTTATATAAATTGAATTAAAAAAATGTAGTGAGTGCCATACCTTATTTAATGGAGTTAAGGATTTAAAATTAATAATTTGATTTAAAATCAATGGCTCAAAATGTCACGGCACTTTTCTAAGAATAGCAGGGAGTGCTCCCTGGTGTCCTGGCTAATATTTATCTTTCAACCAACGCCACCAAAAATATGATCTAATCATTTCCTCATTGCTGTTTGTGTGACCTTGCTGTGTGCAAACTGGCTGCCGCATTTCCCTACGCTACAACAGTGACTACACTTCAAAAAAAGTACTTCATTGTCTGTGAAGCGCCTTGTGGAACTTCTTGAGGTTGTGAAAGGCACAATATAAATGTGAGTTTGTTTGTTCATGTGTGCTCCTCTCGGAGGTGGCCATTTTCATAGGGATTCCACACAATCTTTCCCATCTGTACTACTTCAGAGATAAGTTCCATTTAATGACACTTCCAGTTCATGGTATAAAACTCATTCAACCAGAAAACTAATAGCAGTTTAGTTCTAACTTTTCAGATTTCAAAGGACTTTTTCTTTAAATAAGGGACACAACTAATAAAAACCCAAATCATCAAAAATAAAGGCAACTTATCAAATTAAATAATGTTGCCGCCTGTGTCCAGTATGCCCTCCAGTGGCCACCAGTCATGGAAGGTCTCGAGCGTACCGGTGGACAGTGTGCTCCTTCTCCAGGGTCACCCGGGCGCGGACAAGGCCGCAGAAGAGAGGCAGGCAAAGCGACCACCCCCCCCGGGCCGCGTCCAACCTGGACCTATGGATGGCCACCATGGAGCCAGGAGATTTCAAATGGAAGGATTAAAATTAAGAGCCCTCCAACTACCACTTTGAAAGGTTTATTTCTAAAGTAAAGATGCTTATAAACAACAGTACAGGCATGTGATTTGCAGAAATGAATTCCTTGTACTGACAGGTGCCACTCATTCTTGGCTTGTCAGTCAACATTTATTACAACAATCATCAGCTGTACAGACACAAGCGTGAATTCATCTGAAGTTTACTTTAGTCCCTGATGCATTGATTTAGCAGACAGCGTGCAAAGGATTTGGCACTGATTCTCTACTTTTTTTTAATATATAGATTTTTTTTTTTCTGACTGCCTACACTCATTCTGAGAAATTAATCTCTCAATAATGAGAAGATTCTGAGTACTGAGTTCCTTCGAAAGTTGTGGGAAGTGTTGGTTGCACTTTCTCCTCGAGTCAGGGATACACTGTGGTGAGGCTGTCTGGAAAATCCGCTGGTCTGAAGTGATTACGATACAGTCATATTGAAAAGTAACTCAACAGCTCTCAGTTGACACCGGTATGGTCTAATTGTGTTTTCCTTGTAAGTGATTACTGGGAGTTCTGTGTCCCATCCAGTACATTTTGGCTTCATGCGTTGAATCCAACTATTCTCCCAGATGTGCCGTAGCTTCTCCTTTTCCTGCCCACCCGCCCAACTTTCAATGTCCAAAGTGCCTGCAGGGACTGGATGAAAAGAGAACGGTTTGGGAACAACATGCAGGAGCTAAGCTGTATGAAGCCAGCCCTTTCCCTTTTTAGTATCTCCCACAGTATCAGTCACTGGCTTGACAGTGAGAATAACCAAGAATTGGTCAGGAGGCAATGATAAAATACTTTTGGAAGGAACAGCGAGGTCAACAGATCATTCCCCAGTGTCTGGCTGTGGATAGCTGTACAAAAAGAAAACGTATTTGTGATGAGCACAAACATTTTCTATTGATAAGCGGGTCTCATTTGGTACATCAACTAGCGAGGCATATCGCTGGAGCTTGCAGCTACTGCAATTCTGTCAAGACAGGGTATCTCCGTGTGCATGTTGTCTTCCAAAATCTAAGGCTCATTTGTCTTATGGGAGTGAGGGTATTGCACTTTAGTGGCTGAACTACCTCCCATTAGCCAAATAGCACAGACTGTCTTCTACATCCAGAGCTAAGGATACCCAACTTCACTCAGACTGGGCTCACCTACGATGGAAAACAAATGTAGTGGCATAACCAGCTGCCATTAGTCTGAAGTAGTTCCAATGTAAAATGTTCATCTTGTGTACTCTTAACTGGTCAAACACAATAAGAAGCCCTGTGTTAAAATGTATATTCCACTCATGCCACTGACCGTTAAAATGGTGGTGAGTCATTAATACTAATTGTATCCAACAGGTCCCGTTGTGTATCGACACATCGCATTCAGTAAACCATTGAACTGCTATCACCTTGAAGGGTTGTCAGAACCTACAATTGTTTGACAGTGAACAGAGTTGATATTCCTTTGTAAACCTGAGCGTGTGAAACAGGGTTGCTAAGGGCTCTGTGAATGGGAAGGTCTGGAATTCCCTTGCTAAACCTCTCCACGTCTCTCTCCTCTAAACCTACCTCTTTGACCAAGCTTTTGCTCACCTGTCCGAATATCTCCTATGCGGCTCGGTGCCAGATTTTGTCTGATAACGCCTTGGGATGTTTTACTACGTTGTTGTTGTATTGTCTTCTAAAAAGCCAAATGCGGTATAACCTTCAATTTGATGAAGTGCTTTCTTTCCCCTATCCCAGTGACAGTAGGGAAGGGCAACAGAGACGTCCAGCAATGCCAACAGTCAAACTTCAAATGTTGTTAATTAACCCCAACTGTTCAGCTCCGCAGCTTGACACACCTACTGAAAAATGAGACAAATCCATATCGTCAACAGCTGTCTCCACGAATTGCTGATGGGGTTCCTTCGAGCTCGGTGCTGGCACTTTTCTGACTGAATCAATGGAAAATATTCCCTGGAGTTAATCAGGAAAATGAGCAGGAGAAATAGCGAGTGAGTGAACAGTGAGTAGGAAGGCGTCACAGTGAGCTAAAGCTCAGTGAGAGTGAGAAAGGTTCAGAGACAGTATCCTTTTGACTGTGGCATGTATCTTGCGATACACAATCATGAAAAGAAAATGTCCACATATAGCCCCTTTCAAAAGAATTTGAACTTTTTAAAAAGTCTTTACAAATTCCACTTAAATGATACAAAGTGAAATAATGGAATAACAGATAAGCACCGCATGATTCTAGTTTATTTAAAGCACTGTAAAAGAGAAGAGTTAAAAAAAAGTTTATAAAAATGTTTAATTTTTACAAATGTTCAAATTCAGCCTTTCCAGGTTAAAAAGATACTGCCTCTTCATAAAGTGTTGTGAACAGAAATCTTTTGCTTACACGGTAGAGAAGAGAACTCCAACCCCCCCTCAAGGAGGGCTCTCGTCATCCCTCAGGGAGGAGCAAGCGAGCACAGCAACCAACAAACGTATAGCTTTGGGATGTCCGCAGCTTCTGCCCCCCCCCAATAAGTCAGCAACTGCTGAGCTGAGCTGCAAGGATGACGAGGGGTTGGAGGTAGCTGCTCTAGATAAAGAAGTCCACTGAACAGAAGGGACAAGTTCAAAGAGTCAAGCAGAGTGAGATTTAAGATGAGAAAATGGTGATGCGTCCTGATGCTCAGGGTGTGTATGCAGGGGGAGGCTGGAACTGGTTGACGATCTCGTATTCCACTGGGTACGGTTCGTTCTCTTCCATCTCTGACAGCAGTTCCAGCGCTTGTTCCTCTTCCTCTGTTGGGTAGTGCCGCAGGAGGTTAGCGGCTGTTGCCAAGATGGACGCTCCGCCGGCTCCTGCCACCAAGTAAAAGCTGACTGCAAAGGTCACGTAGACACGGGAACCGTGGTATTTCTTGTGCTGCTGCTGAAGCGCTAGGATCAGCTCTGACGCCCAGTAACAGAAGCCAATCACTGTGGCACATTGGAGAACTGTAACAATAAAGAAAGCCAGTGAGCGGAGCATGAAGGGCATGTGGCAGGACACACCTCTGGGAACTCCCACAATAAGAACATGAGAAATAGGAGCAGGAGCAGGTCTTACGGCCCCTCGAGCTTGCTCCGCCATTCAATAAGATTATGGCTGATCTTCTACTTCATCTCCACTTTCCTGCCCGATCCCCATATCCCTTGAGTCCAAAAATCTATCGATCTCTGTCTTGAATATACTCATCGACTGAGCATCCACAGCCCTCTGGGAAGAGAATTCCAAAGATTCACCACCCTCTGAGTGAGCTGTTGAGTATATTCAAAGTTGAGATAGATTTTTGGACTCTAGGGAAATCAAGGGATATGGGGATAGGATGGGAGTTGAGGTAGAAGATCAGTCATGATCTTATTGAATGGCGGAGCAGGCTCTTATGAAGAACAGGTCAAATAGTGATCTGAGCACATTACACTAAACACTGACGATGGCAACACCATCACTTACCCAACTTTTACAATTGATGTAAGAGATACAGGGAACACCCTCAACATGCATGCAAGAGCAGCCCAAAGACATCTCTTGCTCTTTGCTCTTGCACCTCCTCCCATCAGCATAGCTGAAGTAGGAAATAAGTGAGTGGGAAATCTGTGCCTTTGTATTAGATGTTAATGCTGCATCATCCTGTTTGCTGAATTAAGAAAAACTTCCTGGTATGTGGCCTAGGGCGAGAGGAGATCACAGTGATGTACTGCTTATCATTTCACAAGTCACTTTCGAAGTGATTGTGTAAGGGTTGAAAATAACACCACACCTAGCTTCCAAACAGATTTGAGCACATCGAGTTTCACTTTTGACGTACCTGTGAGAATATGTGCAAATGCATATCTGCGGGTAATCTTCAATGCTGGATGTTTTGGTCCAAAGACGTCGAGCAGGAAGGCAGACAAACTGCAAAGAATCCCCAGGAAGCAGAAGGCACCAATGACCCGCAGTAGGAGCACAGTCTGAGGGTTCATACAATTATCTGCAGAGAGTGAGGATGGGGTAAATATCTGACTTCTGCATACATCAGACAACATTCAGAAAAAAATACACAACAGCATTCAAAACCTTCCATGGAAGCATCAACACTAGAACATTTTACAAACATTAAATGAATTGTCTACATCACCTCTGGCGTTTTTACATAACTATCACTTTCAAAATTAAGCACCCGGGGTTATTATGAACCTGGGAATTATTTACTCCAATTGACTTTAGGTCTGCACATTATTAAAAAAAAGTATATATTTTTGGAGCAGAGAAGGCTAAGAAGAGATTTGATAGAGTAAATAAAGAGAAACTGTTTCCAATGGCTGAAGTGTCGATAACGAGGGCAGATTTAAGGTGACTGGCAAAAGAACCAGAGGCAAAATGAGGAAAAACCTTTTTACGCAACGAGTGGTTAGGATTTGGATTGCACGGCTTGATCGGGTGGTGGATACAGATTCAATAGTAGCCTTCAAAAGGGAATTGGATAAATACTTGAAGGAGAAGAAATTGCAGAGATATGAGGAGAGAGTGGGGGAGTGGGACTAACTGGATTGCTCTTCGAAAGAGTCAGCACAGACTCAATGGGCCGAATGGCCTCCTTCTGTACTACACTATTCTATGATTCTTTTTCCCCTCCTCTCCTGAAAGCAGGGATTCACGTGGTGACAGCTCCACAGGTGCCAGGTCCCAGGTGACCATTCCTTACCTAGGAGCCTGGACCACGAGTGTGGGCAGGGTATTTGACGTGGAGAGAGAGAGAGCATCATGAACCAGCTGGGTGCAAAAAATCTAGGCTGACACTTCAGTGCAGTGTTGAGGGAGTGCTGCACAGTCAGAACTGCCGTTGTTTGGATGAGACGTTAAACCAAGGCCAAGTCTGCTCTCTCAGGTGGACATAAAAGATCCCACGGCACTATTTCAAAGAAGAGCAGGGGAGTTACATAGGGGTACAGTAACATAGTGGTTATGTTACTAGCCTAATAATCCAGAGACCTGGACTAATGATCCGGAGACACAAGTTCAAATTCAGTTAATTAAATAAAATCTAGAATAAAAAGCTAGTATCAGTAATGGTGACCATGAAACTACCAGATTGTCGTAAAAACTCATCTGGTTTGCTAATGTCCTTTAGGGAAGGAAATCTGCCGTCCTTACCTGGTCTGGCCTATATGACTCCAGGCCCACAGCAATGTGGTTGACACTTAACTGCCCTCTACAGTTAAGGGCAATTAGGGATAGGTAATAAGTGATGGCCTTGCCAGTGACGCCTACATCCCGTAAATGAATTTTAAAAAATCCCCGGTGTCCTGTCCAATAATTATCCCTCAATCAAAATCACTAAAACAGATTATCTGGTCATTATCACATTGCTGTTTGTGGGATCTTGCTGTGGGCATATTGGCTGTCATGTTTCCCACATTACAACAGTGACTACACTTCAAAGAAAAGTATTTCACTGGCTGTAAAGCACTTTAAAAGAAAGACTTACATTTATAATCGCACCTTTCACAACCACCAGACGTCCCAAGTCCAATGTTTACAGCCAATGAAGTACTTTTTGAAGTGCAGTCACTGTTGGAATTGTAGGAAACGCGGCAGCTAATTTGCACACAGCAAGCTCCCGCAGATAGCAATGTGATAATGACCGGATAATCTGTTTTAGTGATGTTAAATTGAGGGATAAATATGGGCCAGGTCAACTCCGTTGCTCTTCTTTGAAATAGTGCCGTGGGATCTTTTACGTCCACCTGAGAGAGCAGACTGGACCTTGGTTTAACGTCACATCCGAAAGACGGCACCTCCGACAGTGCAGCACTCCCTCGACACTGCACTGGAGCGTCAGCCTAGATTTTTGTGCTTTAAGTCCTCTGGAGTGGGACTTGACTCCCACAACCTTCTGAGGCAGAGGTGAGAATGCTACCTACCCACTGAGCCACTGGCTGACACAGGGGACGTCCCGAGGACCTGAAAGGATCTATATAAATGCAAGTCTTTCTTATTTTCCCAACCCCCACACACATACAGAGACAGGTTTTGGTCTGAGTCACTGCTCCGGGATCAGAAGCAGGAACTCCGCCTGGATTTCCCCATTATTACCTTCCAGCAGAGCCGAGTCCAAGTGCCCCAGCACATCCGCGACCCCAAGCTCCTGCCGCGGGCACACGCCGCCGTGCGCGCGCAGCCAGGCCGGCTCGGCCAGCGCCGTGCACAGCGCGGTCACCGAGAGCGCGCCCGGCACCGCCGACGCCAGGCTCCGCTCGGTGTGTTTGGGCAGCGCGCCGCCGCCGCCCGACCTCCTGCGCGATGCTGACAGACCGGATCCCGCGGGCCCGTACATCTCTTCCCCCAGTTTCCCCCCCACACACGGCCGACTAATCGCCGCTCCAAAAAAAAACGCGACTTAAACCGCCTAGAATAATAATCGGCGACCGGCCGCGCGCAGCTTCCTGTTTCAAACCGAAACGGCCAACACTCATACCGGATATGGCGTCCGTGTTTTGGGTGTTAGCGGCCACCGGTTTGTGATTGGTCGTCCGGCGCGTGAAGGTCGGCGGCCCTCCCCACCAATAGGCGTCGGCTCCGGGTTAGTCCTCCAAGCAACCAGCGGCGGAGGCGGGGTTGCTCAAAGCGCGTGATGGACGGTGGCGTTCGCCAATAACGTCGGCTCCGGGCCAGTTCCGTCAACCAATCAGCGGCGGGGGCGGGGTTTCTAAAAAAGAAAGCGTGTGATGGACGACGGCGCCCACCAATAGGCATTGGCTCCGGGCAGGTCCTCCAACCAATCAGCGGCGGGGGCAGGGGCGGGGATTGTTTGAGCTGCGCGCCGCCATGAAGCGGCGGTTGGAGCTTGAGTGGCGCTTGGCGGCGCACCCGGACTCCCGGGCATGGTTTGTGGCCTGGAGCCCGACCGGGAACCTGCTGGCTTCGTGCGGGGGCGACCGGGCCGTGCGCATTTGGGCCAGAGAAGGTGCGAGCGGCTCTGGTGGGTGGGGGGTACCGGAGGCCTAGGGGGTACCAGGGGCCTGGAGCCGCTTTACTGACTGTCCCCGTCTCTCTCTCTCTCTCTCTGTTCCAGGGGCCTCCTGGCTGTGCAAGTGCCTGCTGGAAGACGGGCACCAGCGCACCGTGCGGAAGGTCGCCTGGTCGCCCTGCGGCAACTACCTGGCTTCAGTCAGCTTCGACGCTACCACCTGTATCTGGAGGAAGAAGGAGGACGAGGGTGGATTTGAGGTAGCGCACTCCTAAACCGGGGCCCTGGCAGCGGCTGTGGGTTGGAGAAAGACAGACTTGCATTTCTATGGCGCCTTTCACCACCTCAGGACGTCCCAAAGCGCTTTACAGCCAATGAAGTACTTTCTTTTTGAAGTGCAGTCACTGTTGTAATGTAGGAAACGCGGCAGCCGATTTGCGCACCGCCAGCTCCCGCAAACAGCCGTGTGATAATGACCAGATAGTCTGTTTTTTGTAATGTTGATTGAGGGATAAATATTGACCAGGACACCGGGGAGAACGCCCACCCCTGCTCTTCTTCGAAATAGTGCCGTGGGATCGTTTACATCCGCCTGAGGGAGCAGACGGGGCCTTGGTTTAACGTCTCATCCGCGAGGTGGCACCTCTGACAGTGGTACCCTCAGTACTGCCCTGGAGTGTCAGCCTAGATTTTTTTGCTCAAGTCTCTGGCGTGGGACTGGAACCCACAACCTGCTGCCTCAGAGGTGAGGGTGCTACCAACTGAGCCACGGCTGACGGGACCTGAGCTTATCATCTAGTCTGACAGCTGAGTGCTGCATTTGCTGGAGGTTCCTCCTTCTTCAGATGAGGCATTCAAATAGCCTGTCTGTTCCCCTGGATGTAAGGGGTAGGTGGGTGGCAGGAAGAAGCTTCCTTATTGGGGCTGATCACGTCTCGGATGCCAGCCCACAAAGGGTCCAGGTCTTAAGCTGCTCCAGTGGTACATTTTAAAGAGGAGCAGACCCATCACTAATACTTCACTAACACATGGGTGACATTTTCATGATGTGTTCAGGTAAACCTGAAAAACATCCAGCAATAGAATCATAGAAATTTATGGCACAGAATGAGGCCATTCGACCCATCGTGTCTGCTGGCCGAGAAAGAGCTATCCGGCCTAATCCCACCTTCCAGCTCTTGGTCCGTAGCCCTGTAGGTTACGGCACTTTGTAAATGTAATGAGGGTCTCTGCCTCTACCACCCTTTCAGGCAGAGAGTTCCAGACCCCTACCACCCTCTGGGTGAAAAAAGTTTTCCTCAACTCCCCTCGAATCCTTCCACCAATTACTTTAAATCTATGACCCCTGGTTATTGACCTCTCTCTGCTAAGGGAAATAGGTGCTTCCTATCCACTTTATCAAGGCCCCTCATAATTTTATACACCTCAATTAAGTCTCCCCCTCAGCCGCCTCTGTTCCAAAGAAAACGGAGAAAGCAGCACGTTCTAGATTCTGCGTGTCTGGAAAGAGGATTTTCAGCTGTATAACATTAGGGTGCAGTACTGGTGAGTACAGTTCTAGCATGATTGGAGCAATTTGAGGGGATGAATTTAGTATCCTACAAGATTTAAGTGTTAGCTAAAATGTGTTGTTTTCCCCCTACATTGGTTCTTCTATAAACTGGTTACTGCAACGGATCTCCGAACTGACAATCACAGGAAATGCAGTGTTTGCAAGCCAGATCAAGCTCAGTCCTGTGATCACAGTTAAGCTGTGCTTATCCTGGACTCTTTCCCACCTCCCCCTCCCCCAACAGCTCTGTGGGTAAATATACTGCCCCACATAGTACTGAGGAGCAGAGCAGAACAGTTATTTAGAGCCTGTGTGTGGTCTGATTATTAGATGCTCAGTTCCACATGTTTTCTTTTGACAGTGTTTGACAACTCTGGAAGGACATGAGAATGAAGTGAAGTCTGTCGCTTGGGCTCCATCTGGCAGTCTCCTAGCAACATGCAGCCGGGATAAAAGTGTGTGGGTTTGGGAAGGTGAGACAATATTTAGTGAAGTGAGTCCTCTTTAAAAAAAAATCTGCCTGTAAAGAACCTGAGAAATCAAGTTGTTTAGGTAGGGGAGATATTTCTGTCCAGGCAGGTAAGCCTTGCAATTCACCATATCATAGATATAGAATCTTAGAATAAGCACAGAAGGAGGCCATTCAGCCCATTGAGTCTGTGCTGGCTCTTTCGAAGAGCAATCTAGTTATTCCCACTTCTCAGTTCTTTCCCCATATCCTCCCTGCATCTATATCAATGATTTGGCTAAAGAGTTGTATAATCTCAGTTTGCAGATGACACCAAGTTAGGAGACACAGTAAGATGTGTAGATGGGAGCAGAAAGTTGCAAAGGGACATAGATTACGTGAGTGGACAAAACAGTGGCAGACAGAATTCATTATTGGGAAGTGTGAGCTCATCCACTTTGAGTCCAAGATTAACAAATCAGAATATTTTCTAAACAGCGAGAGACCAAGAACTGTGGAGGAGCAAAGGAATTTGTGTCTCCATGTACATCAATCACAAAGCTAGTGCACAGGCACAAGAAGTAATCAAAAAAGCTAATGGAATGTTGGCCTTTATCTCAAGGGGGTTGGAATATAACGGGGAGGAAGTTATAGGCCATTTAGGAGTGAAGTCAGGAAGCACTTTTTCCACACACGGTAGTGTAAATGTGTAACTTGCTCCACCAAAAGGTGTGGCTGTTGTGTCAATTGAAATTTTCAAGACTGAGAGCGATAGATTTTTGTTAGGTAAGGGTACCAAGGAATGTGGATCTAAGGTGGGTGAATTGAATTGAGGTACAGATCAACCATGATCTGATTGAATGGCGGAACAGGCTCGGGGCTGAACGACCTGTTCCTGGTCCTATATACAGGACATCTCACCATTAATGATTATAAAGTTGTAAAAGGAAAAATCTTCAGGCAGGCAGAAATTATGACAAAGACCTATAATAAACCAAAATGCTGTGTATATTTTGTAAGCTGTCTGGCTGCCACGTGCTCTTGACATTTCTAAATTAGTAACTTGCTGTGCTGAGGCAGAACAGCTGAGTCCAGTGGAGTGAGGTCTGTGTATCAGATGAACTGTTGCTGACTTTTCTAACTTGCATTGCAGTGGACGAAGAAGATGATTATGAGTGCGTGAGTGTACTGAATGCTCATACCCAGGATGTGAAACATGTGGTCTGGCACCCAAACGGAGAGGTAAGAGTTTCCAAGAACCAGTATATCTACATTCCACACTGCCCTGCTTTCCTATTTGCAGCACCTCTGCCTTCTGGCAGGGGCTTGGATATATATTCATAGAATCAGAGAAGTTTACGGCACAGAAGGAGGCCATTTGACCCATTGGGCTGGATTTTGATACTGGGGGTGGGGTGGGGTCGTGAATCCCACTTTTTGGGTTGTAGACCCGCCTCCATCGACTTGTGGCCAACCCACTGTATTTTCACTTGATTGACCTTGTTGAGCCCGCCCAGTGAGCTCAGCAGGCCAATTAAGGGCCACCCGGCAACAGGTGACGTCACAGATTGACATTTCATCTGTCAAGAGCTTTTGACATGAAATATCAGCGTTTGACAGCTCTGTGAAGCTGTCAAACACTGACAATTTGTCTTCTAATTTGAGTCCTTCCTCTCAGGCTGAGTTAGAAATCATTCCAGCACAGAAAACAGGCTGCAGTTTTTGACAGCACCACGACCTTTCTGCTTTCTGTGCCGGTGAGATTTCTGACTCCCGAGAACTGAAGGGCTGACACCTGCAGGAGGAAGTTAAGGTAAGTAAAACTTTTTCCCACACTTGGAATTACCTTACACACATGCACCCATCACTCACCTGCCCACCGGACATATCGACCCCTCCAACCCCTGCAGACCCACGGTCCGCCCCGATAACTTGGCGTGGTTGGCACCTGTCGGGAAGCCCACATTTCAGCTTTAAAAATAGGGATTAGGCAAAAAACTGCCTGTTAACTACCTGTTAACAGGCAGCTAATCCCTTCCCGCCTCGGGGAGTCGGGTCGCAGCACAGGTCGGGTACCCGCCGCCAGCGAAACTGGCATGGAGGCAGGTTGGGGGCGGGACCCCCGAATCTGCAACTTTAACCCCCAACACGCCTCCAAACCCGACTCCACGGGTCAATGAAAATCCAGCCCATTATGTCCGTGCCGGCCGAAAAAGAGCTATCCAGCCTAAACCCACTTTCCAGCTCTTGGTCCATAGCCTTGTAGGTTATGGCACTTCCAAGTGCATATCCAAGTACTTTTTAAATGTGATGAGGGTTTCTGCCTTTACCACTCTTTCAGGCAGTGAGTTTCAGACCCCAACTCCCCTCTAATCCTTTTACCAGTTACTTTAAATCTGTGCCCCCTGGTTATTGACCTCTGCTAAGGGAAATAGGTCCTTCCTATCCATTCTATCTAATTTTATGCATCTCAATTAAATCTTTTTGTAATACAATGCAGCAAGTCAGGGTCAGATAGTATATAGTCGAGACCTTTAATGTGATGTAATGTGGTCAGGAGGATGTAACAATTGATCACGTTTCAGATTTTTAATGTATATTTCTGAACTCTGTACACTAGCTCCTGGCTTCTGGAAGTTATGATAACAGCATTAAGCTGTACAAGGAGGAGGATGATGACTGGGTCTGTATCAACACGCTTGAAGGTCATGAGTCTACAGTTTGGAGTATTGCTTTTGATAAAACAGGGGAGCACTTGGTATCTTGCAGCGACGACAAAACTGTGAAAATCTGGAAAGCATACAGCCCTGGCAATGAACAAGGTAAAGAAGCTGAACCGGGCCTAGCAAAGCCCTTTTATTTTTCTGTTGATCCCACATAAATGGAATAAAGTATGACAAATTTGAATGAGATAGTCACAGTAATTTCAGTACAAACCATATACCGATATCTGAACCTGTTTATAAAGGTGCTGTCAGGCAAGCTGAAATGTTAGTATTGACCATTGCATTTGCTTCAATCTTTGGAACAGCCACTCCAAGGAACTTTGAACAGGCCATACAGTTTTATTATTTAAATCTTCCACCATCTCCTGCTCCTTTTCAGTTCTTATGTGGTTACTTTAAAAAAAAATCTTCGGCTGATAACTAGAAGGCTGGACATTAAAATTTCAACTGGTTCTGCCACAGTTAAGGTGATTTTTTTGAGTCAGTATTCAGAAGGCACTCTAGCACCTCGAGGAGCTATGAAATGTTAATGCATCATTGGTAATGCAAGCGTTATCCTGTTTGCTGGGTATTATATTTAGTGTGGTGGGAGTAGCATGCATGCGAGATAACTGATGCTAGAATGTAGTATGATAAAAGGCATGTTTTATTTCAGGCAAATAAGATTGTCAGGACCGCTGAAATATTTTTCTGCTGTTTCCCCATTTAAGAATAGGATTCCACTAAATTTTGATGCCTTGCGTAGTGACAGTCATCCCCAATGTGCACTTTAAACTGGTTGATATGCTAAGTGGCTTTCTTTTTGGTGCAGGTGTGGTGTGCACTGGCTCAGATCAGTCCTGGAAGTGCATCTGCACCCTATCGGGCTTCCATACTCGTGCCATCTATGACATCTCGTGGTAAGTTCAAAGTCATCAGTATGTTGGTACCTTGTCACATGGAAAGTTCCCCATTCTCACGTAGAATTCCTTAATGATTGACACAAAATATATGTAAATAAATATTGGGAAGACTGAAGCCATTGTCTTCGGTCCCCGCCACAAACTCCGTTCCCTAGCCACCGATTCCATCCCTCTCCCTAGCATCTGTCTGAGGCTGAACCAGCCTGTTCGCAACCTTGGTGTCATATTTGACCCTGAAATGAGCTTCCGGCCACATATCCACGCCATCACCAAGACCGCCTACTTCCACCGCCGTAACATCGCCCGTCTCCGCCCCTGCCTCAGCTCATCCGCTGCTGAAACCCTCATCCATGCCTTTGTTACCTCTAGACTTGACTATTCCAACAAACTCCTGGCTGGCCTCCCACGTTCTACCCTACGTAAACTTGGTCAGCCAAAACTCGGCTGCCCGTGTCCTAACTCGCACCAAGTCCCGCTCATCCATCACCCCTGTGCTCGCTGACCTATATTGGCTCCCGGTTAAGGAAGCCTCCATTTTAAAATGTCTCCATGGCCTTGCCCCTCCCTATCTCTGTAACCTCCTCCAGCCCGCCGTGATCTCTGTGCGCCTCCAATTCTGGCCTCTTGAGCATCCCTGATTTTAAATCACTCAACTATTGGCAGCTATGCTTTCAACGGCCGGGCCCTAAGCTATGGAATTCCCTCCCTAAACCTCTCCGTTTTTCTTTCCGCTTTGACTACGCTTTTGGTCATCTGACAAACAACTGGTATGTGTAAATAGAGGGCACATAATATATGTTGGCATAGGCACAGTGTGCAAACATCTCACCACCACTGTACACTTCTAGCATTTTCAATGTAACATAATTTGGAATCAGCCTTTCAGTTGTATTTAGGGAGGCTCTTAAGAATTGCCCTGGTAGCCGTCATTGCCCAAAGTGCTGGACTTTACTTTTAAAAACACTTCTAAACATTCACTAATTGTTCCTTTCAGGTGTCACATGACTGATGCTATAGCAACGGCATGTGGTGATGATGCAATCAGGATCTTCGAGGAGGACCCTGGCTCTGACCCGCACCAGCCAACATTTTCACTCACGGCCCATGTCCCAAAAGCACACACTCAGGACGTCAACTGTGTGGCGTGGAACCCAAAGCAGGCGGGGCAGTTGGCAGCATGCAGCGATGATGGGGACATTAGCATCTGGAGATACGAGTTTGAAGATTAGAGCAAGGATTCATCCAGAGCTGTTCTACACGAACAATTAATGCAGGCGTTCTCGACAACTGCATTGCAATGCACAGTAGCTGTCCAGTCCTGGAATTAATCACCACGACTACTTCATGTAACCATTTTCACATTTGCACTAATGATCTTGCCACTTGATGGTGATGTTCTGCCTACTAGTAAATGTTGTACATAGCTTAATTATCAGTTTAACAAACAGCAATTTGCTTTTAAGTACTTTTCAAAAAGTACAATTGGTGTTTATCTTACAGCTCCTTTGCTATTAGTTTTAAGCCTATTCAGTCAGTTGGCATTAGCAATTACAGTAGACTGCAAAATCGATCATTTAGACATTCATAGTGTACTCGTAAGTGTGGCAGATTCTTGAAGCTCTGACAGATGTAGGGGAGGAATTCTTCTCCTGTGATGTTTACAGATCCACATTGTATGTGTGCAGTCTAAAGGAACTGTTCAATAAAATCTTCATCTATAACATTACTCAGTCTGTAATTGAGATGTTAACTAGGAATGCTGGTAGTTTACATAAGTTTTTTCTGCTTTAAGAAGGCTGCATATTAATATTCAAAGCACTGGAGAAAATACAAGATAGAATCATTGGGCAAAGAGGCAGTTAATAACTGCCATTTAATTTTATGCTAAGCACATTTCCACATCTATCTTTAGTGATGGTCGTGGGGCCCTGGTAATATTAACCAAAGTCTGGGGAGGAAGAGACTCAAGTTATTGACCATCAAGTGATGATTGTTATGCTTCAGTGGAGACAACAGTTAAATAAGGGAGCCCAGAAACATTTCAGTGCAATTTTTGAAGAGAAGTAGCTATATTACTGGAATCCAAAACATATTTACCCAGGCTTGGTTCTGGCAGTAGGTGGATAGGGGAGTGTCGATGGGTGTTACCCATGGGTGTGCAAAACTATGGCAGATGGCGCTCAATGCAGGGAAGTGCAAAATCATCCGTTTTGGATCCAAGAATCACGTCAGAATATTAATGACGAAGACTAGGAATTGCAGAGAAGCAGTGGGATTTAGACATCCATATACACAAATCACAAAAGGTAGTGTACAGATACAAAAAGTAATTAAAAAGGAAGTGATGCTTCAGTTGTACAGAGCCTTGGTCAGACCCCATCTGGAGTGTGTTCAGTTTTAGGCACTGCACCTCAGGAAAGATATATTGGCCTTGGAAGGGGTACAGTGTAGATTCACAACAATGATGAGGGCTAGAACAAGTTGCATAAACTGGGTTTGTATTCCCTTGAGTTTAGAAGGTTGAGGGTAAGATACAGAGCAAGTCTTTCCTATGGTGGGAGAATCCAGAACAAGAGCACGTAACCTTAAAATTAGAGCTAGGCCATTTAGGAGTGAAATTAGTATTGGAAATCGCTCCCCTAAAAAGCTGTGGCTGTTGGGTTAATGGACGTTTTCAAGACTGAGATCAATGGATTTTTGTTGGGTAAGGGTATCAAGGGATCTGGAGTTGAGGTACAGATTAGCCATGGTGGAACAGGCTCAAGGGGCTGAATGGCCTACTCCTGCTCCTGGCCATGAGACAATTTATGGAAACACAAAGAAAATACTGCAGATGCTGGAAATCTGAAATAAAAACAAAATGCTGGAGATACTCAGCAGGTCAGGCAGCATCTGTAAAGAGAAAAACAGAGTTAATGTTTCAGGTCAATGACCTTTCGTCAGAACTGGGAAGAAAGCAAGAAATGGAACAGATTTTTAAACAAGTGTAGGGGCTGGGAAATAGGGGAGGAGATGAAAGAACAAAAGGGAAGGTCTGTGATAGGGTAGAAGGCAGGAGAAGTTAAGAGACATTCAAGGCAAAAGGAAATGTTAAGAAACAAAGGATGGCTCTAGATGAAGTGTAAATTGTGCTGGCAGAATGAAAGACAGCTGCCATGAGAGAACAGAAGGCACAAACAAAAAGTGGATAAAAAATATATATGATAGAGGCCAGGTTATGATCTGAAATTGTGGAACTCAGTAAATTTAAAATTGTAACCCCACAGCAAATCCTGCAGAAGCCAGGCAAGAATTAGCAGGTTGCTCAACACTTTTGTTCGTCCAATGCCTTACTTGAATGAAGATGCTGCGTATTTACTGCAAAAGACAATCTACGACAAAGGCATAAAGTTCTTTACCACTCACACAAGTTAAACAGCAGAGTAGTTCAATGTATCTAATTACAGACACGTGGAAATGTGTACAATTTATGGATAAGGAATGGTCAGGGTTTAGGTGATAGTAATGCACCCAACTGTAGCTAGTGTAGAAGGGAATTGATTCAGTAAAGGAAAACAATCTCATTGGGAGGTGGTGGGGGTGAACTAGGAACACAGTGAAAGTTTCAATGAGATGTGCAGAACCTTGGGCCCAAAATCAGCAGACTCACCTCTTACTTAACATGGATCAGGCTGCTACACCGAGTTTCAGTCTGGACCTCAGTTGGGAAACTTCTCGATGTCTGGTTTACATAAAGCTCTGTAATATATCAGTATGTCTAAACAGCGTGCCTAACAGATTCACAAAGATAATACTGACCTCCTCTCACCGGAGACCAGATGCGAAGGGACTTACTACAGGAGAAAAGTAATAGCTGAACAATTCTGTAGGAAGATTCTATATCCTGGAGTTTGGGAACTGGAACTGTGGCACTCGGCCCTCATTTGTTAAAAATAGAGAACCTAACAGACTTAAAATTAAACACCAAAGGGAATTTTATATTTTATTTAGGCTCAATCCCCAAGTAGCAATAAGCAAGGTTACACACATTAGTGGGTACAGACCTGCCACAGCTCACTCTTACACTTACAAAAGCTCACCATAAAAACTGTACAAATTACTTTTTTTGGGCTGAAAAAGCAGCTGGCGAAATCTTGGTCGAACTTAAAGTCTTTGAACACGTTTTACAAACTATAGCAGAAGCCACTGCATCTCAGTAAATTTAAAATTGTAACCCCCACAGTAAATCCTGCAGAAGCCAGGCAAGAATCAGCAGGTTGCTCAACACTTTTGTTAGTCCAATGCCTTACTTGAATGAAGATGTTGCGTATTTACTGCAAAAGCCAATCTACGACAAAGGCATAAAGTTCTTTACCACTCTCACAAGTTAAACAGCAGAGTAGTTAAATGTATCTAATTACAGACACGTGGAAATGTGTACAAAATCTCCCAGGATCCAGGCATAACAGCAGCAACCTTTACAGAGCCACAGATATGGATCTGGCTGTTTAGTCAGAGTCACTCTCGCCATCGCTGTCTGCTTCCTTGACGTCAATGTTGAATTTGTACTCCTGATCACAGCCCATGTATGCATCGCTCATGAAGTACAGTGTGTAGTGTTGGGTACTGGGAGCTGGTGCAAGAAAATCTAGTTTCACCTGAAACACACAAAATGAGCACAATGTATTAGAAGGGCACCATCTCCGAGCGAACCACCGCCAACCTTTAACCTATATTCTCATTTTGAAGCCATTTCCTTCCCTCTGTGTACATACACACAAGTGGTTCCTGGTTAATACGGCAAGTCAGTAAGCAGCTTGCAAGTCTCTGGTAATGTTACTCTGTAACACATCAGTGGGTGCAACAGCACTGATTGAGGTAGCTCTCTGGGTGTTTTGGCTTTGCTCAGTGCCTTACTGCAATGTCAGTTGGTAACTGGAGAAGCTGGGGCTGTTCTCCTTAAGAGGAGATTTGATAGAGGTGTTTAAAATCATGAAGGGCTTAGAAAGAGTAAATAAAGAGAAATTGTTTCCAATGGCTGAAGGGTCGATAACCAGAGGGCACAGATTTAAGGTGATTGCCAAAAGAACCAGAGGCGACGTGAGGAAAAACTTTTTTACGCAACGAGTGGTTAAGATTTGGAATGCGCCGCCTGATAGGGCGGTGGAAACAGATTCAATAGTAGCCTTCAAAAGGGAATTGGATAAGCACTTGAAGGAGAACAAACTGCAGGGATATGGGGAAAGAGCAGGGGAGTGGGACTAACTGGATTGCTCTTTGAAAGAGCCGGAGCAGACGCGATGGACCGAATGGCCTCCTTCTGTGCTGTACTATTCTATGATTCTCGTGTGCACCTTGTGTACCGAATTCCAGTGCTAGCCCACACCCCACACTGCTTTTTAAATCCAAATCTAACAAATATACACTGGCGCCAGGTATCTAGCAGCTTAAGTCACACAAGGCTGAATACTCAATAAATGAATATCTCCCTCCCTGGAGCAAAGGGATGACACTAACCTTCGCCTTCTGTTGCAGGGTCAGCCTCTTGATGGATATCAAGCTGTTTGTCTTGGGGTCTCCCACCACCACCCACCATCCTTCCTCACGTTTCTGAAGGGAGATCAAAACAGGATTTTGTTAGAAAAACCAGAAAGAAGTCAGGATAAAATACTGACGCTTGGAAAGAGTTCCCTTACTGGCGTATGGACTCACCTGAGGGAATAGGGGCGCGATGACGGGTCCAGTCACCTCCTCCTCACGTTCCAGCTGTACCATCACCACGACCGAGGAGCCACTGCACAAAATTGCACATGATGTCGATATGAGTAACTGACGGCTATGGCCTTTCCCTTTTAAAAAGAACTTCTATACATTTGAACAGATTTACTCAGTCAGTTGGGGTACTTTACTCTCCAATTCCCTCTACCCCATTCAATCAAGGAACCTACAGACAAGGTGGGGAAACCTACGCTGCCCTCTGTCTCTGCCATGGTTAAGCCAGCGTCCTTTTATGAGCTCTGTATGAGGAACTGTCTGCAACTGAGAAACTCAGTTAGAGACTTTGTGTTCTGCAATAACACGGGGGTTTCAGTGGCCCACAGGAAGCTGTATTTTGGTGTCTCAATGTCTGCACTCAGACTTCCTTTAAAAGTGAATGATAAAATTTAACCCTCAACTCTCCCAGCACCTGATAATTTTCAGCTCCCAGAATACCCACCGAGTTTGACGCTGGTCACGGATCATTGGCAACATCCAAGCGCAATGAACCCTGAACAGAGCTGGACAACAGAGGACTAACAATGACTTTTATCCTCTGCATCTGGGCTCAATTCAAATCCAGGTCCCACCTGAAAGGCCTTGGTCTCTGCTGTTCCACTGGCCGAGTTCTGATTTAGTTAATCGCTCTCACCTTTTGATGTTTTCCTTTTCGATCACCTCATAGGAGAGCTCAATGTTGGGGTACCGGTTACAGAATCGGGCGACGTCCATCATCTGTGCGTCGGAGAGCTGCAGCAGCACGTTGCGCTCATCGTCCTCCATCTCCATGATGTCAAAGATGCTGTCAGTCCCCTGAAAGAAAATCACTCCACATTGCTCAACAAATACAGACCTGCAGCTCGACCCACCTCACTCAACTAGTCCAGGCGCCAGTTACTTCCAATGTTGAGAGCCAACAGGAAGGCGCGCTCTGTGAAAAATTTCATACATACAGGGGCAAAGACTTTCTTTCTGCATCACCCCCTGCACCCCCCCCCACCCACTGTAAAGTCAATACCCGACATTGCTAGCCACTGTAGGACGGAAAGTAGTCCAAGTTCCACCCTTACCCTGTTGGCACAGTACTCGGTGCCTAGCTCTACCCTCACCATATCAGTTCAACTGTGTGCCCAGCTATGCCCTTACACTGGTCGGCACACCACTTGATGCCCGCCACTTCATTTATCCTGTCAATACAACTCTGGTGCTGCCTGGCCTCACACTTAATCCTGTCGGTATAGCATGCAGCGCCCAGCCCGCAACCTTACCCTGTCGGTACAGCGTTTGACGTGTTCAGAAGTGAAATGTGGAAGCTGCTTCAAGTACGAGTCCTTGGACCACATGGCCTGGGTCACCATCTGGGCCAGTTCCATTGCAGCCAGAGCCGGACTGAGCCAGCCGTTACTGGAGAGCACGTCCACACAAGCTTGGATTAAACGGATTGCCTAGTAGAAAACGAAAACAAAAACCAAAACAGAGCAGTATCATCATTTAACGAGGTTTCAGGATCTCACCAACGGCATCTGAAATTAATATACATCCATAACACTCGAGTATTCAAGCTTCCATTTGGGCTCCTCACCTTACTGAGGATCTCCTCGGTGTCGGACTGCAGCTCGGCGCTCAGCTGCATTCGGGAAAGGTGTGCCTGCAGAAGCAGGTTTGTCTTCACGTGAGGGTCGTTGAATTTCGGGTTGTTCAGTTTGTGAGGAACCTTCTGATACAGCTGTAAAAACAAGTAATAGGAACAGCTTTTAAGAAACACACACCAAAATGTGATCTCTGACCCACAATCATGTTGTAGCCAATGTTCCCTTTTTTTGGTTCACGGTCCCTATAAGCGCGGCCCATTTAAGTTTTCACGCATGCGTGGTTTCTCCAGTTTAGGAACAGGAGTAGGCTATTCAGGCCCTCGAGCCTGCTCCGCCATTCAATGAGAGCATGGCTGATCTGCGATCTAACTCCATATACCCACCTTTGGCCCATATCCCTTAATACCTTTGGTTAGCAGAAAGCTATCAATCTCAGATTTAAAATTAACAATTGATCTAGCATCAATTGCCGTTTGTGGAAGAGTTCCAAACTTCTACCGCCCTTTGTGTGTAGAAGTGTTTCCTAATTTCACTCCTGAAAAGGTCTGGCTCTAATTTTTAGACTATGCCCCCAGTCCTAGACTCCCCAACCAGCGGAAATAGTTTCTCTCTATCTACCCTATCTGTTCCCCTTAATATCTTGAAAACTTCAATCAGATCACCCCATAACCTTCTAAATTCTGGGGAATACAACCCTAATTTGTGTAGTCTCTCCTTGTAACTTAAAGTTTGAATTCCGGGTATCATTCTGGTAAACCTACGCTACACTCCCTCCAAGGCCAATATATCTTTCTGACGGTGTGGTGCCCAGAACTGCTCACAGTACTCCAGGTGTGGTCTAACCAGGGTTTTGTATAGCTGCAACATAACTTCAACCCCCTTGTATTCTAGTCCTCTAGATATAAAGGCCAGCATCCCATTCGCCTTTTTGATTATTTTCTGTACCTGTTCATGACATTTTAATGATCTATGTACCTGGACACCCCCCCACCCTGTTTTTAGCCTTTCACCATTTAGAAAGTACCCTGTTCTATCCTTTTTAGTCCAAAGTGGATGACCTCACATTTCCCTACATTAAAATCCATTTGCCAGTTTTGCCCATTCACTTAATCTGTCGATATCCCTTTGTAATTTTATGCTTCCATCTACACTGCCTACAATTTGACCCATCTTTGTGTCATCGGCAAATTTGGATAAATGACTTTCTATGCCATCATCTAAGTCGTTAAAAAATACGGTGACTAGTTGAGGTCCCAACACAGATCCCTGTGGGACACCACTAGTCACCTCCTGCCAATTTGAGTCCCTACCCATTATCCCGACTGCCTGTCTCCTGCCGCTCCGCCAATTTCCTAACCAGGTCAATAATCTGCCCTCAATTCCGTGGGCTTCTACCTTAGTTAACAGTCTCTTATGTGGGACTTTATCAAATCTTTCTGGAAGTCCATATAAATAACATCCATAGATAGACATTCCCATGTCTACTACTTTAGTCACCTCTTCAAAAAATTCAATCAGGTTTGTCAGGCATGACCTACTTTTCACAAATCCATGCTGGCTCTCTGATCAACTGGAAAATTTGTGGTGTTCAGTCACCCTATCCTTAATTATAGACTCTAGCAATTTCCCCACAACAGATGTTAGGCTAACTGGTTTCCCTCTCTCACCATTTTTAAATATCGGCGTGACATGCGCACTTTTCCAAACTAAAGGAATGGTTCCTGAATCGAGAGAACTTTGGAAGATTATAGTTAGGGCATCTGCAATGTACTCACCTACTTCCTTTTAGAACCCGGGGATGGAAACCATCTGGTCCTGGGGATTTGTCACTCTTTAGTGCCATTATTTTCTTCATTACTGTTATTTTACTTACATTAATTTTATTGAGTCCCTGTCCCTGATTTACTTTCCTTTGGATCCAGTGAGCGGCCTGCACAGGACCTCCAGACCGTTGTGCGGTCGCACAGCTTAGCGGGAACGTTGGTTGTAACCCACCCCCAAACACTGACTTCAACAGCCCCTGTATCCTCCCACTGACCTGTCGCAGCAAGTTATCCTCATGGTGCCTGATGGGAATGTTTTCATACTCTGCAGCGTTGGAGATGATCTCAATCAGGCCTCGAATCTTTGTTTTGGCGTTTAGAGACATACTGAACAGCTCTGGAACCAAAAAAACACAAAAAAAATCAGTTTCCAATTTCATTCCTGCAAGATGACTGACACAATCACGCTGTCAGTCCAGACACACCGCAATAGTCATTACACTGGAGCCTTCCGCTCCAGTGGGCCACTGTAAGAAATATACAGGAGATGACTCAGCCCACCTCACTGTGGAATGTACCTGTCGGAACTTTAAGGTGAGATGGCATCCCACACTGACTCTCTGTGATATATCAGCACTTACCAATTGTGGTGTAATTGATGTAATAATACGCGGCGATCATTCCGAGGTTCAATGGTGCCACATCCATCTCATCCTCAATGCTGATGCACTTGGACTGTTCCAGGTCATTCAGGGTATTTTCCACCAACTGAGAGAGATGATCTGAAAGGTGTCTGTGGGACACACCTGCAACACAAAATAGGATACACATTACTGCTCATCCTATACTGGAGAAGTGGAGCAGATTCAGATAAACACTGCCAGGATATCATTTTTAAAAGCGAATTCAACAAAGTGTCTATAAGATATTCATCCCGTGCAATTATACTGCCCCTTCTTATTTCAGACAGCAGATTTGCAGTTTGAAATGGTAAGAGTTGTGAATGAGTCACAGGCACCACTAGAACTCACTTCACAGCCCCGGGCGGGACTTCAGCAGTACTCACCCATGCCGGTGGCACACTCCACAAAGCAGAACTCTGCTCACCCTCAGAATGCACCACCTATTTAAGATACTCATTGGCATCAATTAGAAGCACGCAGTGGTACAAGCACAGCACTCTTACAATCTAGATTTCTAATGGGTATTGCACAAACATTTTAAATTAGGAGGCCGAAGGGAGTAAATCACGGCAAAGTAAATTTGAGAAGCGGTAAATAAAGGAGGAAGAAAGAGAAGGAACTTGCATTTTTCCAGCGCCTTTCATAGCTCCCGGACATCTCAAAGCGCTTCACAGCCAATGAAGTACTTTTTGAAGTGTGGTCACTGTTGTAATGAGGGAAACGCGGCAGCCAATTTGCACACAGCAAGCTCCCACAAACAGCAATGTGATAATGACCAGATAATCTGTTTTAGTGATGCTGATTGAGGGATAAATATTGGCCGGACACCAGGGAGAACTCCCCTACTATAATCGAATAGCACCATGGGATCTTTTACATCAACCCGAGAGGGCAGACTGGGGCCTCGGTTTAACGTCTCATCCGAAGGACGGCACCTTCGACAGTGCAGCACCCCCTCGTACTGCCCTGAAGTGTCAGCCTAGATTATGGGGTGGGACTTGAACCCACAACAGTCTGACCAAGAGGTGAACATGCTACCACTGAGCCAATTCTGACACCTAAATGGACCAAAGCTCGCCTTCCGAGTGAATGATTCATATACACACCCTGCAAATTGTAGTAATTTGGATTCTGGGTCATCCTGCGGTAAAGGAAGGTCCAGGTCAGGTAATCCACGGCATCCTGCTTGTTCTCTATGGTTTTGGTGACGATCTCAGCGTTGAAATGATCGTGTAGGCAGTGGTCAAGATGGGATTCCACTGGCAGTGGCTCGTACAGGAACTTCTTGAAGAAATCCTAGAACAAAGGATCAGTCTGAGCTTCAGTAACAGTGCAGATGTGGGGCAGTTCCTGGCAATGTGCAGACAGGCACTGACACACCGCAGGCAGTATCTTGAGTACTGACATTCAGAGCCAGAGCCAAAAGTGCACGGTGTGAACCAGTCTATTGTCCTCACCTTTTTTGATCCTTGACACATGATGACACAACGTCCCTCGTCGTCCTGTAAGGGACGATTAGCGCGTCCTACCATCTGCAGAACATCGTAAATGGGGTAATCCACGTACCTAAAACAATGCAAGTATGTGTCAATCAGCCTCCAAATTAAACGTGCAGTGCTTTGTAATGACTGTTTTCTAAGCAGGAGTTGATCTACAGCTTGTGACAACCTCAAGTGAATTGGGTTGTGCACCATAGGTTCTTGGCAAGAATAAGTAATACCCTAGAAGGAAGGCAATCTGGTTCACCGAGCGTCCCCGCCTTCAATCAGGGATAGAACGTACAAACCTACTGGAATTCTTTGAAAGAAAGACAGACTTGCATTTACATAGTGCCTTTCACAACACTCAGGACAGCCACTGAAGTATTTTTTGAAGTGTAGTCACTGTTGTAATGTGGGAAACGCGGCAGCCAATTACACACAGCAAGCTCCAACAAACAGCAATGGCATAAATGACCAGATAATCTGTTTTTTTAATGTTGATTGAGGGATAAATATTGGCCAGGACACCAGGGCTGACTCCCCTGCTCTTAGTTTGTTAAACCGGGGCCTCGATTTAACATCTCATCCGAAAGACGGCACCTCCCACGGTGTAGCACTCCCTCAGCACTGCACTGGAGTGTCAGCCTAGATTTTTGTGCTCAAGTCTCTAGAGTGGGACTTGAACCCACAACCATCTGACTCGGAGGCGAGAGTGCCGCCCACTGGGCCACGGCTGGGGTGGGGGGGCTGGAAACTAAGGTAGTGACCGATGAAAATCCAGTCAATGTAGTGTACTTGGATTTTGAAAGGCATCTTATAAAGTTGTTCATGTGAAACTAATAGGGAAGCTTAGGAATAGTTGACAAGTTGTCCAGATGGATTGAGAACTACTGAGCCACAAAAGACAAACAGAAGTAAAATGGTCTACCTGGGGAAAAAATAAGCCATGGTGTTTCCACAAGGAATTATTCGGAGACCCCTCTGCTATTTACAATAATTATGAACAATAGGGAATAGGATGTCTCTAGTGGGCTTATTACATTTGCTGATGAGACAAAGCTCAGTAGGCAGCTGATGAGTAGAACGCAGATTGTCTATCTTCAAAGAGACTTGGACCAATTATTGCTGGTAGATCGTAATGTGGGTAAATATAGGGTAATGCATACAAGAGGAAACTATAAACATGTATTACGTGAAAGGGTCCTATTTTAAGCAGGCCAGTGACTTGCGTTAGGGGAATCCAACTCCACAGGGATACTTATCAAGTGCCTCCCCTTAAAGTGGCAAAACTAAGATTTCAGGGTGTGGTTAGCCCACCTGGACTGTGTTTTAACAAAGCATAAATTAAAACAACAAAATTAAATCAATGGGGTCAAAGCAGGTGAATTTAAATCAAAAATTCCAAACACTGCTTGAATCCCATTGATGGTTTAGAAATTTTTAATGCCCAAAGATGGAAAAATACTGACACAGCGGGAAAAGCGCGAGGGGCTCGTGGAGTGGCAAGAGAATCACACGGGCCCTCTTCTGGTGACACAGTGTATTGTCTTAAAGAGACACTCCCTCAGTGCTTTGCACTGTCCATTCCCTTAAAACTGGAGATCACCGAGACGAGGAGAGTACGCGCGTGCAATTAACAGCAAACCCTGAAAAATACTCACGCGTGGATTTTGCCATTGTAGTACTGGGTATCCATGATGGTGACAAGGTGAGAGGAGATATTCATTCCCCAACACAGACTCCGAGAGGCCACCACCACTTGCACTGCACCTGTGAAGAGAATAGTGCAATCACTTGCATTTATCCTTTTTATGCACCTGGTCACGATTCAAAGACACATGCAACATTTGTCCTAATTACAGGTGAATGTAACTGAGTCTTGTACTTGCTGTGTACAATCCTGACACAAATTCCTAAAAGGAAATGGAGCGAGAGCGAGAGGTTCCATGCACCGACGGAGAGAATGACACTGTTGAACCCATCAAAACTCACTCCCCAAGGGATAGCAGTGCCTAACGGACAGATAAACACTCCCTCACCTGAGCAGGACAGTAGTTTCTCATCTCATTGCTAAAATCTTAAAGCCAGGTTCAGAGGGCTTGCCACAACACAAGCCACGACCATGCCCGTTAATGAGAATTGTGAGGATCCTTACCAGAGCGGAAGAGCTGTTCCACGATTCTGCGTTCGGTCAGGTTGAGCCCCTCGTGCAGATAACCGACTCCATTAGCAAGGGTCTCTTTAAAGTGTTGTCATTCAGCTTATCAAGGTAGGGAACCAAGTCCTTTTCTGTACAGTGCAGAAACCTGCAGGCAGGGGGAAGACAGAGAGAGAGAGAGAGAGAGAGAGAGAGAGAGAGAGAGAGAGAGAGTAGTTAGTTATCAGTGACACCCAGTCCACACATTAGAAATCCAGACTCCTCCTCCCAAGAATACTAATACTTCAACAAACAAGACAGGTTGAAGTTTAGAAGTTCAGGAACAATTGTAACAAAAATGTAAAAAAGACAACTTGGTGCCTAGATGCTTCATTTGAAAGCTGGCGTGGCATTTTCAAAAATATTCGTAAGGATTTAATATAACTTGCCTTTGTGGCTGGATATCAGCAGCGCAGAACGTAAGGATGTCAATGGCAGTCAACCTGGTTTGCTTGCGAGAGGGCACAAAGACGATTACCGGTTTCTTAGGCGAGTGCTTCATGATGGCGTGGTAGACAGGTTTGGACATGGACAGCAGGCGAGTCTGAGTGTGGCTGACATTGAAACCCTGCATTCAAAGTAAAATATTTAAGAAACATCAAAAAGGTTCCTTCCTCCGCCTCCAGCACCAATCTTCTCCCCTTTTCTTCCCGTAAAGATGCTAACCTCTTGCTGGGGTACAAATCCATAGCGGACGCTCACCTTCCAGTACCATGTCCCCGTTCATGAACCAACAAACAGCGAGTGTCAGCAGACTGTTTGACAGCAGAGCCAAATCCTGTCCTCCCCCGACTTCCTTTGACAAATGCACTTTATAGCAGGTGTCACTGGACAGCCATCAGCAATGTTCCCTTTAAGCTGTGCGGCCCTCTGGAGGTCCCGCGTAACCCGCTTGCCGGCTTCACAATGGGAAACGCTGCGCAAAGCATGTGCGGAAATTTGAATGGGCCGCGCACCCGGAAAAAAAATTAAAGGGAATATTGCCGATCAGGCGCCGGAATTCTGGTTGATGTCTCCTTCCTTAAACTGGGACACTGAGACCAATTGTAGCACCCCCCCAATGCTGCGCTAACTCAGCAGAACTGGGGATTGAACGGCTCAGTTACTCACTGCCTTAACCAGGAGAGCCACACAATGCAACACTTGCAGAGGAATCAGTGAAGGGAATACCCCGAAGAAGCAAAATTCCTAGTCACTCACAAAATGCCCAGAGGGAGAGGACAGCTCGCTAACTGATGCCTGGGGAAATTCTGCTCACCCTGGTCAGGGGAGAATTTTCTTAAAGTTAATTTCCTGTGTTGTAACCAAATAGGTTGCAGCTAAATATCTGAAACTTTAGGAAGACATTGTTTCATGTCTTCAACGTTGTGATTCAGAGCTCCAGACAAATTCAGAGCCTGGTTAACAAAGCGGGCTGTACTCCCTGTACCTACACCATCGTACCTGAATGTGTAGTTCCAGTGGGACCGGGCGCACGTTGGGGTGGAAGTTGAAGGTTGCCGTGGTGCTGCAGCCAAGCCAGTGCGCCACATCCTTCGCGTTGGACAGCGACGAACTTAAAGCCACGATCCTAATTGGCCGCTCAATCTGAGAGGAGATGTATCGCATTCGGGAGCAGATAACTTCCAGAACGGGCTGAAAAGGTGAGACAAGAAATCAAAAAAGACAACAATCACAGATGGGAGGTATTGGAGAGGAACTGAAGCAGACGCGTTTACCCACAAATTCCAAGCACAGTATTTTTCGATATCCAATCCTCATCTACAGTGTGTAATTTTAGCCTGTCCATTAATAACGTTTAATCATTACCCTGCCGAATAAACAGCAATCCTGTATATTTTTGATTGTTTTGTTAAGTAAAATAGGCAGAATCACAGCTTCTGGTTATCAGCAGTCGGAACTCCAGCTAGTCTATCACATTGCCACCATCACTTACCCCATTCTCTCCACCAATCAAGTGAACTTCATCCACAACAAACAGGTTTACGTTCTGGACGTTTTTCCTCTGTTTCCATCGCCGGGACAGGATGTCCCATTTCTCCGGGGTGCTGATGATGATGTTTCCTTTGCCCAGCAGTTTGAGATCCGTGCTCGTCTCGCCCGTCAGCAACACAACTTTCTTGCCCAGCTTCTGCTGGAACTTCTCGTGCCAGTCTGCATAAACCTGTGGGGGGGGGGGCAACCGGACCGGTCAGCACCGCAGGCATCAGGGTAGCACATCCAGCATTAACCTCAAGCAGCATCTGCATACACCCAGTCAGCAACATCCTACAGGAATTCGGCACAGAGTTAACAGCAGGAGCAGGCCGGTAACTGGCGTGTCACAGCTCAGCAAGGCAACTTGATGTTACCCTCCACAGGGAACTCCTGAAGCAGCAATTTCTGCAATAACCTTCCCTCTAAGCTGCGCGGCTGTTTGCTTGTCCCGCGCAGCCTGGGAACCGGCTTTTCCAATGTTAAGTTTCGCACATGCGCGAAACTGGCGATGGGCCACACAGCCCCTTAAAGAGGAATTAGGGGGGAACCACTGACTGCAATAACTAATCCCTCAGAACAGCAGCCCGGTCAAGAACAATAAGTAACTGCGTCCGTGGTAGATGGGCATCATTCAAATGGAGAGCAGAGTGGTGAGGAAGGCAGCATTGCTGGAGCTGCATTTACCAGGCCAGCTCCTCACCAGCAGCTACACTGACTTCCAACATCACACCATATACACAGTCTTCCAAGATTGGCCAAATACAGACCAAACTCACTGCACAGTGCTAACCATCCTCCAGTTACCATCACCACGGCAATGGCAGCATTTCACTGGGTGACTAACGGGGGTTTCCTCCACTCAAAGTGTTCAAGGCGCAAATGTTTCCGTCTAAATTTAATCTGGAAAATAATGCTTGCCAATTTTTTTCCCTTCCTCTCCTGAAGGCACCGACTCCTTGCTAGGCAACAGTTCATGAGCGCTGATTATCCTCCAATACCTCACCCAAATGGCTAATTCATGTATAGGCCTAGACAGTGTCAGGAGGATATGCGACCATTGGGGACATAGCAGCAGCCATTGCATCGCAATCAGGAGCAGAAACCCTGGCTAATTAGCCCCTCCTTAACCTAGGCTGCTGAGTCGAATTGTAAAGAAAGACTTGCATTTATATAGCGCCTTTCGTGACCTCATGACCAAAGTGCTTTACAGCCAATGATGTGCTTTTGTAGTCAGTTGTAATGTAGGAATTTCCCACAAAACAGCAATGTGATAATGACCAGATAATCTGTTTAGTGATGTCGATTGAGGGATAAATTTTGGCCAGGACACCAGGGGAGAACTCCCCCTGCTCTTCTTCAAAATAGTGCCATGGGATCTTTTATGTCCACCTAGAGAGCAGACTACCTCCGTCAGTGCAGCGCTCCCTCAGTACTGCCCTGGAGTGTCAGCCTAGATTTTTGTGTTCAAGTCTCTGGAGCGGGACTTGAACCCACAATCTTCTGACTCCGAGGCGAGAGTGCAACACACAGCCACGGCTGACATCTAGCTTCCTGAATTGTAGCAAACTAATCCCTGCCCCGGCTAAGATCAGGTACAAACTTTGGATCTTCTTGGTCTGCTTGGCTCAGGTACTGGATGGATAAACTGCTGAAGCCCATCCTCTGAATTTAAAGTGAAAGCATTTCCAAAATGAAGTGTTTTCAAAATGATTCAACAGAACAAAGCAGCTTTTTTTTAGTAACAAGACTTATAAGAACATAAGAATTAGGAGCAGGAGTAGGCCATACGGCCCCTCGTGCTGCTCTGCCATTCAATAAGATCCGAAAGCTCGTAATTTCAAATAAAACTGTTGGACTATAACCTGATGTTGTGCGACTTCTCATTTTTATTCAATAAGATCACAGCTGATCTTCGACCTCAACTCCACTTTCCCGCCTGATCCCTATTTCCCTTGATTCCCCAAGAGTCCAAAAATCTAGCGATTTCAGCCTTGAATATACTCAACGACTGAGCATCCACAGTCCTTTGGGGTAGAGAATTCCAAAGATTCACAACCCCTCAGTGAAGAAATTCCTCCTCAGCTCAGTCTTAAATGGCCGACCCCTTATCCTGAGACTATGCTCCCTAGTTTTAGAAGACTGTCTAGTTACTGTTTATTTCCCGTGACCTGGTTATATTCTGATAATGTGCAGCACATGGCCTCACCTGCTCAGCCAGGGCCTCCATCGGAGTAATGTACACACAGCGTCCTTCAGAGTTCTGCAAAAGCATTCGCAAGATTGCAAACTCTGCACAGATGGTCTTCCCGCTGCCTGTGGGAGCCCCCACAAACACGTTGTCATCGCTGTTATAAACCGCATTGAAGACTGAAAATAGAAGATGATGAAAATTTTAGGACTGTGGCTGGTGTATGACTGCAGGCTAGGAGACAAGATTAACCAAACACTGAAGGCAGGCCTCGGGAACAAGTGTAAGCACAGCACGTTTACTCGGTCCCTCCCGGGACAGGCTCATCACATCCAGTTAGACGCAGACTCTCACCCATCAAATCAAGTAGAGGTGTGCAGTAAGTGGTGGAGGTAGATTTACACTCACTATTCCCAATTTAGCTCGGTTGCAACTGAGAGAATAGCAATATTCCCAAAAATCAGGAAGCTTCGACTTGGAGCTCTTGCACAAATCCCCTGAAGGCTAATTACAGAGTGGCACTGAGGATTCAGCTACCTGGCTGCCCTACTGACACAGCAATGGTGTGTAGCACAGCTCACTGGGGTAGGGGGAAAACACAATGAAAACTAGGATGCATTGTTGAAAAGCAGAGATTACCTGATCTACATAATGCATAAAATTAACCCACAATTCAGCTTCTCTTTCCCAATATGTGATCATAACTAAAAACCTTTCACCCTTGCTATCACCTTCGTGAATCTCTTCTGCACCCTGTCCATGGCCTTGACATCCTTCCTAAAGTAGGGTGTCCAAGACTGGACATAATATTCTAACTGTGACCCAGCCAGTGATTTATATAGGTTTAGCATTTCCTCTCCATGTTTGTACTCTGTACCCCTGTTTATATAACCTAGGATCCATGCAATAGGCTTTAAAAAAAAATCTTTATTAGCTTGTTCTACTTTTAAGATTTGTGTGTCTGAATCCCATTGCCTCTCTGCTCCTTTGAAGTTTGAACCTTTAGTGTGCATGCCCTCTCCTTGGTCAACCCCAAAATGTATCACCTCACATTTCTCCATTACATTTCATCTGACATTTATCTGCCCAATCAATAATGTGTCTTTGTCCTGTTCCACTTTTATTTTTAAACAGAATTGTTTATAATCACTGCAAATCACAGCCAAGGAAACAGCTACGTATGAAAACCCATCAGTTAACCAATAATAAATCTTTTGAAATCATTACTTTGAGGCTAGTGAGAATGCAGGAGGATGGAGCAGAGACCCATAAGAAATGGAGCCGTTACCTTGTGTCTGGATTGGGTTGAAGAAGGGGAACTTATCCTGGTAGAGGTGTTCGAAGGCGCTGTTCCGCAGCGCTGACACGGGCAGCGGCTGCAAGTCCAGCAATTCCGTGGGGGGAGGATACTTTTCGGGAAGAATCAGGTGTCGGAATGAAACTGGGAGTTGAGTCTCGCAGGCTGCAAGGGAAACAGTAACAGGGTGCTCAGTCAACGGGGCTTGCAAAAACAAAGCACAACGAGAACGCAAACAGAAAATGCACAATATGAAATAAAGTGAAAGAGCATTAAAGAAACTACAGCAAAACTAATCAGGGCGACTAACGGCCATCTCGGTGGTCATAAATTCTCAAATGGGCTTGATATTAAATTCAGGCTTACTGAAACGAGTTAATGTTATCTTTACTCTACGCCAATTAGGCTGTGTGAGGATAGAAGCGCATTAGGTCTTGCTGCTGATGGTACTGCGCTGAAGCATTCACTTTCCCTCCACGTCACCTGTAGTTTGAAACACATGGTTACTCACAGAGCCAGCGGTCGGACACCACTCTGATGAAATACTGCGGCGGGAGAGGCTCAAAGACGGGCACAAAGAACATCACCAAATGTTCATCCTGAGCATATTTTGCCTTCAAGAGGAAGTACTCATGGTGTAGGATAACCTCACTGTCCACATCCTCAACCAGGATCCAGAATGCCTCCGAGGATCCGTGTATCTGTGGCAACAGAGGGACGGGAGTGAAGTCAAGCAAACAAACACCGGACAGTACCAACTCAATCCTTTAAATACAGAAAGAACACAGAGTACCCACCACAAAACTTGTACACTTCTTGTCTGCTAAATTGGAAACTTTTAAACATTAAGCTATAATTAACAATCCTGAGGTGAGCACTCAGCTGCACCTACTGCCAACATGGCCATTTTCAGTTGAAAAGAAATCGGACTCAAGAATTTGTAACTGAATTTTTTGCAAGCGATTAACGGTGGAGATGAACCCTGATCCGTCCTACCTTCTCGTCCCACTGAAAGTCGGGCGTGATGGTCAGTTCCACTTTCAGCGTTGAGCGCGTGATGGGCTGGATGTGGACGGAGAGTTCAAGTTTTGGGAACTGGTGAATGTACTTGTGGATAGTCTTGCCCATCTTCGGCATTCGGATCAACTCGCCTGGTCGGGGGGAAAAAGGGCGCGAGTAGTAAGTTAGCGACCAAAACTCTAGACAGCGGCTACCAGCCGCAACAGCTTTCAATGCACAACAAGAATGCTGCACTGGCCGCTCGAGAAATTACAAAACAAATGCAAAAATCTTCGACCTGCCCCCAGTGCAGCCTCAGCCAATACGTCCCCCTCCCCCCCACCCAAACAAAGGATTTCCCCATCACCAACACACATACAAATACACCAGCCAGTGAACCCCCAACTCTCTCAGTACAGGATTCCACACTGCCAGCACAGATGTCGGAAACACCCGTTGGTGCAGTGCATTACACAGTTCTTACCTATCTCGTTATGGTTCAAGTCGTACAGTCGCTCAAACGGGAAGTTTTTCTTCTCTATCTTCTTGATGACTTCCTCGGGCAGCTTCCTGAACTGCCGCAGAGGCGACATTGACTGCCACCTGTCAGAAATACAAGGCCACCAGTTGTTGGATTACACGAGTACCGCACCGTGATAAGTAGCAACTTAAATTTCAATGGTAAACGGCTGCATTAGCCAGATATTGGGAGATTCAAGTGGAACGTGGGTGGCGCAGTGGGTCAAACACTCCCTTCACCTTTCGGATCTGGGTTCAAATTTGGCCCAGAGGGGATTCAAGTCTACGTATCAGTTGTGTGAAATGAGTTTGGGACACAGTTCCTAGTGAACACAGGCCCACAGCATAACATTCAGCACTAGCTGGCAATGTCACTTAGAGGCCACAGGATGGTTAGTGTGGAATTCTCTACCCCAAAGGGCTGTGGATGCTCAGTTGTTGAGTATATATTCCAGGCTGAAATAGATAAGATTTTTGGACACGAAGGGAATCAAGGGATCGGGCGGGAAAGTGGAGTTGAGGTCGAAGATCAGCCATGATCTTATTGAATGGCGGAGCAGGCTTGAAGGGCTATATGGCCTACTCCTGCTCCTACTTCTTATGCTCTTATGAAAAAATGCCACACTGGTATAGTAGAGGATGCTCTCGATGCTGAAGCACATTGTTGGGCAGAGTAAAAGAAACAAAGCACTTGTATTGATCACATTCTCAGGACATCCCACAGCATGTTACAACCAATGGATTACTTTTTTGAAGTGTAGTGACTGACTGTTGGTCTGTAGGGAAACTTGGCAGCCAATTTACACACAGCAGGTCCCACAAACAGCAAATCAATTAATGACCAGATAATCTGTTTGTAGTGGTATTGATAGAGGGAACAATGTTGCCCAGGTTACCAGTGGACATCCCACCCATGTTGTACTTGCTGGGGACTGCTCAATGCCGAAACTGGATGGTTGAAATGAAAAGTGTTGCATTCCCAGCATGGACACCCCTTGTTTGAAGAGCATTGCAGTGGTCATACATGAATAAAAGCAGCCAGCTGCAGGTTTTCTCCTCTGCAACTAACTGATGATTCTTTGACTACGAGTACAGGACATGATTTAGTGCAAGTTTCTTACATTCGTTTGTCAATCATTTTGCAGAGATTGACAGTCTTGTCTGTTAGCTGGGCCCAGCCTCGATTCAGGACGATCTCAAATATACAACGCATCAGACGGCCCGCGGACTGAAAAACATGAAAAAAAATGTTCAAAATAGGCAACTTAACAAATCCGAATACAGGCGGCCTCAGTAAGCAGCCCTCAGCTAGTTTCTTACAAATGTACAATGCATCAACCCCCCCCCACGCCAAATACACAATAGTACAAAAGGTAATTAGGCATAAACCACTGCAGAACAAAAAAAGTTTAAACCCATCACTGAACTGAACAGAATCCATGCTGCTCTGTTACACTTACCTGAGTGACATAGACCATGTCTGCCATTAGTGCAAATCCCTCCAGCTTCAGCTGAGAGATGTAGGCTTGGAGCAGCACATTGATCTGAAACACAGGATACACAAGGTTATCAAACTCCATATCGAGTCACCATGCCAGCGCCCTTGTATGCACAGTCACATCCCCCCCACCCCCCATATACTCGATCATAGCACCCACCAATTTTCCTGCACGGGTGCGCAGCGGTCTGGAAGTCCTGCGCAGGCCGCTCACCGGCTTTTAAATGGGAGAAACCATGCACGCGCAAAAATTTGAATGGGCCACACAGCCACTTAGTGATCGCGCACACCCCCCAAAAAAGAGGGGGAACATTGGCACGCACCCCGCCCCCCTCCACCCGATAGTCAAAGCATTCCCCTCCCCGTCCATAAATAAGGTCACAGCACCACCGCATCCCCCCACCCCATATACATATAGTTACAGCATCCTTCCCTCCCACAATATATACAGAAATATCATCTCTCCCTCCTCTACACACACTTCAGGCCAGTTATCAGTGCTTGTCCAGACACCAGCCTAGCCCTGTGCATTACCACTGGAATATGGCTTGTGGTGTATATGGAGGGCGGGTGTAAAGCTACATTTCAAACTTCCAAATGGTGAGATTTCACCCCCAACCTCTAAACCCCAGTCTCCACTTCAGCAAGCGAATCCATACAGGGTGTTCATTGGACGGATACAAAAAGCCAAGTTAAGATAGCCAGATTATTCCCATTACCTTTGCACTAGGCTCTTCAATGCTCTCCTTGACAGGAATAGGGACTCGTTCCAACAACTTCTGCAGCTCAAGCTTCTCCTCCTGAGGGGGCGGGGGAAAGAGGAGAAACATCAGTGATTGCGGTAAAGATGTAGTATATGCATAAAACACAACTGTAGCAGAGGCTTCTAATGAGCTTGGTAAGATGTAATGTTAAGCCATTAGGGCTTCCTCAGGCAATCCTAAGCAAAACGGAGTTGGCTGCGGTCTCCTTTCCCCAGGTTTTCAGAGCCAATACATACAACAATCATTCTTTTTGTGCTCCTGTATCCGGAGCTTCTGTGGTGACATTAGGGGAACGATAGCGTACTGCTCATGTAATCCAGATTCCTGGACTGATGATCCGGAGACACAGGTTCAAATCCCACCACAGCAGCTGGGGAATTTAAATTCAGTTAATTAAATAAATCTGGAATAAAAAGCTAGTATCAGTAATGGTGACCGTGAAACTGTTGTAAAAACCCATCTGGTTCACCAACGTCCTTAAGGGAAGGAAATCTGCCATCTTTAGCTGGTCTGGCCTATATGTGACTCCAGGCCCACAGCAATGTGGTTGACTCTTAACTGCCCTCTGAAATGGGGCAAGCCACTCAGTTGTAGAAGGCGGCTCACCACCACCTTCTCAAGGGCAATGAGGGATGGGCAATAAATGCTAGCCTTGCCAGCGACGCCCACATCCCGTGAATGAATGAAAAAAAACACCGATCAGCTTATACTGTTAGCAATTTATTTCCAGGAGCAAAGTGTACCTTAAGTACCAGGATAAAATTTATGGTACAGTATTCTGGCCCCTTTGTAGAGTTAACCATCACAATGGTTACTAGCACCACGGTCGAACTTTAAAAAAAAAACCATGGTGGGATCTTGGGAGTCCCCAAAGAAGTGTTCACCGCTGGTCTCCTACAGTCAGAATTGGTCATTGAGCACAGTAACCCCCGCCGTGCTTGGAGAATGTTCAAACTCACTTACCTCTCGCACGGTAATGTTCTTGAACTCGGAGGACAGCGAAAAGACTCTGAAGAGCTCGATCTCACTGAGGGTAGGTTTCAGAAGCTGATTGTAGGTGGCCATGCTTTCATGCGTGATGTAATAGTGACTCGCAATCCGGCCCAGGTCGGTCACCTGCAGACGAGACGAGACGAGGCAATTTAGAACCAACAGGATTGAAGGGATGAAGTGTCCGGTTCAGAATGAATGTCAGTACTGAACAATGCAGAGTGTTTATTTGCTATCTGTGCTCATCAGCTTCACTATAAAAGCAACTGCATATTTAAAATACGGAAACTAAAAATAAATGTTAAGAACATGTCTTGATACAACATCATCAGATTTCTGAAGTTTCTTTAAACCTTAGTTATAGCGAGTGCTATTTCCGAACCTGATGGACAGATCGGTTGTTGCTGTTGGGAGTTAGAGGCGCGCTCTTACCTGGAAGTTGCCGCCCTTTTTATCGTACTTCACAAGGTTGTTTTTGTCGAGGATGAGGGCAGCGGTGTGGATGAGGTCCAGCCTGCGCTGCTCCAGCAGGGGGTCACTCTTCAGATCGTCGTGCGATATCCCATAGAGAGTCGGGGTCCGCAGCATGCGGATGTAGAGGTACGTGTACCCCAGCCAGTTAATGGCATCCTGCAAGGTCAAAGGTTAAAGTTCAGATTCTACTCGCAGTCCCCTCAACATGATCTTTCACCTCTGGGCACAGTCTCCAACGTGGCAGGGTAAGAAACCCTTCACACCTCACTGGCCTGGACTCAAAAAGTAGATCATCAAGGGTAACCAGAGGCACCAGCAACATGTCGTACACATCGGTTTCTCACCTTGGCGGTCTGGACGTTTCCCAGGACAATCTCAGCATTGAGCATGTCGGGGAGTCTGGTGATCATCTGGCTCTCAATGGGCAGCTGCTGGTTGAGCAGGGACAGGTAATACTGCAGCTCACCGTGCGACGTGATCAGGATACCCTCACCTTTCGTATCGTACTGCGGTCGACCGGCACGGCCCAACATCTGCAAACACATTCATTTCAGTGAACAAACCAAAACCAAGTGGAAACAAAGTATTCAGAACCGGAATATTGTGGCGGTCCCATCCTCGCAATATTCTCACTTGGTACTACACAATTAAAAAAAAACTCCTATTGCAACACTATTGCTGCAGGGAAGGTAGCCAGAATAATTCCTGGCACTGACTGCATGCTTCTCTAGCCCACCCCTTACATTTCTTGAACACAACGCTCTGACACCACTCTTTCACTACCAGCTTTACGGACATGTTGCCAAGAAGCCTGCATTGGTATGGACGAAACTCTAGGCATTTTTCCCCTTGCTCCACCTCCTTTTAAAGCTGTACTTAGGCGGTTACCAGCCACATTTCATTTTTAAGGTTAGCCGAGTCAGAAGGTTGTGTGTTCAAGTCCCACTCCAGAGACTGGAGCACAAAAATCTAGGCTGACACTCCAGTGCAGTACTGAGGGAGTGCTGCACTGTCGGAGGTGCCGTTTTTCGGATGAGGCGTTAAACCGAGGCCCTGTCTGCCCTCTCAGGTGGACGTAAAAGATCCCAGGCCACTATTTTGAACAGCAGGGGAGTTATCCTTGGTGTGCTGGCCAGTATGTATCCGCCCCATCAACATCACTAAAAACAGATTATCTGGTCATCATCACAGGGAGCTTGCTGTGCGCAAATTGGCTGCTGCGTTTCCTACATTAGAACAGTGACTACACTTCAAAAGTACTTAATTGGCTGTAAAGTGCTTTGGGAAAAGCGCTATATAAATGCAAGCCGTTCTTTCTTTTCTTAGACATTGGGTGTTTCATCTGCGCATGTTCATTTTGATGTTGCCTTCTCTCAACGTCTGCATGTGCACTGTCCAGCAGGAATATACCGGATAGCCATCAGAATTAGTATCTCGGTTTTATTCCCAACCCGGGGCATTGAGGACAATAGTAATGTAGTTGAACCTTTTGAGGTCACTGGTATGGTGAATAGGGGGTTGTTTAAGGATGCTGTCCATATGGACTTTCAGAAGATATTCGATAAGGTTCCGCACAAGAGATTATTAGCAAAAACAGTTAGTCACATTACCTGAAGTACGTCCAGTGCACCCAGCTCAGTCCAGCGTCCCTTCTCTGGGCTGTACACCTGTGTCCCTTTGATAATTACTGTGTGTGCAGGCAGATTCACACCCCAGGCTAGAGTTGCTGTGGAGACCAGCACCTGAACAACAAAGCAAATAGGTGAAACTCAGATTACACATTCAAGTCAACCTTAAGATGTAATATCCCGTACAAAAAAAGGGTAATTGTTACTCATGTGCACACTGTTTCCATTCAATGCATGCAGAAGTTGTGGATCATGGGAAACATGGAACCGCACTCTGTTGTGAACACAAATAAAAAGCTAGGAGAAAGCTTGAACTTTAACACACTCATCAGTGAAGGGAGGAGTGTATAGAGTAGCACAGTTGCACAAAGGGAGGGACAAAGGTTAGTTCCCTCTCCATGGCACTATTTATTTCATTATGGTACCCTTAAGGTTAAGTTCACTGAAAGAAGTCATCTTGACCAATGTTCCCTGTAATTTTCTTTGGCCATGCGCAGCCCCTTTAAAGGGCTGCACGGGCCATTCAGAAAAGCCAGCAGTGCGGCCACGCAACTTACAGGGAACATTCGTCTTGACCCAAATCAGCCACGCTTCTTTCCAATGTCAAGCAAACCATGTAAGGGCACGTAACATATCCAGCAAGCCGAATACAGCGACAGGGTTCAATATCTGGGCCTAGTACATTTACCTAGATATTGAGTAGTTAAAGGCACACTCCAGTTCACAGAGATTGAGAGCTCACTTACAGGAGTAGACTTGGGTGCTGTGCATAAGGAAAATATCAGAGGTCAGGGGAGGAGGTTTGCACAGTGAAGACCCAAGTGCTTATTTGTTGCGCTGATCATTATCTCATTGCTGTTTGTGGGAACTTGCTGTGCACAAATTGGCTGCCTAAATTACAACAGTGACTACACTTCAAAGTATTTCATTGGCTGTAAAGTGCTTTGGGACGACCGGAGGATGTGAACGTCGCTATATAATGCAAGTTCTTTCCTTCTTTCTTTGTGCTGTACCTGCACTGCTCTCATGGGTACCCCAGTGCATGGAACAGAGAGAGCTGTATTGGCAAAGGTCAGACAGCAGGTCATTTGTGTCTCAGCCATGGTTGGTATGAAGGAAAAGGGGTGAAGATCCATTCGGAATGTGAATGGTAAACAGTGATCAGAGCCTCATGGTGCTCCTCACGCCCAAGGGTCACGGTGTTTGATGCAACTAGGAACCATTTTTTGGAATACACCCAAGTTCAGAGACGGGCACTGCCACAGAGCACAGCACCAAAACTTTTCTGTAGCTCCAATCATAGAAGCATTTACACAAAATGTACTGGTACGTAAACTACACACAATGCAAACGTAACAGGGGGAAACAAATCTCCCAGAAACCAGCTGTGCAAGAACTCATTACCTGAATGTGTCTGTCAGCAAACAGATCCTCCACCAGCGTTCGATCCACTCTGGTCATGCCAGCATGGTGAATAGCAAAACTGTAGGGCAGCAGGTCCTTCAACTCCAGATTCTACAAGAGAGGCAGACACAGATTTACATTGAAGAAAAACTGCCAGTGCAGGAAATCTGAAACAAAAGCAGGAAATGTGCAGCAGGCCAGTCAGTATCTGAAACAGAAAGATCCCAAGTGTCAAGCTTGCTTTCTGTTTCAGGCAGTGGGGGGGGGGGGGGCGAATGTTCACTGGGGTTTTCCAGTTCGTTTGCCACAACTTCGGCAGATGAGCTGCTGAAAGCCCGGGAAAAACGACGCAAAGCCCCGTTTACTCTTACAATAGCAAGATACTGCAGATGCTGGACATCTGAAACAACAACAAAAAACGCTGGAAACACTCAACAGCAAGGGTCCCGGATCTGAAACGTTAACTCGGTTTCTCTCTCTCCACGGATGCTGCTTGGCCTGCTCGGAGTGTTTCCAGCGTTGTCTGTTGTTATCCCCGTTTACTCTGTTTGTCCAGGGATTCCATGGCTCTTCTAATGTTGTACCAGACAAGCGGGAGAACCCCCATGGAAATTCACCCCCAATATTTCTTCAATACCAGATAAGATGTACAGATACAGCAGTACTGTACTGTATAACATGGTATAGGAAGGAACACCCTCTCTGCGCCACAGTAAAGGAAGAGACACAGGTAGAAAAGAAATTCCAGAAAGGTGAGTGAAGAACGCAGCTCTGTACAGTACCTTGCATTGCTCTGCCTCTGTGCGCAGCACCTCAGTGGAGGCGGAGCCCTCTCGCAGGAACAAGCCCAGTGTGTCTTTCTCCAGGCACATGTCTCGAATGGCACGTGCCGTCTTTCCAGTCTCCTTGCGTGAGTGAACAAACACCAACACCTGAAACAAACCAATCGTGTTAAGAGTTGTTGAACAGGGGCCAGAGACAGGAAAGGCCGGGGGAGGGGGGTAAACCCGAGGAAGAGACATTTCCCCCAGAAGAGGAGACTTGATCAGATACTCCCTGCAGGGGGTGTGGGAGGAAACTAGCAGACACAATCCCTGCAAGGAAGACAGAGGGGACTGGGAGGGTTATAAAAGAGATGCAGGCTATATACCCTCAAGAACAGACCTGGCACAGACACTCTCCAAAAGGGTGGGAAGCCCCAGACAGTCTCCGTCACACACACGATAGCTTATCAATTTGAAGTGTAAAACTTCATTGAAGGGAATGAAGGGTGGCCGTCATGTTGTACCACAGCAGCAGGATGCAACTTCTCACCACAATGGGAGCAGGTCAGATAGGCATGGAACGACGTTTGGGCGCATAGTCAGGCTCAAGCTGGTCCTGCTAGCCTCCCAGATCTTAATCTGAAGCGCTGAGGGTGGGTACGTGGCTACAACACCTTTGGAGATTTAAGTACGGAGCTGGAATGCCTGTGCTACTGGGCCATAGCAGAATTGCATGTGAACAGCAATGGTGGCAACTGGTCCCATTGTTGGTGGTTTCAAGCCAAGGATCAAGTAAACAGATTAGCTTCAGATGGACACAGGAACCAGACATCCATTCAGGTATTTTGAAGAGTAGCATTTCACTGCCCTAGAGTCTGCAGCAGTTGGGGAGCAGGGGGGATTAATGCTTCCAAATGAGATCACTAACCTGATTCTTTCCAGCATGCTCCATCACCTTCTCATACACAATCTCGTTCATAATCTGGAAACGTTTGATGGCTTTCTTTTCTGTGATTCCAACATATGTCTGCTCCAACGGAACGGGACGGAAACTGGGGTGAAAGACACAGGATGGGGTGAGTATTCCACGCAGGGAATGCACATCCTGCTCAAATGAAAACCATGCTTTCCATTTTTGTCCTCTAACTTGTCATTATGGGAGTGGCACCTTGCATCAGCATTCTGCCCCCTCCCCCTTCGTAAGAAGTGCAGAGCTAATTGGACAGTGTTTAGCAAAATAACACATACACTGAGCCACAAATAACCCACATCAGTTACAGCTTCCGATCCCTCATGCAATTTAGACTGGCATACAGTATCCACTTAGTCTAATAACTGTAGTCACTAAATTGGTTGAATGATAACACCATATGATAGCACAGCCCGGGTTCTGACATGAATTACCTGTTGTCGAAGTAGAAAAGACCCTTGGCTGCATCAACTCGCAGAAGAGTAGCGACATCCTCGTAGTTGGGCAGCGTGGCACTCAACCCAACCAATCGCACATCCTCTTGAGTCATCTCAATGTTCCTAATTGTCCTGGCAACTAATGCCTCTAGTACTGGACCACGATCGTCATGCAGGAGGTGAATCTCATCCTGTGGGAGGAGGAGGAGGAAAAGTCAGGGAATAAACAGCTTGTGGCAAATCTATAAAGCAAAATAAAGTGATGGCATTGGCAGGCTGTTCACTTGCTGCTCCAAGGGACGTCAGTGCAGGGGAGAGAAGCATTTTCCATTTCATTCGTCCAGTGTCAAAATCAGGTACTCCCAGGTCAGGTACGGCAGTTATATGCAGAGTAAAGTTCTCTTTACTTTACTCCAGCAATGTACTTCAGCCTCTACCTTCAGAGGAGCAGCACTTAGTGACATTTTTGACACGTTATCCTATGACCTCTGAGCCAAATATCCAATTTGGTGCCAAATTAGGGACACTGGGCCGGATATTCTGACCCCCACGGGTGTGTACGCACCCATAGGGGCCTTGCAAGTGCTGGTTTCAGGCATGCGAAGCGCATGCACTAAAACCCGGCACTTCCGATCTGTCAAGAATTCTCTTGACAGATCATCCGCTCGCCCGGGAGAAGGGCCTCTGCGGGCAGAGAGTTCCGCTTTCTGCGCAACCTCTGCCCGCTGAAAACCTTTAAAAATCTTACGCCCGGTAAAAGCAATGTAAGGCCTGCTTTTACCAGCATAAGAGTTTAAAAAAAAAAATTGTTTTTTCTCCCACTCATTTATAATTTAAAAATACTTTAAAAAAAGGTAAATTTATTTTTAGCCCTGTAAAAAAAATGATTTTTTCCAAAAAAATTAAATGTTTAAAATTTAATTTAACGCAATTTTAACTAATTTTAAATACGTGATTAAAAAAAAACTTATTTAATGTTTAACTGTTTAAGTGATCCCCATTCATACTTTTGACAGATCTATGTGTAGAGACCTGTCAAAAGTGAGAAGGGGGATTCCCTTCTTTGATTGGTTCCCCATGGCCCACGTGATTCCAGCGGCGCTTGCGAACCGCATGCACCCCTGGGATACCTGGGCCTCTGCGCATTTCGTAGAGCAGAGGCCCAGGATCGGAAGTCTCAGGACCCACGGAGCCAGCAGGTAAATGCGTAGATTTTTCCCAATTGAAGGCATCCGCACGCAGGAAACCGGAAAACCGGAAAATCCGGCCCATTATGTGCCGTGATCCATATCAAACAGAAACTGGAATACACAACACCACCAAAGGAAAGAGCAGACACAAGTCCTGCGCTTATTTGCGTACTTACAATTATCATGAGTCGCACTATCTGCGTGTAGGTGCGCTCCCCTCCCTTGCGAGTGATGATGTCCCACTTCTCTGGGGTGCACACGATCACCTGGGTTGCATTGATCTCCTCTTTACATAGTTGATGGTCCCCCGTCAGCTCTGCGACACTGATCCCGTAGCTAGCTAAACGCTGCAAGTAAAAACACAAAGCACTGCTACTACATCAGGTCAGAAAAGTTATTAACTAAATCTGGAATATCATAGCCCATTCAAGTAGGACGTGACTCTGCTGTTGGTCCTGTTATAGAAAGGTACACAGCAGAGGCTCTCCCAATGGCTCAGCCGGTGTATGAACAACAACTTGTATTCATATAGCGCCTTTAACATAGTAAAACGCCCCAAGACGCTGTACAGGAGTATTGTAAGACAAAAAATGTGACACTGAACCACATTAAGGATAAATTAGGGCAGGTGACCAAAAGCTTGGACAAAGAGGTAGGTTTTAAGGAGCGTCTTAAAGGAGGAACGAGAGGTAGCGAGGCGGAGAGGTTTAGGCCGGGAATTCCAGAGCTTAGGGCCTAGGCTACAGAAGGCACGGCCACCAAAGGTTGAGCGATTATAATCAGGGATTCTCAAGAGGGCAGAATTAGAAGAGCGCAGATATCTCGGGGGGTTGGGTTGTGGGGCTGAAGGAGATTACAGAGATAGGAAGGGGCAAGGCCATGGAAGGATTTGAAAACAAGGATGAGAATTTTGAAACTGAGGCGCTGCTTAACCGGAAGCCAATGTAGGTCAGTGAGCACAGGGGAGAGATGGGACTTGTTGTTAGGACACGGGCAGCCGAGTTTTGGATGACCTCAAGTTTACGTAGGGTGGAATGTGGGCGGCCAGCCAGGAGTGCAATGGAATAGTTAAGTCTAGAGGTAACAAAGGCATGGATGAGGGTTTCAGCAGCGGATGAGCTGAGGCAAGGGCGGAGACGGGCGATGTTACGGCAGGTGGAAGTAGGCGGTCTTTGTTATGCTGTGGATATGTGGTCGGAAGCTCATTTCAGGGTCAAATATGACACCAAGGTTGCGAACAGTGTGGTTTAGCCTCAGACAGATGTTAGGGAGAGGGATGGAGTCAGTGGTTAGGGAACGGAGTTTGTGGCGGGGGAATCGAAAACAATGGCTTCGGTCTTACCAATATTTAATTGGAGAAAATTTTTGCTCATCCAGAACTGTATGTCAGACAAGCAGTCTGACAATTTAGAGACTGTGGGGGTGGCGAGAGAAGAGGTAGTGAGGTAGAGCTGGGTGTCATCAGCGTACATGTGGAAACTGACACTGTGTTTTCAGATGATGTCGCCAAGGGGCAACATGTAGATGAGAAATAGGAGGGGGCCAAGGATAGATCCTTGGGGGACACCAGAGGTAACGATGTGAGAGCGGGAAGAGAAGCCGTTGCAGGTGATTCTCTGGCTACGATTAGACAGATAAGAATGGAACCAGGCGAGTGTAGTCCCACCCAGCTGGACGACAGTGGAGAAGGATGGAGTAGTGAACCGTGTCAAAGGCTGTAGACAAGTCAAGAAGGTCATATAGACCAGGGAGACTCCACAGGTTTGATTCCCAGTGTTCAGAGTAAGCTGGTCTCAAGCAAGGCACCTGTGTCTCAAGCAAGGCACCTGTGTGTGAGAGTGAGAGTGAGAGTGAGAGTGAGAGAGAGAGTGAGGAGAGAAAGAACATTCCCAATCGTTATTCCGGAACATCTGCTGGAGAGCACATTTGAATGCCAAGGTGAGGAAAGATCTTGCATCCTCAGGATATTCCAAAGCACTTCACACCATGAATTACTTTTCAAGTGCAATCATTTTGTTATGTAGAGAAATGTGGCAGCCAAATTGTGCACAGCAATGAGAAATTAGATGGTGACCAGTTTATTGGTGGCTCTGACGAAGGGTCACAGACCTGAAACGTTGACTCTGTTTCTCTCTCCACAGATGCTGCCTGCCCTGCTGAGTATTTCCAGCATTTTCTGTTTTTATTTCAGATTTCCAGCATCCACAGTATTTTGCTTTTGTATTGGTGGTGGTGTTGGTTGAGGGATAAATGGTGGCTTGGACACCAAGAAAGCTCCCATGTTCTTCTTCAAATATGAAATGTGTTTTTTTTTACATCTACCCGAGCAGGCAGGCAGTACATCATCTGAAGATGGCACCTCTGAGAATGCAGCACTCCCTCAGTGCTGCACTGAAGTGTCAGCTTAGATTACATTCGCATGTCTCAGGTGTGGGACTTAAACCCACCGAGAGGCAAGAGTGTTACAGCTGAGCCAAGACGGACACTAAAACAAGATAAGCTGGCTATCATGTGCACTCAAGGTCAACTAACCCACTGACATTACTATATAGGATCACACATGAAAAATTGCTATTTGTACAAGGTGCCCTTGCCACAAACTCCATCCCTCCTCAGATACTTTCTCAGGCTGAACTAGACATTGCACAGTCTCAATGTTCTCGTCAACCCTGAGCTGCGTTGTTATGAAACTCCAAATGCTAGCCATGACCATGACCGATTACGTCCACCTCACTCCAACTTCCACTGAAACCCATATCTACACTTGTTATCGTTAGACTTGACTTTTCCACTGTCCCCCGGTCTCGAGCTTCACCCAACTTGACTGAAGCTCCATTGCCCGCATCCCATCCTGCACCAAGTCCACTCAACTATCATCTTCAACCTCAACCGTGCTGATTTCCGCTGGCTCCCTGTTCCCTCAGCGCAATGAACTGAAAATCATCTTCCTTTTTGAAAATACCACTATGGCCTCGCCCACCCTACTAATTTCTTCTAGTCCCTTATCTGAGCTCGTGCCCTTCATTAGCCCCAGCCCAAGACCCGAGGAATGGATTGCCCAGGAACAATGACTACAGGAAAATTGAGCAAGTACGAGAACAAATAAAAGGAGCCCACTCAATATTCCGTCCATTAAGTTAAACAGAGAGAAAAATCGGGGGGCGGGGGGGAAGGCACGCACCCTTTTGGCCATGTGCTCTGTACCACACAATTTTACTGTATTGACTGCAGCTACATGATTCTATAACCACAGGCTTCGGACCAAGAAAATCGACCCTACTTGATGCAGAACAAAACTCTGCTTCTGTCACAGGAGCAGGTGCATTTAATGTTGCTGCTACCAAGCTACACTCTTGTTTTCTGAAGACTGCGCCAATTGTATGATTGTTTGTGTGTCCATCCTTACCTTACTGAAACTGCCCACCATCTCCTGAACCAGAGACCTCATGGGTGCAATGTAAATAATCTTGAAGTCATCGACATTGATGGTTCCATCCAAGTTAATGTGTTTCCCAATCTCACGCAACATGCACATCAGAGCCACATTTGTTTTGCCAGCACCCTAAAGGTAGAGGGGAAAAAGTCATTTAGATCCACAATTAAAAACAGGCGCTCCCAGCAGAGGTGCACAAACAGGTGACAGACTTAAAGTATCTGTTACACTTACCACGGGGTACACAGTGCAATAAATTTATGGTATATGTTAGTGTATACTCACAGTAGGAGCACACAGTAGCAGGTTTTCATCACTTTCCATGGCTGCCTTACACAGCTTACTTTGAATCCGATTCAGGGTCTTAAAGCCTTCAAATGCTGCTTGTGTGTATTTAGGCATCTTCTCAATAGGTATCAGTTGCTGTAGGATGAGAAACAGTATTTAGAATAATTAGTGATTTAAACCGATGTCACAGTCTCACTGGCTCATCAGTATTCTCTCCGTGTCATACCTAGGTCAAATATACACTTAGCAGAATGCATTAAACCGGCAGCTCAGTGTAATAGTGAATACTACTCTGCCCAGCTCAGGTAAACATATTAAACAGAACGCAAGGAACTGCAGATGCTGCAAATCCGAAACAAACAGAGAATGCTGGAAATACTCAGGTCAGGCAGCGTCTGTAGAGAGATGGGGAGAGTTAATGCTCCTGTTATGGACCCGTGCTGACAAAGGGGCCACGCTCAAAGGGCTAACTTCTCTCCTCGCTCCACAGATGCTGCCGGACATGTTGAGTGTTTCCAGCAATTTCCCTTTTCATTTCAGGCAAACATATAATTGGACAATTTCATTCAATAAACCATTTCTAAAACAGCCATGGGAGGCACCTCAACCAGAGGGAAAGTTATCATGAAATGCTCTCAGTCCTTCCACCAGGGCAATGTTGGCTGAGGACACACCTCTGCACCAGGATGGCAGCTTCCCCAAGGAAGCTTTCAAATTGCTTGGGAGACATTGTAACTGACATGAATCTGTCATTCATGAAAGAAAGACTTATGAAATAATACTGAGTGGCCTGCAGGTGGCGCTGTCCAGGGAGAGTATAAATACTCGGGCACGGGCCCAGCTTGCGCAGGACATTCTTAACAGGAACGAGTGAAGGACACAACTAGACCTCCATGTTGTAAAACAGTTTATTAAAGCTTTGTTTAACGCTTAGACCAAGTGCCTAGTAGTTTTCTTACATCAGTAACAATGTTCTCTTTAAGCTTCGCGGCCGCGCGGCACTCTGCAGCTCACCGGCTCTTAAATAGGAAAAAACGCGTGTGCGTGGTATTTTGAATGGGCTGCGCAACCCCTTAAAAGGAGCTGTGTATCCAAAAGCAATTTAAGGAACAGTGATTGTATGTGCCTTATCTTTGGAACTAATAAATGCACTCAGTATCTGAGAGAAAAGACAGGCGAGCATTTCAGATACTGATGGACCTGCTATACATTTCAGTATTTTCGTTTTTTAAATTCACATTTCCAGCACAGCTATCAGAATAAGCTGACTATTAAACAATCTGCAATGAAACTTGGCAGCTGATTATAAACTGATATTGATGCACAAGTTCTACGACAATCGACCAAGGACTGTACGCTGACCTCTCACCTCTTCTGAACTGAAGGGTTTGGGTTTAAGAGCTGGCACGTGTACCTCCTCATAACCCTTGCGCTGCTTGCGGAACGAGCCGTCTGGTAGCTGGCATCGCTTGTTTGCCATCAGGTGACTCCCCTGCGCAAAGGCCAGATCCTCCAAATCCAGAACCTGTCTGGGAGCCAGAACCTAAAAGAGCAAACAGAGTCTTAAATAACAGGAACCACAAAATGAACGCTACACAAGGAAGCTGTCTCGGAGACGAGTCCGCCTCCATATCCACAATAAGACACGGAACAATGCTGCATCAGAAATACTACTGGCCATAGGGAATTACAGTATCATTTTACTGCACATTCAGGACAACCTTGGACTCTGCAGACAGCCCAAGACTCCACTTTATAGCAACAACAACTTATATTTAATAGAGCACCTTTAACGTAATAGAACATCTCAAAGCGCTTCAAAGGAGCGTTATCAAACTAACAAAATTTGACACTGAGCCATATAAGATGTTAGGATAGATGACCAACGAGATAGGTTTTAAGGAGCGTCTTAAAGGAGGAAAGAGAAGTGAAGAGGCAGAGAGATTCAGGGAGGGAATTCCAGAGTTTAGGACCTAGGCAGCTGAAGGCACGGCCGCCAATGGTGGAGCGATTAAAATCGAGGATGTTCAAAAGGCCAGAATAGGCAGAGCGCAGAGGGGAATTATAGGGCTGCTTACAACTTCAGCAATGGCTAATCTATTTACAAACTGCAATGTTCTTCCTCAGAGCTCTGCACTGTCAGTGTGGCAGCGAAAGGCCAATAACCTCACCAACATCAAACGTGAATCCAAAGCGCACGTAAACAAAAAAAGCTCTTAACATTACATTTACTTTGCTTAGAGCATCAGTCACTGGCCCATCGAAGAATCAATGAGCTCTGCTTTAACCTACTAGCGGTGTCCATCTCAGCGCTGTCTTCTGAGGTTGTGTATCTGCAGGTTGAGTTACTGAGGCCTCCTGTACCTCTGCCACTCTTGGAGCCATACTGCCTTTCTTTTTTGGGGGATATATGTGAATTCCTCTCTCTCTAGAATGCAGCGATGTACCGCTTAAACCCATTTACGCTGCCAGATTTTTTTATATATATATATATATTTTAAAGACTTGCATTTATTTAGCACCTTTCACGACCACCGGATGTCTCAAAGCGCTTTACAGACAATGAAGTACTTTTTTTGAAGTGGAGTCACTGTTGTAATGTGGGCAACGTGGCAGCCAATTTGCGCACTATTACACCAATAATTGTGGATGAGTGAAATAAAGGTTCTTTCTGATTTCCCCTTTTTACTCCCAAATTCTTAATTTTATTTAACTTGCCTGCCCTGATGTTGAAAACCTTCACCATAGTGAACAATTTGCCTGGGTCAGGTCCTTGAATAAACTTGAGCACTTCAATCAGATCACCTCGGGAGTATCTACCTCCTTAACTTTTCCTGTTTATATTTCGAATACGGAGAATCTTCTTGGTTACTTGGCTCTTGTCCATGCCTCCCAATTCCAGTCAGTACCAGACACAGTGGCCATTCTTCATGTACTGATCTAAATCAGGGGCTTCACCAAGGCAGCGCGAGTAATCACTGTACAGCAATCAAGAGCAGGAACCCTAGCTAATTGCTCTTTTCCCCCCTCTCTGGCTTGAGACAGTCAGAGAAATTGTGCCATCCTTACCCCAGAATTGGGGTCAGCTGAATATGTTTTCAATTTACTGTAACACACCGCACTCCACTCTAAATTCGAAACCAATTCATCCCATTTTCACAAACCACAGATCTCTCGTCACAAGCTGCTCAATCACTGATCTCTGTGCCATCTGCCCTCATTTTATTTTCTAGGACACATCACGACCGTTGCTTTAAAAGACACCGGCATTCGTTCTTAAACCAGCCTCACCTCTCCTTCCCGATCGATATCCATCGCTTCGAGGTCTGTATCCACACGGGACTGACGAACTCGTTCTCTACGAGATCTTTCCTCCTACAAGGGGGGGGAAAAACACTTCTCGATGAACATAATTAAAAATTCTATCAGTTTCCCGTTTGTAAAATAGCCGACGGCGAGGACTGATGTTGGTCATGATTGTTCTGCACTTACCCGAATTATATCCTCTTTCTCAGTCTCCTGAAGTTTATAGAGAACCTTGGAAAGCTCTGCGTCTGCCTCCATCTTATTCTGAATCCTCTCCTTCTCTGCCTCACTCTGAGCACTGGCCAACAGTGTGCAATACAAAACTACCAGGATAAAACAGAGAACGGTTAACATGTACCGCCCTGTGAGGAAGTAGAGCCAGTTGTGAAAACATAAGCAACATCTGTACGACTGAGGGACACAACACTCTACTATTCCCACTTTGGACCTACAAGCAATGTTCCCTTTAAGCTGTGCAGTCAAGCAGCGCTCTGGGAGGTCCCGCGCAGCCAGCTCACCAGCTTTTAAAAGGAAAAACGCACATGCGCGGAATTTCGAACGGGCCACGCAGCCCGTTAAAGGGGCCGCGCGCCCAAAAAGAAATTAATTAGAGAGAACATTGCCTACAAGTAAACGTCACTCAACTAGTCAAGCCCACGAGCAACCTGTTCTGCCACGAGTTCCTCTACTTCACTCAGTCTCTCACCAAAGAGACGACATCTCAGATAAGACTGCCCAGTGGCAGAATCAAGCATGCCAGTCAGAAGAAACTATGATGCACAGCTGACTGATCGAAACCTCAACTTTCACCACTCTGCATCCTTGTAATGAGTACAAACTGGTGGAAGAGCACTCCTTTTTTGAGAGTTTAATGCTCAGGGCGGAGGCATATTTATTCTGCTGAATGGAGCACTGAATGTCAGAATCCTAATGGTTCTCTCCACTCTGCCTTAATGTGCCTCAGCCACAACCTCAGAAAAGCATCCCCTACTGCACAAGTAACATTCTTTCCATTTCGCACAGAAAGGGCTGGATTTTGCCAGCCCTGGGGAGGCGGGACTGCCGGGAAAATGGCAGAATTTGGGGGCAGGTGCCCAACCCACCTCCGTGCCATCTTGCCAGGAGGCGGGTAGCCGTCCCGCGCCAGGTCCCGTCTCCTTGGAGGCGGGAAGGGATTACATCCACTTAACTGCCTGTTAACAGGCAGATAAGAGGATTATCCCCATTTTGCCCACAGAAGTGCGGGCTTCCCGAAGGCTCCGAAACCCGCCAGGGTCACCGAGGCGAGTAGTGGGTCTGCGGGGGTCTGGGGGGTGCAAAAGTGCGTTGTGAAGGTAAGTGATGGGTGCAAGTGTGGAGAGGTGAGTATCTGAGGTAAGTGGAAAGTGTTAGAAAAAATGTACTTACCTTTGTTTCTTCCTGCAGGCTTCAATCGGTGGGTATGCGGAGAGTCTCGCACCTCCGCGGCAGAGATGACAGATGGCCGTTGCATTCTCCAATGCAACAACCATCTAATTTCTGAAAAATAAAGAGGTTTGATGAGGTCTTGAATTCAAGAACTCATCAAACAAGAGAGAATGTCAGTGTTTGACAGCTTCACAAAGCTGTCAAACGATGACAATTCATCTGTCAAAAATTTGAGACAGATGAAACGTCATACATTGACGTGCTCTGTAACCGGCTTTCCCTCAATTGGCCTGCTAAACCCGCTGGGCGGGCTTAACAAGGTCAATCAAGGGAAGATAGCGTGGGCTGGCCAGAAAGTGATGGAGGCGGGACTGAAACCCGACATAGGAGACCTGCCTCTAGCAGCTCCCCATTGGCAAAATCCAGCCCAAAGACTTGCAGTGAAGTTGACAATTTATATTGAATTAGTATCATTTTTTGTGTTGGAGACTCATGTCAACTAGGAGCTGGGTTTTGAGTGCCCGAACCCATTTCACATAGGACACACGCAGCCAGCAAAAGATGCTTTCACCCCATCAGTCTAAGATGGTGATTAAAGGCCAGAGAGACGTGTGCATTTCTGAGCATCAGTTGAAATCTGTACCAGCTGACCAGAGAGAATGCCTTTATGCCCTGTCCAAGCTGGATATAAACAATAAGGGGTAGGTGTTAGATCTAATCGCCCATACACACATACACCATAATACTCACTCATCATGCGATGCTGCCTTAGGATCTTGATGAAGTCAAAAGTGTTGAAGCCAAGAAGCAAAACAAGCTGATTCTCGCACTCACGGTCATCACCGGCTGTCTGAAGAGAAAAAAAAAATCAAGACTTAGCGTTAAACACAATGAATCTGACTTTTGAACAAAATGATTCTGTGCAACTCCAGCTACATTATAAAATGAGCATTTTATAATTAAATTAGCTAAAGCGGTTTTAAAAAAGAAATAGGGGCACTGACAAGAGTACAAAAGGAAAGAAGCATGACGAAGCATTTTCAAATCATTGGGTAGGCTGTAGTTCAAATAGGGTGTCCACTTCTGGGCACCCTACCAACAGGTTAGAAGCTCACCTTTAGAATATCCAGCACCTCATCAGCTTTCTTCTGCGACATGATAGCATCATCATAGAAGCGGCTGAGCTGCCTCTGGAGCCAGAAAGCATCAATGTCCCTGGGATGCAGGTCTTTCTTCTTGGCACTTAACACATCTCCGGCAGTACCGAGCTGAAAGACAGAAAAACAGCACTCCTTTCACTTAAGAGCTCACTAAACATTCAGCACAACACACAATAACCCCACTCTCAAATTTGAATTTAACCCACCTACAATTTTAGTTCAGAAAGATCACTCTTATTGGTGGTGCCTTCTACTTGTGGTGTCTATTTTAATTTGGTACATTGGGCTAACACAGCTTCATTCCATTGGTCCATTTGAAATAGTCCCATCAAAATCAGATTTTCTTAGCTAGTTTCTTTTTTCAGGCACCCACTGGTCAGCGCATTCATCTCGCGTTCAAAACACACCAGTATTTATGCCAGGACTTACATTAGCAGAAAGTGTGCAGCTGATGTCTGCTTCCTCGCCTTCGGTGTCCTCATCTGATGCTTCTTCACGCACTTCACCAAATGCATCCTCATCTCCCTCCTGAAATAGGAATTAGACATGAAACAGCAAACAGACCGGAACAAAGTAATCACAATCTAGAAAGAATCCCCAAACGCAGTCTGCGGGAACCCTCGGTTATTACAAATCTCCCTTTCACAGAATCTACTGCCCCGACACTGCTGGCACCCCCATGTTAGAAGTGATGCATGTACCACAGTAGGTGACACCTTGCTGTAACAATAATGAAAGGTAGTGGAGCAGGATGGCGGATCAGCATTTACTGTGACAGCCCTGACCACAGGCTCGAGTAGCAGAATGTCTGATATGGATAAGACCCTCCGTGTGCAGATGCCAGGTGACTTACTACACATTCACTTACACTTTCATACTATAGTGATGTAGCATGTGGAACCTCCAATATATAATGGCACAGTTTAGCTTTCTTTCTCCTCCAGCCCCCCCCGGTCCAGGCACAGAGTTCCTGATCCCAGTCACAATGCTGTAGAGGGTAATCTACAAACAATATGAGAGGTTGCTTCACTCACCTCTTCGTCAGACTCGAACTGCACGTTCACTCCATATGTCTCGTCAATGTTGTCATCTGAAAGAAGATGGTCTGCTGTTAATTTCCAACAACTGAAAGCAGTTCCCTCAGAATCTTTTGTTTTAGCAAGGCAACATGGGGAGTGTGTGGTGGGGGGGGCAGCGAGGAGGAGCCAGAGGAAACAGGAAAAAGGGTCTATGGGTAGAACAGGACTTGTTGCCAGTTACAGAACGACAACACATTAGGGCTGCGCTTTTACTATAATGAAGATTCCCTCTCAGCTGAGTATCAGCCAAGAACAGTTGTACTGGAGAGCTGGAAGTATAATGTTTCTGTTTTCTTTAAATGTAGATGTTACAGAAAAGCTTTCCCACCAACAGCTGTCCCAATTTAACCACAGGATCTTGAGTGGGGAACACAGCAGGGGTGCCCCAATCTTTGGACCCCAAGCCATGACAATCTGGTTGTCAAAACCCAGGCAAATCACTCTGTATTTAATGTGGGCATGGGTGCTTGGAAAGTGCTGCTTTTAGTATTGTTGTCTCATTGGTGGTAAAATCTTTAATGTGTTATCAGCAACTTGAGACATATGCAAATTAATGGGGAGATGAATTTAAACTTTCTATGTGGGCCATGAAGACAACTTACAAGTATTGGCCCACCTGTACCAGCTTCAGAAAGATAGCATTAGCTACTCAAAGGAAAACAGCACTATCACTGCAGAAAACATTATTACTGAACAGCAACAGAAATCATAGGTTAGTAAGTTAACAAATACAGAAATGAGATGACCTGTCGTACCCCCCCTAGGGCAGAAGGCCCGGGGACTCCTGTTTGAAAACCTATGGTAGAACAGTCAGAGATTAACAGCACACCAACTATTCCAAACAGGCAGCTCTGGGAGGAAGGGCTCTGTAGCACATGAACAGGACAGGAACGACTACTTTTAAAACATTAAAATAGAAAAACAGGCCTACATACTCAATGGGGCTGTGAGGGGAGGCCATCCTGCGAGTGAGACTCTTCCCACGTGCAGGGAGAAAGGAACAAAACTCCTCAGCAGAGGCCTCACACTTTTTCAAACCACTGTCTATATTGTGACTTTGACAGAATCTGAACTGGAAGGAACTGTTTCACTCACCTAAAGGGGACAAAATATTTTAACATAGCAGGGGGAAGTGAAGAAGATAAACAGATAACCCAAAACAAGCAGTACCTCATCGGCATTTTATTGACCTACTGATGCAGCAATAATTAAAAGATGCAGCCCCTTCTTTCCCCCTTTTAACCAGGAAACGATGGTGCTGCTTACCCATATTCTGCACCTCTTTGTCTCCTCCATAGTCACTGATTTTCTTTCCCAGATTTACCAGCACGTGGTAGCGAGTATCTTCTAACTGTCCCAGCAGCATTTCTATCTCCTTTCGCCGCTCTTTGTCACGTAATTTATCATTTTTCAGCACAGCAAGGACCTCATCTGCCGCTCCACAGAGAATATCGCGCGGCTGGAAAAAAAAATCCAATCAATACAGAGAAAATGCAACCTGCTGCATATCTAGAGAACAGCTGGACACATTGCGGATACGACAACACAGCTCTCACCAATGATCCCTCTAAGCTGCGCAGTAATGGGAAAGGTCCCGCGCAGACCGCTCACTGGCTTTTACATTGTAAATACCGCGCATGCGCAGAAATTTAAAGGGACTGCGCATTAAAAGAAACAAGCCGCGCACGACAACGCGGAGCTTACAGGGAACATTGGCTCTCTCACAGTGACAAACTTCTTCCACCTCAACACGGATTGCTTATTGCTCATCCTGTCTAATCCACATGCACCTGTAGTGTGGACATGGGTACGTGGGGCAGACAAGTCGAGCAATATGAAACATGCTAAAAGAGCAAGGACCACACATAAGCAAAGGGAAAGGAACTGAATCAACTTTGGTTAAGCCCGTGGTACAGAACAGGCAAAAGCCAAAATAATATGAAGGTAAGCTAATGCATACGAACAGAAGTATTGTAATATGAACACGGCAGAATGTAAAAGGGAGTGAGCGCCATAGCATGATTTGGTGTCCTGTCTCCGTGATGTAATAGATTATAAAATCCTAACTTATTAAAAGGTTACTACCTAATCAATTGGTTTGTACAAGGTGTTAACCAATTTTAGGTAAGTAGTCACATTTAACACGCCTGCTATCTATAGAGTGAGACCAAGGCACAGTCCTGAAGATGATAAAGATGTGCCTACAGAACGCTCGATTAGTGTGTCCAGTGAAAACCAGTCAATATTTAAATCACCGAGATTCATTTTGTTTATACAGTACAAGAGCTGGCTTGTATCCGTTTACTTCAAATACCAGGCTATAGTGCCATGAAGCAGATGTTCAATGTCTCATCTTTAAGACAACATCTCTTACAATTGCAAGGGGGTTGGAGTATAAGAGTAAGGAAGTCTTACTACAATTGTTTAGGACTTTGGCGAGACCATAGTTTTGGTCTCCTTATCTGAGGCGGTGCAACAAAGGTTCACTCGATTGATCCTTGGGATTGGGGGAGGGGGCGGGGGGGAGGACTGCCCTATGAGGAGAAATTGAGTAGACTAGGCCTATATTCTCTAGAGTTTAGAAGAATAAGAGGTGATCTTATTGAAATGTCTAAGACCCTGAGGGGGATTGACAGGGTAAGATGCTGAAAGGTTGTTTCCCCTAGTTGGAGAGTCTAGAGCTAGGGGGCATAGTCTCAGGATAAGGGGTCGGCCATTGAAGACTGAGATGAGGAGGTATTTCTTCATTCAGGGCTTGTGAATCTTTAGAATTCTCTAACTCAGAGGGCTGTGGATGCTCAGTCATTGAGTATATTCAAGACAGAGATAGATAGATTTTTGGATATTAAGGGAATCAAGGGATATGGGGATCGGGCGAGAAAGTGGAGTTGAGGTCGAAAATCAGCCATGATCTTATTGAATGGCGAATCAGGCACGAGGGGCCATACGGCCTACTCCTGCTCCTAACTTTTATGTTCTTGTGTCCGATGCAACATTCCCTTTCACTGTACTGAAGTATCAGTGGTTTTTTTAAATTCGTTTATGGGATCAGGGCGTCGCTGGCAAGGCCAGCATTTATTGCCCATCCCTAGTTTCCCTTGAGAAGGTGGTGGGGAGCTGCCTTCTTCAACCGCTGCAGTCTGTGTGGTGATGGTACTCCCACAGTGCTGTTAGGTAGGGAGTTCCAGTATTTTGACCCAGCGACGATGAAGGATCGATATACTTCTAAGTCAGGATGGTGTGTGACTGGGAGGGGAACTTGGTGGTGGTGGTGGTGTTCCCATGTGCCTGCTGCCCTTGGCCTTCTAGGTGGAAGAGGTTGCGGGTCTGGGAGGTGCCGCCGAAGAAGCCTTGGCGAGTTGCTGCAGTACATCTTGTAGATGGTACACACTGCAGCCACGGTACGCCGGTAGTGGAGGGAGTGAATGTTTAAGGTGGTGGATGGGGTGCCAATCAAGCAGGCTGCTTTATCCTGGATGGTGTCGAGCTTCTTGAGTGCTGTTGGAGCTGCACTCATCCAGGCAAGTAGAGAGTATTCCATCACACTCCTTACTTGTGCCTTGTAGATGGTGGAAAGGCTTTGGGGAGTCAGGAGGTGAGACACTCGCCGCAGAATACCTAGCCTCTGATCTGCCCTTGTTGCCACAGTATTTATGTGGCTGGTCCAGTTAAGTTTCTGGTTAATGGTGACCCCCAGGATATTGATGGTGGGGGATTCGGCGATGGTAATGCCATTGAATGTCAAGGGGAGATTATATGCTTACGTCAACAGTGGAGCTCGACAGTCAAAACTTTATCCCAGTAAGCGGACAGCGTTCACTGGGCCAGGCAGGGGTGTTTCCTATCTTACAACCAGGGGGACAGTGGCGGTGGGGAATGAAAGCGATAGCTTTCTGCAGCAGTGGAGCTGTCTGGGTTATGTATTTCCCGGAATCTTTTACCTGGTCGCCAAGTGCAGCCTGAATGAAGCTGAGCAGCACCTCGTAGGTCTCTCTGGTCTCCTTGGTCTTTGGTTTGTACACAATCCCAACCATTTCATCGATGCCCTCTGACAGCAACGTGTATCCTTTCATCTTATTCATGTCATGTCTGTCTTCATCACGCTTCCTCCTCCTGTGTGACACAGAACCCAAACATTTTAATAACAGGCAAAGAAATTGAAACAGGAACTCGCATTTAACCTGAACACAACGGTACGTTGTGTGGAAAACCTATCTAGCTGACAGGGTAGGGCAAAATGGCCAAGCAATCTGATCAGAAACATTCTTGCAAACTCCTCTGCACCAAATGGAAAGCTAAAAAAGATTGAAATCTGCCAGACTCACCTGCAAACCTCCTACAACTGTATGCCACATATATTTATTAGTGGATCTCTCATGGCATTGTGCACATTGAGGCAAATACACTTTTATAAAAATAGGGCTGTTATGCCGGATAAAGAGAAAAGTTGCATTTATATAGCATCTTAGCACAGCACTCAGAACTTCCCCGGAGCATTTCACAGCCAATAAATTACTTTCTGAAGCACGGTCACCATTGTTATGGAGGTAAATGCAGCAGCCAATTTGCGGAAAGCAAGAATTCACAAACAAAAAGGAGATGAAGGACCAGATAATCTGTTTTTTGTTCTGAACCTCCAAGATTGTTCTGCATTTGCAGCAAAGTGTAACTCTGAAATGTGGTGGACAGGTATGCTTTGAGATATAAACAACATGCACGCATACAAATGCTAGTGGATGGCCCATGACATTACTTACAGTAAGTCATATGATGTGCTACGGGCAGACGTTTTCTACCATGTAATGTATTGTCCAAGTAAGGTGGATCCATCAGGAAATAAAGCGTAATTGTTAATTTAATATAACCTCAGATCTCAGTTTAATTGTTGTTTTATCCGAGAATTTTGCATATTGTAAAGCATTAAAAATATTGAACTTCTTTGAACAAAAATGTTTCAAGTCTTTCAGATTGACCAATCCTCACATTGTACTGTTCTATATTTAACCAAATACATGTTACCATTCAGAATGAACATTTACAAAAATGCTTGTTTTTGCATTATTGGTAAAACAATGTTCCCAATTCAAAATAAACTGTGATCCTGAAATGTTGGCAAAACATGTAGTCCTTACTTTGCGCGTCTCTCCTCCTGCAACTGTGGTTTTGTTCTTTGAGCTTTGTCTCCCATTCGGGACCCTTCCAGCTTTCCAACCAGTGACAGTACCTCTCCTGTGGGCTCATCTCGCCTTGTTCGGTCGATCAGGGAACGATCGGCTTGCAATACAAGGTTGGAGTTCTGGAATAAGAGAAAAGGAATTGATGCAAGAATGTCATTTTATCTTGATGTGCAGTAACTCACGCAAACCGGTACCCAATATCAGCAACTGCACTTGTGTATATATAGCCGTACAAAATTCACAATCCTCGCGCGAGGTTGGGGATTATTAGAAACCCCCCCCCACCCCCAGATACTGGACATATAGGATGAACGCAGAGAAGGTAGGTGGTTCAGGGCAAATTGACACTTTCATAAAAGAGCTGATATTAGTTGAAAAACAGAATTGAAAGCATTTAATACTGTTTGGTTTTTTGGAGTGGGTGGGGAACAAACCTGGTGCTCCTTAAAGTAGGGGACCAACAAGACCTGTGGGAGAAGTCCAGAATACAATAATCACACAGACTCTGGATGGAGTGATACTGAAAGTGTGAAGAGCTTTTCTTGCCCTGGATTCTCATACAATTTAAACAAAAATGTAGATCCAAAGCACATAGGAATTAATCATAACTCTTTGTAACTATATTTAAGTTTAATTGGACTCCTTGATGAATATACTCTTTTATGACATATTCTAACAAAAACGATCAATCCACCACAATGCACAGTACATTTGCTGTGGCTAATCGTCAGACTGCCCCAAAGTAAGAGAAACAATGTGAACCGTTTTCCCAGGTTATAATTGGTTAGGCTGGAGAATTTTAGCTATGAGGAAAGATTGGATAAGCTGGGGTTGTTTTCTTTGGAGCAGAGGAGGTTGAGGGGAGACTTGATTGAGGTGTACAAAATGATGAGGGGCCTAGATAGAGTGGATATGAAGGACCTCCTTACCCTAGTAGGGAGGTCAATAATCAGGGGGCATAGATTTAAAGTGATTGGTAGACAGATTAGATAGAGGAGAATTGAGGAGAACTTTTTTCACCCAGAGGGTGGTGGGGGTCTGGAACTCACTGCCTGAAAGGGTGGTAGAGGCACAAACCCTTGTTGCATTAAAAAGTACTTGGATATGCATTTGTAGTGCCGTAACCTACAGGGTTACGGAGCAAGAGCTGGAAAGTGGGATTAGGCTGGATAGCTCTTTTTCAGCAGGCACAGACAGGATGGGGCTTCCTGGCCTCCTTCTGTGCCGTATATTTCTATGATTCTATGAAACGGATAGGGGGGCTCCCTGCTAATTCACAGGTGGAAGTTTGTGACAAAGGGCCCGGGATTTGCCAATTGAAGCTTTCATCGATTTTTGCAGCTGTTCGCTTTCTGCTACCCTGACCCCAGTTACTTTTCCTACATTACAACAGTGACTACACTTCAAAAAAAAAAGCACTTCATTGGCTGTAAAGCGCCAGGTGGCCGTGAAAGGCGCTGTATAAATGCAGGTCAGTTTTGTCTTTCTTTCTGACCTGCGCACCAATTTCCCAGCCCAGCCGCTAACTGGAATCCCCGTCCTCAGCGCCAGAGCAGAGCGCAGGCCTCAGCCCTGCTCTCAAATTTATCGCCGCCCGACCGGAGCGAACCCCCACCCCACTCGCCAATTTATTTCAGGCAGGCCCGAACAGTCGTCTTCCCATCCCCAAGAGCCAATCTCCCTCAAGAGCCAGCCTCACTCACCGCCTTGTACTCGTACTGCAGGCTACGAGCGGTGACATCCGCCATGACTGCTGCCCCTGCCGCTCGACTCTCCTCACAAACCCCACGACGTTCGAGCCTGACCTCCCGCGACTGCTACCGGGTCAGGGCCGAGCGATCTCCATGGTTACGGGCCTGTAGGCCCCCCCCGCCCGGCTGCCTGCCCTCATCCTCTCAACGGACAGCTGTGCGGACAGGCGAGTCACATTCATAAATTGTCCATTGATGAATTTGTGTCCGAGTTTATCCTTTTCTCTTTGTAGCAGCCGCAGAAAGTAATTTCCCTCCTGCCATCGAGTAAAATGTTAATTGGAATAAAGAGCCGCCGCGTGGAATAACTCGGGCTCGCTCGGCCGCCATTTTAGTCGCCTTGCCACCATTTGCGGCCCGGTCTATTTTTTTTGTCATTAATCTTTTTATTCAAGTACAATAGTACTTATACAACTCATCAATTACATAGTAAACCTTCTCATTCCTTGATCACAATAAACAATAAAGCCTTAAAAAACAGCTTTATGGATTTCGATTTTGTCATTTTTTTTACAAATAATCAATAATATTTACAGTACAAATACTCTTAAACAATACCACACAACTTTTTAGATTTAAAATAATAAATCTCAAAGTTAACTCCACAATAAAACAAAAACCATTTCAACACCACAGTGTACAAACACATAGCACCATCATAATCCAATTAAATGCTACAGATAACACTTATTCCAATAAACCAAGAACCCCCCCCCCCCCGTTTTACGCCAGTCCTACTGGCATTGTTCGTTCGATCATTCATTCAATTGTTCGTTCGTTCATTCAAGCGTTCGTTCGATCGCCGGTCTATTTAGTTGGGACTTCTGTGGCCATTTTCTCCACACACCCAGCCCGTTGTGACTGGCACGGATAAACAATCTGAGCAACATTTGTTTGTCCTGCAGAACTGCCCCGGATCAGCTAGAGACTTGTTCTGAGTTTTCTTTTTCTTAACTGTATACATAGAGAGAAAGGAAAGAAAGACTTGCATTTCTATAGCGCCTTTCACGACCTCAGGATGTCCCAAAGTGCTTCACAGCCAATGAAGTACTTTTTTTGAAGTGTAGTCACTGTTGTAGGAAACGCGTCAGCCAATTTGAGCACAGCAAGCTCCCAAAAACAGTAATGTGATAATGACCAAATAATCTGTTTCTGAAATAACAACAGAAAATGCTGGAAACACTCAGCAGGCCAGGCAGCATCTGTGGAGAGAGAAAGAGAGTTTACGTTTCAGGTCTGGGACCCTTCATCAGAACTGGAAAAAGCTGGAGATGTAACATATTAAGCAGGCGCAGAGACAGGGTGGGAGGGGAGGAAGGAATTGAAGGAACATATTGTGCTGAGGTAAGAGGCAGGAAAGATAAAATGTTGCAAAGGGGGTGGCAAAATCATACAGCATGAAAAATGGGAGCAGGGGTTATAGTTTGAAATTGTTGAACTCAATGTTGAGTCCAGAAGGTTGTAAAGTGCCTAATCGAAAGATGAGGTGTTGTTCCTCGAGCTTACGCTGAGCTTCATTGGAACAATGTAAGAGGCCGAGGATAGAGAGATCAGAGTGGGAGTGAAGCGGAGAATTAAAGTCACAGGCGACCGGAAGCTCAGGGTCACCTTTACGGACTGAACGGAGGTGTTCCGCAAAGCGGTCGCCCAATTTGCGTTTGGTCTCCCCAATGTAGAGGAGACCGCATCGTGAGCAGCGAATACAGTGTACTAAATTGCAAGAAGTACAAGTAAATCGCTGTTTCACCTGGAAGGGGTGTTTGGGGCCCTGAACAGTGGGAAGGGAGGAGGTAAAAGGGCAGGTGTTGCATCTCCTGCGCTTGCACGGGAAAGTGCCGGGCGAAGGAGAAGAGCTGTTAGGGATGATTGAGGAGTGGACCAGGGTGTTGCGGAGGGAGGGGTCCCTTCGGAATGCTGAAAGGGGCGGTGAGGGGAAGATGCGTTTGGTGGTGGGATCACGTTGGAGGTGGCGGAAATGGCGGAGGATGATCCGTTGAATGTGGAGGCTGGTGGGGGAAGGGGTGAGAGCAGAAGTGCGGGAAATGGAACGGACACGGTCAAGGGCCGTGTCAACCACAGTAGAGGGGAATCCTCGGTTGAGGAAAAAGGAAGACATGTCGGAAGCACTGGTATGGAAGGTGGCATCGTTCGAACAGATGCGACGGAGACGGAGAAACTGGGAGAATGGAATAGAGTCCTTACAGGAAGCGGGGTGGGAGGAAGTGTAGTCCAGGTAGCTGTGGGAGTCAGTGGGCTTGTAGTGGATGTTTGTCGATAGCCGATCGCCAGAAATGGAGATGGAGAAGTCAAGGAAGGGAAGAGAAGAGTCGGAGATGGATCATGTGAAGGTGAGGGAAGGGTGGAAATTGGAAGTAAAGTGAATGAACTTTTCTAGTTCAGGGCGAGAGCAGGAAACGGCACCGATACAGTCATCGATGTACCGGAAGAGGTGAGGGAGGGGACCTGAGTAAGACTGGAACAAAGAATGTTCCACATATCCCATGAAAAGGCAGGCATAGCTAGGGTCCATGCGGGTTCCCATAGCAACACCTTTAATTTGGAGGAAGTGAGTGGAGTCAGAGGAGAAGTTGTTCAATGTGAGAACAAGTTCAGCCAGGCGGAGGAGGGTGGTGGTGGATGGGGACTGGTTGGGCCTCTGTTCAAGGAAGAAGCAGAACGCCCTCAGGCCGTCCTGGTGGGGGATGGAGGTGTAGAGGGATTGGACGTCATTGTGAAAAGGAGACGGTTGGGGCCAGGAAACTGGAAACTGTTAAAGTGGCGGAGGGCGTCGGAAGAGTCGTGAATGTAGGTGGGAAGAGACTGGACAAGGGGAGAAAAAATAGAGTCAAGATAGGAAGAGATAAGTTCCGTGGGGCAAGAACAGGCTGAAACGATGGGTCTACCAGGGCAGTCCTGTTTGTGGATCTTGGGAAGGAGGTAGAAGCGGGCTGTGCGGGATTGAGGTTGGCGGCCATTCCCCTCTACTGTGGTTGGCACGGCCCTTGACTGTGTCCGTTCCATTTCCCACACTTCTGCTCTCACCCCTTCCCCTCCCTCCCAGAACCACGATAGGGTTCCCCTTGTCACCCCCTTTGCAACATTTTATCTTTCCTGCCTCTTACCTCAGCACAGTATGTTCCTTCAATTCCTTCCTCCCCTCCCACCCTGTCGCTGCACCTGCTTAATATGTTACATCTCCAGCTTTTTCCAGTTCTGATGAAGGGTCCCAGACCTGAAACATTAACTCTGTTTCTCTCTCCACGGATGCTGCCTGGCCTGCTGAGTGTTTCCAGCATTTTCTGTTGTTATTTCAGATTTCCAGCATCCGCAGTATTTTGCTGTTGTAATCTGTTTCTGTGTTGGTTGAGGGATAAATGTTGGCCAGGATAGTGGGGATAAAATGTCTCTTCATCTCCTCCTTTGTTCCTTTATCCCCTCCCCCTTTTCCCAGCTTTACCCTGGCCTTAAATCTATTTGATTTCCAGCTCTTCCCAGTTCTGATGAAAGGTCATCGACCTGAAACGTCAACTCTCTTTCTCTCTCCACGGATGCTGCCTGGCCTGCTGAGTTTTTCCAGCGTTTTCTGTTGTTATTTCGGATTTCCAGCATCTGCAGTATTTTGCTATCGTCGTAGTGGGGATAACTCCCCTGCTCTTCTTTGATATAATGACATGGGATCTTTTACGTCCAGCTGAGAGAGCAGACAACAACAACAACTTGTATTTATATAGTGCCTTTAACGTAGTAAAACGTCCCAAGGCGCTTCACAGGAGTATTTTAAGACAAAAAATTTGACACCGAGCCACATAAGGATAAATTAGGGCAGGTGACCAAAAGCTCGGTCAGCGAGGTAGGTTTTAAGGAGCGTCTTAAAGGAAGAAAGAGAGGTAGCGAGGCGGAGAGGTTTAGGCTGGGAATTCCAGAGCTTAGGGCCTAAGCAACAGAAGGCACAGCCACCAATGGTTGAGCAATTATAATCAGGGATGCTCAAGAGGACAGAATTAGAGGAGCGCAGATATCTTGGGTGGGGTGGGGGGGGGGGCGCGGGTTGTGGGGCTGAAGGAGATTATAGAGATAGGAATGGGCAAGGCCATGGAGGGATTTGAAAACAAGGATGAGACGGGGCCTCAGTTTAACGTCTCATCCGAAAGAAGGCACAGTGCAGTACTCCTTCAGTACTATACTGGGAGTGTCAGCCTAGGTTTTTGTGCTCAAGTCTCTGGACTTGAAAGCTATATTGATTGCAATGAGCTTTTCTTTGCCACCGCCCTTGACTCAATGACTTATCAATGTACTGTCAGGCTACCTGTCTAACATGAAAGTGGTGTCAGAAATTTCTCCAACTTACAACTATCAAAACTACCCATCCTGTTGCCTCATGGCAAAAAAAAATTGTAGTCCTGTCCCTGCCTCTTAATCTCTTTCCACAATCTCCTCTCTGCTCCAAAATTGGTGGCAAAATCGTCAGTTGTCTGTCTTATGGTGTGGGATATTCTCCCTAAATCTCTGCTTCTTTTCTCCCCATCTGATAATTGCACTCTACATCTATCAACTTCAGATTGTACAACATCTGTTCTACTCAATGCAGTCGTTGATCACTGTCTTTTGTCTCCATTCCCTTTAGGGGGCAGTGAAAATCTCAATGCTTGTCAGTTTCTTCAAGTCTTGCAAATCTAACCATTGCCTTTGCCTCCACCTTTGATCCTTTTTCATTTCTTGATGCTGTTGGAATCAGCATTGCTTCTCATTGTATGAAATTTGCAGTGGCTAAGGCTGCCTTCAAGAGGCTTGGTTTATTTTGTCAAACACCTTTCCCCTCAACAATTCTTAATTCTCTGAAACCCAAATCCATCCAATAGTCCAATACGACACTCTCATCTGGGTTGGGGCAGGAGGCGTGGTTGAGAGGCTGTTCTCCTACATCTCTTGCAGTCCTGGGCAGCATAGAAGAAAAACATAACTGGTAGACAATTTTTTCTCTTAACTTCTCGCTTCCAATCTTTTGTTTGTAATGTTTCTGTATTTTATTGATACTTCTATGATCTCTGCTGCACTGAAATTTCCTGTTTGCACTTCATTGGTGCTTTGGGACACCTGAGGTTTTTTTTGGCTTCTCTCCGACTGTTTTCAACCTTTGTTGTCTTGTAATCTGAGCTTTGGTCTTTAACCAGGGGTTCTCTGTATTTAAGACCAGCAAATAGTGGATGATCTTCCATATTATTTTCATATTCACCCTGCAAGTACAAAGTTTCCCTTCTTTTAGCCTCTGTAGTTCTTGGAGTTTTATATTTTAAAACCTGTTTATTTGCTATCATGCCTACTTATATTTGTTGGCACCTCCACGGAAAGAACTGATGGGAATCAAACCAAGTAATGCCATGAGAGTACATCATCTATGCTTTGCTACACTGAGTTGAAGTCTTATATGGACAATGTTCTATAATTTTTGAACAAAATACTAATGATGGATAAACTTATTTCACCACACTGACTTTACTAAGTAAAATTGCCTGTTGACAAATTAAGCTGAATTGCAGGTGGCCTTGTGCTTTGAAAATCCACGGCACTGGGTTGATTAACCCAACTTTTTCACCTTTGGCCATTAAAGCCAGTATAACAGGAGATTTCTCCCATCAACTTGGGCTGGAGTTGTACGTAGATGTCTTCAACTTGCTTTACCACCTAGTCTCCTAAGTATGTTTACATCTCTTATATTTTGATTTGGTACATGCAATCCAGTTACTCATACAGACTAAAGGAGGTAACAGATGGCTACTTTACACTGGAGTTGGTCCAAACTGGTCTTAAAATGTATTTGTTGATTATATCAAGTAAAGCAGACTGATAATGAATGCTATGCATATGTATCTGATGAGAGCTGGATGTGTACAGATGCACGTCAGCCCAAAATGTGACTATCAACATGAATAAAGCTAATGCACACGGTGACCATCTGTGGATCCACAATCCTAATCTGTTTATCTGTTGTTAAGTATTTTGATCTGCAATTCGCATTAAATTGCCATCGATTCCTGTGTTACATGAGTAACCTATTTTCCATAGTATTCCTTTGTCTGGTGTTCGAATGGAATGAATTTTGAGCTAAAATTTTGAAGGAATACAAAACACATTTTCAAGTTTTACCTCAGTAATATAATTCACTATTCATCCAATGGAAAAGCTGCTGCTACAATATAACTACAAAATCATTTAATCTTAAAGTCAGAGTTAACCACAAATATAATTGTACAAATTATGTATTCCCTGTGGCATTACTGAAGGACGGAAAATGCAGCACTGTGCATTCTTGTAAGGTGGTGAAAGCTCTGGAGTCCCCCCAAGGAGCTCTCCTTGGCCCCTTCTTATTTCTCATCTACATGCTGGGTGACATTATCGAAACACATCAGGTTCCATATGTAAGCTAACGACACCCAACTCTATCTCACCATCACTCCTCGACCGTCTCTGATTTGTCACGCTGTTTGTCTGACATACAGTATTGGATGAGCATAAATTTCCTTTAATTAAATATTGGGAAGACCAAAGCCATTGTCTTTGGTCCCTGCCACAAAATCCGTTTCCTAGCCACCAACTCCATTGCTGTCCCTGGCCACTGTCTGAGGCTGAACCAGACCGTTTGCAACCTTGACGTCGTATCTGACTCAGCTGAACTTCCAACCCCATATTCTATCACCAAGACCGCCTACTTCTACCACCAACCCAGCCTCAGCTATGCCTTTGTTACCTCTAGACTCGACTATTCCAATGCCCTCCTCGATGGCTTCCCACCTTGCACCCTCTGTAAACTTGAGCTAATCCAAAACTCTGCTGCCTGTATCCTAACTTGCACCAAGTCACATTCCCCCATCACCCCTGTGCTCGCTGACCTACATTGACTCCCAGTCCGGCAATGCTTCGATTTTAAAATTTTCATCCTTGTATTCAAATCTCTCCATGGCCTCGTCCCTTCTGATCTCTGTAACCTGCTCCAGCCCTACAACCCTCAGAAATCTCTGTGCTCCTCCAATTCTGACCTCGTGCATCCCGATTTTAATCTCACCATTGGCGGCCGTGCTTTCAACTGCCTAGGCCCTAAACCTCTCCTTCCTCCGTTAAGATGTTCCTTAAAACCTACCTCTGTCCTAATATCTCCTTACATGGTTTGGTGTCAAATTCTAAAGGTTCTGTGAAGCACCTCGGGATGTTTTACTACATTAAAGGCACTATATAAATGCAAGTTGTTGTTGACTGGGCATCAGAAAATATTGGATATCTTTAGGGAGAAGCAGAAAATGAACTATATTGCTTTAAAAATAAGGTGGGAAGAAATAAGAACATTTTCCTTGGGATAGGAACACATGCAGCTGTCCGAAGGTGTGGCTCAGTCATGAACCAAATTGAATAGGGTAAAGGAATAGGGCAACAAATATTCAGTGATAAAAAAATCTAACTGCAGGTTAAGAGGAAATATGAGTACCAGGTACTTGAGCCACATGGCTTCTGATAGTTAGCAATGTGGAATTTGAAAGCACAATGTGTCAGAAACAAATAGTGGCTGAAATGACTTTTGGGGAAAAATTTTGGGTTGAAATTTAATTTTTGAAGTACTGTTTTTCTGTGGGACATTTGCTGATCTATATTCCAGAAAATCAGTATGTTTTAATTCATTAGAGTTAGTGAGAAGTAGGACATGATTTTTCCAGCTACCAACAAATTTAATGTCCCACCTTTACAAATCTTAACCATGTATAAGACATCATTTCATATTGATTTATTCAGTTTTGCTTTTATTTGAATGGCAAGCTTAAGAAACATGTTTGTGACCGGCTGAGCCAAGCTGTAATTAACTCAATTATCTAGCATGTGATACACAAACAAAACTGTAGTCCATCATCCTTTTGTCAAGTTGCAGTGTGTTTAATTATCCAGCCACCATCAAATCTGCCCTTCTCAAAATATATACATCACTGTATGGAGTCAGGAATGGAGTATTGATAAACTTGTGTACAATTTTACCATAGCAGCACGATAGCTGAAGACTGTTTCTGGTGAAAATCTTAGAGAGCATCTTCTTACAATCACAACACACAAGATTTATATATGGAGTAACGTGACCAAGGCTGCTAGCTTCGTCCTTCTGCAGTCAAAATAACCTTGGCAGTGATGGTTCAAACTCATCTAAGCGTTTGCATTTTTGTATGACTATTTGAGTTATGATCTGCTTCTGCCAAGCAATAATTGCAGCTGAGTGTGGGCAGACTGCCAAGTCCCATTTTCTCTCAATGTTGCCAAGCAATAGAGCATATGCACAGACGTAAGCCATTGGCCCATCAAAGCTTCTCATCAGCAACAGCAGTTCTTTAGCTTGTTGATCCTTAAGTTCTCACCCTTTCTTGCTGGCTTCCAGTTTGCTTAAAGCACCTGATCCAGTTTGATCTCGGAGGCTAAGCAGTTAGGTTTGCCTCTCTTCCATGATCCTGTATATGCCCAGACGACCCTCGATAGGGAGCATGCGGTGTCTCAGCATGCCTGATGCCTTCTGCAACCGGTGGGCACCGCAGGGTATAGAGCGATAGTTGATAATTAAGTCATAGTGTGATTGTGACTATGTGTATGTCACTCTACTGTACATAGTTATTGTTTTAGACTTGCAGTGCCCTAGGGCACTTGCCAAAACCATTTTTGTTCCAGTCTTAATGCCAGAGGCAACTCCAGGCCCACCCCTTCCTATCCCATATTATCTATTTTTTTTTAAAAAACAGCTCAATTGTCATCTCTTATCCAGTATCAAACCCTGTGCAGAAACCATTTTTTTCTTGGATTTGCTTTTCAACACTTGATTCAAATTTAAACCCCACCCCCCCCCAAATCCTTATTTTAAACACTTCAATAGATCACACTACTTAACCTTTATCTCTAGGAAATGAGGAACAAGTGAAATAATGAGCCCTGGAAAAAGTGCAAAGAACCAAGCAGCTGATCCCTGCTATCAGGACAGTTAGGAAAGATTCAAACAGAATTGGACTCAAGCCTTGAAAGGAGGTAAATAAGAGGGAGGCTTTATTGAAGCACGAATGATACTAAAAGACTTGCATTTATATAGTACCTTTCACAACCTCAATGTCCCAAAGTACCCAACAACCAATGAAGTACTTTTTGTTGAAGTGTAGTCACTGTTGTAATGTAGGAAGTATACTTAGTATCTGTACTAAATGTCAATCCTGAGTACTATTTCAAGTTAAACCACAACTACAAGACAAGGGAAATGCATACAAACTGGTAAAATAAATGTTTCTGATTTGAGCGGTGAACAAAGAATGAGTGTAATGGAGGCAAACACTCTGAACTCAGTCAAGAGGCAGTTAGACCTGGTGATGCATCCAGGGAAGGACAGGAAGAGTGATCTCGCTCATATGTACTTGATCTCATGCTCAGAGGTATCCTCGATCTGAATTGCTGCTGCGTTCCAAGGGTAATCTATCCTTCACAAGGTAGGTTGCCCAAAAATACACACTCGGCAAAATTAAGTCTGACTAGTGCTTTGTAAACTTGCTTTTCTAGTTTATGCTTCCCGTGAAGCCATCTCCCACTAACCGTTTATCACTTTGTCCCCCCCACCAAAATCCAAATCTCTCCATGGCTGTGCCCCTCCCCATCTTTATACAAGTTAAACAAATTCAATTCTAACCCTCTAGAAAATGAACCCCAGTGCTTGTTTTTTTTTAAAAAATGGCTATTATATCTGCATCATTACTTTGAATCTGCACTCCCAGATCCCTCTGCTCCTCTACCCCATTTAGACACTTATTTTCCAAGGCCTCATTCTTCCTACCAAAATGTACTACCTCACACTTATCTATATTGAAGTTAATTTGCCAATTGCTCACCTATTCTGCATATTTATTAATGTCTTCCTGTATTTTATTGCAGATTTCTCTATTAACAATACCCCAATTTGGTGTTGTCTGCAAATTTTGAAATTGTACTTCCGATGAGAGTCCAAATAGTTTGTGAATGGTGAACAGTAGTGCCGGTACTGATCCTTGTGGACCTCCACTTCCCACCTTTTACCTTGTTGTGGCTTGCTGAGTTTTATCTTCCATGACCTTTTATGCCTGTGTCTATTTACATTGTATATACCAGATGGCAGGAATGTCCAACCTATTGCCCCAGGTCCTACCAATCTGGCTGACAAAGCCCAAAATTGAGCATGGAGTGTTATTAACTAATCAATGGATACAAAATTTCAGTAAATTGGGATATGCAAATTAACATTAATCTACAACAAATGTAAAAAGTGTCACTATTTCTTCCCCATGGTTCCAGAGAGCTTATAGAAAATACAATGACTTCATTACATTCTCTGCTTAGCATACTGCCCCACATTCTGCTGTAGTAAATTAATAAAAATACAAAAAGAGTAGTGCAAGGCGTGCTAATCTTTAATGAACATTTACAATTACAAATGAGTAATTTTCTCTAATTTGTTGGTTTAAATGGAAGACTTTGTAAAGCAACTGCACACATTTGAATCTTGCACTGATTGCCCTACTCTGGGACTTCTACATTGCCTCAAGGGGACAGGCAAGTGCTTTAATGCATACTTATTTCAAGTGTTGAATGTCAAAAAGAAGCTTGTCCAGCTCATAGTTCACAGTATTAAATAGCAAACCGCCTTGTTAATTAAAAGCATGCAGTAATAAACTCAAACACTATACAAAAAAAAGACAATGGTTCTCAAATTGAAAGTATTTAAGCATCAGTCTTCCAAGACAAAAAAAAATGTAAAAAATAAAAGTTTACAATTTCTACAGCACACATTCAGCCAGGTTGGACCCCATTTACACATATACTGATGTTAAAAGACTCAAGTGATAGCTTTGACTTCCATTGTACAGGTTTCACATTAAACAATCTGAATAAACTGCTCTACTGAAGCACAGGGTCACGACCATAGCAACACTGCCTTGAAGATAGGTGGTGCTCAGCATTTATAAGATAGCATACTTGAATAAAGCCATGATGGCAGCACTAATAAGACCAGAGATTGGGACCGTAACGAACCACGCCATGAAGATGTTGCGGAAGAGGCGCCAGTCAACAGCTTTTTTTGCACGCATCCAGCCAACAGCTACAACCGAGCCAACCTGCAGAAGCAAGTGGTAGTTAATATTAGTAAGTGTTTGATTAACATGCAGTTTGACATTTCTTTAAGGAAGCATTTTATGTACCATGGTAATGGTGGCCTTCAAGTTTAATCACATGACTGCAGTGTATTTGTGAATTTGATCATGAATATGGTGCCCAGTCATGACCTGGGCTTACTATGAATTACAAGTCTTAAGCACATGGTCATAATTGAAACTTGGGACAGTCCCATGCAGCACCCCAACACTAATTCTACACTTCAGGAAAGTCCAGGAACATTTTGTCTACCAATTCTTATGTTAGATTGGGAGGTCACAACACAATTTGGAGATGCAGTTGATGACACTCACCTTGCAGTGCGTTGTACTAATAGGAAGACCAGCGTTTGAAGCAATCACTACAGTAAGAGCCGAGGCCAGTTCAATACTGAAGCCACTGTAAAGGTAAACACAATTAGTCATAACATCCAACAACCTACTTCATCATTGGTCCATTTATGCTGGAATTGAATTTCCTACTGGTTGATAACACGATAGATAATTACACAATTACATCAAATGCTTAGATATTGGATAATGAATCCAACAATGCTCAGCAAGTGTTTCTGGGTTGCCTAATGCAATCACTTCCTACTTGGTTAAATCTGCAGAAGACCACAGTGGCAAGTGAGTGATAAAAACAAGTATTTTGTCCAAGGTATTAATACCTTCATTCCTTTTGTTGTGATAGCTGCAGGGTTAAAACCAGGTTAACCTGAAGGAATGAATCTGCTGGGTAACCTGCTCCAGGACCAGAGACAGACAGTCTCAACCCACCTTTTAGGGGTCCACAGCACAGCATCGAGCTAAACCCATCAGATCAGGGATGGCTACTGTGAAAAGTGAAGTCACTCTGGTGCAGGGGCATACTTCTCAGGCTGTACTAGAGACCTTTGGAACTAGAGCAGCAAGAACTTGATCTGAGTGTCAACATTCCTCACCTCAAGCAGTTAAAAAAAAGCTTTATCTTTAACTTTACCCAGAAAATGTTTTATGCAATTAAATTTCATTATTGATGCATGGTAAACTATTTTATCCAGATGTTCAATGTTTAAACTTGAAAAAAGCCCTCTTAAACTTGACCTTGCTCAGATCAATTATTTTTTTTTGGATAAGGAAATAGGCAGATTTAAGTTCCAAACAAGGAAAAGATCACAAAGATGCAATGTCAGCCAACTTATTGGAGCCCATCAACCATAGTGCACATGACTGGATTATCAGTTCAAATTCAATACACTCAACATCTATTTCCTCAACATATTCAAATCCTAGTAACTACAAAGTTAGAGATTGCTTACCTTGAGGGAGTAATTGGTGTCAGATCCTTGCCCATTGTCTGAATAACTCTCCGCCCCCACACCCACAGACCAAGACATATGCCCACGCCTCCGTACAACAGAAGCCAAATTGGCGTTTCCATCTTCGAGTTAACATTTCCCGTGAAGTAAACAACCCACAGAGCACCCAAAGGACCAATTGCATTGCTGAAAAAAAAACCAAAAAGAGTTTAATGGGCCATGTGAAGTAAAGGCAAGCAGATAAGCCCAAGCATTATGTAGTTTTACTATATGTAAACCTATTAATCACTTGCCTTCCCATATAGACTTGAAAGTACAGTAGGCCAGCCAATACTAGGTTCCACAATTGGAACTAGCTACTTCAAACCCATTTCTTTGTATTCATCCTTTTCAAATACTAATCTAATTCCCTTTTAAACATTTTACTTTCTGCCTCAAGAACCACTTGTGGCAAAACATCCCATGTAGTTTCCAAATTCCCCTTACATTCCACTGGTTATAATGAGCCTATGCTCCCTCATTACAGAGTCACCAACTCGTAGACAATTTAAAAAAAAACTTTATCTTCTCAAACCCACCATTTACAACATTTCTACTCCATCTGCCTTAACCTCATTGTGAAAAAAGCCCCAGTGTTGAACCTTTGTCAACTGTAACATCTCATTCCAGATATCATACTCACAAATCTTCACTGTACCCTGTCCATGCCTCCAATATCCTTCCTACAATAGTGTGCCCAAAACAGCAAGCAGTACTTCACTGGCCTAACCATCACTTGTACAAATTAATCACTTCCTTGCTTTTACATTATATAAATGTTAGGCTTCTTCCTGGCAGAAACAGTCTGGAACCTTAGATAATTTAGAAGTTCCTTGCCACAAACAGCAGCCATTTGAAACTGAATTGAGAATTGCAAGACTATAACGTGTTAATGTCTGGTCAGAAATCAAATGCAAAAGGTTACTCACCTGACATCATTGCCACCGTGAGCAAAGGAGCCGAAGCAGGCAGTCAGGATCTGCAAAAACTGGAACAGTAATGAAACTTCGGGCTTTTCCTGCTCGCGCCATTCCTCCACGGATCCGTCACTGCACTTGCGGTCTGCCAATTCAATTTCAAGCTTCACACCTTCATCCTCGGGAGTTTTGTTGGAGTCGGCCATAGCGTTACAGTAGCTACTATAGCTATCCTGGCGGATGCGTTTCTTCGATTCCAAGCCGGATGACGTCAGTTTTTCCATTTCCTCCGCCTTGGCTTCCCCTTCTTTGGGCTTGAAGGAATCAAGAGGCATGCCACAGATTGCCATGGTGTAACAGGTGTAGCTGTTGTTGCGACGTAGCGGCCTGCTGCCCGGTTCGTGAGAGTCTCCAGCACAGTCGATCATTTTGGCTAAGTGCAACTTGTGAAGAAGCTCTTTGTACAATCCGGAATCTTTGTGCACAGTGTGATAGTGACCACTGTAGCCATTGGTACTTGTCTGGTTACTGATAACCTGGTTGAACTGCACATGATTACTTCCAAATTGCATAGTCCCTACAACAACAGATATGAAGAGAAAACCATTTAAGAAAGCTTCTGGTACAGCTGCCTCCACATTATTAGTATATATATTTTGTTTGTTGCATCAGATGAGCCTGCACTCCCTGATTAGGAGCTTAACTAAGAATTAAGCATATGGGATAGAGCATGTTAATGCTTTAATTTATTGTAAACCAGTTACTGGATAGGATTTCATTACCTTCACAGTTCAAAAAGGATGGATAGTCACCACACCATTCACTAATCAGCTAAACTGTTAAATTAGCCATTTGAGTTATTTAAAAGCAGCAATACAGGCAAATTCTGAATAGTTCAACGTGGAACCAGAAGTCTAGTAACAGTTTACAAATGGTTAATCAAAAATCAGCAGGCAAGTCCCTTTAAATTCTTAGAATGAGATAAGTGCTTATCTGGAAGAAAATAAGCAACCTTGTTCCCAATGAAATACAATTTCTAAGGCTTACTTAAACATAAGCTTACAAATCTTGTACCAATGGAAAATTAATTTGAACTTCCAAATGACAAGTTTAAAAAAAAAATTGCCATCCCTTTCAAGAACAGGTCAGTCTGTCACACAAAAGGTGATAGTTGAATTTCAAAACAGTTACAAGAGTATGACCAATTGGGATGTTGAGGACAGCAAGTATACTTTTTTGATTAACAATTTCAAACCACGAAATGTTCCATTTACTCCTGGTTTCGTGTCTTCAACTTCAATAATGTTTTGATGAGATGCCAGCTTTCTTTCCGCAGCTGCTCCTACATCAATACATTAGCATGCCAATGTATTTTGTCTCCCTGCAAAGAGGTATGCAATTTGAAATGATTTTAAACTGATATTTAAGATTGTGAAAAGATAAAAACCATCCAGTTCCATTTGTCACATAGGCCTCTTGGGACCAGCAGCCTAAAAATAGGCCTGCAGGGGTTTCTGAGGAACTAACTTGGATGTTAAAGCCAACAATTTAGTTTGGTGAATTTAGTCAGCTCTCCCCAAGCTAAATGGTTACCAAGTGAGCAGGCGCAACCAATGTTCCTTCTTATTTCTGGGTGTGTGGCCCATTCACTGTTTCGCACGTGTGAGAAACTTTACAACCCAGCTCAAATACCATATTCCAGTAAGCAGGAGCTCTGGGCAAAAAACCAGTCATCCACCCTGAAGTTAGTCCATCAAGAGAGATGTACCAGCAGGCCATCTTCAGAGTTGACATTTTCCACACTGATTTGATATCTTACCATTCATCACATGGTCAATATTGGTTTCCTTCATCTCTCCACTGGAAACACCATCTTTCCCTACATCCTCTGCCGAGTCACCTATAAAAGCAATTCTTCCACTTGGCTTCTCCAAATTCGGCTTGCCGGGCAGAACAGCAGAAACCCCATCAGTCACAGGAGTCTTGATATCAGATGCTGCCTCAGTTAACAGAACCTTCAAATGGGTCTCTTCCAGTTCATCCTTGGGTACCGAATAGTAATCATCATTCTTCTTATCCAGTACAGCACTGTCCAAATTACGGGCTTTGGCCTCTCCTGTGGAGTACACATGCCCAAAAAAGTCACTGGCATCGTCAGCCTTAATCACAGAACATGAAATGTACATATTTGAGATCAAGAATCAATCTCCCTATTTCACAGACCTCACTGAATCCTTGAATGAAATTTGTGAATCATTCATCAAGAACAATTTAAGAACATGGACAATGGATCACAAAGCCACTTCATAATGTTACTGAATATGTACTTTCTCCAATCAAGGAAGCATACAACTTCACTTCAGTATACAACCCGTTAAAATGGTGAGGTGACAATGAGAAGCATGCAACATTCTGCATCTTAACACAGTTTGCAGGCTTGACAAGACTATTTGTTGGAACATAGTCACTATAATAGCTTCCTCAACCAAGACATTCCAGGCATCATGCCACTGGTCCATTAGGAGTCACCGATTGTCCTAATTTGAATTCAAATTAGGACAACACAAATTACTATAATTTGGCTTTACACCATACTACTTTCCATCATTCCTAGCAATAAGCTAGCTACTTCAATCCAAATGTACATAAAACTCCCAAATACCATGTCAATCTAAGGCAGTGTCTTGCTCTTGGATTCACTTTACTCTCAAACATTCATCACACTAAGTTTCAGTTAAACTACAAAAAAGTGCAACTAATCATGGCAAATCAGGGAAACCACATTTTCCAGTCAGTCTATAAACAAAGCCCAAATCAACATATGTATTATCCATCCCTCTCCCAAAGTAATGAGCGCCACTCTAAATTCCAAGGACGAGTGAGTGAAAGGAGCCGCAGCACATATTAATTAGAGCAGCTTCCTACAGCATCAGTGCATTATCAGAACGTAGCAGCCCCAGTTGCCTGAAGAAACCGAAGGCCGGCTTGAGTTACATTTCCCAGCTTCTTGGAGCGAGAGAAGGAGTGAGAAGGGTGGGAGGGGGAGAAAGAGAAGAAAGACTATTAAATCCAGTGCAAAGTTCCCATCCCTCCTGTGGTCTGAGGACATTCTTTTCCTGAACAAAATGTTAACCACAGCAAATTTACATTATGTGATTCATTCTAAAATTAAAGAAAAAGTTATTTACATTGAGCAACAGATCAGTAAAGTATCCTGGGACATCCCTATTTCAATAAATTCACAGAAAAAGTAGCAATTTATATACTGAACAAATCCTCAGTATCCTACACCTCCAGTGTCCTTGCACACTCACCTGAAAACTCACTGTGGCATTTCGACCATGGAAGTCTCTTAAATTTCACTTACTTTCGATTTTTCTCTTCATTCTGGGACAGACGATGAACCAGACGAAGATTGCACAGATCACACCACTTCCCAATGTAATCAGCACCATACCCCAGAATGGAAACCAGGCGTCATATCCCAGTACTAGGAAGAGAAAAACATCCACTTTAGAGAATCAAAGGTAGAAGGGGTCCTCTAATATACCCCCATTTCTACCCCTACCCACTCCAATAAAAACATACTAACTAGAAACAAGTAAACTTTTGTGCACCAATTGGAATCTCTGGAGACAACAAAACAGTGAATCCTAGTTAGAACAGAAAACTCGATACATGAATATCTTAAGGAAAGCTGTCATAAATTGCCCAAGAGAACTACATGGCCAGAGTACACCTCTCCCACTGCTTTATTATTAGGAAGCCAAGTATCCAAATCCAGTCCTTATCCATGCAACTGAAAACTATACATTCTATTCTGTCCCCATACCAGATTTATAAAAAGACTAGCTTTAAAGAGGAAGGCCTTGATATTCATTATCTCATATCTATTGCCCAGACCCAGGCTTAAAATAGCCACATTGAAGGAATTTCTACAATGTTTACAGTGCAAGTTTATAATCCCCCCCTCCCACTGTTGATTAACAAGGGCGGAGTTTAACTAACTTTTTGAAAATTGAAACCAAATCCACCAACAGAAAAAGGGACGGCATGTTTTTAAAATAGGACTACGGTCTGAAGGAGAAACAGTCACTATTACTACTCTTGATTGAAATGCATGAATTAATAAGCACAGAAGTGATGTACTCTAGTCTGAAGACTTCTGTAGCCAAATGCCTTCTATGCAACAGTAAGCCTTGATGGGAAAGAATGAATTATGCATTTTATACAGACGGCTACACGAGGTTTAAAAAAGAGAGCTGCAATTCAGTTTCAATCAGTTAGTACTTACAAGGTGCTCCCGTGTACATAATAGAGAAAAGATTGATCGCAATTGTACAGGCATAGAAGACAGGCAAGGCTCGGAGTCCATTTGGCACAGGGTCAGCCTGCAATACAACGATGTTAGTTCAACAAGGAAGAAAAGCCTTGAATCTATTAATTCCACCCCTAACCCAATCTATAATTTTCAGAAGCCGGCCTAGAGGAGCACCATCTGTATAACATCTACAAGTCCCACTTTGTGGCAAGCCTGCCAAGCTAAAGAACTAAACAAAAAGCGTGGCTGATTTTCCCTCAAGGCCTGATGCTGCAATTAGCACCAAGCTAAAATGTAAAGGACATCTTTCCACCATGCAGATTCTCCTACAGATGAGAGGTAGGTTTTAAGGAGCATCTTAAGGAGGAAAGAGGTTTAGGGAGGGAATTAGAGCTTAGGACCTAGGCAGCTGAAAGCATGGCCGCCAATGGTGGAGCGATTAATATAGGGGATGTGCAAGAGGCCAGAATTAGAGGAGTGGAGAGATCTCCGGTGGGGGGGGGCACGCTGGAGGAGATTACAAAGATAGGGAGGGGTGAGGCCATGGAGGGATTTGAAAACAAAGATGAGAATTTTTAAAAATAGAGGCGTTGCTTAACCAGGAGCCAATGTAGGTCAACGACCACAGGTGTGACAGGTGAACTGGACTTGGTGCAAGTTAGGATCCGGCAGCAGAGTTTTGGATGAGCTCAAGTTTACAGAGGGTAGAACGAGAGGCCAGCCAGGAGTGCATTGGAATAGTCAAGTCTAAAAGGTGACAAAAGACATGAGATTTCAGCAGATGTGAAATCAGTGTATTAAATTTTTTTTTAAATTGTCTTATGCAACTTCAGCAATATCCTAACCAAGCACAATGCAACAGCTCACCATGGTTTAGTAAGTCAGCAAGTTATTCCACAAGTCCAAGTGGCCATTTGTAGCAGGCAAAATTGATATTGCAACATATTGATCATCTTCACAGCATTTAACCAGCAGTACAAACTACAGCCCAACTAGAATGGATTCATTGTTATTAGATAGCTTCCTCCCATCACTTTTCACAAATGGCAGCTAGTTCCCATTCGTGCCTGCAGAGCAACAATATAACAATTTGTATTTATATAGCGCCTTTAACGTAGTAAAACATCACAAGGTGCTGCACAGGAGTATTTTAAGACAAAAAATTTGACACCATCCACATAAGGATAAATTAGGGCAGGTGACCAAAAGCTTGGTCAAAGAGGTCGGTTTTAAGGAGCGTCTTAAAAGGAGGAATGCGAAGCGGAGAGGTTTAGGCAGGGAATTCTAGAGCTTAGGGCCTAGGCAGCAGAAGGCACGACCACCAAAGGTTGAGCGATTATAATCAGGGATGCTCAAGAGGACAGAATCAGATGATATCTCGGGGGGTTGTGGGGCTGAAGGAGATTACAGAGATAGGAAGGGGCGAGGTCATGGAGGGATTTGAAAACAAGGATGAGACAATCTGCCCGTTTTATAGAGAATCTGATCATTTATCCAGAAAAAAAAAATTCAAGGAATTACTAGATTATTTTTTTTGTCAGTTTCTTCTCTTCTGAACACAGACTCCTGCTGAGGTGTAGTCCCACAGCAATCACTCTCCAATACCTCTTGAATTTACCATTCTGGGCAAGTGTGTTCAGCCTGTTTGAGTGTGGGGGGGGGGGGAGGGGGGAGGAGCAGGAAGGGGGGCCTCAGCAGAGCTCAATCCTGTCTTCACATGACATACACAAACCCCATTCCCCACTTCAACCAAGTCTCAGTGGATTGCAATCAGGAGCGAGCAACCGAGGTGCTTTCCCACCCTCTAGCTCACGAGTATTGAGGCCAATTGTAGCATGCTCACTATACTGCTGGCTGAACTTCAGGTCTTTACAGCTCAGTTCCACATTGTCCACCGCCAACTAAGCCATTAGAGGAAGTGAATCAACGCTTAAGCAGTGTGCAAACTTGGAATGTTCCCAAAGCTAACTGTATTTCTTTACTACCCCCCCCTCCCCCAACTTCAGTGATGGGCTACCTTAGTCTGAACCAGACCATATTCCTTAATAAAGTTACTCCAAATGGTCAGATTCCCTTACCTTGCGTAAAATGAAGAAGCGGACAAAGTAAAAGACAGCAGCAGACATGATCCCAGACAGCAGTGGCGAGATGAACCAGGAGGCCACTGTATAAATTGGAGAATGAAGGGAATGTTAGAACACACACGCAGGCACCTATCAGTCCTACAAATGCAGTGAGAGCTCACAATGTTTGTTTTGGGGTTCGTGGTGCCCACTGTGACCTCAGCTGCTGTGGTCAACACATTAAATACCAACAAATTATATACAATATACATCAATGTGTCCACATTTCAGTCTGCACATTTCTGATCATAACAAATGTAGTAGCTTAGTAATTTATGTACTAGTACTTTCTCTTATGTACGAGTACTTTGCGCCAAATTAATCAAAAGGCTCGTGCCCACAATTTCCCCAATAACATTTTTCTTTTTTTAACCATTCCCCAGTGCCAAATAGGATATTCATTTTTAATGATCACTAGAATTACATAGAATCAACAGCACAGAAACAATTCAAGGGGCCAGCCATAATGTGATTATTTTTAAATAAACAGGAATAGAAAATACTCTTAACCCCAACCCAGAGTTTACCATTAACATGAAATTCTTCCAGCACAAGTGGCAGATTTGTAACGAACATTGTATTCTCATTTGCTTTGGATAGCAAACACAATGACAATTACACAAAATTATCTGGGCCACTAACTCAGTGACAATGGATACAGGGCATGCCCTGGTGTTCTGCAATTTTGTTCATTTCCCCCCCACTATGAAAACCATAAAATCAGTGACCTTACATGTTTGAAAAGCAGAGCAGAAACTCACCAATCTTCAGCAGCTCCAGCCACTTCACACCGTGAGCACCTGTAGCCACCAAACAGAAACCAATGGTAGCACCCACAATGCAGTGGGTACCAGATATAGGGAGCTTCAAAAATGAAGCCAGTAACTGCCAGACAGCAGAACCTGTAGAGGACAGACAATATTATCCCACAAATATAACTCATCAATTACTTCATTTCTAAAATATTGACCAACTGTAACAATTATCCAGGATACTTGGAGTAATTTAACAGTACTATGCATCAACAATCAAGGTGGGTTTTAGAAAAAAAAAACTATCCTGTTCAAGGCTCCTTGGTACAATCACCGCTTTTGGTTTTTTTAAAATACAAAATTACAGTGCTAGATAAATGCAAGCCCACCATTCATTACTTACCAAACATGGCACTGACCGACCCAGCCATTAGCACTTGTTGACTCGTGTTGAACATCTCCACATCAATTATTCCTTTACGGATGGTCTCACTGACTTTGGCACCCAGCAGCACAGAGCCCAACGTCTCGAAGATTGTTGCCAAGATGCAGGCTTTTCTGAGTGTCAGCACGCCTGAACCAACCGCCGTCCCAAATGAATTGGCCACATCATTGGCTCCCACCGAGAACGCCAGAACAAATGCAATGATGAAACCAACTACCACCAACCATACGGAGTCATCTAGCGCCATGTCACTCGAACTTTTAATGCTTCAGAGGTACGGAGTTTTAAAAAAATACTATTGACTTAAATATACAAAATGAGGTAACAAAATATCTTGATATGTAATAAATAACTGGATTAAATAGAATATGAAGATTAATATGCACGACACTCAAGTATTGTGCAGCAGTAATTGCTATCCACTGTGTTTAATAGTCTGTCTTGCACAGTCTTTACAATAGTCAACAATTAGAAGGATTGAAGCGAAATCCATTGTGGATACAGCAACAGATTTGGGCTGTTCTTCATCCTGTGAAAAAGCAAAGGGCACATATTATAACCATGCAGCAATATTTCATAATTACTCAACTTTAGCCACAGGGGTCCAAAGCCAATAGCTCAATAATGTGTCAATAAATCCCTACAAGCACATAATTTGCTTCCTATCCCAAAGATTGCCATTTCAGATTCTGTACCATGAAGCAGAACTGAAAGGTAAGTGTAGTAAAATAACATTTCACCACCAGCAGTACAGATAGTTCAATCAATGAAGAGAATTCAAAACCAGAGAATTCTGTGCATCACAAATCCAGATTTGTTGAAGAAATTGATTTTGCCCATACATTTTACAACAATCAGTTTACCTAAAGGTAGTGCTGTTAAGTCCCATCACAATGTTAATGTAATTCAAATCTTCTAATTAAGAGGAAAAAAACAAACCACTTCAGAAGCAGACAAATCACAGAATATCACAGAATCCCCACAGTGCAGATAGAGGCCATTTCGGCCCATCGAGCCTGCACCAACACATATCCCACCCTATCCCCGTAACCCCACGTATTTAATCCCCCTAACACTAAGGGTCAATTTATCATAGCCAAATTAACCTAACCCGCACATCTTTGGACTGTGGGAGGAAACCGGAGCACCCGGGAGGAAACCCACGCAGATACGGGGAGAATGTGCAAACTCCACACAGACAGTCACCCGAGGCCGGATTCGAACCCGGGTCCCTGGCGCTGTGAGGCAACAGTGCTAACCACTATGCCACCGTGTTGCAAATCATGAAACTTGAGCTGCCTGAATAGTAATCATTATTATTAGAAATGAAATCTGAAGTTCCACAACAGAAACCATTTCCAATTGAGCTCTCTGTAACAACATCTGGACAAATGCACCATAGTACCAAGCTACAAAGGCCGGAAGCTCCTAAATTCTACCCTTGATGCTTGGATTTAGGCTGATATAACTGACAAGTCACAGTGATCATGGGATCATTACAATCAGACACAGCATCAGTGCAAGAGAGCATGAGGTGGGGGTGGAAGAACAAACAACTGGAGTTTCTGATCACTGCCAGTTCTGCTGGAAATACAGGTTGAGGTCTGGTGGAAACAGCATTGGACTTGGCTGCGATAACCTCCACAATCCAATAGCCCAGAGGGCCAGATACCACAGGGCTGCCAACATCCATGGACAAAATTGAGAGGTCGCACAACACCAGGTTATAGTCCAACAGTTTTATTTTAAATCACAAGCTTTCGGAGTTAAAACTCCTTCTTCACCCGACGAAGGAGTTTTAACTCCGAAAGCTTGTGATTTAAAATAAAACTGTTGGACTATAACCTGGTGTTGTGCGACCTCTCAATTTTGTCCACCCCAGTCCAACACCGGCATCTCCGCATCATGAACATCCATGGAACCAAAGTCCAGCAAGAACCAGCAGAAAACCCACAGCACCCTAAACTGCAGCAATCCACTCTAATCTGCTGTCAATTTCTGTGTACACCGGAAAGGGCATTAGTGGAACGAGAATCTGATCAGCCTCCCATCCTCCTCCCTCCACAAGGCACAGCTCAAAATTCTGCGACTTCTGTTCCACATCACACCCAATTCGCCCAAAATTCTGGCCTCCAAAGACCCAGATTAGCTTCCAATCCCCCCCCCCCCCCCCAAATATCTCAAAATTATTGTCCTTGCCTAAAAATTCTATGGTCTTCACCTTGTTTACACGCTTCAACCTCTCCTGAGCTCTCCTTCTTGACCCAGCATTTTGTGTATCCCTCTCTTCTCCCACCAATGTGGGCCATGTCTTCAGGCATCAAGGGCCACTCTAGAATTCCCTCCTCAAAACCTCCCTGCCCCTAAAAACCCACCCTTTTGCCCAAGCCTTTGGTCATCCCTCAATCGCTTTGGTTTGGCACCCATTTCTCACCACACCTCTTGCAACACTTTTCCATTTAAAAGCATGGGGGGGGGGGGGCGCTGTCTGTCTTCTCCCAACTGCTTTTAACGACCACATTAAAAAGTTGATCTAATAATTCCACATAATGGTTCAAAATATTTACTACTAGAACAAATGAACTCCTGTGGGAAATACAGAAAGTTGCATTTATATAACTCCTTGAAAATGGAAAAATGTTCCAAAGTACTCAGGAGGTGCAATTTTTTTTTTAATGAATGCTGACCTGAATAAGATATGAAGCAGTGACCAAATGCAGACTTCACCTGACGAAGGAGCAGCGCTCCAAAAGCTTGTGATTTCAAATAAAGCTGTTGGACTATAACCTGATGTTGTGCGACTTCTCATTTTTAGGGAGAAGGCAGAGGTCACCCATTTTTTCCCCCCCAAGGAGCATTACTTTACAATACAGAACGTGCTCCTACATGCTAGAAATCAAACTTCAAAGCTAAGCGTGTTAAACTAACGGAGGATACACGGTTTGCCACTGAATCGATTTAGTCCACGGTTTAAATTGCAACATTATTCGAGGGAAATCGGCGGCTTTAAAAAAGTTTCATGTGATTGCAACTTTCAAAAGCTTACATGGTGCAAACCAAGTCATGCGTATTAATCGTGTCGGCAGACGCTTTGATTACATATTAAAAGCCAAATTTAGAAAGGTCACAATCTAGTGGAAATCCCGGTCGGTACAATCTTAAATTCGATTTGAACAGAAGATTGTTTTCAGCGATTTCCTCTTCCGATTTTAAAGCGCCATCCTTTTCGCGCCTCTTTGTAACGTTTGAAAAGAGTAAACAGGAAATGTATTCCCGCCTAGTCTATTTAAACCCGGAGCCAGACAGGGAACCCCCGGGGTACTCAACGCCTTCAGCACCGCCATCGATCCCGACAGGGACTTTCCCCGATCCCAGGGATGAGGCTCAGTCGCCGCAGCTCCCCACTCAGGCTCATTGCAACTGAATGATTTTTTATTCCTTCCAGGTCCGACTCTGGTTAAAATGTGAGAATGCACCAGCGGCCGGTAATAGACACTGCCCTCTCCCAGTGAATCAGTAACTTGCACCCCCACTCCCCAGTGAATGGGAACCCCTTCTCTCCACCCCCCCCCCTAGTGAATGGGCACCTCTCTCTCTCCCTCCACCCCTAGTGAATGGGCACCTCTCTCTCCACCCCCCCCCCCCTAGTGAATGGGCACCTCTCTCTCTCTCCACCCCCCCTAGTGAATGGGCACCTCTCTCTCTCCACCCCCCCCCCTAGTGAATGGGCACCCCTCTCTCTCTCTCTCCACCCCCCCCCCTAGTGAATGGGCACCCCTCTCTCTCCACCCCCCCCCCCCTAGTGAATGGGCACCTCTCTCTCTCTCCACCCCCCCCCCCCTAGTGAATGGGCACCCCTCTCTCTCTCTCTCTCTCTCCTCCCCCCCTCCCCAGTGAATCGCGCAGACTCAGTACACAGCTCCCCCCACCACCTCCCGCGCGCGGTGGGGCTACCTGCCGCTCGCGCTCTCGCCCGGTTGGCGAGGCGGCGGCGGCTGCAGTCGGTGCGCGAGAGAGAGAGAGAGTGTGTGTATACTCGGCTCCGCGAGCTCCCCCTCGCGCCCGCTGCCATCCGCTCCTCCGGCCAGGCACCTCCTGAATGAATGAGGCAGGCCGTCACGCCGGATTGTTCCGGAATATGCCGGAGCTGCCGTCGGCCGCATGCGGCAGGCCCGAAAGCGAAAACCCGGGGCAACCTGTCGCCCGCCCGCCCGAACAAGGTCTCGAAGGCAAGTCGCCCTCGCACCGGACCACCGAGGTAGCCCGAACTTACCAATTAACGATGCGACTCTAATCGGTGCGAGGGCAAAGTTAGAGCGGGTCGGACGCGCGGCGACGGCCAGCCACGCTCTCAGGTCGGGACTTCCCAACCACTCGGTCGCTACGCGGCGCTCAGCACAAACAAATTCCCCCTCCGCACGGCTGCCTGGGATTGCTCGGGTGCCGCGGTTGACGATCGCGCTCTGTACCGAAGTCACCCTCCCGCTCACCAGCTGTCCGCCATCTAACGCTCGGCCCCGCCTCGCCGCTTCTTATAGATGTCGTGACGTCGCGGAACCCATAACGCGCCGCGTCACTCACACGCCTTCCGCGCGTGCGGCACGCAGCCAGCGTCAGCCAAGAAAGAAACAACTTTGCATTTTTCGGCAGCGACCTCCGGGCGTCCCCAAGCACTTTACAGCCCAATGAAGTACTTTTTTTGCAGTGTAGTCACTGTTATAATGTAATAAACGCGGCAGCCAATTTGCGCGCAGCAAGCTCTCACAAACAACCAATGTGATAATAACCAGACAATCTGTTTCTAGTGATAGGATAGCAAAACACTGCAGATGCTGGAAATCCGAAATAACAACAGAAAACGCTGGAAAAACTCAGCAGGCTAGGCAGCATCCGTGGAGAGAGAAACAGAGTTCACATTTCAGGTGGAAGACCTTTCGTTTAGTGATGTTGATTGAGGGATAAATAAGTATTGGCCCGGACACTGGGGAGAGCTCTGCTGCTCCTCTTACAAATAGTGCCATTTACATCCACTTGGGAGAGCAGACAGGGCCTGCAGGTGTAACATCTCATCCGAAAGACAGCACCTACCGATAGTGCAGCACTCCCTCAGTACTGCACTGGAGGGTCAGCCAGGATTTTTGTGCTCAAGTCTCTGGCGTGGGACTTGAACTGCACAACCTTCTGACTCAGAGGTGAGGGTGCTACCCACTGAGCCATGGCTGACACTGGGGGAAAGAAGCGTGGGAGGCAATAATGGCAGCAGTGGGGCAGCATGCAGTGTCGGAGCAGTCCTGGGAGGGTAGCAGTGGGAGCATGCAGTGTAGAATCAGTGCTGGAGAGGCAATAGGAGCATGCGGTGCAGGTAGCAGTGGCAGCATGCATTGTAGGAGAAAGAAAGACTTGCATTTATATAGCGCCTTTCATGACCTCAGGATGTCCCAAAGCGCTTTACAATCAATGAAGTGTTTTTGAAGTACAGTCACTGTTGTAATGTAGGAAACGCGGCAGTCAATTTCAACAGCACCTCTCAAACCCGCGACCTCTACCGCCGAGAAGGGCAAGAGCAGCAGGCACATGGGAACACCACCACCTCCAAGTTCCCCTCCCAGTCACATACCATCCTGACTTGGAAATATATCGCCGTTCCTTCATCGTCGCTGGGTCAAAATCCAGGAACTCCCTCCCTAACAGCACTGTGGGAGCACCTCCACCACACGGACTGCAGCGGTTCAAGAAGGAGGCTCACCACCACCTTCTCAAGGGCAATAAATGCTGGCCTTACCAGCGACGCCCACATCCCATGAACGAATTAAAAAAAATAATTGCGGACAGCAAGATCCCACAAACAGCAATGTGATAATGATGGTCAGGGCAGCACTGGGGAGGCAATAGAAGAATCCAGTGTAGGAGTGGGGCTCAGAGGGCAGCATGGGGGAGCATTCAGCCTGTCTGCAGCCTTTGACATGGTTGACCACACCAGCCTCCTCCAACACCTCTCCTCCGTCGTCTGAACTCACCTGGTTCTATCCAGTCATAGCCAGAGAATCACTTGCAATGGATTCTCTTCCCACTCCTGCACCGTTACTTCTGGATTCCCCCAAGGATCTATCCTTGTTTCCCACCTATTTCTCATTTACATGCTGTCCTCGACAACATCATCCGAAAACACATCAGGTTCCACATGTACGCTAATGACACCCAGCTCTACCTCACCGCCGCCTCTCTCGACCCCTCTGCTGTCTAATTTGTCACACTGCTTGTCCAACATCCAGTACTAGATGAGCAGAATTTTCCACCAACTAAATATTGGGAAGACCAAAGGCAATGTCTTCGGTCCCCGCCACAAACTCCGTTCCCTAGCCACCGATTCCACCCCTCTCCCTGGCAACTGTTTAAGGCTGAATCAGACTGTTCGCAACCTTGGTGTCGTATTTGACCCCGAGATGAGCTTCCGACCAGACATCCGCTCCCTCACCAAGACCGCCTACTTCCACCTCCGTAGCATCGCCCGACTCTGCCCCTGCCTCAGTTCATCTGCTGCTGAAACCCTCATCCATGCCTTTGTTACCTCTGGACCTGACTATTCCAACGCTCTGCTGGCCACTCTCCATAAACTTGAGTTCATCCAAAGCTCTGCTGTCCGTATCCTAACTCAGACCAAGTCCCATTCACATGTGCTCGCTGACCTACATTGGCTCTCGGTCCGGCAACGCCTCAGTTTAAAAATTCTCATCCTTGTTTTCAAATCCGTCCCTACCACTGTAACCTTCTCCAGCCCTACAACCCTCTGAGATCTCTGTGCTCCTCCAATTCTAGCCTCTTGCGCATCCCCGATTTTAATCGCGTCACCATTGGCGGCAGTGCCTTTAGCTGCCTGAGCTCTAAGCTCTGGAAATCCCTCCCAGAACCCTCCCTCTCTACCTCTCCTCCTTTAAGACGCTCCTTAAAACCCACCTCTTTGACCAAGCTTTTGGTCATCTGCCCTAATGTCTCCTTACTATTTTGATCAAACCAATCAATTATCTGTAACTAAATAAAACTTTAAAGGAAACTTAACAAATCAAATTAAAATTTGGTAGTCCCTAATGTCTCCTTATGTGGCTCAGTTTCAAATTTTGTTTGATAAAACTCCTGTGATGCACCTTGGGACATTTTACTACTTTAAAGGTGCTATATAAATACAAGTTGTTCTTGTATTGGAGCAGGGTGGATAAAGGGGAACCAGTAGATGTCGTGTATTTAGATTTCCAGAAGGCATTCGATAAGGTGCCACATAAAAGGTTACTGCACAAGATAAGAGCTCAAGGGGTTGGGGGTAATATATTAGCATGGATAGAGGATTGGCTAACTAACAGAAAACAGAGAGTCTGGATAAATGGGTCATTTTCAGGTTGGCAAACTGTAACTAGTGGGGTGCCACAGGGATCACTGCTGGGGCCTCAACTATTTACAATCTATATTAATGACTTGGATGAAGGGACTGAGTGTAATGTAGCCAAATTTGCTGATGATACAAAGATAGGTGGGAAAGCAAATTGTGTGGAGGACGCAAAGAATCTCCAAAGGGATATAGATAGGCTAAGTGAGTGGGCAAAAATCTTGCAGTTGGAGTATCATGTGGGAAAATGCGAGGTTATCCACTTTGGTAGGAAAAATAAAAAAGCAAATTATTTAAATGGGGAGAGATTACAAAATGCTGAGGTACAGAGGGATCTGGGGGTCCTTGTACAGGAATCACAAAAAGGTATCATGCAGGTACAGCAAGTAATTAGGAAGGCAAATGGAATGTTGGCCTTTATTGCAAAGGGAATGGAGTATAAAAGTAGGGAAGTCCTGTTACAACTGTACAGGGCGTTGGTGAGACCACACCTGGAGTACTGCGTACAGTTTTGGTCTCCTTATTTAAGGAAGGATATACTTGCATTGGAGACAGTTCAGAGAAGTTTCACGAGGTTGATTCTGGAGATGAAGGGGTTGTCTTATGAAGAAAGGATGAGCAGGTTGGGCCTATACTCATTGGAGTTTAGAAGAATGAGAGGGGATCTTATTGAAACATATAAGATTCTGAAGGGGCTTGACAGGGTAGATGCAGAGAGGATGTTTCCCCTCGTGGGGGAATCTAGAACTAGGGGGCATAATTTCAGAATAAGGGGGGCACCCATTTAAAACGGAAATGAGGAGGAATTTCTTCTCTCAGAGGGTCGTGAATCTTTGGAATTCCCTTCCCCAGGGAGCTGTGGAGGCGGAGTCATTGCATATATTTAAGGTGGAGATAGACAGATTTTTGAATGGTAAGGGAGTGAAGAGTTATGGGGAGCGGGCAGGGAAGTGGAGTTGAGGCCAAGATCAGATCAACCATGATTTAATTGAATGGCGGAGCAGGCTCGAGGGGCCAAATGACCTACTCCTGCTCCTACGTCTTATGTTCTTATGTATGGAGCAGCGCTGGGGAGGCAATAGTGGCAGCCGAGGGAGCATGTAACATAGGAGAAGCACTGGAGGCTGGCGTGGGCTACAGACCGCACATGTATCTAAATAGATTACGCTTGGTGGCAGTGTATCTTAATATTTATGTTTCAGCATCTCACGGCTGAGCTATCTAGTTATACAGTCGTAATATTGTGTAGTTATGGAGGAGGATTATTCAACGTGAATGTTTTGGCAGTTTGCTTCAAGTTTTTTTGTGCCAGGTAATTTGTTTCTCTAAAAACAGAAATTGCTCTAAATACACAGCAGGTCGATCAGCATTATAAAGCAAAAAGATAGGTTATTGATGTTAGGGGCGTGTAACCAAAAGGATTACTAATCTATTTGTTTATAATTTCAAGAACCTGTCTGTCCTCTTTACAGCTACTGGTATTTTCAACATTTTCACTTTTTGCTATTTTTTTTTCCTTTTATGACTGTTTTTTGTTTTAATCTCAGGATGTGGACGATGCTTTAGTTCCCATCTCTAGCTGTCCTGACAACTGAATGGCTTGAGAGTCAACCACGTAGGGTGGGACTGGAGTCACGTGTCGGCCAGACCAGGTAGGGGTGGCAGGTTCCCCGTTTTTTTTCCTTGTTTGACTTCTGAGTGTCCTAACTATGAATCCTGGCTGCATCCTGTTTTTGTAATCCTCGCTTACATGGTAACTATAGCATCACAATCGACTCACAGTACTCGTGTTTAAATTCTGGCCCCGAGCATTTTTTTTTTTAAGTGCTATGTTTAACCAATTATTTTCACTTGAAAAATGTGCAACTAATCCATTTGTCTACCCTGTTTTAGTTCCCAAAATTTCACATTCTCTCCGCTCCTGGCCCTCGCATATTCTACATTATAACAAACTTGCCAAGTTTCACTCAAAGGGAATGATACACAATTTGATTTTTTTTAAATGAGGAAATTTTGATGATGTAACTTTGAAAAGTAAATGTAGCTCCATAATATTTCAATGAGTTGCAATCTATGTATCTCACTGATCACCTAGGTCTGTCCATCAATGTCTACGGTGCTGACTGCTCTCGGATAAGCAGGTGCGCAAGAACAGTACAGGTTGACTCATTTTTCAATGATCAGTGTCTGATCACTGGGAAACAGCATGAAAGTGGAGTGCAAGTGTAGGTTAGGCCAGAAGTGTGCCAATGTGAGGCCCTTCCCACACAGTGCAGCTGAGCTGGAAAGTGGATCTGTCTGGTGCCCTCTAGATCCACAGAAATTCAGATTGGTGCCGCACCACTGTGCTCGAAACACTCCAGTAGCGTTGCAGACAGGGAGTGAAGATCCAGTGTAAAGATATAGTGTAATCTTCAGATGAAAGAATTGAAAAGTAGGGAAGTTATGCTAAACCTGCATTGAACCTTGGTCAGACCACACTTGGAGTACTGCGTACAGTTCTGGTCGCCATATTATAAAAAGGATATAGAGGCACTGGAGAGGGTGCAGAGAAGATTTACAAGGATGATACCAGCAATGCAAGGGTATACATATCAGGAAAGGATGAACAGGCTGGGTCTCTTTTCTCTTGAAAAAAGAAGGCTGAGGGGTGACCTAATTATTATAATTAAAATTATGAAAGGTTTTGATAGAGTGGATACAGAGAGAATATTTCCACTTGTGGGGAAGAGCATAACTAGAGGCCATCAATATAAGATAGTCACCAAGAAATGCAATAGGGAATTCAGAAGAAACTTCTTTACCCAGAGAGTGGTGAGAATGTGGAACTCGCTACCACAGGGAGTGGTTGAAGCAAATAGTATAGATGCATTTAAGGGGAGGCTAGACAAGCATATGAGGGAGAAAGGAATAGAGGGTTACGCTGATAGATTTAGATGAGGAAAGATGGGAGGAGGCTCGAGTGGAGCATAAACGCCGGCATGGACTGGTTGGGCTGAATGGCCTGTTTCTGTGCCGTATCTATGATCCTATGTAATCCTATGTAAAGAGGATTAGAGGACGGGGGATAATTAAACCCCTGTGCAAATATAATTCAGTCCCCATTTAAAGTCAGAGATTCTGCCCTTAGTTTTATAGGATACTTTTACAAAGCAATTTGGGAAGCGTGGAAGTGCAGTTGCTTGCAGCAGAGGAGTTTCCCTGTAGTACAGGTTGAAGAGCTGGGAGTTGCAAAATGCAAGCCAACCACTGGTGGGATTACACTGGTGGTATAATCACAGCATAACGAGTTTACTTTTGGTAGTTTCCATTTTAAATGTAGATTTTGAAATTGCAGTGGAACCATTATGCAGGAATTGCACGCAGGCATAAGATTTTTAATATACGCTAGTTAATCTCCCGTATCAATGCACACGGGGAGTCAAATCCAAGTTTAGCCTGCAAGTGAAGCAGGGTTAATGGCCAAGGGATAATTGGACTTGGGCTGCAGATCTAATTCAGTCCCCGTTTTAAAGTTGTACGTTTTCTCAATTGCCATTATAAATTCCTATGTCTCGCTGTAATTACAGCCTCCTGCTACTGATGGTGCTGCAGTACCTCCACTGGCAGGAGGGTATAATTACAGCCTGACAAGTTTACATAGCCAGTTTCCATCATAAATGTGGGCATTTATTGTTTTAAATTTATAGTGTTTGTGTGTGTTTGTTTAAGGGTATTTGTACTGTAAACTTTGTTGATTTATTGGTAAAATTTTATCATTGCATTATATTGTTAATCATAAAGCTGTTTTTAAGGCTTTATTGTGTATTGTGATCAATGAATGTAATGGTTTACTATGTAATTGGAGTTGTATAAGTACTATTGTACTTGAATAAAAGATTAACAACAAAAAAATGTGAGCATAGAAATTTCTTGGAAAAAGTTGGCAGGAAGTTCATGCAGACATAGATTTTTCATATACAATATAGAGGTATATAAAATATATTAAAAATCTACTCTATGATCCTGTAGAGCACAGATATCCCGGCTTCTTTCTTCATGACGAACTGTCTTCTTAAACGTCTCTGCCTTGCCTCCTCTACCCTCACCTTTAACAACAAGTGAGAGGAGCTCATAGAATTCTTTGTCACCAAGATGGAGACCTTATGTTCAGCTGCATCTGCTACTTCTCCCCTTCCCCTTGCCCACCAAACCAAACTTCTCCCTAGCCCGGAACCTATCACCTAGCTGCAGTTTCTCTCCTATTTCCCCTCCATGCCCTTTCCGAGTTCACCTTATCCATGGAATCCACCTCCTGATCCTTGTACTCCATTCCCATTAAACTGCTGTGACATTGTCGACCACATCATTCTCCTCCAACGCTTCTCCTCCATTTTCCAGCTCACTTGGGCTGCCCATGGTTGATTCCACTCTTGCCTCTCCAATCATAGCCAGAGCATCGTCAACAACGGTTTTTCTTCCCACACCAGCAATGTTACCTTTAGAAGTCACCCAAGGATCCATTCTTCCTCACCTGCTGCCACTTGACAACACGATCTGCAGCCTTGAATGCTGATGACACCCAGCTATACCTCTCTACCAGCTCCCTCACTCTCTATACTGCCTCTGTATTGTCAGACTGCTTGTTCAGCATTCAGTCTTGGATGAGCCTCAATTTCACAACCACGGTGTCCTACTTGAGCCCGGTTGAGCTTCTGACCCCCCACTTCATCTCCATCACAAAGAGCGCCTGCTTCCATCTCCGTGACATCGCCTGTCTCCGACCCTGCCTCAGCCAATCTGCTGCTCAAACCCTCATCAATGTCCCTTCTAGACTCAACTATTCCAATGACCTCTCACCCAGCCTCCATAAACTTCAGGTCATCTGAAACTCTGCTGCCCAATTCCAGCCCATACCAAGTCCTGCCCAATTCTATCCCACAGTCCTGCATAGCCATCACCCTGTCCTCACTGACCTATATTGGCAGCCGGTCCTCTAATGCTTTAAATTTAAAATTTAATCCTCGTGTTTTAAATCCCTTCATGTTCTCCCCCACTTCCTATCTCTGTAGCCTCCTCAGACCCTTCTACCCCATCCCGCCAAGTTCACCATTTGTCTGACTCCAGCTTCTTGTGCTTCCCCTCCTCCTTTCACCTCACCATTGGTGCCCAAGCTTACAGCTACTTAGGCTTTACGCTGTGGAATTCCCTCCCTAAACCCCTCCGCCGCTCCACTTCCCTCTCTTTTCTTTAAGACCCTTCTTAAAACCCACCTCTGACCAAGCTTTTGGTCACCTCTCCTAATATCTCCTTGGGCTCAGCATCCATTCTTTCTGCCTCATGCCTCTGTGAAGCACCTTGGGATGTTTTTCTACATTTAAAGGCGCTGTATAAAAGGGGTATCGTTGCTCAATGATGTCGAAACTTTTTTGTTTTATGTCATTAACATTTTACTGTTTTTACATCTATTGTATTTTTAAAATATTTTTCTATGCTATTATTGCTTGTTCCCTTTTTTTCTTGTACCGTAGATGTGAGATTCATGAGCATGAGGGCTAACTTGGATGTCGTTGGATCCTTGAGTGGAAGCAACTGAAATGGACGGGATGGCAACATAATCATGTTTAGAGAGAGAGAAACTGGGGCTCTTTTCATTAGCACGGCGGAGGTTAAGAGGGAATCAGGTAGAGATGTTCAAAGTTATGAGAGGTTTTGGTAAAGTAAATAGAGACAAACTAGTCACTGGAGGGTATAAATTTCAGGTCATCGCCAAAGGGAATGGGACGAAATGGAAAGCTCTTTCAGAGAGTGAGCAGCCCAAGGCCATGGATGGGCTGAATGTCCTCCTGAGCTGTAAACATCTATCATCTATCAAGTAATAGCAGAATGGGATTGAACAGCTCTGTTTTAAGCAGCTCTGAAAAACTGCTCGTGTCGTGTTTACAGGAAAAGGAAACAGCACAGGATGGTAAAGCTCCTCCAGTCTGAACCAGTTTTAAATGTCAGTGTTATGTAACTTTCCTGGTGATGATCGGCTTGTGTTCCGTGAAGATAACAAATTTAACTCCTTTAGAACTGAAATGTCATTTGGAATTTGAAATACAAACAGATTTTCCGCAGCATTTTTCTCTCGTCCACCCGAAATGCTCACAGAAAAATGTAATTTTGTTTCCCCTCCTCTACTTCGGTCACTCCACGGCTGGAGACCCAGTCCCAGACGCTGCTGTTTAGCCAGCCAGCAAGAGGTGAGCATTAGCAGCCTGGGAGAATTATCCAGCTAATCTCTTCATGTCCCTTTCTGTGTGGTAGAGCTCGGCCTCTCTCTTGACAGCAGGATCTAAAGGGGGGGGGGAATCTCACTGTGAAGGCATCCGCATGGCCCCACTTGTCACTGTCCCAGCTGCGTTATTTTGCCAAATGCAGCTTTCACAGGTCAGTCGAGACATCGAGTTTTCGCCTGTCGTTGAAAATGCTACTGACGCTCACGATCAAGGCTCGCACATGAGTAATTGCCACTTGGTCGAAATAGCGTCAGTGACCCAGCAGGGAGTCAGCACCTTCAGGACTAGGGCGAGGGAAGAAAATGAGCAGAAGAGGCTTCTAATCCTGTAAATCGCCTTGGCACTCTCCAGGGGACCGTTACACCGCTGTGACGCCTGCTCACTTGGACAGCATCGCACTGCTGCAACAACCATGTCCTTAACTCTCACACTGCTCCACCATCGTGCACTTACCAGGAGAAGACGGTCAAACCAGTGAATAAAGTCTGCACTGACAAGGAGCCAAAAAGGTGTTTGATTGCAGCAGGAGCTTTTCCCCCCCAGTAAAGTTCGCAGTGTGGGGCCCCACTCCTGACTTTGTGGTTAATGTGATGTTCAGTGACAGGCTCTACAGAGTGGCTTATCTCTGAGTTCCATGTGGGCAGTGCTGATATCATTGTCACGAGTGTGGTGCTGGTGTATCACAATCCTGATAAAACCCTTGCTAGAACACAAAGTTCTTGATGTTGTGCAGCTCGTAGGGTTATCTTTTGACTAAACTTTTCCCAAATTGACCCGGGTGATTTCCGTAATTGAATCTATAGACTTTAGTGTCGGATGCACACAACATTGTTGAGCTCTCATCATTTTATTGTCATTTTTGTCCTAATTATATAACTTCATAAGAGTAAAGACGTCTTACTGCAATTATATAGGGCCCTGGTGAGACCACACCTGGAGTATTATGTACAGTTTTAGTCTCCTTACCTAAGGAAGGATATACCTGCCTTAGAGTGAGTGTAACGAAGGTTCACAGAATCACAGAATCCCCACAGTGCAGATAGAGGCCATTTCGGCACATCAAGCAGGGAGGATGTTCCCCCTGGCTGGGGAGTCCAGAACCAGGGATCACAGTCTCAGAATAAGGGGTCGGCCATTTAGGACTGAGATGAGGAGAAATTTCTTCACTCAGAGGATGGTGAATCTTTGGAATTCTCTTCCCCAGAGGGTTGAGTATATTCAAGACAGAGATCAATAGATTTTTGAATATTAAGGGAATCAAGGGATATGGGGATAGTGCAGGAATGAGGAGATGAGGCAGAAGATCAGCCATGATCTTATTGAATGGCGGAGCAGGCTGGAAGGGCCAAATGGCCGACTCCTGCTCCTATTTCTTATGTTCTTATAAAGCCCAGCGTACTAACGTGCTGTGTTACTGAGTTTCTGCACAAGATGGGAAGGAAAATGAGCAGCTCATCACACACCATGCAGTGTCTGGGAGCAAGGTGAGCTGCCCAACCTGTCTGTACTGCTGCAGGAGACCTGAAAGAAAAACTAACTGCTTAAAGGAGAAATTAAAAAATTGTAGAGTCAATCGCACAGTTCAGAATCTTGCTAGCGTTGATAATGGTGGTTATGTGATCGGCATAGATGGTGTTGGAGTCAAAATGAATGTGTGTCAGCTTTTTGATGGTGTTAATTTAGGGTTGTTGTGAATATTTGCCGATGTTTGTAGCTGTGTGAGAGAGTTTGAATCCTGTCTGTGGCGGTACTTGCACCTCATGAAGAATTTCCCTTTGGAGGATCTGTGCTACATTTCTTCAGTCTGCTGTCTGACTGAGTTGGTGTGTTAAAGGGTTGTTTATTGGCTGATTCTCACACTGTGTGGAACAGACCGCTTCAGAAATGGGCTGTTCTTATTTACTTTATAGTCCACCAGTTTAAAATTATTTTCTCCTTTTGGGCTCCCTCGTAGGTACTTACTGTTTCCAATCCAGAAAGCACACAAGAAACTCTCCCTCCGCTGCTTTTGAACAGCCTGGTTTTTTTTAAATTCGTTTATGGGATGTGGGCGTCGCTGGCAAGGCCAGCATTTATTGCCCATCCCTAATTGCCCTTGAGAAGGTGGTGGTGAGCCGCCTTCTTGAACCGCTGCAGTCCGTGTAGTGAAGGGACTCCCACAGTGCTGTTCGGGAGGGAGTTCCAGGATTTTGACCCAGCGACAATGAAGGATCGGCGATGTACTTCTAAGTCAGGATGGCGTGCGACTTGGAGGGGAACTTGCAGGTGATGGTGTTCCCACACGTCTGCTGCCCTTGTCCTTCTAGGTGGAAGAGGTCGCGGGTTTGGGAGGTGTTCCCGGAGAAGCCTTGGCGAGTTGCTGCAGTGCATCTTGTAGATGGTACACACTGCAGCCACGGTATGCCGGTGGTGGAGGGAGTGAATGTTTAAGGTGGTGGATGAGGTGCCAATCAAACGGGCTGCTTTGTCCTGGATGGTGTCGAGCATCTTGAGTGTTGTTGGAGCTGCACTCATCCAGGCAAGTGGAGAGTATTCCATCACACTCCTTACTTGTGCCTGGAAAGTATGAAGAGTCTGAAGAGTATGAAAGAGACCAAGGTAAGGTGAGGTTCTCTCCTTGGTGACAGGTCAGATTGGGAATATCCTGCTTGGATATCAAGAGCACAAACTTGTGTGGCCTTCCTCCCCCATCATACTGTTTCAGCAACTGCCATGTTTCCCATTCCTTTCAGTCAGATTGTCTGGGGGAGAAATTCAGTATCGTCCCGTTTGTGGCGCAATTATCGGCTGGGTGCAAAGTTTAGCACCTGGCGCTAATTATCGCTTCCGACTGCAAACTTGGCTTCTATCGCCCTGGAGGTGATGGAGCGCTAAATCAGGCGCTACACACCTCTCTTAAGGCGCTAATGCCGAGGAGTGAGGCGCTACCTCAGAGCGCTGGCAAAGCTCACGTGATGTCAGTCAGCAATGGAACACAGACACACTAGCGCCGGCCAGTTCTTAAAGGGGAGGGTCGATCTTGCTCTCCATCCACACATTGCTCATTGCAGCCTTGAATCTCGGCCTGGAGAGACCTGTACATCAAATCTGCTGGAAAGAACAATGGAGAGGCCCAGGGAAAGAGCTCAGAGTGCAGCCCCCAAAGTCTCTTCTAAATCGATACAAGGAAGGTCAAATCAAAATGAACCTACAAAGTGCTGCTCAGTCCCCAAAACTCATTCACACAGCGTTGAATCTCTCCAGAAGTCTCTCTCTCTCAGAATGCGTGGTGCAAAAATGTCGCTGACAAAAAAAGGCAGGAAGCGGTCGCCTGTAAATAGCGCTCCCCCAGTCCCTTCCCGACTGCAAAACATTCCCCTCAACCTGTCGTTGCTAACGGCAGGTGGAAAGGCAGGGGGCGCCACTCAATAATGGTGGTAGTGTTCAGCGCCGCCGCAAAATGTCTGCTCAATTTCGTGAGTAGCGCAAATATCACCGCGCCTGGGCGCTAGTTGCTTTGCGCCCCATTAGCGCTAACGGGAGGCACAAAGCAACCGAATTTTACCCCCTCTGTCTCTCCGATCTCACTATGAATTCTGAACAAATATTCTCATTGAGAAAAGGATATGCATGCACGATTATTTTTTCCAAACTATACTTGTGAGTGTCTATATTGTAAATACAGTATGGCCTAGAAATTCGCGTGGCCGGCTTGCCGCGGGGGTAAGGATCGCGCGCGCTCTTACCCACCGCGCCTGCCGTTGTGTTTTGGGCCCACAGGAACTTCAGCTCCTGGGCCTGCTCCAAGTGCCGGCGCGCAGTGCTTGCGTGTTCCAGGGGCGCAGTTAGTGCGATGCGACCCCTGGGATCACGTGGGCCATGGAGAGCCAATGGCAGCAGACCATCTTTCATTCATAGATTTGACAGGACCTGTCAAATCTGTGAATTGAAATCGGCCCCAAAAGAACAGCTAAACTTCAAATAAATTTTTTTTAAAAGCCATCACATTTATAAAATAACTATAGTTAAATAAATTAACCACTTTAAACAAAAATTTAAATTTTTGAAAAAATTAAAATACTTTTTAAAAGTTATAAAAATAAACTTACCTTTCTTTAAAGTATCTAAAAAAGATAAACCTGTTGAAATTTTTTTTAAATTATACTGTACTTAATTAACTACTTACCTTGTTCAAAAGGGGTCTTACGCCTCCTTTTTATTAGCGTAGAATCTTCAATACTTACCCTCGCGTTGAAACCTGAAAAAAAATCTAAGTGTGCTGCGTGCGCGCAGCCTCTAGCGCGCACGTGGTTCACCTAGGAACCGCCCCCTTCACCATACCGGAAGATCCGGTTTCCCGCGCATGCGCAGTACATGCAGGAAACCGGCACTTCGGGAATGAATACGGGTGAGTACGGACTGTGTACTCACCCGGGAACGGCCGAATTTTTGAGCCATTGTGTTACTTACACACACACTAAGGATACAGATAGCAAAAGTGTGACAGGAGACTAAATTATAGTCAAGGGGTTACAGACTAAAAGGTAGTCAAGGTGTATAGAGAGAGAGAGGGGATAGTGTGAGTGTGTGCCAGAGAATTGGGACTACAGTGTTAACAGAACTCTCTTCTGACTCCCTGTTTGCGAAGCTCCATGTTGGCAGAAAAGCCTTGTGAAATTACATCAATTACATTTGGGAGTTGCTGTTTGGAATTTCATTGAGAGATTTGGATGATTTATATGTAGAATTATACAATAGTGGATACCATTACATTCGTGTAGATTCAATTAATATGCAGATATATGTGGTTACTATATATGCTTCCTGGTTGTATTTCCTATAAAATTGCTGCTCCCATTTATTTTTCAACAGGCGTCAGGCCAGGTGTCGGCCGTGGCTCAGTGGGCAGCACTCTCGCCTCCGGGTCAGAAGGTTGTGGGTTCAAGTTTCACTCCAGAGACTTGAGCACAAAAATCTAGGCTGACACTCCAGTGCGGTGCTGAGGGAGTGCTGCACTGTCGGCGGTGCCGTCTTTCAGATGAGTTGATGAACCGAGGCCCCGTCTGCTCTCTCAGGTGGACGTAAAAGATCCGCATAGCACTATTTCGAAGAAGAGCAGGAGTGTTCTCCTCGGTGTCCCGGCCAATATTTATCCCTCAATCAACATCACTAAAACAGATTATCTGATCATTCTCACATTGCTGTTTGTGGGAGCTTGCTGTGCACAAATTGGCTGCCGTGTTCCCTACATTACAACAGTAACTACACTTCAAAAAGTACTTAATTGGCTGTAAAGCGTTTTGGTGCGTCCTGAGGTCGTGAAGGGCGCTATATAAATGCAAGTCTTTCTTTTCTTTAACAAATGTCAATAACTAAGTGATGAATTAGCCACACTTTATACAGTGAGCTGGTCATTAAAAAAAAAATGTGTGAATTGTTGAGGACAAGTTTGTCTACACAGTGATTCCATGTAAAAATTAGTCAGTGAGTTCCTGTACCGTGAGTGGCTTAGTCTGAAGTAAATTCTTGTTTAGAAGAAAACAAGTTTGTAACTGTTAAATTCTGAAAAAAAAATTCGTATCTAGTCAGACAGAATCGGACCAGCCTACTCACACCCTGGTCTGCTAATCACAACACTTGTATCAGAACATAAGAAATAGGAGCAGGAGTAGCCCGTTCGGCCCCTCGAGCCTGTTCCGCCATTCACTAAGATCCTGGCTGATCTTCTGCCTCAACTCCACTTTCCCGCCCTATCCCCACACCCCTTGATTCCCTTAGTGTCCAAAAATCTATCGCTCTCAGTCTTGAAAAAATGAAGGGACCGAGTGTAATGTATCCAAGTTTGCTGACGATACAAAACTAGGTGAGAAAGTAAGCCGTGAGGAGGACACAACCAATCTGCAAAGGGATTTCGACAGATTAAGTGAGTGGGCAAGAAGGTGGCAGATGGAGTATAGTGTGGGAAAGTGTGAGGTTATTCAGTTTGGTACGAAGAATAGAACAACTGAATATTTTTTAAATGGTGGGAAACTATTAAATGTTGGTGTTCAGAGGGATTTGGATGTCCATGTACACGAAACACAGGAAGTTAACATGCAGGTACAGCAAGCAATTAGGAAAGCAAATGGTATGTTGGCCTTTATTGCAAGGGGGTTGTAATACAAGAGTAAGGAAGTCTTGCTACAATTGTACAGGGCTTTGGTGAGACCACACCTTGAGTGAGTACTGTGTACAGTTTTGGTCTCCATACCTAAGGAAGGATATACTTGCCTTAGAGGCGGTGCAACAAAGGTTCACTAGATTGATTCCTGGGATGAGAGGGTTGTCCCATGAGGAGAGATTGAGTAGAATGGGCCGATACTCTCTAAAGTTTAGAAGAATGAGAGGTGATCTCATTGAAACATATGCAATTCTGAGAGGGCTTGACAGGGTAGATGCTGAGAGATTGTTTCCCCTGGCTGGGGAGTCTAGAACCAGGGGCCACAGTCTCAGAATAAGGGGTTGGCCATTTAGGACTGAGATGAGGAGAAATTTCTTCACTCAGCGAGTTGTGAATCTTTGGAATTCTCTGCCCCAGAGGGCTGTGGATGCTCAGCCATTGAGTATATTCAAGGCTGAGATTGATAGATTTTTGGATACTAAGAAAATCAAGGGATATGGGGATCGGGCAGGAAAGTGGAGTTGAGGTCGAAGATCAGCCATGATCTTATTGAATGGCGGAGCAGGCTCGAGGGGCTGTATGGTCTACACTTGCTCCTATTTCTTCTGTTCTTATATATTATGAATATACTCAATGACTGAGCATCCACAGCCCTCTGGTGTCGAGAATTCCAAAGATTTACAAACCTCTGAGTGAAGAAATTTCTCCTCATCTCAGTCCTAAATGGCCGACCCCTTATCCTGAGACTATGCCCCCTAGTTCTAGACTCTCCAGCCAGGGGAAACAGCCTCGCAGCATCTACCTTGTCAAGCCCTCCAAGAATTTTATATGTTTCAATGAGATCACCTCTCATTCTTCTAAACTCCAGAGAAGATAGGCCCATTCTTACTCAATCTCTCAGTAGGACTTGCTCTTGTGCGCTTATGATGGGGTGTATCCACTGGGTGGCAGCAGATCACACAAACTTATGAGAAGGCAGAACAATGATGGGAAATCGGAATACTGGGGTGCAGAAATTGGAACCTGCAGATTGCAGAGTCTAAACTGCCTCTATGTGCACTTATGGGAGTTTAACTGTGTCACTGTGTATGCGTAAGAGTCTAGCTGGTTGTCTTACTGCTTCTGTGAAACAAACTAATTGCCTGTCTAAATGTCATTATTCGCTAGATCTATGCAGTCCTGCAATTTCACATCTACACCTTATCAGTGTCACCAAAGAAATAATTGTACTCTATTTACCTGGGTGCATCAGTCCCTTAATGTGTGAAGATTTGTATATAAATAAAATATAAGCGTATTGAGCTCTCCGTGATTTTCTCTGCCATGCACTCAGCCACATAATAAAGAATTCCTTCCACTGTTCTCTCCCTCCCTCCGTCTTATTCTTTCAGTTTGTCAGTCTGTGTTTTTCTGTGCAATCTGTTTGTTGTTCAGTATCTTCCTTCTCTTCCTCACTGTCTCCATCTCTCTCTGTCTGGCACTCTGCGCAGTTAAACCACAGCCTGTGTAATTAGGTCAGCCTCCAAACTAGCTTATCACAGTCAGGAAGCACCACATCATTGAGCAAGGTCACAGCATCAGTGCAGCAGTAATCCTGAACGATTGAAGATGTTCCCAGAATGAGAACAGTGGAGGAAAAAAAACCCCCTAAGAACAGAATCAACACGAATGCAGCTTTTTTTGCAGCAAGAACATGAATAAAAAGCAGTTTGAAATCTCAGCATTGCTTTGTCTGACCTGTACACATTGCTGTCCTAATATCTCTGCAACTGCTCCTCTGAAATGATTGTTGCCTTGGTTCCAGTTGCCATTTTTGTTTGAAACAGAAAGATTACTCTGATGTATGAGTCATTGCACCCGTAGCGCTACAACAATAGCGACTTTCATTTAATGAAGGAAAATGTCCCTCAGCGCTTCACAGGAGCGTAATCAAACAAAATTGGCAACAAACCAAAGAAGGATATATCAGGACGGGTGACCAAAAGCTTCGTCAATGAGGAAGATCTTAAAGGAGAGTGTGGTCGAGAGGTTGGAAAGGGCATTCTCGAGGTTCGCGGCGCCTGAAGGCACCGCCGTCAATGGTGGGGGGAATGACGTTGGGGATGGACAAAAGGCTACAGTTGGAGGAATGCAGAGTTCCTGGAGGGTTGTAGGGCTGGATGACGTTATTGAGATATGGAAGGGTGAGGCCATGGAGGGATTTGAACAGATGAGAATTATAAAATTGAGGCATACTAGACACAGGAACAAGCAGGAATATGTATGGGGTGTATTTTTGTGAATACTTACTCTTCCACAGCCAGTTTATCCCTCCCTCAGCATATTTGCCTTGACTTCCTCCTCCCTGCCTTCAAAAACCTTTTTAAGACACTTCTGCTTTTGCTGCCTCCTGGCCCATTTCCTACATTACAACAGTGACTACATTTCAAAAAGTACTTCATTGGCTTTCCACCATCTACAAGGCACAAGTAAGGAGTGTGATGGAATACTCTCCACTTGCCTGGATGAGTGCAGCTCCAGCAACACTCAAGAAGCTCAACACCATCCAGGACAAAGCAGCTTAAACATTCACTCCCTCCACCACCGGCGCACCGTGGCTGCAGTGTGTACCATCTACAAGATGCACTGCAGCAACTCACCAAGGCTTCTTCGACAACACAACCCAAGCCTGCGACCTCTTCCACCTAGAAGGACAAGGGCAGGAGGCGCATGGGAACACCACCACCCCCAAGTTCCCCTCCAATTCACACACCATCCTGACTTAGAAGTATATCGCCGTTCCTTCATCCTCGCTGGGTCAAAATCCTGGAACTCCCTAACAGCACTGTGGGAGTACCTTCACCACATGGACTCCAGCGGTTCAAGAAGGTGGCTCACCACCATCTTCTCAAGGGCAATTAGGGATGGGCAATAAATGCTGGCCTTGCCAGCGACGCCCACATTCCATGAACGAATTAAAAAAAAAGCGCTTTGGGCTGGTCACGAGAGGTGCTATAAAAATGCAAGTCTTTTTTCCACTTTTTTGCCCTCACTATCCAGCACCCTGTAATGCACAGTGAGACATCTCCATCCTAAAACATTAAAGGTCTCATTTTCAGTCGCTCAGTCAGTCCGTGTGTTGCTGCATCTACAAGAGAATCAGTTAACTTTATCAAATGAAGAGCGTAAAATATAAGAGTTATTTACTGTCTTTGACTTTTTTCTAGTCTGCTTAAAGTTTAGCGCTGTGTAAAGTCACGCCGCAGTAGCAATGGCAGTGGAGGTTGTCGAGATGTCAGCATCTCAACAGTGACTGCAAGGACTTGGAACAATGGCGGTGATTTTAATCCTACCCGTCTGGCAGAAAACTGGCGGGTGGGCAGTTAAAATCGCCCAAGTTACTTACCCGCCCTGAAGCCACCGGGAGCTGATCGTTCCCGATTGTAACCTGCTCTGCTGAGCAGCTGGCAAGGACACCCACCCAAAGCCTGCGGGATCCTTCTTTACAGATGTCCGTCGGGTCCTGATGACGTCGCTGTTTTGGCTGTGTAGTTCAGCATTTTGTTGGTTTTGGCTATTACTGCTCCAGATTTCTTGGACACATTGATGACTCCAAAATCACCTTCAGCTTCATTCTTACCTATTTCAACACCACTTATGTCGCCCGTTTCCTGTTCTTGTGTGCAATACTTACCAGACAAATTTGATTAGTCACTGTTCTGTCCACTCTCATATATTGTCCAATTTGTTTTGTAGTTCCTGAGCTGCCTCTCCTAGTTTGGTAACACCTGAAAATGTGACCAATTTGCCTTGAATTTCTGAAGCCAAGTATGGTTGCAGACTGGTGGCGCTTGCTATTTTTTGGCAAATTGCTTCATAATCTATCTGGTTGGCCTTGCTTTCAGTCACCTCCTCTCTCTCCTCTGACTGTCCCTGTTCTGTGTCCCATTCCTCTCCCCCCCCCCCCCCCACACACACTTCTGAAGTGCCTTGGAACATATTGTTGCATTCGAGGTGCTACACAAGTTCAAATTATTGTTTTTTGTTATTAAGGCGTCGACTTGCCCACTGAAAATCCCTAAATTCCGACTCCCTGTGGGAGTGTTGCACTGACTGGTTGGGATGCTGCTGAGCAGTGAGGCAATCAGCCAGACCCCTAAAAGTGACCTAATCTAATTTGGCAGATACAAAGGATTAAAAACAGCGGAAGCCCTAGAGGAGTATAGAAAGTGCAGGAGGGTACTTAAAAAAGAAATTAGGAGAGCGAAGAGGGGGCATGAAAAAACACTGGCGGGCAAAATAAAGGAAAATCCCAAGGTGTTTTATAAGTATATTAAGGGCAAGAGGATAACCAGGGAAAGAGTAGGGCCCATTAGGGACCAAAGTGGCAATCTGTGTGTAGAGCTGGAAGATGTAGGTGAGGTTTTAAATGAATATTTTGCATCTGTGTTCACTATGGAGAAGGACGATGTAGGCATAGAAATCAGGCAGGGGGATTGTGATATACTTGAACAAATTAGCATTGAAAGGGAGGAGGTACTAGCGGTTTTAGTGGGCTTAAAAGTGGATAAATCCCCAGGCCCAGATGAGATGTATCCCAGGCTGCTGTGTGAGGCAAGGGAGGAGATTGCAGGGGCTCTGACACAAATTTTCAGAACCTCTCTGGCCACAGGGGAGGTGCCAGAGGACAGCTAACGTAGTACCATTATTCAAGAAGGGTAGTAGGGATAAACCAGGGAATTACAGGCCAGTGAGCCTAACATCAGTGGTAGGGAAATTATTGGAAAAAATTCTGAGGGACAGAATTAGTCTCCACTTGGAGAGGCAAGGATTAATCAAGGATCGTCAGCATAGCTTTGTCAGGGGGAGATCATGTCTAACCAATTTGATTGAATTTTTCGAGGGGGTGACTAGGTGTGTGGATGAGGGTAGTGCAGTTGATGTAGTCTACATGGACTACAGTAAGGCTTTTGACAAAGTCCCGCATGGGAGACTGGTCAAGAAGGTAAGAGCCCATGGAAATCCAGGACAATTTGGCACATTGGATCCAAAATTGGCTTAGTGGCAGGAGGCAGAGGGTGATGGTTGAAGGTTGTTTTTGTGACTGGAAGCCTGTGTTCAGTGGTGTACCGCAGGGATCGGTGCTGGGTCCTTTGCTGTTTGTAGTGTACATTAATGATTTAGATATGAATGTAGGAGGTATGATCAGTAAGTTCGCAGATGACACAAAAATTGGTGGGGTGGTAAATAGCGAGGAGGGAAGCCTCAGGCTACAGGACGATATAGACGGGTTGGTCAGATGGGCAGAACAGTGGCAAATGGAATTTAACCCTGAAAAGTGTGAGGTGATGCATTTTGGGAGGACTAACAAGGCAAGGGAATACACAATGAATGGTAGGACCCTAGGAAGGACAGAGGATCAGAGGGACCTTGGTGTGCATGTACATAGATCCCTGAAGGCAGCAGGACAGGTAGATAAGGTGGTTAGCATATGGGATACTTGCCTTCATTAGCTGAGGCATAGAATATAAGAGCAGGGAGGTTATGATGGAGCTGTACAAAACGCTAGTTAGGCCACAGCTGGAATACTATGTGCAGTTCTGGTCGCCACACTATAGGAAGGATGTGATTGCATTAGAGAGGGTGCAGAGGAGATTCACCAGGATGTTACCTGGGCTGGAGCGTTTCAGCTATGAAGAGAGACTGGACAGGCTGGGGTTGTTTTCCTCAGAGCAGAGAAGGCTGAGGAGGGACCTGATTGAGGTGTACAAAATTATGAGGGACATAGATAGGATAGATAGAAAGGAACTTTTCCCCTTAGTAGAGGGGTCAATAACCAGGGGGCATAGTTTCAAGGTAAGGGGCAGGAGGTTTAGAGGGCATTTGAGGAAAAACTTTTTCACCCAGAGGGTGGTTGGAATCTGGAACTCACTGCCTGAAAGGGTGGTAGAGGCAGGAACCCTCACAACATTCAAGAAGCATTTAGATGAGCACTTGAAACGCCATAGCATACAAGGCTCCGGACCAAGTGCTGGAAAATGGATTAGAATAGACAGGGCTTGATGGCCGGTGCAGACACGTTGGGCCGAAGGGCCTCTTTCTGTGCTGTATAACTCTATGGGGTAGAAATTAGGTCGCGCCCCATTTGGGGCGCAAATATCGTCCGGACGCAAATATTAGCGCCTGGCGCTAATTATCGGCACTGACGGGAAACTTCACTTTTACCGCCCCGGGAGGTGAGTGGAGCGCTAAAGCAGACGCTGCACACCTCTCTTAAGGCGCAAAGGCCGAGCAGTGAGGCGCTAACTCGGAGCGCTGGCGAAGCTCATGTAATGTCAGTCAGCAATGGAACACACACACAATGGCATGGGCCAGTTCTTAAAGGGGATGGTTAATCTTGCTTTCCATCCACATCCTGTTCATTGCTGCCTTGAATCTCGGCCTGGAGAGACTTGCACATCAAATGTGCTGGAAAGAACAATGGAGAGCACCAGGCAAAGAGCTCAGAGTGCAGCTCCCACGGTCTCTGCTAAATCGATACAAGGAATGGCAAATCAAAATGAACCTGCAAAGTGCTGCTCAGTACCCAAAACACCTTCACACAACGTTGAATCTCTCCAGAAGTCTCTCCCTCTCTCTCTCAGAATGCGTAGTTCAAAAATGCCACCAACAATAAAAGACAGGAAGAGGCCCCCTTTAAATAGCGCCCCCCCCAGCCCCACAGCGATTGATAGCGTTCCAGTCTTCTGGTCGTTGGAAGCGCCAGGCGGTAAGGCAGGGGGCGCCACTCAATTTCCGCTACGGGGCGCCCCAAGGGCGTTGCACCATGGAATGACGTCACAATCTGCGCGCGCAGGTGGTCGCAGCGGTAAGTTTTAGCGCCGCCGCACAATCTCAAGTTAAGTTCTCGAGCGGCGCAAACATCGCTGCGCCCGGGCGTTAGCGGCTTTGCGCCCCATTAGCGCCCTCTTAAGGCGCTAACGGGTGGCGCAACCAAGTGAATTTTTACCCCTATGACTCTATAATGGTGATGATGGGGTTGGGGGGGAGGAAAGGGGGTTGTTTGGAGAAAACTTAAAGAGGCAAAGTTCATGAAATCTCACATCTCCATCCTTTATTGTAATACCAATACCAACCTGTTATAGGGGCCATAAATATATGATAAAGAAAGAAAGACTTGCATTTATACAGCGCCTTTCACGACCGCCAGACGTCTCAAAGCGCTTTACAGCCAATGAAGTATAGTCACTGTTGTAATGTGGGAAAAGCAGCAGCCAATTTGCACACAGCAAGCTCCCACAAACAACAATGTGCTGGTGACCAGATAATCTGTTTCTGTTATGTTGATTGAGGGGCACCAGGGATAATTCCCTTACTCTACTTCGAAATAGTGCCATGGGATCTTTTACGTCCACCTCAGAGAGCAGATGGGGCCTTGGTTTAACATCTCATCCGAAAGACGGCACCATCCGACAGTACAGCACTCCACTGGAGTGGAGTGTCAACTTAGATTTAATGTGCTCAAGTCCCTGGAGTGGGACTTGAACCCACAACCTTCTGACTTAGAAGGCGAGTGTGCTACCCACTGAGCTACAGCTGACAGTCACTTATAAATCCAATCGGGAATTCAGGAGAAACTTCTTTACCCAGAAAGTGGTTAGAACATGGAACTTGCTACCACAGGGAGAAGTTGAGGCGAATAGCATAGATGCATTTAAGGGGAAGCTAGATAAGCACATGAGGGTGAAATGAATAGAAGGATATGTTGATGGGGTTAGATGAAGAAGGAGGAGGAGGAGGAGGCTCATGTGGCGCATAAACACTGGCATGGACCAGTTGGTCCGAATGGGCTCATTCTGTGCTCTTAATACTATGGGGGAATTTTAACCCCAAAAAACGGGTGAGTTGGGGTCAGGTGGGAGGTTAAAGTGTTAAAAAAAACTGAATCCCGACCCCAACCCGCCCACTTCCGGTTTTAATGGAGGCGGGACGGGAGCGCAGGCAGCCAACCCACTCCCAGGAGGCGGGTCGTTCATTTAAATATTATAATGAGGCTGGCGTGCCTCAGGCTTAATCACCATTACAAATTTAACTGTGGCTGGTCGGGTTTCTCAGGCCTCGGGGAACCCGCCAGCTAAAGTAAGGCGAGGACTGCTGGATCCAGGAGCTAAGTGTCTTTACACTTACCAGCTGGATCCAGCGTCCCTGCCTCACTTGCCCCCCGTGATCGGAGACCCCCACGAGGTCTCCAATTCCCCCCCCACCCCGATGCTACGGCCTGATTCTTCTCCCCCTCATGATGCTGCGGCTCCGATCCTTCCCCAACGCCCCCACCCCCTGATGCTCCTCCACCCCCCAGGCCCCCACCAGATCCCTCCCTCCCTCCTCTCTGTGGCCTAATGCCACAGGCCTACCCGCCCGCAGCCAGCCAGCCTCTCCATCTGGCTGGCTGCAGGTGGGAAACAGTGGTTTGAAATGCAAATCAGACCCTGCCGTTAAATTCGGCAGGGTCTGCGGGAAACCCGTTCTCCCGGGCTTCCCGACCTCTTTCTAGCTTCCCCCTCCGGCCCAAGCCCACCTCCCTATTAAAAGTCAGGCCTATGTAACTATACTATATGCTGGGGAGCAGCTGTGCATTGCTGCCAGACTCAAACGACAATGACAAATGCGTCAGAAATTTGACTTGTCTGGTAAAGCCTTGAAGCTGTAAATGTTTCAAGGTGAAGCTTTTTTTCTCCATGAATGGAGAGGAGTAAGCAAACACCTTCGGCATTGTTTGTTCACTGGAGGAAGCATACGGACAAAGCTTTATTTCGCTCTCTTTTATGTAAACTTGTGGTTAATATAATCAGATTTGAAGAGAAAAGAAACTACTTGTCCTGACCAGCAAATAATAGTTCTGCTATCAAATGTTCCGCCAGAAGAGATTATTTTCCAGCTCTGATCACATTGAAGTGTTCCTATTATTGGGGTAAATATGTAGCAAGTAGCTGTCTTCAGGGAATTGTGGAGGACAATGCAACAGTTGGTAGCAAAATAAATCACCAAGTTGGGTAGAGATCATGGAGCTAATTTTGTTGCCACCAATATGTATTCCAATCACAGAGACACCCATCAAACTGGTTCAGCATTGAAATGGAAGCTATCCCCAGCAAATGTTTGTTCTTGTGAAATGCTGGGCAGTTTGTGACTGATGATGTGGCTGAAAAGTCACAGGCACTGAGGGATCTATCCAATTTTTGGCTGATACCCTGAATCTGGAGCCACAGGTGTGCTTCTATTTATTCCCTGCTTGTTCGCCCAAAGAGCGACTGAAATTCAAGGTCAAGGTTCAGAGTAGGGCTAGGTGGTGCCTGCAATTTTCATCAAATGATGTCAGTGAGACATTGTGGAGGACCTAATTAGAGGGAAGCCCACTCACTGAGGTTGTCTAATTGTGGATTGACAAATTAGGAATGTGGTATAGAACGTGACTATTACTGGACCAAGGCTCATATTGAAGAGATCAAAAATGAAAGAGTGGGGCCCCACCCATCACCCAGCTGTTTAAGGCAGCGAGTACTGAGTCATAGGTCCTAGGTTAGCTCCTCTGTCAATGCCAAGTTATCTTAACCGATGATACAATTGGCCTCAGTGTCACTGTGTTAGGGAGGAGAAAACTGGTGAGGGTCCCTGTTCCTGATTGCCATCCAGTGACCTCTGGTAAATGTGGTCACATAGCTTGCCAATATTCACTGTTCTAGCTTACATATAAGAACATAAGAAATAGGGGCAGGAATAGGCCATTCGGCCCTTCGAGCCTACTCCGCCATTCAATAAGACCATGGCTGATTGTCTACCTCAACTCCACTTTCCCGCCCAATCACCATGTCCCTTGATTCCCTTAGAGTCCAAAAATCTATCGATCTCTGTCTTGAATATACTCAATGACTGAGCATCCTCTGGGGTAGAGACAGTAAACCCAGAACATTACATTCAGATACAGCAGTGCAGCAGGACAAGAGCGGGCACAGGGTCAAGGCACCGTGGCTGCAGTGTGCACCATCGACAAGAGGCACTGCAGCAACTCGCCAAGGCTTCTTCGACAGCACCTCCCAAACCCGTGACCTCCATCACCTAGAAGGACAAGGGCAGCAGGCGCATGGGAACACCACCACCTCCAAGTTCCCCTCCAAGTCACACACCATCCTGACTTGGAAATATATCGACTGTTCCTTCATCGTCGCTGGGTCAAAATCCTGGAACTCCCCTACCAGCACTGTGGGAGCACTTTCACCACACGGACTGCAGCGGTTCAAGAAGGCGGCTCACCACCACCTTCTCATGGTAATAAACACTACCCTTGCCAGCGACGCCCACATCCCGTGAATGAAATTTTTAAAAAGCTGAGCATATCTCCCTAACAAAACATTAAGGCATGAACCATGGCGACTTGGGTGAGGTGCCAGAGGACAGTTGTAGAACTGTGCCCTAGAAAGAATTCAATGCTTTCAGGAGAAGCAGAGGGAGAATCCAGGGGTTGGGGATAGTGGTTTTTGTTTTTAAGGGAAATATATAAGGATGTATTGAATACAGCAATGTATTTGAAAGAGAATTAATGAGGCAAGTGTTTGTGTTTACTGCGGGTTCTTGTGTTTCCACTCCACTGAGCAGTAACTGCTCTGAGGGGTGACACCACAGAAGTCAGAAGACATGTTTTATTAGAGAGATACGCTCAGCTGATATCACAGTTGTTTTTCGTGGTTCTGTCATCGAGGCCTGCAAGGAGAACATAAGAAATAGGAGCAGGAATAGGCCACTTGGCCCCTCGAGCCTGCTCCGCCATTCAATAAGATCATGGCTGATCTTGGGCTCAAAGCCACTTCCCTGCCCGCTCCCCATAACCCTTCACTCCCTTATCTTACAAAAATCTGTCTATCTCCACCTTAAATGTATTTAATGACCCAGCCTCCACGGCTCTCTGGGGCAGAGAATTCCACAGATTCACGACCCCCTGAGAGAAGAAATTCCTCCTCATCTCAGTTCTAAAAGGGCGACCCTTTATTCTGAAACTATGCCCCCAAGTTCTAGATTTCCACACGAGGGGAAACATCCTCTCTGCATCTACCTTGTCGAGCCCCCTCGGTATCTGATATGGAGCACTGAGTGTTTATGGGGGAGAAATTCAGTATCGCCCCATTTGGGGCGCAATTATCGGCCGGGCGCAAAGATTAGCGCCTGGCGCTAATTATCGCCACCGACTGCAAACTTGACTTTTATCGCCCCTGGAGGTGATTAGAGCGCTAAATCAGGCGCTTCACACCTATCTTAAGGCGCAAAGGCCGAGGAGCGAGGCGCTACCTCAGAGCGCTGGCGAAGCTCATATGATGTCAGTCAGCAATGGAACACACACACAATGGCACGGGCCAGTTCTTAAAGGGGAGGGTTGATCTTGCTTTCCACCCACATCCTGCTCATTGCAGCCTTGAATCTCGGCCTGGAGAGACCTGCACATCAAATCTGCTGGAAAGAACAATGGAGAGTACCAGGGAAAGAGCTCAGAGTGCAGCCCCCATAGTCTCTTCTAAATCGATACAAGGAAGGGCAAGTCAAAATGAACCTGCAAAGTGCTGCTCAGTACCCAAAACTCCTTCACACAGCGTTGAATCTCTCCAGAAGTCTCTCTCTCTCTCAGAATGCGTGGTTCAAAAATGTCACCAACAATAAAAGGCAGGAAGCGGTCGCCTTTAAATAGCGCTCCCCCAGTCCCTTCCTGACTGCAAAACGCTCCCCTCAACCTGTCGTTGCTAGAGGCAGGTGGTAAGGCAGGGGGCGCCACTCAATATCCGCTCCGGGGCGTTGCGCACTCGACTGACGTCACGATCTGCTGGCGCAGGAGATCGTGGCGGTAGTGTTTAGCGCCGCCGCAAAATGTCGAGTTAATTTCGCGAGCGGCGCAAACATCGCCCTCTTAAGGCACTAACGGGAGGCACAACCAACTGAATTTTTCCCCCTATATCTCTTCCGTCTGTATGTACCAGTCAGGGCTGTGCTTGGCATTGCAAAGCAGGCCCTGCTGAGTTTGGCTCTGTTCAAAGCTCACCAGTAAAACTCAGCCAGTTGCACTGTTAGAAAATAAATTTCAACGCTCTTGTTAGCAAGCAGGAATAAAAGCTTTCTGCTAGATGTGCTCGCCAAGGTCAGTTTAATGCTTGTACTCTCACAAAGGATGGGCGGGAAGTCTGCAGAGCATCTGCCAGTGAAAGATCCATCTTGCAGGTAGCAGCTATTTGAGAAGCACAAGCCAGGCGCACAGACTCCAGACTGGTTAATCCTGCAGATCAACCGGCAGGAATTATAAACCATTTTCCTCACTTCAGCTGCCAGCCCTCCCAGCGGGTCTGCTTCGTGAGGACTAAAGGCAGGAGCTGATCATGGTTCTTCTGCTCGAATACCTTGCAAAGTGATCTTCGGTGTCGGAGCCAACAGATTTCGACACCGGGTGGGACAGGAGAATACAGTCACCGTGGGCTTTAGTCCGCCCTCACTCGTGCTGTCGGTTTTATGTACTGTGTTTATGGTGAATATTTTTTACATGAGCATCTCAGTTTATTCTTGGCCGATCTACTGTCTCATTTTGTGGTAATCTCTGCAGGAGAGTTGGGCACGGGCAGAGAGTCCCAAATAAAAACAGCAATAGCTGGAATTGTACACCAGTCAGTCAAGATCTGAGAAGAGAGCGAGAGAGAGAGAGAGAGGGTAGGCCCCTTCATCAGAACACATGGGCAGAGAGTCTCTCTGCAATAACCAGAGGTGAGTACATGCAAAATAGCTGGCCGCCGGCCAGACACCCTCTTATTTATTGTTCCTTCATTGTTGCATCACTAATCGTTTGAATAGCCTGTGTATTGCAAAACCACTCAGCAGAGCAATTTAATGTAATTTGAATAACTTTATGCAATTACAAGTGGGCTCTCTGGAAAATTTACAGCAATGTGTTAAATAGTGACGAAACGTCCTGTAAATCAGCTAAAACTTTGATTAGTTTGTAAGCAGATTTGACTGTATTTTACATTTAAACACACAAAATCTCACTTGTGCCTAAGGATATATATTTTTTTAGTTTATCCTGAGCCTGCCTGTTGGAACCACAGATCAATCCATGTTTAAAAGTACTCACAGGGGAATACAGTGTTCATCACTGGAAAGTTGTGGTGTGAGGGAATGTGCTGTACAGCATGCTGATTAGCAGGCCTCTCTTCTGCGGAGAAAATGAAGGACGGTTACCTGTTGTAATGCGATTCGGTGAGACCATTGTCTGTTAACATAAGAACATAAGAAATAGGAGCAGGAGTAGGCCAATTGGCCCCTCGAGCCTGCTCCGCCATTCAATAAGATCATGGCTGATCTGATCCTAACCGCCAATCTACTATCACAGAACCATCTCCTGAACCTAACAGAATTGGACACACGAAATAGGAGCAGGATCAAGCTACATGGCCCCTGGGCCCGCTACGCTACCCACAGGGCCATGACCGATCCGAACCTAGACTCATGTCCAAATTCCTGCCCGCTCCCCGTAACCCTTAATTCCCTTTACTTCTAGGAAACTGTCTATTTCTGTTGACCATCACCTGGCTGGACTTTCTCAGCCGGACTAACCAGTTCTCGTGGTTGGATGAAATTGCCAACTTGACCCCACTTAGAATTGGGCAAGCCATTGGATGGACTTTGTTTCACCCATTTCCCTTAAATGGGCTCAGATCTTACACACTTCCAGCAGTGCTGGGATCTTCCTGTTCTACATGTTCGTCCCAGAATTCAGTGCCAAGATAATGATCAAAGAAGAAGAACGTTCTGAGTGCGAGTAACCTCGTGAGAGGCTACGTTTCATTTGCAGTGTGAGACCTTCCGGTAAATATTGGGGCTCAGCCCTACACTTTGTGATTAGTGCCATGGAATGTTTCACATCTGCCAGGAAAAGCAAATGTGATCATGGTTTACTGCTTGAAACTGATGCCTTTGAGGAGCAATGCACCCCTCGAAATGCTCTGGTTGTCAATTTTAAGGATGAGTTCAAGTTCTTTGAATCATGACTAATCTCTTAATCCTCTGAGCCAGAACAAAAGGATAATCGAGAAAATTCAAACTGATTAAAGCTCTTTAGTAGGAATTTAGTTTCAAATGGGGGAAACATTTGATAGCGACCATTTTGGGTCGCTAACATTGCCTGGGCGCTAAATTTAGCGCTCGGCGAAAAATAGCACCAGCGATCGCTAACTTCAGTTTTAGCGCTCCAAGAGGGAGGTGGAGCGCTAATTCAAGTGCTCCACTTCCTTCTTCGAGCGCTAATCCCGAATATCGGGGCGGTGCGTTCTGCAGCGCTACACACTGGGCCACGTAGTGCTGCCACATGTAAGGGCTCTTCCCCTCATTAAAGGGGAGGGCCCAAGCCCACAACTCTGCGGGGCCCTACCTGGACCACCGGGGAGCGGGGTGCCGTGCCAGCGGCCCGGCACTCAAGAGGAGCGCCGGGCTGCCAGATCGCGGCACGGACCCCGCGTTCAAAGACGCAACGGGCCGCGACAAGTAAGTCGGACGATTTTTTTCCCCCCCCGCCCACCACCTCCCCTTTAGTCAGCGCCCCGCGAGCCTCCTGCCACTCCGTTCCTGCCCCCTGAATCGGTCGCTGTCATCGCCCGGCGCAGATTCAGGGGGCGCGCGGCCAATTTTGACATTCTTAAAATTAGCCATGCCGTTACTTAGAGAGCAGTCTCTCTGGCCCATTGTTTTACTGTGCTTTACTAATTAAGAACCGCATAAAGTATTTATTGTAACAAATTGTGGTTAAACAGGTTTTCTTGTACTTGAGGTGCCTGAGGGTTGCTGAGGTAGGGAGGCATGAAAACACCTGCACATAATTGGATTTGGGTTTTTGTTTGAGTGCCAGCCCATGGGAGGGTTTTGTGAAACTGCGCAAGTTTTTGCTCCAGACTCCAGAAGGGTTTGCAGAGTGGAGATAGTGCACACAATCGTCAGGAGGTCGTCAAGGGTTTGTTTGACCCACTGCAGCAGCTGCTGAAACGTGCTGAGCTCCCTGTCACAGCAAGCACATAGCTCTAGCGATAAACCGGTGCCTCTCAGCTGGGCTCAACTGATAGTGTATCAGGAATGAAAAGCTGGAACTGAATTGGCTAATTTCTTCTGGAGCGGTCACAGGATGAGGGCGCCGGCTTGATTCACCAGCTCCCTTCACGGCGTCGCACTGGGAACTTACACAGCGACAGGTCAGAACGCAGACGATAAATATGGGAAGCGTAACAGGCGAATGCTCAGAGCAGAGCAATCAGCACTCACCTCTCGAGAACCACATCAACTTCCGAAGTGCAGGGGATTGCCATCATGTTGATTATCGGCAATTGAAACGAGACTATCACTACAGGTAAAAACGTTCACGGATATGTTGTAGTTATAGCCGTTCAGTGTCCAAAGTGTAGAGTGTCATAATGCAAGTCCAATAGCTTCAGACATTTTCGCTAGAAGTTTAAAATATATATATATATATGAGCTGTTAGAAAAATAGGATAGGATACTGTGGACATCTTACACCAGCAACAATTTTATTTCACTTGAGTACTCTGGACCCTCTTAATTAGAAAGCGTGCAAACTACCTATCCAACTTCATTACATGGACTGAGCAATGTAATAGTACTCTCAGCTCTTTCAGCACTTCACAGGTCGAGGTACAAGTCAGCTCACCAATTACTCTCCTGCATTGCATTTTTGCTTGTTTATTTAGTAAAAGTCATGATATTGTAAGGAAGCGTATTCAAAGCAAGTGGCATTTCTTACTGCAACACAGTATAAAGCGCATTCTTGGATTTAGTTTGCAATACAGCAAAGTTGCCACCACCCCAGGGTAAAGCGTTACTTTGCTGCGCTCAGACATTCAACATCCTTGGAGCAGAGAAGGCTAAGAGGAGATTTGATAGAGGTGATAGGGTGGTGGATACAGATTCAATAGTAGCCTTCAAAAGGGAGTTGGATAAATACTCGAAGGAGAAAATATTGCAGTTATGGGGAAAGAGCGGGGGAGTGGGACTAACTGGATTGCTCTTCGAAAGAGCCGGCGCAGACTCGATGGCCTGATTGGCCTCCTTCTGTGCTGTACTATTCTATGATTCTATGTAACAGCTGTCCCATTTATTTTGTACCTTTTAACACTGAGTAACATGAGCAACCGTTACTGTGCAGGATGCTCTGTGACAAATATACTTGGAGAGAAGTTAGTAAAATAGAAATTAAATGTGTAGACATGGACTATCTGTACAGTGCAGACTGAGTGATACTCATTTTTTCCAGTTAAACCAAAGAGAATGAAATAATGCTAAAATACAAAATAGGAACACATGAATGTCAATCTGGCTGTGGAAGTGCAAACAACATGAAAAAAACTCCAGTATGTGTTTACTTGTTCATTAAGTAACTATACAACCCGTCTTTGAAATCTCCGAAAAGAACGGTCAGATACAGAATCAACAGTAGATTAAGGAAGGGAATTCCACGTCACGATGGCTAGAACAAGCAAAGTTAACGCCCTTGCCGCACACTGTTGTGTGCGTTCAGCTTGTTCTTCTTATCCGGTTGTGAATGGTACGAAATGGCAGAGACTGCTGATATTTTTGCTCCGAAGAATTAACCTGAGAATGGCTCCCAGTGGTAACACTTCAGTGAAGTTTGCTTGTCATTTACTATTTTTTGCCTGTTGTGTGGCCTCAGGCACGGTATTGATTCTGAGGTTACTCAAAATGATCGGCACATACTTTTAAATTTCAACTTTGATGAGCTGGTTCCAATTTCGTTCCCGAGTCTACTAGTCTTTGCTTGGCTTAATTCAGCTTCCTGGTGCAACACTCCGAAAGAAAATTAAAGAAAGAACTTGCATTTATATAGCGCCTTTCATGACCTCGGGACGTCCCAAAGCGCTTTACAGCCAATGAAGTGTAGGCACTGTTGTAATGTAGGAAACGCGACAGCCAATTTGCGCACAGCAAGCTCCCACAAACAGCAATGTGACAATGACCAGCTAATCTGTTTTAGTGATGTTGACTGAGGGATAAATATTGGCCCCAGGGATCACAGTCACAGAATAAATGGGTCAGCCATTTAGGACTGAGATGAGGAGAAATTTCTTCACTCAAAGGGTTGTGAATCTTTGGAATTCTCTACCTCAGAGAGCTGTGGATGCTCAGTTGTTGAGTATATTCAAGACAGAGGTCGATAATTTTTTGGGAACGAAGGGATATGGGGATAGTGCGGGAAGGAGGTAGAAGATCAGCCATGATCTTGTTGAATGGCAGAGCAGGCTTGAAGGACCAAATGGCCTAATCCAGCTCCTGTTTCTTATGGATAACTCCCCTACTCTTCTTCAAAATAGTGCCATGGGATCTTTAAATTCCAATTTAACAGGCAGACAGGGCCTCGATTTAATGTCTCATCTGAAAGACGGCACGTCTGACAGTGCAGCACTCCCTCAGTGCTGCACTGGAGTGTTAGCCTCAATTTTGTGTTCAAGTCTCTGGGATGGGGATTTGAACCTTTAACCTTCTGACTCAGAGGTGAGTGTGCTACCCATTGAGCTACAGCTGATACTACTTCAAACAACATCCTTCAGCTAGTGGTCTGACTGTGCAACAACACAGTGTGATCAAGACTGTCACCGAGGGGGCTGACCTGTGTTATCAGGTCCACCACCCAGGGATCTAGCCACCCCCGACACTGTTACCAGGGTTGCTACCCAGGGGTCTGACCACACACTGATTCTTTGTTATCAGTCCTCCTCCTCGTGGCCTAACCATGTTGGATCTGACTTATGGGAATCTCCTCCCAGCGGCTGTTGCTCTGTCATCAGATACTTGTCCCAGCAGCCTGATCATACACTGGTGTTCCGCTATAACTGGATGTAGCAGTGAGCAACTCAGAGTTATCTTCTTCTTCTTAGGCAGTCCCTCGGAACCGAGGATGACTTGCTTCCACACTAAAAATGAGTTCTCAGGTGACTGATGAGTCCAATGCGGGACCTACAGTCTCTGTCACAGGTGGGGCAGGTGGTGGTTGAAGGGGTGGGTGGGTGGGGTGCTTGGGTTGGCGTGCGCTCCTTCCGCTGTTTGCGCTTGGCTTCCGCTTGCTCCCGGCGAAGAGACTCGAGGTGTTCAGCGCCTTCCCGGATGCTTCTCCTCCACTTTGTGCGGTCTTGGGCCAGGGATTCCCAGGTGTCGGTGGGGATGTTGCACTTTTTCAAGGAGGCTTTGAGGGTGTCCTTGAAGCGTTTCCTCTGCCCACCTGGGACTCTCTTGCCGTGTCGGAGCTCCGAGTAGAGCGCTTATTTTGGGAGTCTCGTATCGGGCATACGGACGATACCATACCTCGGGAGCCTACTGTCAACAAGGACTCCATCATCAGACATCGATGATGAAGTCCAACACTGCCTTCAGTGTGCCAGTGCAGCCTTCGGTCACCTGAGGAAGAGAGTGTTTGAAGACCAGGACCTCAAACCCAGCACCAAGCTCATGGTCTACAGAGCAGTAGTGATACCCGCCCTCCTGTATGCTTCAGAGACATGGACCATGTACAGCAGGCACCTCAAAGCACTGGAGATATACCACCAACGCTGCCTCCACAAGATCCTGCAAATCCATTGGCAGGATAGGCGCACCAACGTCAGTGTTCTCGCTCAGGCCAACATCCCCAGCATCAAAGCTTTGACCACTCAGAGTTATAGACCACTTCAGGCATGTCAGGTAGAGTGCGCTTGTGGTTGTGGGACAAATGCTGTGGCCTCAAGCACTTATTTCTGAAGATTTTTTGTCTGATTACGCCTCTGAAGCACCGTGATCATTTTTCTACATTAAGGTGCTGTATCAAGTCGTAGATGAGTTTTCATCCCCATTGAACCTGCATATTGTGTCAGACTGTGCTGCTGACAGTCTACTGTATAATCAGTGAGAGTTACTGAATACCAAAAAGATACAAGCATAAGGGTTTATTGTGGTTTATAGAATCATAGAAATTTACGGCACAGAAGGAGGCCATTTGGCCCATTGTGTCTGTGCCGACCAAAAAAGAGCTATCCAGCCTAATCCGGCTTTCCAACTCTTGGTCCGTAGCCCTGTAGGTTACGACACTTCAAGTGCATATCCAAGTACTTTTTAAATGTGTTCAGGATTTGTGCCTCTACCACCGTTTCAGGTAATGAGTTCCAGACCCCCACCACCCTCTGGGTGAAATAAGTTCTCCTCAACTCCCCTCTAATCCTTCTACCAATTACTTTAAATCTATGCCTCCTGGTTATTGACCTCTCTGCTAAGGGAAATAGGTCCTTCCCATCCACTCTATCTCGGTCCCTCATAATCTTAAACACCTCAATTAAGTCTTCCCTCAGCCTCCTCTGTTCCAAATAAAACAACCCCAGCCGATCCAATCTTTCCTCATAGCTAAAATTCTCTAGTCCTGGCAACATCCTCGTAAATCTCCTCTGCACCCTCTCTAGTGCAATTATATCTTTCCTGTAATGCTTCTCCCCCTTTTTCTGAAATATTTTCCCTGAAGGTGCTGATTCTTACCGGTATGGAATTTCTTCTCTCAGAGGGTTGTAAATCTGTGGAATTCTCTGCCCCAGAGAGCTATGGAGGCTGGGTCATTGAATATATTTAAGGTGGAGATAGACAGATTTTTGAACAATAAGGGAGTGATGGGTTATGGGGAGCGGGCAGGGAAATGGAGCTGAGCCCAATATCAGATCAGCCATCATCTCATTAAATGGCGGAGCAGGCTCGAGGGGCCAAACGGCCTACTCCTGCTCCTATTTCTTATGTTCTTATGGTTCCCTGGGCGTAGGGTGCTGGCCATGCTCCAGTGCTTCGTCTAAGAGCCATTCTTCATGTGTGAGCGTAGACAGTGAGGCACAGGCTTTGTGGTTCCCCTACCCTGCTGATTTATATGTGGTGCAGCTGGGTGGGCGAGGGTGGGGGAAAGGTGCTTGGGGATGTGCGTTTCAACGTTTCCGCCTTTTTTTGCGCCAACCCCACCATTCCCCAGTGCCCGGGTTGGCGGTGGAGAATGTGCCCGGCTGTATCTTCCCGATTTGTCCTTATCATTGGCAGACAACCGCCATGCGTAGGCAGGTCTCTGCAAATCGTTAGGCACGTCCTCCGCAGTGTCCTTTGCGATTTGCATCCTTTAAACGCTGTATTCAGGGGACTACCAAGGCGTCCAGCATTTTCCTGGCAACAGTGTGGCTCCAATTTTTTTTGTTGGCACCTGGGCTCAGGGAGCGTGGCCTTGCACAGGCTGAAGAGCGGCCTCGCTGCCTGCGACCCCACACACTGATTTTGCCAGGGGGCTCTATGGCGGAGGCAGAGGAGCCCGCTCCCTGTGTTTAACTAACCCCGGGGCGGAAAGGTCAGAGGTGCATTTCCGCGACGTGAACCAAGGATTGAATCTCGGACTTTCTAGGCACGTATGGGTCAAGGGCTCGTTGGATAAAGTCGCTGAGCCACTCGGGGAGCCAGTTACTGCATGGTAGCCTGAATTGCAGTGCCAACTCCACTGTGTGTGGACCAGGTTGGTGTTGGCAGTGGGCATGGGTTTCAATGGGAAATTACATGAGAAGAGCAGAGAAGGAACAAATCAACACCCATTACCACCGGAAGAAAAACTCTTGTTTCCAGATAATAGTTTCAGAGGGAATAAATATAGATTGCGTTGTAAGTAATTCAGTAACGTGTCCAAAGTGCTGGAACATCCAACTGCTGAGTCCTTGGACCCGTAGGGTGCATTCCCTGAATTTCTAAACATGATAAAGCTCAGTAAGCAGGTACCAGCCCTGTATTTAGGATTCCAGGTTAACGTCCACTTTAAAGAGATAACGTTGCAACTGACTGTTCTCATTATTCTGATTCACAGATCAGCATTCATGCAGCCTTCATTAACTGCTCATATTTATCATGTAGTCTCACTTGACATCACAGACTTAAACTGTAATTACAATCGGACAATAATGAATTACTAACCATAATTTTCCAAAAGTCTTTGGCGACGAAAATCAAGTCAAAGGACGGGAGGGTGGTGAACGTTGCACCTGTCATAGAATCATAGAATAGTACAGCACAGAAGGAGGCTATTCGGCCCATTGAGTCTGCGCCGGCTCTTTTGAAGAGCAATCCAGTTAGTCCCACTCCCCCGCTCTTTCCCCATATCCCTGCAATTTTTTCATCCTTCAAGTATTTATCCAATTCCCTTTTGAAGGCTACTATTGAATCTGTATCCACCCCCCTATCAGGCAGTGCAATCCAAATCCTCACCACTTGTTGCATAAAAAAAGTTTTTCCTCGTGTCACCTCTAGTTCTTTTGCCAATCACCTTAAATCTGTGCCCTCTGGTTATTGACCCTTCTGCCATTGGAAAAGTTTCTCTTTATTTACTCTGTCCAAACCCTTCATGATTTTAAACACTTCTATCAAATCTCCTCTTAGCCTTCTCTGCTCTAAGGAGAACAACCCAAACTTCTTCAGTCTATCCACGTAACTGTAATCCCTCAACCCGGGAACCATTCTAGTAAATCTCTTCTGTACCCTCTCCAAAGCCTTCACGTCCTTCCTAAAGTGTGGTGCCCAGAATTGGACACAATACTCCAGCTGGGGCTGAACTAGTGTTTTATAAAGGTTTCGCATAACTTCCTGGCCTTTGTAGTCTCTGGGCTGGATTTTGATACTGGGGACCGGATGGAGGCGGGACTCCCACTTTTTGGGTTGTAGTCCCGCCTCCATTGACTTGTGGCCAACCCACTATATTTTCACTTGATTGACCTTGTTGAGCCCGCCCAGCGGGCTCAGCAGGCCAATTAAGGGCCACCCGGCAACAGGTGACATCACAGATTGACATTTCATCTGTCAAGAGCTTTTGACAGATGAAATATCAGCGTTTGACAGCTCTTTGAAGCTGTCAAACACTGACAATCTGTACTCTAAGTTAATTCTTTACGCTCAGGCTGATTTAGAGATCTCTGCAGAACAAAAAGCAGAGGCTGCAGCTTTTGACAACTCAACGGCCATTCTGCTTTCTGTGCCGGTGAGATTTCTGACTCCCGAGACCTGAAGGGCTGACACCTGCAGGAGGAAGTTAAGGTAAGTAAAACTTTTTTCCACACTTTACACTTACCTTACACACTTACCTCTGCACACATGCACCCATCACTCACCTGCCCACCGGACATATCGACCCCTCCAACCCCTGCAGACCCACGGTCCGCCTCGCTAAAACGGTGTGGTTGGGACCTGTCAAAAAGCCCACATTTCAGGCATAAAAATAGGGATTAGGCAAAAAACTGCCTGTTAACTACCTGTTAACAGGCAGTTTATTGGCACTAATCCCCTTCCCGCCTCGGGGAGGCGGGTCCCAGCACAGGTCGGGTACCCACCTCCAGCGAAACTGGCATGGAGGCGGGTTGGGGGCGGGATGGGGGCGGGACCCCCGATTCAGCTATTTTCAATCCAGTCCCGCCTCCAAACCCGCCTCCACGGCTCAATGAAAATTCTGCCCCATGCCTCTATTTATAAAGCCCAGAATCCCATTTGCTTTATTAACCACTTTGTTAACCTGTCCTGCCACCTTCAAAGATTTGTGCACAGACACTCCCAGATCTCTCAGTTCTTGGACCCCCTTTAAAATTGTACCATTTAGCTTGTATTGTCTCTCCTTGTTCTTCCTACCAAAATGTGTCACCTCACACTTTTCTGCGTTGAATTTCATCTGCCATATGTCCGCCCAGTCCACCAGCCTGTCTATGTCCTCTTGAAGTCTATTACTATCTTCCTCACTGTTTACTACACTTCCAAAATTCGGGTCATCTGCAAATTTCGATATTGTGCCCCTGCACCCCCCAAGTCCAAGTCATTAATGTATATCAAAAACAGCAGTGGCCCTAGTACTGAACCCTGGGCAACACCACTGCATACCTCCCTCCATTCCGAAAAACAGCCATTCACCACAACTCTCTGTTTTCTATCCCGTAGCCGTTTTGTATCCATGCTGCTGCTGCCCCTTTTATCCCGTAGGCTTCAATTTTGCGAACAAGCCTAATATGTGGTACTTTATCAAACACCTTTTGAAAGTCCATGTACACAACATCAACTGCACTGCCCTCATCCACCCTCTCCGTTACCTCATCAAAAAACTCAATCAAGTGAGTCAAACACGATTTGCCCTTAACAAATCCGTGCTGGCTCTCCTTTGTTAGTCCATGTTTGTCCAAGTGGCTGGTACTTTTCTCCTGGATTATTGTTTCTAAAAGCTTCCCCACCACCAACTGGCCTGTAATTGCCAGGTTTATACTTCTCCCCTTTTTTGAACAAGGGTGTAACATTTGCAATCCTCCAGGCCACTGGTGCCACCCCTGTGTCTAAGGAGGATTGGGAGATTGTGGCCAGCAGCACCTCTGCAATTTCGACCCTTCCTTCCCTCAGCAACCTCGGACACATCCCGGATGACTTGTCCACTTTAAGCCTTTCTAGTAGCTACTCTTTATCTATTTTTATCTCAACCAGTAACCCGACAGCCTCCTCATTTACCGTAGCTTTGGCAAACTCCTCTTCTTTGGTGAACACTGATCATTTAGTACCTCAGCTATGCCTTCTGCCTCCACCAATAGATCTTCATTTTGGTCCCTAATCGGCCCCACCGCTCCTCTGACAGCCCTGTTACTGTTAATATGCCTACAGAAGACCTTTGGATTCCCTTTTATGTTAGCCGCCAATCTAATCTCATACTGTCCCTTTGCCCCTCTTATTTCCTTTTTCACTTCTCCTCTGTACTTTTTATTTTCAGCCTGATTCTCGCTTGTATTATCAAGCTAACATCTGTCATACGCCCCCTTTTTCTGCTTCTCTGATCAAAAAAGGGGAAAAGAATAAGCCAGATAATTTTAGACCAGCTAACCTCACTTGAACAGTATAAGAACTGCAAAATTTGGCAAAACTGGGACAGGACTGAGACTGGTGCATACAGCACCCACACTGGGACATGTAAAAATCTATTTCTCCAAATCTAGATTTTCCATCAGATATCATTCTAGCTCCTCATCCTTTTCGCTTCCTTTATCTCCCAAATACAACATGAAAGGCAAGCAGCCTTCTCTAGCTGACGACAAGATAATTCACAAGAGTAGTACTGAGTGGCTCCCTCCGGTATTTTATCTGAGATCAGCCCGCCCTTGATGGAAGCATGTCCAGCTACTGAGGAACACTGTGTTATAAATACTTGGCCCTGTGCCATGGTAGCACCTGGGCTGCAAAATTGACCTGATTTTACTTTTAGCTCCTATTTGTGCGAGTTCAAATTGTATGTTTTTGCGTTTGATCTGCAGAGTGTTTGTGAACAGGAGTCTGGCACTTGAAAAGATTAAATGTTTTGGATTTGACATGGACCACACTCTGGCAGGTAAGGGACCATTTGTTTTTCATACCTTTAACACCACCAGTTAAACTTCAGAACGTAGCTCCCCCGGTAGCGTATTGGGTGAAGGCAGAACCCATGACAGCAATGAGCTATGCAGACGAGAAGGTCCCAGGTTCCAACTCCAATCTGTGCTGAGTTAGTTCATCTCCACCAGAGCTGCAGTTAGGGCACAATAATTGACCTCAGTTAGGGAGAGGAAAAATCAATCTGGTTTCCTGCTTCTGATTGCTGTACAGTGACTCTTGCTGTACACTGAGTCTACAGACATGGGTGAAGACATAGGGGGCTAAATTCGGTTGATTTGTGCCTCCCGTTAGCGCCTTAAGAGGGCGCTAACGGGGCGCAAATCAACTAGCGCCTGGGCGCGGCGCCGCTAACGTTTGCGGGAGGTTAGCGGCGGCGCTAACCATTAGCACCGCGAGGCGCTGCGCCGCCGGTGATGATGTCATCGCCGTGCGCAGCACCCCGCTCGCGCCCCGGCTGTAACATTGGGTGGCGCCCCCCCGACTTACTGCTGGACGCTATGTCCGCCGGGGTCAGGGGGGCCTACCTACAGCCAGGGCGGCGCCAGTTAAAGGGGAGGTGGCGGGCAGCCATTTTTGTTGCTGGCCGCCTGCCAGCACCTGCCCCCGTTGCTGTCCCCGGCCCCCGTGAAGCCCCCCCCCGCAGGGTGCCGGCTGCTCTCCGTGAGCCCAGCACTCCTCTTGAGTGCCGGGCTCGTTTGCCGGCACTCCCGATCCCTGGTGGCCCAGCTGGGCGCCGGGATGCGCTGCGCCAGGCCCCTCCCCTTTAATAAGGGGAGGAAGGCCTGCAGTACCGCAGCGCAACGTGCCGTAGCATCCCAAGAGCGATGCGGGGCGCTTCCAGTAGCGCCCCTCCTCCCTCTTGGGGCACTACCTGGGAAAACGGCCGCGGGGGTGCAAACTTTTTCGGGGCGCTACCCCATAAACTGGGCATGGCTCTGATGGACCCTCACAATCAAATAAACTGCTGACATAATCTGTCTTGGCTCGTACATGAATACTGGCCACTTTGCTAAGGTACTGAAGTGGAAGTGATCTATACCCCAATAAGAATCAGCACATTCAGGAGAGAAAAATTAGCAACAAAAAAAAAATGAATGTTTTAAAAGAAAAAACATATTCGTGTCTGCAGAATAATTCATTGCCTTACAGGAAAAAAAATGTACTGTTCATGGTTACAGTGCTTTTAAATAATTACATAGTATTTTGCTTCAGCTTCTTAAATTTTTAAGTAAATGATTTACGATAGGACAGTATAAAATGAAGGGAAACGCTTCACTGAATCACCTTGATGGTGCTTTTTCATTGCACTGTTGTGAGGCTGCCCTTGTTTCATGATCTATGAATGACAATGCTGCGTGAATACTGAAATATGCTCCTATTGTACAGTGTACAGATCTCCTGAGTATGAAGAGCTGGGCTTTCAGCTGATGATAAATCGCTTGGTTTCGATTGGATATCCACAGGAAATGCTCCTCTACACATACGACCCCACTTTCCCAACCAGGTAAAACCAGCCCCCCCCCCCCCGCCCCCCCGCCCCCCTGCCCACTTGCCTTGGCTATGGAGATAGTCTTACTCAGTGCCCATTCCTTGCAAGGCTGTTACTTGTCTGCGGTTACTCCTGGGGAGAGATTACTGTACTACATCACAAATGGGGTTGGATTATTCCGCTCTGTCATTTGAGGTTTACTCCGCTATGTCTCTTATGTGGCGGCTGGGGGGGGGGGCGGGGGGTTACTCTGCTTCTCTCATCGGGATTACTCTGCAGTGTCAGAGATAGAAGAGATAGAGAGATCTGTAATTTGAAAAGATTCCATATTTGAAGCTTTTAAGTAAGACAGGAGCACATGGTAGTTCCGGTAAATTCAATCGCTCCACCATTGGCGGCCGCGCCTTCAGCTGCCTGGGGCCCTAAGCTCTGGAATTCCCTCACTAAACCTATCCACCTCTCTACCTCTCTTTCCTCCTTTAAGACGCTCCTTAAAACCTGCCTCTTTGACCAAGCTTTTGGTCACCTGTCCCTAATATCTCCTTATGAGGATCGGTGTCAAATTTTGTTTTATAATAGTCCTGTGAAGCGCCTTGGTGATTTTTACTATGTTAAAGACGCTGTATAAATACAAGCTGTTGCTATTGTAAATGATATGAGATGGGGTGCTACCAGTAATGCTATGAAATTTACGAAGGGCGCCAAGTTATGTGGTCAGTGGTTTCGTGCTGAGGAGATAGAAATTATTCAAATCATCCTGGAGAAATGGTGCATACATCAAGGAATGGCAAATGGAGTTTAATAAGAACATAAGAACATAAGACGTAGGAGCAGGAGGAGGTCATTTGGCCCCTCGAGCCTGCTCCGCCATTCAATAAGATCATGGCTGATCTGATCTTGGCCTCAACTCCACTTCCCTGCTCGCTCCCCATAACCCTTGACTCCCTTACCTTTCAAAAATCTGTCTATCTCCACCTTCAATATATTCAATGACCCATTAATGTGGAGAAGTGTAAAGTAATGACATTGATAAAGGGAACAAGGACTATGTGAATACAGTGGCTGACTCTCCATTGACAGGGCTGGAAGAAGAGAAAGATTTAGGTGTGATTGACAATCGTTCATTGAAAGTCTCTGGTCACCGTTTGTCTGTTAACAGGGGGAATGAATCAAGTGGTCGGATGCATCTCTATGGCACTTGCTCGTGAATCACAGGAGGTTATTTTAACTTTCTAACTCATTGGTGAGGCGACATTTGGAGTATTGTGCCCACTTTATTTTCAAAAAACTATGGGTTCATAGGTTACAGAGAAGCATGACTTTAAGGAGATGCTGTAGAAATTGAGTTTGTTTTCACTGGAAGAAGGAAGGATCAGGGCTGACATGATGCAAGTCATAAAAATGATGAAAAGTGTGGATGTTATAGATGTAAAGAGGTTTTCAACTTCATTTGTAATCAAAAGACTAGAGGTGATAGATTGAAGACAGGGAAACCTTATTCCAGCCTAAAGATTCATAGGGGTTATTTTTCTCAATGAGTGATTAATGTGTGGAATGGTTTTCCATCAGTCAGGCAATGCTAAGCCACTGATCTCCTGTTAAATAAAACTTGTATGACTGCTTGGTGAGAAATTGAACTGTACGTTGTAGGGATAGATTGGGTATAGGAATATCTGGAGTGGAGGGAGTTGGTTGTTTTGGCTGGTTTAAATTACTTTCCTCAGATATTTTTGGACTGGGTTAGTAGGGAGGTTATGACGGTGGAGCTGTGCATTGGTACTTTGGAGGAAAGGAGCTTGATGGGTCTTTTCCTGTCCCGTGGGTTCTTACAGAGAGATTTTTAAAAACATTTTTTATTCGTTTACGGGATCTGGGCGTCGCTGGCAAGGACAGCATTTATTGTCCATCCCTAATTGCCCTCGATAGGTGGTGGTGAGCCGCCTTCTTGAACCACTGCAGTCCGAGTGGTGAAGGTGCTCCCACAGTGCAGTTAGGTAGGGAGTTCCAGGATTTTGACCCAGCAACGATGAAGGATCGGTGATATACTTCTAAGTCAGGATGGTGTGTGACTTGGAGGGGAACTTGGAGGTGGTGGTGTTCCCATGCGCCTGCTGCCCTTGTCCTTCTAGGTGGAAGAGGTCGTGGGTTTGGGAGGTGCTGCCGAAGAAGCCTTGGTGAGTTGCTGCAGTGCATCTTGTAGATGGTACACACTGCAGCCACAGTACGCCGGTGGTGGAGGGAGTGAATGTTTCAGGTGGTGGATGGGGTGCCGAGCAAGCGGGCTGCTTTGTCCTGTATGGTGTTGAGCTTCTTGAGTGTTGTTGGAGCTGCACTCATCCAGGCAAGTGGAGAGTATTCCATCACACTCCTTACTTGTGCCTTGTCGATGGTAGAAAGGCTTTGCGGAGTCAGGAGGTGAGACACTTGCCACAGAATACCCAACCTCTGACCTGCTCTTGTTGCCACCGTATTTATGTGGCTGGTCCAGTTAAGTTTCTGGTCAATGGTGACCCCCAGGATGTTGATGGTGGGGGATTCGGCGATGGTAATGCCATTGAATGTCAAGGGGCGGTGGTTAGACTCTCGCAGAGATCTGGAAAGTGGGAAGAAGAGGCAGTGGTCCATTTCTTGGGGCTGATGAGCAAATATTTGTAGGCAGGGAATAAGCAGAGTTCTGTGGCAGATACATTTGTGCATGATTATTCATTAATGTGACACTCTTTCCCAGAATAGGTGGTGATGAGCCCACGTTCAGAGGATACCCTTCATTCAGAGTGGAGGTCAAATGCTGATGGGGTACAGCTTTGCTTGTTTAGCGATCCAAAAGTGACCTCAGTAACATATCCATGTCCAGTGTGAACCCTTCTCTTATCTCTTACTCTATAATAGTGCAAACAAAGCTCTGTGCACACATTAAGGGCTTCATGCAAATGCCAGCACTTACAAAGCTTGAGCAGTTTTTGTCTGACTTGCATGTTGCGTTCAATGACTGTAACTGTAACTTTGATTTTTTTTTAACCAAATAAAATCAACTGTCCAATTAGCAATGATTAAAAGAAAATCCAGTTGAGTTCATATTGGTGAACCAGCTTCTGATTGTTCTTAATCAAATAGATAAATAATTGAAAAGCAAAATACTGCGGATGCTGGAAATCTGAAATAAAAACAGAAAATGCTGGAAATACTCAGCGGGTCAGGCAGCATCTGTGGAGAGAGAAACAGAGTTAACGTTTCAGGTCGATGACACTTCGTCAGAACTGGAAAAAGTTGGAGATGTAACAGGTTTTTAAGATGTGTAGGGGCAGAGAGAGGGGGAGGGGGAGGAAAGAACAAAAGGGAAGGTCTGTGATAGGATAGAAGGCTGGAGAGATTAAGAGACAAAAGGGATGATGGTGCAAGGCAAAAGGAGATGGTAATGGGACAAGTTAAGAAACAAAAGATGGCTCTAGATGAAGTGTAAATGGCAATGGCAGAATGATCAACAGCTGCCATGTGAGAGAGAAAAAAAAATGATAGAGGCAGAGATAAATAATTGATATGCCAAACCCAGCTTTGTATTAGAACAAATATTAAGAATCAAGGAAGTCAATACCAAATAAATTCTAGACAAAATTGCTTTATATGCCTGTACTGAAGAATTGAAATTCACAGTAGCATGTGATAATTCACATCTTGTGTTACATTGCATAAAACACCAGATGCAGTGCATAAGAGACAACAAGATCAACTTGACACTTCATCTGTGTGTCATGTCAAACCCCATAAATGCGTTTCCCAGTATATCACATTGTCACACTGTGTACTCCTGTGTTTGACTACCAGAACAAATTGTTATAGTGGAGGTATATTTGTGGAATTTGAATAACTAGGTGTAGACATCAAGCTATTTCGTGAAGGTTATTTTGTTAACTGCCTGCCTGTTTCCGAAAACTAACCAATGAGGAAGCCACTTACACGGGGGGGGAAAGGTAATCACCAATGTGGATTTGTGATCTTTGTCAGTTTAGCTAAACGCATATGTACTACATGTAACACACAAAAGCAAAATACTGCGGATGCTGGAAATCTGAAGTAAAAACAGAAAATGCTGGAAATATTCAGCAGGTCAGGCAGCATCTGTGGAGAGAGAAACAGAGTTAATGGGCCGTATATTCCGATGCCTACGGGTGTGTACGAGCTGTGTACACACCAGTAGGGACATCGGAAATGCCGGTTTCAGGCATGCCAAGCGCATACGCTGAAAACCGGCATTTCCGACCTGTCAAGAATCCTCTTGACAGATCGGACGCCTGCCCTGGAGAAGGGCCTCTGTGGGGAAGAGTTCCACTTTCTGGAGAACCTCCGCCCGCAGAAAACCCTTAGAAATCTTACGCCTGGTAAAAGCAGGCGTAAGGCCTGCTTTTACCAGCATAGGAGTTGAAAAAAGTAAAATAAATTTTTTTTTCACTCATTTATCATTTAAAAATACTTTAAAAAAGGTAAGTTTATTTTTAGCCCCGTAAAAAACTTTAATTTTTTTTCAAAAAATTACATTTTTGATTAAAATATATAATTTATTGTAATTTCAACTCATTTTAAAAATGTGATTAAAAAAAAATGTATTTAATGTTTTACAGTGTTTTTGGGGTGATCTCCATTCATATATTTGACAGGTCTATCTGTCAAGTGTATGAAGGGAGATTCCCTTCTTTGATTGGCTCCCCATGGCCCACGTGATCCCAGGGACGCTTGCAAACCGCATGTGCCTCTGGGATACGTGGGCCCTGCACATTTCGAGTTGGAGAGGCCCAGAAGCGGAAGTGTCCGGACCTCGGGAGCCCTCAGGTAAGTCCATAGATTTTTTCCAGATCGGAGGCCTCTGCATGCAGGAAGCCTCCGATCGGAAAATACGGCCCATTGTTTCAGGTCAATGACCTTTCGTCAGAACCACATGTACTGTAAGGTGGGAAGCTGTACACTCACCAGTGTTGGGAACGTGGTATTTGAGACAAAAGCAAAATACTGCAGATGCTGGAAATCTGAAATAAAAACAGACAATGCTGGAAATACTCAACAGGTCAGGCAGCATCTGTGGAGAGAGAAACAGAGTTAACATTTTAGGTCGATGACCCTTCGTCAGAACGTATTTGAGAATTGTGCAGGCTGTACTGATGATAGAGGAACTGGTATTTGTCCAGCATTGTGAGGCATATAAAGGTGAATGTGAATGTGCAGATGCAGCAAGCCATTAGGAAGGTAAATGGTATGCTGGCCTTCATTACAAGAGGATTTGAGTACAGGAGTAAAGCAGTCTTACTCTAATTATATAGGCCTTGGTGAGACCACACCTGGAGTACTGTGTACAATTTTGGACTCCTTACCTAAGGAAGGATACACTTGCCATAGAGGGAGTGCAACGAAGGTTCACGAGATTGATTCCTGGGATGGCGGGACTGTCGTATGAGAAGAGATTGAGTAAACTAGGCCTGTATTCTCTTGAATTCAGAAGAATGAGAGGGGATCTCATTGAAGCATACAAAATTATTACAGGGCTTGATAGGGTGGATGCTTGGAGAATCTTTCCCTTGGCTGGGGAGTCTAGAACCAGGGGCCACAGCCTCAGGATAAAGGGTAGGCCATTCAGGACTGAGATGAGAAGAAATTTCTTCACACAGAGGGCGGTGAATCTTTGGAATTCTCTACCCCAGAGGGCTGTGGAGGCTCAGTCATTGGGTATATTCAAAACAGAAGTCGATAGATTTCTGACTAGTAAGGGTATCAAGGGATATGGCGATAGGGCCGGTGAATGGAGTTGAGGCAGAAGATCAGCCATGATCTCATTGAATGGTGTCCTTGTACACCAGTCACTGAAAGCAAACATGCAGGTGCAGCAAGCAGTTATGAAGGCAAATGGTATGTTGGCCTTCATTGCAAGAGGATTTGAGTACAGGAGCAAGCATGTCTTACTACAGTTATACAGGGCCTTGGTGAGACCACACCTGGAGTACTGTGTGCACTTTTGGTCTCCTTATCAAGAAAGGATATATTTGCCATAGAGGGAGTGCAGCGAAGGTTCACCAGACTGATTCCTGGGATGGCAGGACTGTCGTAAGAGGAGAGATTGGGTCGACTAGGCCTGTATTCACTAGAGTTTAGAAGAATGAGAAGGATCTCATTGAAACGTATAAAATTCTGACAGGCTAGACAGACTGGATGCAGGGAGGATGTTTCCCCTGACTGGGGGGGTCTAGAACGAGGGGTAAGACATTTAGGACATTTAGGACTGAGATGAGGAGAAATTCCTTCACTCAGAGGGTGGTGAACCTGTGGAATTCTCGACCACAGAAGGCTGTGGAGGCTATGTCACTGAATATATTTAAGAAGGAGATAGATAGATTTCTAGACACAAAAGGCATCAAGGGGTATGGGAAGAGAGCGGGAATATGGTATTGAGATAGAGGATCAGCCATGATCATATTGAATGGCGGAGCAGGCTCGAAGGGCAGAATGGCCTACTCCTGCTCCTATTTTTCTATGTTTCGATGTTTCTATAAGGGGAAACCCTTTTAAATCGGAAATGAGGAGGAATTTCTTCTCTCAGAGGGTCGTGAATCTTTGGAATTCTGTTCCCCAGAGAGCTGTGGAGGCTGGGTCATTGAATATATTTAAGGTGGAGATAGACAGATTTTTGAATGATAAGGGAGTCAAGGGTTATGGGGAACGGGCAGGGAAGTGGAGTTGAGGCCAAGATCAGATCAGCCATGATCTTATTGAATGGCGGAGCAGGCTCGAGGGGCCAAATGACCTACTCCTGCTCCTACGTCTTATGTTCTTATAAGTTCTTATGACCAAAAGAAGTGATCTGACCCCCAATTAACTACTGTTTGTGGTGTAAATGAATTACCTTCTTTTGTCTGTACATATGTATGCCTCTTATGGCAAACCTCCATTTTAACCTTGACACACTTTTTTTTTACTTTACAGAGGGCTTGTGTTTGATACTCTGTATGGAAACCTTCTGAAAGTGGACGCTAATGGAAACATCTTGGTGTGTGCTCATGGCTTCAGCTTCCTCAAGGGGTACGTCACACACGATTTCAGTTCATTAGCGTGACAGGATTTTTAATTCTCATGCAAACCTCGTTCTGTGACTTCAGTAAGTCGTCCATTACAGTCTGAACTGCTGAAGCGAGCTTTTATCGTTCCACACAGAATGGAAAGGTTTTCCTTCTGGGGCACCAGTAGCAAGCAGCCTGGGGTCAACGCACGCAGAAAGCTGTTTGCTGACTCTAGAGATTTGTAAGAACCCTTTGCCCTCAGTATCCAGTATTGTAGCTGTACAAACATGGAGGAGATCGATGAACACAGACCTCTAACGTAGGTGTTGCAGCACTCAGGAAAGTGGTGGGGGGAGGGGGAGGATGGTGTCCTCAAGAAGGCCGCTGAGAATCTGAGGTTGTGTGGGGGGGGAGGGTGTTGGGCGGGGTGCGGGGCTGGACTGCAGTCTGTAGGATTGAAGGGTGGGCTGAGATCTGCAGACGTGAGGTAGGGCTGCAGCAGTCCGTACTAGTGGAGGTTAGTCCCTACCCTGTAGGAACTGAGTTGGGTGAGTGGTTGCTGTTACCAGAAACATGAGGTAGTCTGTAAAAACATGGAGTGCTTACACAGGAGTGCTGACGAGAAACGTTCAGTGTTGTGAAACAAGTTAAAGGAATATGTGTTGCAGGGAGTGAAGTGTTGCAATGCTGGATTTCCACCTTTAAGCACAGAAGTGCTTGACGGGGCGGCTGCCTTTGCTGGTCTAGGAATAGTGAGAAGATCGAAGGAAATATTATTCCAATTCCATCAACCCTTGTTTTCTGAATATTCTTTACAATGTTTGTCCATTGAAGGAAGTTTCAGATATTATGTAGAAATCAAGTGTGCTATGGAATGTGGTTTACCACAGATACAGGCAGCTGTGGAAATAATAGATTTGCTGTATCCTTTGATTAGTGATCAACGGAATTAGCTTCATTTTTGGATTGGCTGTAATCTTCCTGTCCACTTTCTGTCAAGTAGAAAATGGCTTATGGACGGTTAAGGGTACAATTTCCAGTTTAAGCTCTAAAAAGCACGTATAAGGGTTTCAGTCAGACGGGCTGAGCTAGAGGTGGCGGTATACATGGTGAGAATAGGCTGTGGGGTTAAAAGCTGAACGCGGGGTCGAACAAGACGCTGAGGTTGTACACAGTCTTGTTCAGCCTGAACGTGTGGCTGGAGAGGGAGATGTATTCAGTGGCCAAGGAGCTGAGTTTGTGGTCGGGAATGAAAATGATGGTGTTGGCCTTCCCAGTGCTGAGTTGGAGCAACTTGTGGCTCATCCATGATTGGATGTTGAACAAGCAGTTCTGATGGCGTGGTTGAGGGGCTGCGAGGCAAGTTCCTGTCAATGCCAGGCTATCAACATGATGAGATTGTGAATGGCAGAGGGTTTGTTCGCAAGGAAGCAAGCTTTCTGGAGGGCAATATGGAGAGGGGTGGTATTGTAGATTTGCTGGTGGCTGCATTGTCGGGGATGAGTAGCATAAGGAGGAGGTTGGAAAGATTAACCCCCCCCCGCCAAGGAGTGTGCTGGGTGAGATGGTTGTTGGGAGCAGAGACGGGGCAGTTGGGCCTGCTGCTCAGGGAGAGCAAATGACTGGCGCCATAGCGGGCATGGCAAGGAATACCAAGGGAGGTACAGAGGAAGATGTCCTCATTTAAGAGGAACATAGTGACATTATTTGTAAGTATGTGGCCAACTTACACATTGGCTCCAGTGACACCCAGCTTTACCTCTCTACCACCATCCTCGATTCCACGACTGTTTTGCTGTCGAGTTGCCTGTCTTACGTCAAGTTATAGTTGAGCTAGAATTTTCTCTCGCTCAAATTTGGTGAAACCAGTTATCTTGTTTGGCTCCCACCAAAAACGTTGCACCTTATACCCCAATTCTATCCCCCTTCCCAACTGCTTAATGAAGCTGAACTCAACAATGCAGAATCCGAATCTTTTGTTTGACCCTGAACTGAGCTTCAAACCCACATCTGGTCCATTACAAAGACTGCGTACTTCCACCTTTTGTAATATCAACTGCCTCTGAAACCCTTCCTCATGCCTCCAGGCTTGGCATCTCCACCATTGCCCTATGCTGGCTCCACTTTAGATAAACTCCCAATTCCTCAGAATTCCACCGGCCATGTCCTAACCCATTCAACTTTTTTTTTTTAATTAGTTCCGGGATGTGGGCGTCGCTGGCAACTATTCCCTCCTGTCCTCACTGACCTTCATTGGCTCCCTGAATTCCAGCATGTTCACTTCCAAATCTTCAGACTGGTTTACATATTCCTCCATGGCCTCACTCCACCCTACCTGCGCAGCCTCCACCAATCTCACATCCTTGTGCACTTCCTCTACTCTTCTCACTCTGGCCTACTTCTACTTTCAGACATCATGCCCTGCTCTCTGGAATTTTCTTTCTAAAACCTTCCGGGGGGGAGAAATTTGTGTGTTTAGCGCCACACGTTAGCGCCACGAGATGGCGCGAAAACGCCGTTCAGAGCTCTACCGCCAGCCGATGGTGGTCCCAGAGCTGCACGCCATATCCGTCTTGCCGGTAAACTCGATCGCCAGGGACATCGCAATCACGGAGATCATGACGTCAGTGAGTGTGCAACGCTCACTTAACGCCCGATCTCCCAACTTCGTTTTGGCCATTGAACCTACCGGCTGGAGAAAGCAACGACAGGTTGAGATGGCGTGCAGCAACAGGAAGCTGGCTCCAGGGATGCTATTTAAAGGGATCCTCACCAATCATTCGCACCTGACAGGGTTTTGACATCTGAGCGGCTGTGTGCTAATTCCTGCTACTGCAAGAGTTTTCTTTAGTCATTTCAAGTTCATTTGGTATCAGGGAGTGTTCTGGCAAGTACAAAACTCCCTCATTATTTTTGAAACGCTTCAAACTACAACACTTGCTCAAAGTCATGGCAGTCGACCTCGACCTCCAGGATCTACGGCGGAGGGAGCGAAGGCAGCGAGAAAGACTGGAACATGTGGCCAGAGGGAGGAGGAGGGCCATCAGGGCTCTCAACAGGAGGCCTTACCCTCCGAGGGTATTCCGACATCACTTCTCCTACCTTCAATTAAGCAATGAGCAATGTATTAGGAGACTTCGCTTCACTTAGGAGGTGGTTACAGAACTCTGCCAACTCCTGCAACCAGATCTCCAGCCTCAGACCAGGGCGACCACAGCTCTCCCAGTGGCAGTCAAGGTCACCATGGGGCTTAATTTCTTTGCCAGCGGATCCTTCCAGTCTGCAGCAGAAGACATAGCGAACATCTCGCAGTTCGCCGTCCATTGCTGCATCTGGGAGGTCACTGAGGCTCTCTACAGTCGGAGAAGGAACGACATTTCCTTCCCCATGGTGCAGGGCCTCATCGACTGCACTCATGTGGCTTTCTGGGCATCGCATAACAATCCTGAGATCTTCCGTAACTGCAAAGGCTACCATTCACTTAATGTGCAGTTGGTGTGCGACCACACACAGCGAATCCTCAATGTCAGTGCCCGCTATCCTGGCAGCAACCACGATGCCTTCATCCTGCGCTAGACTGGTGTGCCAGCACTCTTTCAGCCACCACGTCAAGCTCGAGGATGGCTGCTCGGAGACAAGGGCTATCCACTCTCCACCTGGCTCATGACTCCCCTCCGCAACCCCAACACTCCTGCCCAGCACTCATATAATGAGAGCCATGTTGCCACCAGGAACATCATCGAGCAGACCATCGGCCTGCTCAAGCAACGGTTCCACTGCCTTGACCGCTCGGGAGAAGTCCTCCAGTACTCGCCAGAGTGGGTGTCCCATTTCATGGTGGTCTGCTGCATGCTCCACAACTTCACCATCACGAGAGCGCAGCCCTTGCCACCAGGGATTGCGGGACCACCTCAGGAGGAGGACGAGGGAGAGGACAATGAGGAACAGGAGGGAGGGAGGAGGCAGCCAGACAATCAGCCTTCCGGATGGGCTGGCTCATAGAATCATAGAATGGTTACAGCACAGAAGGAGGCCATTCGGCCCGTCGAGCCTGTGCTGGCTCTCTGCAAGAGCACTTCAGCTAGTCCCACTCCCCCGCCCTAATCAGGCTCATCAGACTCTGATTCGAATGAATGAAACCCCAGATCCCCATTGCTCACCACATCCCCATCATACCATCCCTGTCGCAGGGCATCTCACAGTGTCCTCCTGGGTGCAAAGCTGAAATGAGAGACACCACAAAAGATACCAAACACAATTAATACATTTATCTATACAAATATCACACATATTACATCAACACTATTAACTAATCACCCTTGTGCAATCCCTTAGTGCCTGTCGTTCGTGTGCCTTTTCCTACTCTAGTGCTCCTACACAGTGCGGCCCCAGTGGCTGCGGCACGCCTGTTGGTAGGCTGCTGAGTTTCCATGTGGGAGACTTCAGATGGCCTTGCAGGACAACCTTGACCAGCTCTGGACCTAGATGGCCCGGCTGTAGACTGCACCACGTCGGCATGTGCGGCAGCAGTCTGGGCTGGCTAGATGACAGGCAGCGACAAGGGCAATGGCGGCGTGGCAGTGGTGGGAACAGGAATGCTCTCATCCTGAGAGAGGACAGCAGGTTCCTGCTCCACTGACCCCACTGCCACTCCTGGCCTGCTGCGACACCGTGAAAGCCCCGGTCGACGGTGGTAGACCCAGCCACGGTGGCAGCAATCAGAGCTTGGGGAGGCATCACACTGAGACTGCATGAGAGCAGCCAGAGCTTGGATGCCACCAAGCAGAGACTGCATGAGCGCAGTCTGAGCTTCCGCTGCAGCACTAAGACATTGGGTTGCTTCCGCCCGTGCTGCAATGGAAGCTGCGACATTGCTCATCATGCGCGCCATCACGTCTGGGTCGCCACCGTCTCTCTGGGAGTCTACCATCATTTGCAGACTGGAAATGATGGGCCTCCATGCTCTATGCAGAGCCTTGCGCAATGTTGGAGGTGGACTCCTCCACACTCCTTGCCATTGCCGAGAGGCTCTCTGGCAGCTTTGCCATTGCACCTAATCATCTCCGTGTGCACGCCCATCAACCCTCTTCGAAAGGCCCCCCCATCGAGGTCCTCATCTGAGTCCTGTGGAGCGGAACTCGCGCGCGAACTCACCCTCCGGGGCGCTGGCCCCCGAGCTACCCTTTCCCCCTGGCCTTGCTACAACCCACTCGTGCTCTTTGCCTCACCCTATGCAGATGCCGCTACTTCACTACCCTCTAAAGAACACGTAATGCCAGTGTCTGAGCTGGTGTCTTCCTCCTCCTCCTCCTCCTCTTCTCCCTCCTCGCTCTCTGCGGTGCCCTCAGGGACAGGCTGCTCAGGTGCTCGCTGATTATCTGAAAGCAGAAAGGCACAAGAGTCGGGTTATGGTGAGGGAAGAGGGGGCAGAAAGGTAGAAATGCATGCATACAGCATGAGTAGCTTGAAAGCGAGAAAAGATTGTGGGCTGAGGGGAAGTGGGATGTGAGAAGAAGGAGTAGGGAATGAACATACCGTTGTTGTCCCCAAGGGGGTCAACGTCGCCGGTGGCCACGGCGCCCATGACCTGACACCCAATGATCTCCAGCACTCTACTCTCCAGCTGGCTCAGCTGTTCAATGTGGGCTTGTCCCCTGCCTGTCCGCACCTGATCCCTCCAGTTGTGAGCCACCTTGGCCTGCAAGAAAATGGAAAGTGTGTGAGTGAGTGTGGAGCAATGTGTTTGGGTGATGTGCCTGCCATAGTCGAATAGCTGTCATTGTGTGCAAGGCGTGAGATGTGGGTGTGAGTGTTGCTCGGTAGAGATTGTTGGTAGGTGAGTGCTGGGGGTGTGGTGCATTGAGCAGTGTGTGAAGCTTGTGGTACAGATGGTGGTATGTAGCATTTGTTGAAGCCTTCACTCACCCCGACCACCCGAGTGAGGCCGTTAAACTTCCTCCTGCACTGTGAGTGGGTCCTGGGGACCACAGTGCTGCCCGTCACATGTTGTGCCACCTCCCTCCACATAGTGCGGGATACTTGTGGCAAGGGCCTCCTGCCAGTTGGTGGGTACAGGACCGCTCGTCTTCTCTCGACCGCGAAAACCAAAGCTTCACCGAAGAACCTCCGGGCTCTCTCCCTGGGGCGGCGATCTACCATCATGATTTGTTAGTAACTACTTCTTCTTGTTCTTCTTCTTGTTCTTCTTCTTCTTCTTCTTCTTCTTCTTCCTCTTCTACTTCTTCTTCTTCTCACCCAACAATGATGAGAATGAGGTGCTGCAGCATCAATGAACCTCCCCTTTAAGTAGTGAAAAAAGCCTGTGGCAATCATGACTTGCAATTGGACTGCCCCCGATATTGGTCCAGCTTTTCAGTGTAACGCCAATGAGCTTGGGTTTTTAGACTAGAATCATGACTGCAATCATTTAAATGAGGAGTGAGCCCGAATTTTGCGTGCATTCGAGACGATTTTCAGGTGGCGCTACTTAACCATTCTTAGTCTAATCACTGCCCATTTCTTGGCTATAACGAATTTCTAGCCCAGTCCGTCTTGTTACTTTCGAAACCCTCCTCAAAACCAACCTATTCAGCTGCACCTTCGGTCACCGGTAACTCCTCTCACAACACCTGCTTGGTTTCCAGTCCCCCTTTTGACGCACCTCGGGGCAGTTTGCTCTGTTAAAGGTGCTGTGCAGGTTGTGGGGCTGCTGTGTAAAGGCATGTCAGACTTCAGTTGGCTTTCTGCCCCCGATTTTAACTCTGGGCCAGTTTTGTGGGGGCGGGCAATGGTGTGAGTTAGAAACTCGCCTGCTACCCCAGAAATGAGGCCCGGGGCATTTTAACTCCCTCATTTAAATCCTGCCGGTCGCTATTCCCAACTATTCCGGGCCGGAGATGTGTAAAATCGGAGGCCACTCGCTGAGAATAGGTAAGTGGCAGGATTGGCTACCGGGGCTGTCCTGTGGTAGGGGGGGGGTGGTGGGGGGGGGGTCTCGCAATTGGGAAAGGGGGAGGGGGTGAGCCCTCAGCAAGGGAGCTCTAAGCAGGTGGAGATGGAGCGTGAAAAAAAAGTTTTTAAAAAACGTATCTTTTTTGGATCTCTTCTGGCCCTGATCCAGTTCCCCCTCTGGAATGGCCTGGTGATAAACCGTGGCTTCCTGTTCAGGCCGCCGAATTATACTAATGTCAAAAAGGATCCCGCCGGCTTTTAGTGGGGGGGTTTTCTTGCAGTTGAGCAGGTTGAAATTGCCATCGATCGGCTCCAGGGCAGGTAATAACCTGGGCGATTTTAACCGCTCGCTTGCCCGGTTTCTGCCAGGCGGGAAATCGCACCCCGCCCCACCCACCACCCCACTCAGCCCCGCCCCGCACAATGTCTTATTTTCCAAATCAGTTGGTTGATTTGCAAATCAGAAGTTCTCTTTACCAAACAGAAGCTTCTGATGACATTTAGCCTTTAATCCTTGGGTATAAATAGCCGGTTCTTAAGCTCTGAGCCTGAGATTCCTCACATAGCTGTGGTCTAAGCGAACTACATTACGTAATAAACTGGCCTTGTCCCTTGCTGTTCCACTCGGTGGTTACAGGCCTTTCTTGTGCCTTTTAATACTTTCAAAACAAGTATAGAGATCAAAAGAATTGACTAAGATCAACAAGGAAGAATGCAGCAAAATAAGACGTAGGTTAAAAGCCCTGCAGGGCCCTGCTGCATTTGAGCCATTCTCGGCCATTGTCTCATCACTTTGGGCTCCCTGGAAAATTGGTTATCTGCTACAAATAGCCGGCAGCTTCTTTTGTGTACGTACACAGTTAAGAATTATTAAAAATTAATGGAAAAACACCACGCAGCGTGGAGATTTCGAAAGAGTGCTGGGGCTGCTCTGAGGAGACAGGAATGTCACTGATGCAGGTTCCTTAAAGAGAATGGTTTAGACCAAATCTTAAAGAGTGTTTCCACCGTTAAGCATTCAAGAGGCTCTGGGATGAGAGAAGTTTCCTGTTATAAAGTCAGTGGCCCGTGTATGACAGCCAGATCTCAGGTGCACCGTCTCTGTGTTTGACAGGCCACTGTTTCACTCATGACATTCGAGAAATCATTTGAACGTTGGCTGGCATCTAATCTCTGCGGAATGACCTTTATCATCTCCAACACTGAGGATAATAATAAACAATCAGAATTTTATTCAACCAGAGAACATTTTCCATTTGCATAATCTAGGCGAGGGTGTGAGTGTGAGCCCAGTGTGAGTGTGAGCGCAGTGTGAGTGTGAGCGCAGTGTGAGTGTGAGCCCAGTGTGTGAGCGCAGTGTGTGAGTGTGAGCACAGTCTGAGTGTGAGCGCAGTGTGAGTGTGAGCGCAGTGTGTGAGTGTGAGCGCAGTGTGAGTGTGAGCGCAGTGTAAGTGTGAGCGCAGTGTGTGAGTGTGAGCGCAGTGTGAGTGTGAGCGCAGTGTGAGTGTGAGCGCAGTGTGTGAGTGTGAGCGCAGTGTGAGTGTGAGCGCAGAGTGTGAGTGTGAGCGCAGTGTGTGAGTGTGAGCCCAGTGTGTGAGTGTGAGCACAGTGTGTGAGTGTGAGCACAGTGTGTGAGTGTGAGCACAGTGTGAGTGTGAGCGCAGAGTGATTGTGAGCACAGTGTGTGAGTGTGAGCACAGTGTGTGAGTGTGAGCGCAGTGTGAGTGTGAGCGCAGTGTGTGAGTGTGAGTACAGTGTGAGTGTGAGCACAGTGTGTGAGTGTGAGCACAGTGTGTGAGTGTGAGCACAGTGTGTGAGTGTGAGCACAGTGTGAGTGTGAGCACAGTGTGTGAGTGTGAGCGCAGTGTGAGTGTGAGCACAGTGTGTGAGTGTGAGCACAGTGTGTGAGTGTGAGCACAGTGTGAGTGTGAGCACAGTGTGTGAGTGTGAGCGCAGTGTGAGTGTGAGCACAGTGTGTGAGTGTGAGCACAGTGTGAGTGTGAGCGCAGTGTGAGTGTGAGCACAGTGTGAGTGTGAGCGCAGTGTGTGAGTGTGAGCGCAGTGTGAGTGTGAGCACAGTGTGTGAGTGTGAGCACAGTTAGTGTGAGCGCAGTGTGTGAGTGTGAGCACAGTGTGTGAGTGTGAGCACAGTGTGTGAGTGTGAGCACAGTGTGAGTGTGAGCACAGTGTGTGAGTGTGAGCGCAGTGTGTGAGTGTGAGCACAGTGTGAGTGTGAGCGCAGTGTGTGAGTGTGAGCACAGTGTGTGAGTGTGAGCACAGTTAGTGTGAGCGCAGTGTGTGAGTGTGAGCGCAGTGTGTGAGTGTGAGCACAGTGTGTGAGTGTGAGCGCAGTGTGAGTGTGAGCGCAGAGTGTGAGTGTGAGCGCAGTGTGTGAGTGTGAGCGCAGTGTGAGTGTGAGCACAGTGTGAGTGTGAGCGCAGTGTGAGTGTGAGCACAGTGTGTGAGTGTGAGCACAGTGTGAGTGTGAGCACAGTGTGTGAGTGTGAGCGCAGTGTGAGTGTGAGCGCAGTGTGAGTGTGAGCGCAGTGTGTGAGTGTGAGCACAGTGTGTGAGTGTGAGCGCAGTGTGAGTGTGAGCGCAGTGTGTGAGTGTGAGCGCAGTGTGAGTGTGAGCACAGTGTGAGTGTGAGCACAGTGTGTGAGTGTGAGCGCAGTGTGAGTGTGAGCGCAGTGTGAGTGTGAGCACAGTGTGTGAGTGTGAGCGCAGTGTGAGTGTGAGCACAGTGTGTGAGTGTGAGCGCAGTGTGAGTGTGAGCACAGTGTGTGAGTGTGAGCGCAGTGTGAGTGTGAGCGCAGTCTGTGAGTGTGAGCACAGTGTGTGAGTGTGAGCACAGTGTGAGTGTGAGCACAGTGTGTGAGTGTGAGCGCAGTGTGAGTGTGAGCGCAGTCTGTGAGTGTGAGCACAGTGTGAGTGTGAGCGCAGTGTGAGTGTGAGCACAGTGTGAGTGTGAGCGCAGTGTGAGTGTGAGCACAGTGTGTGAGTGTGAGCGCAGTGTGAGTGTGAGCACAGTGTGTGAGTGTGAGCGCAGTGTGAGTGTGAGCGCAGTCTGTGAGTGTGAGCACAGTGTGAGTGTGAGCGCAGTGTGAGTGTGAGCACAGTGTGAGTGTGAGCGCAGTGTGAGTGTGAGCACAGTGTGTGAGTGTGAGCGCAGTGTGAGTGTGAGCACAGTGTGTGAGTGTGAGCGCAGTGTGTGAGTGTGAGCGCAATGTGAGTGTGAGCGCAGTGTGAGTGTGAGCGCAGTGTGTGAGTGTGAGCGCAGTGTGTGAGTGTGAGCGCAGTGTGAGTGTGAGCGCAGTGTGAGTGTGAGCGCAGTGTGTGAGTGTGAGCGCAGTGTGAGTGTGAGCGCAGTGTGTGAGTGTGAGCACAGTGTGTGAGTGTGAGCGCAATGTGAGTGTGAGCACAGTGTGTGAGTGTGAGCGCAATGTGAGTGTGAGCGCAATGTGAGTGTGAGCACAGTGTGTGAGTGTGAGCGCAGTGTGAGTGTGAGCGCAGTGTGTGAGTGTGAGCACAGTGTGTGAGTGTGAGCGCAGTGTGAGTGTGAGCACAGTGTGAGTGTGAGCACAGTGTGAGTGTGAGCACAGTGTGTGAGTGTGAGCGCAGTGTGAGTGTGAGCACAGTGTGTGAGTGTGAGCACAGTTAGTGTGAGCGCAGTGTGTGAGTGTGAGCACAGTGTGTGAGTGTGAGCACAGTGTGTGAGTGTGAGCACAGTGTGAGTGTGAGCACAGTGTGTGAGTGTGAGCGCAGTGTGTGAGTGTGAGCACAGTGTGAGTGTGAGCGCAGTGTGTGAGTGTGAGCACAGTGTGTGAGTGTGAGCACAGTTAGTGTGAGCGCAGTGTGTGAGTGTGAGCACAGTGTGTGAGTGTGAGCGCAGTGTGAGTGTGAGCGCAGAGTGTGAGTGTGAGCGCAGTGTGTGAGTGTGAGCGCAGTGTGAGTGTGAGCACAGTGTGAGTGTGAGCGCAGTGTGAGTGTGAGCACAGTGTGTGAGTGTGAGCGCAGTGTGAGTGTGAGCACAGTGTGTGAGTGTGAGCGCAGTGTGAGTGTGAGCGCAGTGTGAGTGTGAGCGCAGTGTGTGAGTGTGAGCACAGTGTGTGAGTGTGAGCGCAGTGTGAGTGTGAGCGCAGTGTGTGAGTGTGAGCGCAGTGTGAGTGTGAGCACAGTGTGAGTGTGAGCACAGTGTGTGAGTGTGAGCGCAGTGTGAGTGTGAGCGCAGTGTGAGTGTGAGCACAGTGTGTGAGTGTGAGCGCAGTGTGAGTGTGAGCACAGTGTGTGAGTGTGAGCGCAGTGTGAGTGTGAGCACAGTGTGTGAGTGTGAGCGCAGTGTGAGTGTGAGCGCAGTCTGTGAGTGTGAGCACAGTGTGTGAGTGTGAGCACAGTGTGAGTGTGAGCACAGTGTGTGAGTGTGAGCGCAGTGTGAGTGTGAGCGCAGTCTGTGAGTGTGAGCACAGTGTGAGTGTGAGCGCAGTGTGAGTGTGAGCACAGTGTGAGTGTGAGCGCAGTGTGAGTGTGAGCACAGTGTGTGAGTGTGAGCGCAGTGTGAGTGTGAGCACAGTGTGTGAGTGTGAGCGCAGTGTGAGTGTGAGCGCAGTCTGTGAGTGTGAGCACAGTGTGAGTGTGAGCGCAGTGTGAGTGTGAGCACAGTGTGAGTGTGAGCGCAGTGTGAGTGTGAGCACAGTGTGTGAGTGTGAGCGCAGTGTGAGTGTGAGCACAGTGTGTGAGTGTGAGCGCAGTGTGTGAGTGTGAGCGCAATGTGAGTGTGAGCGCAGTGTGAGTGTGAGCGCAGTGTGTGAGTGTGAGCGCAGTGTGAGTGTGAGCGCAGTGTGAGTGTGAGCGCAGTGTGAGTGTGAGCGCAGTGTGAGTGTGAGCGCAGTGTGAGTGTGAGCGCAGTGTGTGAGTGTGAGCGCAGTGTGAGTGTGAGCGCAATGTGAGTGTGAGCACAGTGTGTGAGTGTGAGCGCAATGTGAGTGTGAGCGCAATGTGAGTGTGAGCACAGTGTGTGAGTGTGAGCGCAGTGTGAGTGTGAGCGCAGTGTGTGAGTGTGAGCACAGTGCGTGAGTGTGAGCGCAGTGTGAGTGTGAGCACAGTGTGAGTGTGAGCACAGTGTGTGAGTGTGAGCACAGTTAGTGTGAGCGCAATGTGAGTGTGAGCACAGTGTGTGAGTGTGAGCACAGTGTGAGTGTGAGCGCAGTGTGTGAGTGTGAGCACAGTGTGAGTGTGAGCGCAATGTGAGTGTGAGCGCAATGTGAGTGTGAGCACAGTGTGTGAGTGTGAGCACAGTGTGAGTGTGAGCGCAGTGTGTGAGTGTGAGCGCAGTGTGAGTGTGAGCACAGTGTGAGTGTGAGCGCAGTGTGAGTGTGAGCACAGTGTGAGTGTGAGCGCAGTGTGTGAGTGTGAGCACAGTGTGAGTGTGAGCGCAGTGTGTGAGTGTGAGCGCAGTGTGAGTGTGAGCACAGTGTGAGTGTGAGCGCAGTGTGAGTGTGAGCACAGTGTGAGTGTGAGCCCAGTGTGTGAGTGTGAGCGCAGAGTGTGAGCACAGTGTGTGAGTGTGAGCGCAGTGTGAGTGTGAGCACAGTGTGTGAGTGTGAGCACAGTGTGTGAGTGTGAGCGCAGTGTGAGTGTGAGCACAGTGTGTGAGTGTGAGCGCAGTGTGAGTGTGAGCACAGTGTGTGAGTGTGAGCACAGTGTGAGTGTGAGCGCAGTGTGAGTGTGAGCACAGTGTGAGTGTGAGCGCAGTGTGTGAGTGTGAGCGCAGTGTGAGTGTGAGCACAGTGTGTGAGTGTGAGCACAGTTAGTGTGAGCGCAGTGTGTGAGTGTGAGCACAGTGTGTGAGTGTGAGCACAGTGTGTGAGTGTGAGCACAGTGTGAGTGTGAGCACAGTGTGTGAGTGTGAGCGCAGTGTGTGAGTGTGAGCACAGTGTGAGTGTGAGCGCAGTGTGTGAGTGTGAGCACAGTGTGTGAGTGTGAGCACAGTTAGTGTGAGCGCAGTGTGTGAGTGTGAGCACAGTGTGTGAGTGTGAGCGCAGTGTGAGTGTGAGCGCAGAGTGTGAGTGTGAGCGCAGTGTGTGAGTGTGAGCGCAGTGTGAGTGTGAGCACAGTGTGAGTGTGAGCGCAGTGTGAGTGTGAGCACAGTGTGTGAGTGTGAGCGCAGTGTGAGTGTGAGCACAGTGTGTGAGTGTGAGCGCAGTGTGAGTGTGAGCGCAGTGTGAGTGTGAGCGCAGTGTGTGAGTGTGAGCACAGTGTGTGAGTGTGAGCGCAGTGTGAGTGTGAGCGCAGTGTGTGAGTGTGAGCGCAGTGTGAGTGTGAGCACAGTGTGAGTGTGAGCACAGTGTGTGAGTGTGAGCGCAGTGTGAGTGTGAGCGCAGTGTGAGTGTGAGCACAGTGTGTGAGTGTGAGCGCAGTGTGAGTGTGAGCACAGTGTGTGAGTGTGAGCGCAGTGTGAGTGTGAGCACAGTGTGTGAGTGTGAGCGCAGTGTGAGTGTGAGCGCAGTCTGTGAGTGTGAGCACAGTGTGTGAGTGTGAGCACAGTGTGAGTGTGAGCACAGTGTGTGAGTGTGAGCGCAGTGTGAGTGTGAGCGCAGTCTGTGAGTGTGAGCACAGTGTGAGTGTGAGCGCAGTGTGAGTGTGAGCACAGTGTGAGTGTGAGCGCAGTGTGAGTGTGAGCACAGTGTGTGAGTGTGAGCGCAGTGTGAGTGTGAGCACAGTGTGTGAGTGTGAGCGCAGTGTGAGTGTGAGCGCAGTCTGTGAGTGTGAGCACAGTGTGAGTGTGAGCGCAGTGTGAGTGTGAGCACAGTGTGAGTGTGAGCGCAGTGTGAGTGTGAGCACAGTGTGTGAGTGTGAGCGCAGTGTGAGTGTGAGCACAGTGTGTGAGTGTGAGCGCAGTGTGTGAGTGTGAGCGCAATGTGAGTGTGAGCGCAGTGTGAGTGTGAGCGCAGTGTGTGAGTGTGAGCGCAGTGTGTGAGTGTGAGCGCAGTGTGAGTGTGAGCGCAGTGTGAGTGTGAGCGCAGTGTGTGAGTGTGAGCGCAGTGTGAGTGTGAGCGCAGTGTGTGAGTGTGAGCACAGTGTGTGAGTGTGAGCGCAATGTGAGTGTGAGCACAGTGTGTGAGTGTGAGCGCAATGTGAGTGTGAGCGCAATGTGAGTGTGAGCACAGTGTGTGAGTGTGAGCGCAGTGTGAGTGTGAGCGCAGTGTGTGAGTGTGAGCACAGTGTGTGAGTGTGAGCGCAGTGTGAGTGTGAGCACAGTGTGAGTGTGAGCACAGTGTGAGTGTGAGCACAGTGTGTGAGTGTGAGCGCAGTGTGAGTGTGAGCACAGTGTGTGAGTGTGAGCACAGTTAGTGTGAGCGCAGTGTGTGAGTGTGAGCACAGTGTGTGAGTGTGAGCACAGTGTGTGAGTGTGAGCACAGTGTGAGTGTGAGCACAGTGTGTGAGTGTGAGCGCAGTGTGTGAGTGTGAGCACAGTGTGAGTGTGAGCGCAGTGTGTGAGTGTGAGCACAGTGTGTGAGTGTGAGCACAGTTAGTGTGAGCGCAGTGTGTGAGTGTGAGCACAGTGTGTGAGTGTGAGCGCAGTGTGAGTGTGAGCGCAGAGTGTGAGTGTGAGCGCAGTGTGTGAGTGTGAGCGCAGTGTGAGTGTGAGCACAGTGTGAGTGTGAGCGCAGTGTGAGTGTGAGCACAGTGTGTGAGTGTGAGCGCAGTGTGAGTGTGAGCACAGTGTGTGAGTGTGAGCGCAGTGTGAGTGTGAGCGCAGTGTGAGTGTGAGCGCAGTGTGTGAGTGTGAGCACAGTGTGTGAGTGTGAGCGCAGTGTGAGTGTGAGCGCAGTGTGTGAGTGTGAGCGCAGTGTGAGTGTGAGCACAGTGTGAGTGTGAGCACAGTGTGTGAGTGTGAGCGCAGTGTGAGTGTGAGCGCAGTGTGAGTGTGAGCACAGTGTGTGAGTGTGAGCGCAGTGTGAGTGTGAGCACAGTGTGTGAGTGTGAGCGCAGTGTGAGTGTGAGCACAGTGTGTGAGTGTGAGCGCAGTGTGAGTGTGAGCGCAGTCTGTGAGTGTGAGCACAGTGTGTGAGTGTGAGCACAGTGTGAGTGTGAGCACAGTGTGTGAGTGTGAGCGCAGTGTGAGTGTGAGCGCAGTCTGTGAGTGTGAGCACAGTGTGAGTGTGAGCGCAGTGTGAGTGTGAGCACAGTGTGAGTGTGAGCGCAGTGTGAGTGTGAGCACAGTGTGTGAGTGTGAGCGCAGTGTGAGTGTGAGCACAGTGTGTGAGTGTGAGCGCAGTGTGAGTGTGAGCGCAGTCTGTGAGTGTGAGCACAGTGTGAGTGTGAGCGCAGTGTGAGTGTGAGCACAGTGTGAGTGTGAGCGCAGTGTGAGTGTGAGCACAGTGTGTGAGTGTGAGCGCAGTGTGAGTGTGAGCACAGTGTGTGAGTGTGAGCGCAGTGTGTGAGTGTGAGCGCAGTGTGAGTGTGAGCGCAGTGTGAGTGTGAGCGCAGTGTGTGAGTGTGAGCGCAGTGTGAGTGTGAGCGCAGTGTGAGTGTGAGCGCAGTGTGTGAGTGTGAGCGCAGTGTGAGTGTGAGCGCAGTGTGAGTGTGAGCGCAGTGTGTGAGTGTGAGCGCAGTGTGAGTGTGAGCGCAATGTGAGTGTGAGCACAGTGTGTGAGTGTGAGCGCAATGTGAGTGTGAGCGCAATGTGAGTGTGAGCACAGTGTGTGAGTGTGAGCGCAGTGTGAGTGTGAGCGCAGTGTGTGAGTGTGAGCACAGTGCGTGAGTGTGAGCGCAGTGTGAGTGTGAGCACAGTGTGAGTGTGAGCACAGTGTGTGAGTGTGAGCACAGTGTAGTGTGAGCGCAGTGTGAGTGTGAGCACAGTGTGTGAGTGTGAGCACAGTGTGAGTGTGAGCGCAGTGTGTGAGTGTGAGCACAGTGTGAGTGTGAGCGCAATGTGAGTGTGAGCGCAATGTGAGTGTGAGCACAGTGTGTGAGTGTGAGCACAGTGTGAGTGTGAGCGCAGTGTGTGAGTGTGAGCGCAGTGTGAGTGTGAGCACAGTGTGAGTGTGAGCGCAGTGTGAGTGTGAGCACAGTGTGAGTGTGAGCGCAGTGTGTGAGTGTGAGCACAGTGTGAGTGTGAGCGCAGTGTGTGAGTGTGAGCGCAGTGTGAGTGTGAGCACAGTGTGAGTGTGAGCGCAGTGTGAGTGTGAGCACAGTGTGAGTGTGAGCCCAGTGTGTGAGTGTGAGCGCAGAGTGTGAGCGCAGTGTGAGAGTGTGAGCGCAGTGTGTGAGTGTGAGCACAGTGTGAGTGTGAGCGCAGTGTGAGTGTGAGCGCAGTGTGTGAGTGTGAGCACAGTGTGAGTGTGAGCGCAGTGTGAGTGTGAGCGCAGTGTGAGTGTGAGCACAGTGTGAGTGTGAGCCCAGTGTGAGTGTGAGCAGAGGGTGTGAGTGTGAGCCCAGTGTGTGAGTGTGAGCACATTGTGAGTGTGAGCACAGTGTGTGAGTGTGAGCCCAGTGTGAGTGTGAGCGCAGAGTGTGAGTGTGAGCGCAGTGTGTGAGTGTGAGCACAGTGTGAGTGTGAGCGCAGTGTGTGAGTGTGAGCTCAGTGTGAGAGTGTGAGCGCAGTGTGAGTGTGAGCACAGTGTGAGTGTGAGCACAGTGTGTGAGTGTGAGCACAGTGTGAGTGTGAGCCCAGTGTGTGAGTGTGAGCACAGTGTGAGTGTGAGCACAGTGTGTGAGTGTGAGCACAGTGTGTGAGTGTGAGCGCAGTGTGAGTGTGAGCCCAGTGTGTGAGTGTGAGCACAGTGTGAGTGTGAGCGCAGTGTGTGAGTGTGAGCCCAGTGTGTGAGTGTGAGCACAGTGTGAGTGTGAGCACAGTGTGTGAGTGTGAGCGCAGTGTGAGTGTGAGCACAGTGTGTGAGTGTGAGCGCAGTGTGAGTGTGAGTGCAGTGTGTGAGTGTGAGTGCAGTGTGAGTGTGAGCACAGTGTGAGTGTGAGCACAGTGTGTGAGTGTGAGCGCAGTGTGTGAGTGTGAGCACAGTGTGTGAGTGTGAGCGCAGTGTGAGTGTGAGCGCAGTGTGAGTGTGAGCAGAGGGTGTGAGTGTGAGCACAGTGTGTGAGTGTGAGCGCAGTGTGAGTGTGAGCGCAGTGTGAGTGTGAGCAGAGGGTGTGAGTGTGAGCACAGTGTGTGATTGCGAGTGCGGGCGCAGTGTGCGGGTGCGGGTGCGGGTGCAGTGTGCGGGTGCGGGCGCAGTGTGCGGGTGCGAGTGCGGGCGCAGGGTGTGGGTGCTGGCGCAGTGTGCGGGTGCGGGCGCAGTGTGCGGGTGCGAGTGCGGGCGCAGGGTGTGGGTGCTGGCGCAGTGTGCGGGTGCGGGCGCAGTGTGCGGGTGCGAGTGCGGGCGCAGGGTGTGGGTGCTGGCGCAGTGTGCGGGTGCGGGCGCAGTGTGCGGGTGCGAGTGCGGGCGCAGGGTGTGGGTGCTGGCGCAGTGTGCGGGTGCGGGCGCAGTGTGCGGGTGCGAGTGCGGGTGCAGGGTGTGAGTGTGAGCGCAGTGTGCGGGTGCGAGTGCTGGCGCAGTGTGCGGGTGCGAGTGCGGGTGCAGGGTGCGGGTGCGAGTGCGGGTGCAGGGTGTGGGTGCTGGCGCAGTGTGCGGGTGCTGGCGCAGTGTGCGGGTGCGAGTGCGGGTGCAGGGTGCGGGTGCGAGTGCGGGTGCAGGGTGTGGGTGCTGGCGCAGTGTGCGGGTGCTGGCGCAGTGTGCGGGTGCGAGTGCGGGCGCAGGGTGTTGTTGCTGGCGCAGTGTGCGGGTGCGAGTGCGGGTGCAGGGTGCGGGTGCGAGTGCGGGTGCAGGGTGTGGGTGCTGGCGCAGTGTGCGGGTGCTGGCGCAGTGTGCGGGTGCGAGTGCGGGCGCAGGGTGTTGTTGCTGGCGCAGGGTGTAGCTCAGCCTGCGACCTCCCAGTTAAGATTGCAGTGCACCTTGTAATCGAGCTACCTTGTATTACTGAGAACATTCCTCCTGTGAAAATATACAGCAGTAAGTGGAGCGAATGCTTTAATGCACTGCAGTCACAAGAGACAGTGGCCTGGTGACAGTGTGCACTGGAGCGTCAAAAGGCTGTGTTCCACAGTTAGACGCAAGCTGACGCAGCCAGTGTAAAAAGAATCTCACAGCAATATCAGAGCAATCCCGTAGCACTTCTGCTCCTCCTGGCTCCACAAGGAAAGTCCAAAAAAAAGGTAAAGAAGACTTACCCTTTTGGGCTTCTTCTGGCCCCGACTCTGCTTCCCGCTCGTTTGGCCTTGCAGGAAAAAGCACAACAGCTTCCCCAGCTCAGGCCTCTGACCATGCACGGGCAGGGTTAAAATCGCTTCTTCAGAGTGAGAGTCACTCCATGCTGAGTGTGCGCACTTCCAGTTCCACACTGGCGAGCGTGGCGCCCAAGGAGCAGCTTGCCGGCTTCGTATCATCCACAGCACTAATAAGGTGAGCAGTTCGAAGGAGAACGGGGGAAATTGCAAAATTAAACGAAAGAGAAACTTTATTTGTGCTTATCCAGTATTTAGAAGATTTCCCTGACGACCTGGATGGTCGGAATGTGATCAGTCGCCGAGATCTTGTGTGTCAGTATTGTAGCAGTGTTTGTAACACTTGTATATTTATATCTGCTTACTCTCGTCCCAAATCCTTGATGACAAGGCAGCAACTATTGTTGAAATGCAGTGACTGACAGAACAAACAACTGGATATCACCGAGCGTTCGACCAGTTGCTCACATAGCTGAATGCTGAGAAAAGCACTTCAAAGGAAATGCAAAATGTGTTTAATCTCAATCTAAAATGAGACTGAGATATAATTTTCCAAGAAGTTTAGCGACTGCAATCCTCCCCACCACCACCCCGCCAGCGTGGCTGCTAACCTCAAATGAGCATGTGGCCCAGGCCTCAGTATAATCTTCACCAGTGTTTTTTCTCACGTCAAGCCAACAGAAAGTGAAGTAAGGATTCTATTCTTTGTTCACTGGCCACCCAGGGTTGGGTCGAGAATGGATTTAAATTTAAATGAATTGTCGCATTGTCACACTAACCTGTGCACCGGCTCTGCGAGAATGTACACCCGGGATACAGCACTATAAGGAAGCTCCCTCGCCCAGTCTGGTGCTCACAACATCCATCGCTACTCCTCTCCTTGGGGACTGTTTTCCTCCCCTCCTTTTCAAAAGTCCTGTTCTCATCCATTCCTTAGACAACCCGCCCTTGCCCTCATCTCCAACCTCTTCGTCTTTTCTGAAGTTCTCAAATGTGTCACTGCCACTCAGCTCTGTGGTCAGCTCTCCCACCGTTCAGTTCTTCAGTCTGGCTTTCACCCTGTCCACAGCCACATTCCCCCTAGTCAAGATCATCACGGGTACCCTTTTGTGAGCGTGACCACGGTACCTTATCTCTCTTTCGGAAGGCAAATGGAATGTTGGCCTTTATTGCAAAGGGAATGGAGTATAAAAGTAGGGAAGTCCTGTTACAACTGTACAGGGCGTTGGTGAGACCACACCTGGAGTACTTCGTACAGTTTTGATCTCCTTATTTAAGGAAGGATATACTTGCATTGGAGGCAGTTCAGAGAAGGTTCATTAGGTTGATTCCAGAGATGAAGGGGTTGTCTTATGAAGAAAGGTTGGCAGTTTGGAGTTTAGAAGAATGAGAGGGGATCTTATTGAAACATATAAGATTCTGAAGGGGCTTGACAGGGTAGATGCAGAGAGGATGTTTCCCCTCGTGGGGGAATCTAGAACTAGGGGGCATAATTTCAGAATAAGGGGGCACCCATTTAAAACAGAAATGAGGAGGAATTTCTTCTCTCAGAGGGTCGTGAATCTTTGGAATTCTCTTCCCCAGAGAGCTGTGGGGGCTGGGTCATTGAATATATTCAAGGTGGAGACAGACAGATTTTTGAATGATAAGGGAATCAAGGGTTATGGGGAGCGAGGAGGGAAGTGAAGTTGAGGCCAAGATCAGATCAGCCATGATCTTATTGAATGGCGGAGCAGGCTCGAGGGGCCAAATGACCTGCTCCTGCTCCTACGTCTTATGTTATGTTCTCATCCTCTCTGATCTCTCTACAGCCTTCGTTAAAGCCCACCACTCAATTCTTCTCCACTGCCTCTCCCCTGTAACCTAACTCGACGGGACTTCCTGTCCCAGCAGTGCCAGCACATCTCTTGTAACAACTTCTCCTCCCATGCCATTTCCAGCATGTTTCCCGTCCTTGGCCCCCTCCAATTCAGCATCTACATCTACATCTCGGCAACATTATCCGTCAGCATGGGTTCAGCTTCCACAGGTACGCTGGCGAAACCCAACTTTGACTCTCCACCACCATCCTCGATGTCACAAATGTCGCTGTGCCGGCCAGTTGCTTCACTGACTTCAAGCTGTGGATGATGCAGAAGTTTCTGCAGCTCAGCCGTGGCAACAACCAAGCCATCGTGATCAGCCGCTGCCCGAAGCTTTGCACTTTGACTCTGATCTCAGTCCCCTTTTCGTTGCTCACTTCGGATGAGCCCAACTTGATGTCCTGTTTGACCTTGAGTTGCACTTCAAGCCATACATCATCTGCCTACTTCTATCTCTGAAATATCGCTCCCTCCCCTCCGCCCCCCCCCCCCCCCCCCACCACCACTGGTGCTGAAACCAATCGTGAATGCCTTCAGCACCCCAAGGGTTAATTTCCCCCAACATTTTCCTTACTGACCACCTCACATAAACTCCCAAGTTACCATGAGCTCCACTGCATGCATCACCTGTCACGCTGATCTCCTTCGGCTTCCTTTCCTCCAGTGCAACAACGTCAGGTGTTTACAAACCTGTGCGTGGCCTCGACCCACGCCAGCTCCGCAACCTTCCCCAGCCGTGCATCCCTTCCCGGTTGCACCCACTGCTTTTTCCAACTGTGTGTTTTCCGCCGCCTGTTCCACCAGAGGGTTAGCGCCTTCAGCCATCTTCCCTCCACACTGTGGGCTTTTCTCCCCAAAGCTCTTCAGTTTGTGACATTTCTCCCCACTTTCAAAATCTCTTCGAGGATTCCATTCCCTGATTCTACTCCGACTGCTGCTCAAGCCCAACCCCCACTATATGAAGTACTTTATGGCATTTCACCATGTTTCAGCTGCTGTGCAAGTGGGGTTAGTATTACATATGAGCACTCTCCCCGTCTTGCACGGTGGGGTTAAAGTTGTATCTGAGTATCCCTCCCCACATTGGACCGTGATTAGTATTATGTTTGAACCGCTCCATCATTGGCGGCCGTGCCTTCAGCTGCTGTGGCCCTATGCGCTGGAATTCCCTCCCTAAACCTCTCCGCCTCTCTACCTCTCTTTCCTCCTTTAAGACGCTCCTTAAAACCCACCTCTTTGACGTATAAGATTCTGAGGGGGATTGACAGGGTAGATGCTGAGAGGCTGTTTCCCCCGGCTGGAGAGTCTAGAACTAAAGGACACAGTCTCAGGATAAGGGCCGAGATAAGGAGGAATCTTTGGAATTCTCTACCACAAAGGACTGTGGATGCTCAGTCGTTGAGTATACTCAAGGCTGAGATCGATAGATTTTTGGACTCTAGGGGAATCAAGGGATATGGGGATCAGGCGGGAAGTGGAGTTGAGGTCGAAGATCAGCCATGATCTTATTGAATGGCGGAGCAGGCTCGTATGCCCTACTCCTGCTCCTAATTCTTATGTTCTTATGACCCATCTACCCTAATATCTCCTTACGTGGCTCGGTGATAACACTCCCGTGAAGTGCCTTGGAACGTTTTACTGCGTTAAAAGCGCTATATAAGTACAAGTTGTTGTTGTTGAATATTCCCCACCATAGAATGACAAGGGTAGCCTATAAATACTGCCTTGGTAACTCCCAAAACAAATATTTAAGCATTACAACACGGAAACTGGCCATTCTGTGTTGGTGTTTCTCCTCCAGATGTGGAGTCGTCCTAATCCCACACGCTGCCTTGTTTCTCTATCCTTCCATCACCTACCTCTAACCTCGTCTCAAATGTTGATGGTCTCTGCTTCAGTCGCTAATTCTGGCAGTGCATTCCGCAGCCTCGCAATCCTCTGCGTAAAAAAAAACTTTCTTCTGCTCACCGTCTTAAATCTCTTACATTTAATCTTATATCTGTGGCCCACTTTCTGGACCCCCTCAATCACTGGAAACAACGGACGTCATTTTAACTTTTGCCAGTGGTGTAAAATGGACGATAGCAGATCAGCTGCCCATTATATACCAGGCCCAATATTCCTTTGCAACGGAGTAAATGGAATGGAATATCGGACGGGGTGTATAATGGGTGGCTTTTCTGATGTCGACCGTTTTATACCATTGCCAAAAGATAAAATTACCCCAAATCTGTTTATATCTGCTCTGCCCCATCCCTTCATAACACATAGGAACAGAAGAACAGGAGGAGGTCATTCAGCCGCTTGAGCCTGTTCTGCCATTCAGATGAGATCATGGCTGATCTGTATCTGAACTCCATCCACCTGCCTTGGCTCCATATCCTTTTATCTCTGTCAGCCAGTGGCTCAGTGGGCCATACTCTCGCCTGAGTCCGAAGGTTGTGGGTTCAAGTCCCCGCTCCAGAAACTTGAGCACAAAAATCCAGGCTGACACTCCAGTGCCGTGCTGAGGGAGTGCTGCAGTGTCAGAGGTGCCGTCTTTCAGATTAAACCGAGGCCCCTTCTGCCCTCTCAGGTGGATGTAAAAGATCCCATGACACTATTTCGAAGAAGAGCAGGGGAATTATCCCTGGTGTCCTGGCCAATATTTATCTCTCAATCAACATCACTAAAAACAGATTATCTGGTCATTATCACATTGCTGTTTGTGGGAGCTTGCTGTGCATTTCCTACATTACAACAGTGACCACACTTCAAAAGTACTTCATTGGCTGCAAAGTGCTTTGGGACGTCCTGAGGTAGTGAAAGACACTATATAAATACAAGTCTTTCTTTTTTTATACACCTCTATCAAATCACTCTGTTCTTTTGCCATTACTGTTGCAGGAAGAATCAATAGTGTTGAGTTGAATGGTTGCATTGAGTTATCTCATTCCTGTAACCCCTCGTCATTGTCTTCCCTCAGAGCAGAGATTCTTGAGCAGTACTCCAACAAGTTTATCCAAAGAGATGACACGGAACGCTTTTACATCCTCAACACCCTCTTTAACCTTGCCGGTAGGTTGAATCATCTCCGATGACTGTCTCTTGCATGCCTCAAGAAACAATGTTCTGTTTGCAGTGTCACCTAACAGGATGCAACCTATTGGTCTGAGCCCACGACGAAGTATCTCTCCCACGTTCAAGGGCGGACAATTGTAGGCAATGTACCTGTGATCAGTGTGGTTAACCTGAGGCTAGTGTGCAAAATTAAATCACATGGGATTGGGTGGTAATATACTGGCATGGATTGAAAATTGGTTAACAGACAGGAAACAGAGAGTAGGAATAAATGGGTCTTTTTCGGGGTGGCAGGCGGTGACTAGTGGGGTACCGCAGGGATCAGTGCTTGGGCCCCAGCTATTCACAATATATATCAATGATTTGGATGAGGGAACCAAATGTAATATTTCCAAGTTCGCTGACGACACGAAACTAGGTGGGATTGTGAGTTGTGAGGAGGATGCAAAGAGGCTTCAAGGTGATTTAGACAAGTTGAGTGAGTGGGCAAATACATGGCAGATGCAGTATAACGTGGATAACTGTGAAGTTATCCACTTCGGTAGGAAAAACAGAAAGACGGAGTATTATTTAAATGGTGATAGATTGGGAAATGTTGATGTACAAAGGGACCTGGGTGTCCTTGTACACCAGTCACTGTAAGTAAACATGCAGGTGCAGCAAGCAGTTAGGAAGGCAAATGGTATGTTGGCCTTCATTGTAAGAGGATTTGAGTACAGGAGCAAGGATGTCTTACTACAGTTATACAGGGCCTTGGTGAGACCACACCTGGAGTACTGTGTGCAGTTTTGGTCTCCTTACCTAAGAAAGGATATACTTGCCATAGAGGGAGTGCAGCGAAGGTTCACCAGACTGATTCCTGGGATGGCAAGACTGTCGTATGAGGAGAGATTGGGTCGACTAGGCCTGTATTCACTAGAGTTTAGAAGAATGAGAGGGGATCTCATTGAAATGTATAAAATTCTGACAGGGCTAGACAGAATGGATGCAGGGAGGATGTTTCCCCTGGCTGGGGCATCTAGAATGAGGGGTCACAGTCTGAGGATACAGGGTAGGACATTTAGGACTGAGATGAGGAGAAATTTCTTCACTCAGAGGGTGGTGAACCTGTGGAATTCTCTACCACAGAAGGCTGTGGAGGCCAAGTCACTGAATATATTTAAGAAGGAGATTTCTGGACACAAAAGGCATCAAGGGGTATGAGGAGAGAGCAGGAATATGGTATTGAGATGGAGGATCAGCCATGATCATATTGAATGGCGGAGCAGGCTCGAAGGGCCGAATGGCCTACTCCTGCTCCTATTTTTCTATGTTTCTATGATTTTTTGATACACAGTGTCCGTGGGAAAGGCACCTCATTATCCGAGCGGTCTCGGAAGATTTACCTTATTGTGTACACTGGAGTTTCAGGTCCACAGAGCTGAGTTAGACTGCAACTTTGGGTGCAGTCAACTTCTATTAACTGGTTCTGTGTGGTATTAAGAACATAAGAACATAAGAAATAGGAGCAGGAGTAGGCCATTTGGCTCTTCGAGCCTGCTCTGCCATTCAATAAGATCATGGATGATCTTCTACCCCATTTCCACTTTCCTGCACTATCCTCATATCCCTTGATTCCCTTAATATTCAAAAATCTATCAATCTCTGTCTTGAATATACTCAAAGACTGAGCCTCCACAGCCCTCTGGGGTTGAGAATTCCAAAGATTCACCACCCTCTGAGTGAAGAAATTCCTCCTCATCTCAGTCATAAATAGTCGACCCCTTATTCTGAGACTGTGACCCCTGGTTCTAAACTCCCCAGCCAGGGGAAACATCCTCCCTGCATCTACCCTGTCAAGCCCTGTAAGAATTTTGTATGTTTCAATGAGATCACCTCTCACTCTTCTAAACTCTCGAGAATATAGGCCTAGTCTACTCAATCTCTCCTCATAGGACAATCCCCCCCCCCCATCCCAGGAATCAGTCTGGTGAACCTTCGTTGCACTCCCTCTATGGCAAGTATATCCTTCCCTAGGTAAGGAGACCAAAACTGTACATGATACTCCAGGTGTGGTCTCACCAGGGCCCTATATAATTGCAGTAAGACGTCTTTAGTCTTATGCTCAAATCCTCTTGTAATAAAGGCCAACATACCATTTGCTTTCCTAATTGCTTGCTGTAGTTGCATGTTAACTTTCAGTGATTCGTGTACAAGGACACCCAGGTCCCTCTGAGCACCAACATTTCCCAGTCGTTCACCATTTAAAAAATACACTGCTTTTCTATTTTTCCTACCAAAGTGGATAACTTCACATTTCTCCACATTATATTCCATTTGCCATGTTCTTGCCCACTCACTTAGCCTGTCTATATCCCCTTGAAGCCTCTTTGCATCCTCCTCACAACTTACATTCCCACCTAGCTTTGTATCATCAGCAAACTTGGATATATTACATTTGTTCCCCTCATCCAAATCATTGATATAGATTGTGAATAGCTGAGGCCCAAGCACTGATCCTTGCGGTACCCCACTAGTTACAGCCTGCCAACCCGAAAATGACCCGTTTATTCCTACTCTCTGTTTTCTGTCTGTTAACCAATCCTCAATCCATGCTAATATATTACCCCCAATCCCATGAACCTTAATTTTGTTTAATAACCTCCTGTGTGACACCTTATCGAATGCCTTCTGAAAATCCAAATACACCACATCCACAAATTCCCCCTTATCTATTCTGCTAGTTACAACCTCAAAAAACTCTAACAGATTTGTCAAACACGATTTTCCTTTCATAAATCCGTGTTGACTCTGCCCAATCCTAGTATTATTTTCTAAGTGCCCTGTTACCACGTCCTTAATAATAGATTCTAGCATTTTCCCTACTACTGATGTCAGGCTAACTGGTCTGTAGTTCCCCATTTTTTCTCTCCCTCCTTTCTTAAATAGTGGGGTTACATTTGCTACCTTCTAATCCACAGGAACCGTTCCAGAATCTATGGAATTTTGGAAAATGACAACCAATGCATCCACTATCTGTATAGCCACTTCTTTCAAAACCCTAGGATGTAGGTCATCAGGTCCAGGGGATTTATCGGCTTTCAGTCCCATTAATTTCTCCAGTACTATTCTTTTACTAATACTAATTTCTTTCAGTTCCTCATTCTCGCTAGAGCCTTGGTTCTCCACTATTTCCGGGAAGTTTTTTGCGTCTTCTTCCGTGAAGACAGACACCAGGGGCTGGAGGTGTGTCTGGAGACGGGACTGCTGGGAAAATCCCCAAAAATGGGACCGGGTCCCAAACCCGCTCCCAACCCGCCTCCAACCAATCTTCCCGGGAGTCGGGTCCCCGATTTGCGCAGGGTCCCGACTCCTAGCGGCGGGAAGAGGATTACAGCCACTTAACTGCCTGTTAACTGCCACTTAACTGCCTGTTAAGAGGCTTTTTCCCATTTTTTCACTGCTGCTGCGGGCTTCCCGATGTCGGGGAATCCCGCCAGGGTAGGTGAGGCGTGATGTGGGTCTATTGTAACTTTTGTGTATATATGACAGCTGCAGAAGTGGTTTAATTGACTCAATGGGACACTGGTGAGTATCAGAGGTAAGGAAAAGTTATGAAAGTAATGTTTAATGTGTTTAGATGTTTCTGCAGGTGACAAGCTGTGAAGTGTTTGTGTAGGCTCATCTCATCGGGAGAAGTGACAGATGGCTTCTGCAATCTCAGCTGCAGCTGCCATCTGTTTTATCCTAAGGAGAGAGTAATTGGAGAGCCTGAGTGCAAGGGCTCATCTTTGGACAGTGATTGTCAGTGTTTGACAGCACCTCAATGCTGTCAAACACTGCTAAATCATCTGTCAAACAAGTGTGGTGCATATGCCTTTAAGAAAACCGGCAGATGAAGCGTCATCAACTGACGTCATCTGACACCGGCTTTCCCTTAATTGGCCGGCAAGCCCGCAGGGCGTGCTTAACAAGGCCAATCAGGGGAAAATAGCGTCAGCTCATCAGACGTCGCTGGGGGCGGGACTGGAACCCGAAAACCAGCAGTCCCACCTCGAACTCGGCCTGGAAGGTAAGATTCCGCCCAAAGTATTTGTTTAATTTCTTTGCCATTTCCTTATTCCCCATTATAACTTCTCCTGTCTCAGCCTGTAAGGGACCCACATTTACTTTTGCTAATCTTTTCCTTTTTACATACCTATAGAAGCTTTTACAGTCTGTTTTTACGTCTCTCGCTAGTTTACTCTCATATTCCATTTTCCCTTTCTTTATCAATTTCTTGGTCCTCCTTTGCTGAATTCTAAAATCCTCACACTCCTCAGGCTTATTACTCTTTTTGGCAAAATTATAAGCCTCCTCCTTTGATCCAATACTATATTCAACTTCTCTTGTTAGCCACGGTTGGACCACTTTTCCTGTGGGTTTATTTGTGCCTTAAAGGAATTCCTTCCACTTGCAGCCTTTCATGTTTGTGTTTTTTTTTGTTGAGTTGCACTATTTCAGGCTTTTCCAATTCTTTTCATTAACAAACTTGGAGCAACTATTTAACTTTCCCCACTGAAGGAGGTCAGTTGGGTTCAGTCCAAAATGTACAAATGAATGTTCTGTTTGCAGGGTCGCCTAACAGCAGTCTCAGCTGTGGCTCAGTGGTTGCACTCTCACCTCTGAGGGAGAAGGTTCAAACCCCACTCAGAGACCCGAGCACAAAATCTCTGACGCTCCAGTGCAGTACTGAGGGAGTGCTGTGCCGTTGGAGGTGTCGTCTTTCGGATGAGACGTTAAACCGAGGCCCCGTCTGCTCTCTCAGGTAGACAGAAAAGATCCCGCGGCACTTTTTGAAGAAGAGCAGGGGAGCTCTTCAGGTGTCCTGGCCAACATTTATCTTTCAATCAACATCACTAAAACAGTTTCATTGATCATTTCTCTCATTGCCGTTTGTGGGATATTGTTGGGCACAAGTTGGCTGCCACATTTCAACAGTGACCACCCTTCAAAAGTAATTGATTGGCAATGAAGCAAAACTCAAGACACATAAGCCAAGATTGTTAAAAGTAAACTCACACTACTATGAAATATAATCAATTGTAAAAGAATATATTTTAGTGGTTCTGAGTGTTCAAAACACTAGTGGGCAAAAATTTGGCAGATGGAGTATAATGTGGGAAAATGTGAGGTTATCCACTTTGGTAGGAAGAATAAAAAAGCAAATTATTATTTAAATGGAGAGAGACTACAGAATGCTGAGGTACAGAGGGATCTGGGTGTCCTCGTACATGAAACACAACAAGTTAGCATGCAGGTACAGCAAATAATTAGGAAGGCAAATGGAATGATGACCTTTATTGCTAGGGGGATGGAGTATAAAAGTAGGGAAGTCTTGCTACAGCTGTACAGGACATTGGTGAGACCACACCTGGAGTACTGCGTACAGTTTTGGTCACCTTATTTAAGGAGGGATATATTTGCATTGGAGGCAGTTCAGAGAAGGTTCACTAGGTTGATTCCTGAGATGAAAGGGTTGTCTTATGAGGAAAGGTTGAGCAGGTTGGGCTTATACTCATTGGAGTTTAGAAGAATGAGAGGTGATCTTATTGAAACATGTAAGATTCTGAGGGGGCTTGACAGGGTAGATGCTGAGAGGATGTTTCCCCTCATGGGGGAATCTAGAACTCGGGGGCATAGTTTCAGGATAAGGGGGCGCCCATTTAAGAAGTAGAGGAGGAGGAATTTCTTCTCTCTGAGGGTCGTGAATCTTTGGAATTCGCTACCCCAGAGAGCTGTGGAGTCTGAGTCAGTGAATATATTCAAGGCGGAGATAGACAGATATTTGAGCTACAGGGGAGTCAAGGGTTATGGGGAGCGGGCGGGAAAGTGGATTTGAGGCCAAGGTCAGATCAGCCATGATCTGATTGAATGGCGGAGAAGGCTCGAGGGGCCGAATGGCCTACTCCTGCTCCAATTTCTTGTGTTCTTATGTTCACAAATAAACACCAAATCAGAATTTTTCATCTTTTTGCGAAGGGGAGGGGTGTCAATTTAACCCAAAAACTAAAAATGGCCAATTGTAGGACAGATAGAAAGTCTTTGAATACCTTTTTTAAAAATTAATATTGAACAATTTATTTACAGTTAATGACATTACAGAGCCCAGGTCTCAGCTCTTTCTACAAAGTCACAAGCCATCATTCCCTACAAGGCAGGGGTCTCACACACAATTATATAAACACGAGTACGAAACGCAATTAGCTTGATCCCAGCAGTCACTTTAATTGCTCTCTCCCAGAGTGAGTTTGTCAAACAGGTACTCTCCCATGCCATTCTCAGAGGTTCCCAGTCTCTTCAAGTTGGTGGTGTGATCTCCAAGCTTCTGTGAAAAGCCTACTGCACCTGGTATTCCCAGGCGGTCTCCCATCCAAGTATTAACCAGGCCTGACTCTGCTTAGCTTCCTAAGAATTAGACGAGATCGGGCGTTTTCAGACTAGTGTGGCCGTAGGCTAAAATATGGAACGCTTCACGAATTTGCGTGTCATCCTTGCGCAGGGGCCATGCTAATCTTCTCTGTATCGTTCCAATTTTAGTATATTTGCTCAATACCTTTGTAACCTGAGTGTTTGGAACGAGCGCACTTGTGGGTATGGAGCTCCATAGTTAAATAGGCTGCCGACACTCACTGGTGGGACTCACACAGGAAGAGTATAAAGTATCGGACTTTTGCTGCCCTCCGTGCACTGTATCCCAGCAGCAGTCGGCTCCTTCAGGAGAGATTGGGGGGCGGCACACAATCTCTTTTTATATTTTTGTTGCACACTCGCAAACGACGAGGCACGAGGCAGACCAGAGAATCTGTGCTGCTGTTGCGGTGCAATCGGTTTCCGCAACATCTGGCACGTGGACTAATGCAAGAGAGGCCGCTTCTTGCACTTGCCGGTTTAGCAAAGCCGGGTCGCCGGCTGACAAGCCCAGAAGCGGAATACCCCGGCCAGTGTCTATGGTGGCAATTGCAAACCCGGCGTGGAAGCTTTGGTTCGCAGTCGCCAAGGTAACTGGAATTTACGGCCTGAACTGCAGTCCCAGGACGGACCATGTCTGCGATGATCGGAATCATCTGTGTTAATGTGGGGAGCATGCAGATATATCATTGATATAACTGCTTGGTATGGGACACTCCTTTGCCGTTTGCGTCGGCAGCAGGAAATGACTGCCAGGATTATTGTTAGTTGAGGTCTGTAACAAACACTGTGGAATTGTTGCACTGTTTCACATATGGATTGTTTCTGTTGCAGAAACCTACCTATATGCCTGTCTAGTGGATTTCTTCATCAAGTGCTCCGAATACACCAGGTAACAGTGCAGACGACCATGCATACAGCCCCTTTAGTACTTTGCTTTTTATTACTTAAATCTGTTCTCCGAAGGAGGTCCAGGAAATTGGCTTCACCATGTTAATGGCATCAGTTCTTCAGCATCATCAATCACACAGGGCACAGTATCAATCAAGAGATTAGAAGTGCATGTAACAAGGGCAATACGGTAATCATGGGGGACTTTAATCTACATATTGACTGGGCAAATCAAATTACCACTAATGATGTGGAGGACGAATTCTTGGAATGCATGCGAGATGGTTTCCTGGATCAGTATGTGGAGGAACCAACCAGGGAACAGGCTATTCTGGATCTGGTACTGTGTAATAAGAAATGGCTAATCAATAATCTTGTGGTAAAGGGGCCTTTAGGGACAAGTGACCATAATATGATTGAATTTTACATTAAGTTTGAGAGTGATGTAGTCCAATCTGAAACTCAGGTCTTCAATCTAAACAGAGGAAACTACAAGGGTATGAGGGACAAGTTGGCTGTGGTAGATTGGGATACTACACTAAAAGGTATGAAGGTGGACATACAATGGCTAACATTCAAGGAAATAATGCATAATTTGCAACAAACATATATTCCTCGAGGGCATAAAAACCCAAAAGGAAAAGTGATCCAACCATGGTTAACAAAAGAAATTAAAGCTAGTATTAAGTCAAAGGAGGAAGCTTATAAAGTTGCCAGAAAAAGCGGTCAGCCTGAGGATTGGGATCTTTTTAGAAATCAGCAAAGGGGGACCAAGAAATTGATAAAGAAAGGAAAAATGGAATATGAGCACAAACTAGCGAAAAATATAAAAACGGATTGTAAAAGCTTCTATAGGTATGTGAAAAGGAAAAGACTGGCGAAGGTAAATGTAGGTCCTTTACAGTCAGAGACGGGAGAATTTATAATGGGGAATGAGGAAATGGCAGAGAAATTAAATAAATACTTTGTTTCTGTCTTCACGGAGGAAGACACAAAAAACCTCCCAGAAATACGAGAAAACCAAGGGTGTGACGAGAATGAGGAACTTAAAGAAATTATTATTGGTAAAAAAATAGTACTAGCAAAATTAATGGGACTAAAAGTCGATAAATCCCAAGGACTGGATGACCTACATCCTAGGGTTTTGAAAGAGGTGGCCATTGGAATATTGGACGCATTGGTTGTCATCTTCCAAAATTCTATAGATTCTGGAACGGTTCCTGCAGATTGGAGGATAGCAAATGTAACTCCGCTATTTAAGAAAGGAGGGAGAGAGAAAACGGGGAACTACAGACCTGTTAGCCTCACATCAGTAGTTGGGAAAATGCTGGAATCTATTATAAATGATGCAATAACTGGGCACTTAAAAACTAATAGTAAGATTGGGCAGAGTCAACATGGATTTATGAAAGGGAAATCCTGTTTGACAAACCTATTGGAGTTCTTTGAGGATGTAACTAGTGGAGTAGACAAAGGGGAACCGGTAGATGTGGTGTATCTGGATTTTGAAGGCCTTCGATAAGGTCCCACACAAGAGGTTGGTGAACAAAATTAGGGCACATGGAATTGGAGGTAATATACTAGCATGGATTGAGAATTGGTTAGCAGACAGAAAACAAAGAGTAGGGATAAACGGGTCTTTTTCAGGATGGCCGGCTGTAACTAGTGGGGTACCGCAAGGATTGGTGCTTGGGCCCCAGCTATTCACAATCTATATCAATAACATTTCCAAATTTGCTGATGATACAAAGCTAGGTGGCAGTGTCAGTTGCGAAGAGGATGTGAAGAGGCTTCAAGGGGATCTCGACAGGCTCAGTGAGTGGGCGAGAACATGGCAGATAGAATATAATGTGGATAAATGTGAAGTTATCCACTTTGGTAGAAAAAACAGAAAGGCAGAGTATTTCCTAAATGGTGAAAGATTGGGGAATGCAGATGCTCAAAGGGACCTGGGTGTCCTTGTACATGAGTCACTGAAAGTGAATGTGCAGGTGCAGCAAGCCATTAGGAAGGCAAATGGTATGCTGGCCTTCATTACAGGAGGATTTGAGCACAGGAGTAAAGAAGTCTTACTTCAATTATATAGGGCCTTGGTGAGACCACACCTGGAGTATTGTGTACAATTTTGGTCTCCTTACCTAAGGAAGGATATACTTTCCATAGAGGGAGTGCAACGAAGGTTCACGAGATTGATTCCTGGGATGGCAGGACTGTCGTATGAGAAGAGATTGAGTAAACTATGCCTGTATTCTCTTGAATTCAGAAGAATGAGAAGGGATCTCATTGAAGCATACAAAATTATTACAGGGCTTGATAGGGTGGATGCTGGGAGAATGTTTCCCTTGGCTGGGGAGTCTAGAACCAGGGGCCACAGCCTCAGGATAAAGGGTAGGCCATTCAGGACTGAGATGAGAAGAAATTTCTTCACACAGAGGGTGGTGAATCTTTGGAATTCTCTACCCCAGAGGGCTGTGGAGGCTCAGTCATTGGGTATATTCAAAACAGAAGTCAATAGATTTCTGACTAGTAAGGGCATCAAGGGATATGGCGATAGGGCCGGTGAATGGAGTTGAGGCAGAGGATCAGCCATGATCTCATTGAATGGCGGAGCAGGCTCGAAGGGCAGAATGGCCTACTCCTGCTCCTATTTCTTATGTTCTTATGTTCTTATTATTTACACAAAAGCAAAATACTGCGGATGCTGGAAATCTGAAATAAAAACAGAAAATGCTGGAAATACTCAGCAGGTCAGGCAGCATCTGTGGAGAGAGAGAGAAACTGAGTTAACATTTCAGGTCAATGATCCTTCCTCAGAACTGGAAAAAGCTGGAGATGGAACAGGTTTTTGAGCAAGTGCCGGGGCAGAGAAAGGGGAGAGGGGAGGAAAGAACAAAAGGGAAGGTCTCTGATAGGATGGAAGGCTGGAGAGATTAAGAGACATGAAGAGAGATTAAGAGATGGTGCAAGACAAAAGGAGTTTGGTAATGGGACAAGTTAAGAAACAAAAGATGGCTCTCGATGAAGTGTAAATGGCAGAATGAAAGACAGCTGCCATGTGGGAGAGAGAAAAAAATAAATAAATAAAATAAATGGAAAAGAAAGGATAGGGGCAGAGGTTATAGAAAAATAGAAACATAGAAACATAGCAGGAGTAGGCCATTCGGCCCGTCGAGCCTGCTCCACCATTCAATACGATCATGGCTGATCATCCAAATCCAGTACCCTGTCCCTGCTTTAATCCCCACAGTACACATATCCCACCCTACCCCCGTAACCCCACGTATTTAATTCCCCCTAACATATCCCATCCTATCCCCATAACCCCACATATTTAATGACACCCTACCGTCAGTGGCAGAGCTTTCACCCTGCACTCTGGAATGCTCTGCCCAGATCCTTTGCTCCATCTCATCCCCATCTTCAAAAACCTCCTTCAAACCGATCGCTGACTGTGCTTTTGATCACCTTCCTTAACTTCCCTCCCACTCTGCTTAGGACCCTCCCCAAACTCTGAAAGGACCCGAAACAGTTTGCTATGTAATGGGAACTAAATAAATGTAAGTTGCTGTTCTCGAGATTGGTTCAATGCACAGGAAATAAGGAGTTCGATGTGGGTTTTTATGTGAACATTGACAAAGACGGTCAGTGATAAATAAAATACCTCAATTTACAGTTGTGACATTGATTATAATATTTTGCTCTTTTTCTCCCCCAGCTGCGAGGCAGGCTTTAAAAGTGGTGACCTCTTCATGTCGTATCGGAACATGTTCCAGGATGTGCGGGATACAATGGATTTCGTGCATGATTCTGTAAGATTTCTCCCCGTTCATATTCCTATTTATTTCCGCATGTTGTCCTGGGACTGAAGTTGTCGTCATTATACGAATGGAGCATATTTGCAGTGGTGACACGAACGAGATCTTCATTATAACGCAGTATTATCATGTCGGTCTTGTCGTGAGGCGTCTGTACTGATGGATAATGAGTTGCAACTGCAGTTGGGATTCCTAAACCCTGTCCCCAGCTTTCTAGACCCAGGATGACCGATCTCCCTTTCTCCCTCACTCTGAATAATTCTTTCTCTATCTCTCTGTGAGTATCTTTCTACTATTTCTCTATCTTTCATTCTTTATTTCTCTGTTGCTGGTATGTTTACTGTCTATCCATCTATCTTTCTCCATATCTCTATACCCACCTCTATCTCATACTCTGTGTGTGTCTCTTACTGTCCATTACCTATCTATCGCTATCTCTCGCTATACACATATCTGTCTATCTCTGTATCCGTTTCCTTCTCTCGGTCTCTTTCTCTTTCTCTCTCTCTCTGTGTGGGTTGGACTTTCTCAATGGGGGCGCGTTGGAGGCGGGACAGCTGGTTGTCGAGTTTCAGTCCCGTCCCCAATGACGTCCGGCCAACCCATGTTATTTTCCCTTGATTGACCTTGTTAAGCCCGCCCTGCAGGCTTAGCCGGCCAATTAAGGGAAAGCCGATGACAGAGGACGGCAGCGTATGACGCTTCATCTGTCACAAATTTTTGACAGATGAATTGTCAGCGTTTGACAGCTTGGAGAAGCTCTCAAACACTGACAAGCTCTGTTCTAAGGTGAGCCCTTGTACTGAAGACTCACCAAACCTCTTTCCTGAGCAGAAATCAGATGGCTGCTGCAAGGATCCCCAAGGGTTGAAGCCTGCAGGAAGAAGCAAAGGTAAGTAAACTTTTTCTGACACTTTGCACTCACCTCTCATACCTACCTCTCCACACTTGCACCCATCACTCACCTCCACAGCGCACTTTTCGACCCCTCTGACCTCCGCAGACCCACTGCTCGCCTCGCTGACCCTGGCGAGGTTCGCAGCCGTCGGGAAGCCCGCACTTGCAGGGGTAAAATGGGGATAAGCCTCTTAACTGCCTGTTAACTACCTGTCAACAGGCAGTTAAGTGGCTGTAATCCCCTTCCCGCCTCGAGGAGACGGGTCCCTGCGCGAGTCGGGGACCCGCCTCCCGGGAAGATGGCACGGAGGCGGGTTGGGAGTGGGGTTCGGTACCCGCTCCCAGTTTCTGCCATTTTCCCGCCTCGATACCCGCCTCCCCAGGGCTGGCAAAATTCCCCCCTGTGTCTCTGTCTCTATTGCTTTGTCTTTCTTTCTCTGTACCTCTGGTCGCTCCCATTCTATCTTTTTCTATCTGTCTCTTTTTCTATCTGTCTGTCCCTCTCTCTCTCTCTCTTTCCCCATCACTAGCTTTCCCTGTCCCCACCCCGGTCTGAGTATTGAACCATTCTGTTGCTAATTCTGCAATGTTGTATCATTTAAGTATATAGTGCCCCCTGCTGATAAATAAGTGCAGGCACATGTCATTATTTGAAACATTGCAGGCATTTCCTTCCTATTGTAAGGGCTGATTTTCTTGTCCTTTGGTCCCGAGGAATGCTTATTGCTCAGACGCAAGGCACAGGAAAAGAGGTGAAGGTGCATGATGCCAAGTTTCCATCCCCTTAACGTAGCCCTGGTCTTGCCCGGGGGTGGGGGGCGGGGGGGCGGTGAGGGTGTTGTGCTTGCAACTATTGTAGGCACAATCCCGCAGTATTAATGAGTCAGGGGTGGGGGGCATTCCTAATTTTCCTGTTTGTTTGCTAGTTAGGCACCCATTTTGAGGGGAGCCCAGAAGAAGTGGGTTTTGGGTGCTGCACTGAGCCCCTCTATAATCAGATGATCATAGAAGGGCAGGAAGCAAAGACCAGGGACCCAGCATCTTTGGACAGCCGCCCACAGGAGCAATTGTAGCAGACTTGCCTTGCAGGTGTTCGACCCCGCCAGGGGGGCAAGCCTGACCCGGGGGGGGGGGCACAACGGAGAAATGCAAATGACCTGAACCCACAAATCCAGGCGGGTTTGGGGGTCAGGTCAGACTCAGCGCATACAGAGAGTTGAGGCAGCTTAGAACTATGGCCTGGTTTGTTGAAATGTATTGGAGTTGTTTCATCTTTTTTTTTGAAGGGGATTTTGAAGAAGAAAACACTGGGAAACCTGGAAAAGTATGTGATGAAGGACGTGAGTAGAATATTTGCTGCCTTTCAGACAACTCGTACGGGTTTTGGGAACTCACAGATGATAGTGCTGTTCTCGGGTGTCTCTCGGGTTACCAACCCTCCAGGATTGCCCTGGAGCCTCCAGGAATTAAAGAATAATCTCCTGGACACTGCTGCCAGCAAACCCAGGAGGGAAATCATGGGGGCATTAAAATAAATTGTCGGTTTTTTTTTTCATTGAACACTTTTGTTCATTCCTTATAAGAATACTGGAGACGGGGGGGAAGAATGCTGTTTGACTGGGTGGGGCAGTTGGAGACAGGAGGACATGTGATGAAACCTCCAGGAATATGTCCAACCAGAGTTGGCAACCCAAAGTGTGTCCTGCACACGTTTTGCATCTTCCTGTTGCCCTGTGCAAATGGAAGGCAAAGTTTGCAGGGAAGTGACGGTGAGATATTTTTTTTGTGGGTGAGGAGGGAATTGACCTATTAGCTTCAGCTAAAGCAAATAGTTGTTCCTTTCCTTACTCCTGGTACACTGGCACGGGTCAGGCATGCTGTCTCCCATTTCTCATCAGCCTCCCGACCATCACTGCTGATCCCTGAAGCACCAAATTGGCAAAGAAAAGCAAAGTTTCCGGCCCACCTGAGCCCTCCCATGCTTTGTGAACAAGCCTAAATTTGCAAAGAATAAGAACTGATCGATGTAGCCTCTACTCCGGTAGCTGCACATTCCTCCAATAGCAAAAGCCCAGATTTCTAAGCGCAGTCACAGAAGCGATTCCGTTGATGATACTTTGAGTATTGGGCATGTGACAGAGCCCGAGCCCCAGTCCTGTGACTCAGCCTGCGATACATTAGCGGCACGCTTAGCTCCACCGTTGTCAGTTTCTCCCCACTGCCAATCCAGACTGTGTCTCCTGCAGCTTTCTGCAGGGATGGGAAGCCACATCTGATGATCTGTCGACCCTCCTGCTTGGCGACAGAGACAGATCAACCCCTTACAGCAGTGGTGTCTATGGAGAAAAGGGAGGTTTTACCAAAAGAAATGGGAGCTGCTTGAACATTCCACCTTGTTCAGTGGGAGAAGGCGATTAGTTGTGATCGCAGGCGTATGTGGAGCATGTGAATGTAGGAAATGAGATCAGCTACCAAGCACAGTCTACATTCACTGTAAGGGAAGCACCTTCCACAATCTACATACCCAGTCAGCCAAGCCCTGTCCACCCCTTTTGGTCTGAAATTTGTGCATGTAATTCGTTGTTAACTTGGTTCAAAATGATCTTACTGATGTAAGAAAACTACTAGGCACTTGGTCTAAGCGTTAAACAAAGCTTTAATCAACTGTTTTTCAACATGGAGATCTAGTTGTGTCCTTCACTGGTTCCTGTTAAAGAATGTCCTGAGCAAGCTGGGCCCATGCCCGAGTATTTATACTCTCCCTGGACAGCGCCACCAGCAGGCCGCCCAGTATTATTTCATAAATCATTTCCACATGAATGACAAGATTCATGTCACTTACCATGTCGGTTATTCTGCAAACATTGACGTGATCTGCTGAATCTCGTCCACGTAGCTGTACATTTGCAGGATGTCCTGATACAATTGTCAGGTTGCAACCTGCCCAGCCAGTGAGTTGCAGACTGCATAGGTGCTGCCGCCAAGTTGCAGACTGCACTGCCGTTATGGCAGGAAACGTGTATGGTTTAAGCAGCAAAAAAAGGGAAAGCCATGCCCTGGTGTCACGATGGACTTCATTTCCCCCATTCTTCTTGTAACCTGTGGTCCTCGTACTACGTCAAATATGCTTTCCATTCAAGGGATTGAAACCCTACCAGGCAGGTAATGTTACTTTCAGTGACCCACCAACAATACCTGCGCAGACTGTAACTCACGGGCTCCATCGCTGACTGTGCAGACTGTAACCTGGCAACTGCTCATTTAAGATGGAGATGAGGAGGAATTTCTTCTCTGAGGGTTGTGAATCTTTGGAATTCTCTACCCCAGAGAGCTGTGGAGGCTGAGTCATTGAATATATTCAAGGCGGAGATAGACAGATTTTTGAACTACAGGGGAGTCTAGGGTCATGGGGAACAGGCAGAAAAGTGGAGTTGAGGCCAAGATCAGATCAGCCGTGATCTTATTGAATGGCGGAGCAGGCTCGAGGGGCCGAATGGCCTACTCCCGCTCCTATTTCTTATGTAACTGTAAAAAGGAGGCCTGCAAATTTGCAACCACACACAAGTGAGATTTAGCAGATCACTTTTACCGCATTGAAATTCCGAGCTGGCTCCTCTGGGCCAAAAAGGGGGTCCCGCTGATTGGAAAATCATATTTAGGTTGTACATGGTGCTGAGGGACTTAAGTGCTGAACTTGTTTCCAAGAGTGTTACGTGGAGTGACATAGAAATTTCAACTCGGAACCGGGCTGCTCAACTCAACTAATCGGCGTTGGTGTTTACCCTCCACTCCACACGCACAGCAGTCCTAATCCCATGTGCCCGTTCTGTTTCCATATCCTTTTATTCCTCCCTCCTTCAACCATCTATCTAACCTAGTCAGAACTGTCAGCACGGTTTCTGTTTCAATCACTAGCTCTGGTAATGCATCCACAATCGCACAACCCTCTGTAAAAAAAAAAAGATGATTTTCCTGCTTCTCTGTCCTAAATCTCACATATTTAAAATCTGTGTCCCCTTGTTCAAGACCACTGGAAGCAATCTGTTTGCCTCTGCTCTGTCCCATCCCTTCGTAAGTGGAAACACCTCTATCAAATCGCCCCATAACCTCCTCCGCTCTAACAAAACCAACCGCTGAATAAGAACATAAGAATTAGGAGCAGGAGGCCATACGGCCCTTTGAGCCTGCTCCGCCATTCAATAAGATCATGGCTGATCTTCGACCTCAACTCCACTTTCCCGCCCCATCCCCATATGCCTTGATTCCCCTAGAGTCCAAAAATCTATCGATCTCAGCCTTGAATATACTCAATGACTCAGCATCCACAGCCCTTTGGGGTAGATAATTCCAAAGATTCACAACCCTCTGAATGAAGAAATTTCTCCTCATCTCAAAGTCTTAAATGGCCGACCCCTTATCCTGAGACTATGCCCCCTAGTTCTAGACTCTCCAGCCAGGGGAAACAATCTCTCAGCGTCTACCCTGTCAAGCCCCTTCAGAATCTTGTATGTTTCAATGAGATCACCTCTCATTCTTCTAAACTCTAGAGAGTATAGGCCCAATCTACTCAATCTCTTCTCAAAGGACAACCCTCTCATCCCAGGAATCAATCTAGTGAACCTTCTTTGCACCGCCTCTGAGATAAGAAGACCAAAAATGTGCACAGTACTCCAGGTGTGGTCTCACCAAAGCCCTGTACAATTGTAGTAAGACTTCCTTACTCTTGTACTCCAACCCCCTTGCAATAAAGGCCAACATGCCATTTGACTTCCTCATTGCTTGCTGTACCTGCATGCTAGCTCTCTGTGTTTCCTGTACGAGGACACCTAAATCTCTCTGAACACCAACATTTAATAGTTTCTCACCATTTGAAAAATATTCTGTTTTTCTATTCTTCCTAACAAAGTGAATAATCTGACCTTTCCTCACATTATACTCCATCTGCCCACTCACTTAACTGTGATGTGACTGACTTTTGTTTCTCTCTAGCCTCGATTGCCTCTGCTCCTCAGTCGAATGAAAGAAGTGGGAAAGGTTTTCCTTGCTACCAATAGCGATTACTCCTACACGGATGTAAGTATACGTATTCATTTAATTCTGTGCTTAATTCAACTACCTGGTTACGTTCAAGGAAATCAGAAATAAACACAGGAAATGCTGGGGTACAGGGCAGGTCGCTCAGCACCTGTAACGAGACAGCTTATTGCTTTGGAGGTTACGCGCAAAACACGGTCATTTCCCTTTATAGACGCTGACCGCCCCGCCGTGTATTTTTTGTTGTTATTTCAGACACAGCGGGGGGGTGATTTTGTCAATGGGGGCGTGTTGGAGGCGGGACTGCTGCTTGTTGGGCTTTAGTCCCGCCTCCATCGACTTGTGGCCAACCCACGCTATTTTCCCTTGATTGACCTTGTTAAGCCCGCCCAGCGGGCTTAGCAGGCCAATTAAGGGGAAGCCGGTTACAGAGAACGTCAGCGTATGACGTTTCATCTGTCAAAATTTTTTGACAGATGAATTGTCATCGTTTGACAGCTCTGTGAAGCTGTCAAACACTGGAATTCTCTGTTGTTTAATGAGTCCTTGTATTCAAGACCTCATCAAACCTCTTTTGTGAGCAGAAATTAGATGGATGTTGCATCGGAGAATACAGCAGCCATTCTGTTATCTCTGCCGGTGAGATGCGAGACTCTCCGCATTCCCAACTGTTGAAGCCTGCAGGAAGAAACAAAGGTAAGTAAACATTTTCTATCACTTTACACTCACCTCACATACTTAGCTCTCCACACTTGCACCCATCACTTACCTTCACAGCGCACCTTCGCACCCCACAGACCCCCGCAGACCCACTGCTCGCTTCGGTGACCCTGGCGGGGTTTCCCGACGTTGGGAAGCCCGCGCCTCTGGTGGAAAAATGGGGATAATCCTCTTAACTTGCCTGTTAACTACCTGTTAACAGGTAGTTGTAGTTAAGTGGCTGTAATCCCCTTCCCGCCTCAGGAGACGGGGCCCGGCGCGGGTCGGCTACCCGCCTCCTGGGAAGATGGCACGGAGGCGGGTTGGGGGAAGGGATGGGTACCCGCCCCCAGATTCTACCATTTTCCCGGCAATCCCGCCTCCAAGCCTGCCTCCCCAGGGCTGACAAGATCGCGACCAGCGAGTTGTTGTGATCTGGAATACACTGCCTGTAAAGGTGGTGGAAGCAGATTCAATAATAAGTTTCCAAAGAGAATTGGCTGTGGGGAAAGAGCAGGGGAGCGGGATTAATTGGAGAGCTCTACCAAAGAGCCGGCACAGGCCCGATGGGCCGAATGGCCTCCTTCTTTGCTCTTTCATTCTATGATTCTATTTCCAATACTTGAAGTTTTTCTCCTTTTTTTTCTGCCTCGCTTTAGTTGCCGGGTTAAATTTAAAGCAGAGGTTAAATCTGAAGCGTGCAGCCTCGTTGTAATATTTAAATAACCAACCACCCCCTCCGCCCGACAGGAACCGGGGACAGAACTATTGTAAGAGAAAGCGATTTTATGATGTATACCAAATTGTGACAACTCCACAGGCAAACAGCTTCTCAGCACTTGCTGTTGAAGTTCACGCAGGAAGAACACCCGCTGGGAACTGGAGGGCACTGGCACCCCATGGGAGGCACCCAGCAAGTGTCAGTGCCTTCGAGAGTAGAGGGAAGAAAATCGAAAGGCTTTCATTTCAGTGTGTTCATGGTTGATGAGTCTCTCTCTGTGGGCAGCAAGAAAAAAAAAAGAGAGACTTGCATTTCTGTAGCGCCTTTCACGACCACCGGACGTCCCAAAGCGCTTTACAGCCAATGAAGTACTATTTGAAGTGGAGTCACTGTTGTAATGTGGGAAACGCGGCAGCCAATTTGCGCACAGCAAGGTCCCACAAACAGCAATGTGATAATGACCAGATAATCTGTTTTTGTTGTGTTGGTTGAGGGATAAATATTGGCCCCAGGCACACCGAGGATAACTCCCCCCTGCTCTTCTTCAAAATAGTGCCGCGGGATCTTTCACGTCCACCTGGGAGAGCAGACGGGGCCTGGTTAACGTCTCATCCGAAAGACGGCACCTCCGACAGTGCAACACTCCCTCAGCACTGCACTGGGAGTGTCAGCCTAGGCTTTATGTGCTCAAGTCTCTGGAGTGGGACTCGAACCCACAACCTGCTGACTCAGAGGCGAGGTGTGCTACCCACTGAGCCACAGCTGACGATTAGCACTCAGACCTGTGACGTGCCGATGCTCACTCTCATTACCTTTCTTTTTGCAGGCAATAATGAAATACCTGTTTGACTTCCCACATGGGCCGAAGGTAAGGTTCCAAATCAATGCAGCACAGGTCACACAGACTGAGCAGACATGCAAGAGTCAATGGCCAGTCTGCACACACAACACAGTGGTGGGTAGTAGTGCAGATGGCTAATAATGAGCATACATGAAACAGACCCTACACGTCTGTTACAATGGGACAAGGAAAATATCTATTTTCAACCAGAACTAGAACAATATAGGGGCTGTACTCTAAATGGAGGAGGTAGAAGTGATGGATAACATTACCAATCACCTCTGACCCTACGGTCTTACTGTTTATTAATCTTAGTTTGAGCCCCAGCAACAGAACAATTAAAACGTGAACAGCCCCGTGTATATTTGGTCGACATGTGCAGCCACAGATCAGGCGAGCCCGGAGGGCTTTGAGTGTCCGAACATACAAAAAGCAGAACCGTCGAGCAATATTGAATCAGTAACACACGAGTCATTTCAGTCCCTGGCGGGACCATTACCACCTCATGTGCTTAGCTATATAAACCTGACTACGATTTTGTTTAACCGCCTCAGTACCGGGGGTGTTTTTTTTTCATACCTGACCTGGATTTATGAACAGCAGTGGTGCAACTTCACAGTCCCTGTTTCCAATGCTCTGCTTGAGCCTGATGTGACTGCTGAGTAGAAGCTCTCCAGTTCAATTCCTTCAAAGGCCTGCTTTGGCCAATTCCTCACCTAACGTTTTGTTTTCATTTAGCTTTCCTGTTCATTTTGTTTCCTCCTCCTCTCCACTCCACCGGCTCCCTAGTATTTGTAGCTATCGCTTTTAAATGTAGCTGTGAGGACATATGCGGGCCTACCGTGAGAGGGTGAGCCTGAAGTCAATATGAAGAGATGTGTGAGTCTCTCTGGCTTTCTGTTCCCACTGTCGGGAATTGCCCCGGTTTTAAATGAGGAATGTTGATATGTGGGAACTCTCCCACTGGAACACCCCTCTATAATTCCACTATATGTCATCTTTCATTTCCCTCCTTTAACACACCTCAGCACCTCCTCCCTCAGCTGAACGGAGGAGAAATGGTCTCATAGAGTCATAGAGTTATACAGCACAGAAAGAGGCCCTTCGGCCCATCGTGTCGGCGCCGGCCATCAAGCCCTGTCTATTCTAATCTCATTTTCCAGCACTCGGTCCGTAGCCTTGTATGCTATGGCGTTTCAAGTGCTCACCTAAATGCTTCTTGAATGTTGCGAGGGTTCCTGCCTCTACCACCCTTTCAGGCAGTGAGTTCCAGATTCCAACCACCCTCTGGGTGAAAAAGTTTTTCCTCAAATCCCCTCTAAACCTCCTGCCCCTTACCTTGAAACTATGCCCCCTGGTTATTGACCCCTCCACTAAGGGGAAAAGTTCCTTTCGATCTACCCTATCTATGCCCCTCATAATTTTGTACACCTCAATCAGATCCCCCCCCTCAGCCTTCTCTGCTTTTCCTTCTCAACTGCTGCTTACTGCTCCTTATTCCCAGAGGAGCAGGGGAGCTGCAGGGGCGGGGAAACGGTAGATTTCTCCGTGCCTGCTGCCGGCAGTGCCCTCTGAGTTTCAATTCAAGCAGAGAAAGTAAGGAAACAAGATGTACTGTGTCCCCCTCCTCGCCTTCAGGGTTGGAGTTCCTGGCTCTTGGAATAAATTGAAAATAACCCTGTTAGATATGTTCTTGTTACCCGGGTCCTCAATGCGTTAATTATGAAAACTCTATGAGTTCGGATGTTGTGCCTTTGAACCAGTTAGAAATCAGCAACAACATATTGCATTTATATAGCGCCTTCAACATAGTAAATCGTCCCAAGGCGCTTCACAGGAGCGATTATCAATCACAATTTAACACCGAGCCACAAAAGGAGATATTAGGACAGGTGACCAAAAGCTTGGTCAAATAGGTAAGCTTTAAGGAGAGAGAGGTAGAGAGACAGAGCGGTTTAGGGAGGGAATTCCAGAGCTTAGGGCCCAGGCAGCTGAAGGCACGGCCGTCAATGGTGGAGCGATAAAAATCGGGGATGCCCAAGAGGCCAGAATTGGAGGAGCGCAGAGATCTCGGAGGGTTGTGGGGCTGGAGGGGATTGCAGAGATAGGGAGGGGGCGAGGCCACGGAGGGATTTGAAACAAGGATGAGAATTGTAAAATGACCAGGAGCCAATGTAGGTCAGCAAGTACTCTGAAATCTGAGATTTTCCTATTTCTCTTTTCCAGGCAGGTACTTCGCAACGCTCCTGGCGTTTCTACTTTGACCTGATTGTGGTAGACACACGAAAACCTCTTTTCTTTGGAGAAGGGACTGTTGTCAGACAGGTCGACAATGTGAGTAACTGAAGTCTGACAGAGTTAGGTGTGAAACAGAAAAGGTCACAGTTCTCTTCCTGCTGCTTCAGGGCAGCCGTTTCTTGCTGCTTTCAGATCAGGTTTCTGCTCATTTCAGATTTCTCGCATCCGCGGTATTTTGCCTTTTGTATTAGTGTTTCTTGCTGCTGCCTGGCCCTCACGCGTATCATTTGGGATAACCTTGTGCCACAAAGTCTGTTCTGCCGAAGATTATTATTGTGGTTAGTGGAATATTCTGTCCTAATTCTACAGATTACAAACACAGCAAAATAAATTGCATCTATTTTCGCAATGAACTGTCATGTTTCAACGTTTTCTTTGTGTTTTCAGCTGAGCGGTGCAGAGTATTTATTTATCTTTTTATCTCATTAAAATATAGGAATCTGGGAAGCTTCGGATCGGCACCTACACGGGCCCTTTGCAACACGATATCGTTTACTCTGGAGGTGAGTCCCCAGTGCCGTCATTCTGACTCTTAGACAATCGCGTATGCTCTTTCAGCAGAATAATGAATGCCTTGCCCTTGAGGGCAAAGAGGGCAACACTTAGAACGCTACAGACTGCTGGAATTAATTATTCAAAAAAATGTAACTCAAATATTTGAATAACTGCTGCTGGCCTGCAGTCGTGTCACTGAACTGAGGGGCTGCCACTTTGCACATTTGCTGTCTTCTGGATGAAACATTAGACCGAGGCCCCACCCAATGTATGTAAAGGATGCCATGGTGCTATTCCACGGGTGTGTGAGTGCCACATGGGCTCCGATATATTTCCTCCCTGAGGGGAAACACCTTGAACCTATACAATGTCTGACACTGACAGCCTATTGAAGTATTTAAACAAAGCTACTGAGAAATCCATCATTTCTGTTTTGCCTGATACAGAGTGTACACTCTCTCCTCATAGGGACGCACCCCACTTACCCAAGTCTAGAGAGCACTAGGCAGAGCTAACAAGTGTGCACAGGAGTACTGCTGGAATTTAAACAACAGAGCACTGGTAAGCTTCCCACTGTTTATCCAGCTAGAACTACTTTACTCAATGGGGCATTGGCTTGCAAGAGTATCTGGAGCCCGGTGGGAAGAATGCCAGCTCACAGTGACAGGTCTACACCTCCAGATCTCATTAGTGGCTGGTCGATCTTCAGCACGGCCCTGGATCTGCTTGGTCCAGGGGTCAGATTACAGAGTCTGCCATCACCAGGTGTACGACCTTGGAACTACTACCTGGAATTCAAAGATACCCCACTTATCTCCCTCCCCCCCACCCCTTCCCATAAAGAGGATAGTAACTAGTTGGTTTTTTGGCAGTTGACAAGCACGTGTTTGATCCTCTGCTACATAGACGCAGGTACCCATTGCCCCTTACAAGCAGCACAACTTACCGTACATTACATCCGGAATTCATGGTTTGCAGACTGAAGAAAGGAAAAACTTGCATTTATATAACGCTTTTCACATCTTCAAGACATCCCAAAGCGGCAGCCAATTTGTGCACAGCAAGGTTCCACAAACAGATGATGAGATCAGTGACCAGATAATCCGGTTTGGCAGTGTTCAGTTCAGGGATAAATGTTAGCTAGGACACAGGGAGAATGCCTTAATCTTCTTCAGACGGTGTCATGGGATCTTTTACATCCATCTGATAGCACTTTGGTTCAGCGGGGGGTGAAATTGATCTTGGGCGGTAGCGCAAAGTGGCCGATTGCGAATTGGCAGGCCGTTTTACACCCCAGGCCTTCAATAAGACAACGGGAAAGAAAATCGGCGGGGCGTGAAACGGGCTGCTGATTCACTATCTCCAGGCTTGCGCTACTGCACAAGACCAATTTCACTCCCAATCATCCAAAAGATGACACCAGTAGGAGGGGGGGATAATATCAATCGGTGCCACTGAGCAAAGCACCAGACAGTTCCCTTGAAATTCTGCAGGGGTTCTCCCAGTCCCTCTCCGTAACTTCAGCAGAACCCCCCCGCCGCCCCCCGCCCAGAGAAACGCAGTAAATGGCCGCTTTCAGCCATCTGCACCATTTCTCGGGGGGATTTTGCTGGTCTCCTGCCAAAGTTACAGCAGGAAACTGAGAGACCCCCCTGCAGAATTTAAAGGCCAGTATCTTTACTTAGAAATGGTAGGCCCGCAGCAACAGGGCCAGGCACTGCACTATGGTTCATAAGAGCGTAAGGACTTTTAGGAACAAGATCCAAAAAGTCCATTCCTTTTCATAGATCAACCCCATCTACCTCCTACTCACCATATCCTACAATCCCTTCTCTCTCTCTCTCTCTCTAAAGACACATGCAATTGTCTCTTGAACCCAATGTCCTTCCCTGGTAACTTATTTCACAATTCTATTACCGTTTGGGTGAAAAATTCTTCCCTCCTTACTCTTAATATCCTAACAGTTAACTTGTGCCCCCATGGTTTGAACTCTTCACCACATTGAACAATTTCCCCAGATCAATTGTCCCTTCATAATCTGTAAGTCTCTATTTTTTCAAAGCAAGCAAACCCAATTTCCTTGACCTTTCCTTATGCCTTAAATTCTTAGGGGTAAAAATTGAGTCGCGCCCCATTTGGGGCGCTAACCTCGCTGGGGCGCGACTTTTAGCGCCCCGAAAAAATTAGCGGCCCCGCGCCGGAACTTCAGTGGTTGCGCCCCAAGAGGGAAGCGGGGCGCAACTGGAAGCAGCCCGCATCCCTCTTGGGGCGCTGCGAGTGAATATCCTGGTGCTACGTGGCGCTGCGGCACGTCGCGCCGCGGTATTGCAGGCCTTCCTTCCCTTCTTAAAGGGGAGGGACCCTGCGCAGCGCGAACCGGGGCCCAGCTGGGCCCCCAGGGATCGGGAGTGCCGGCAAAAGAGCCCGGCACTCAAGAGAAGTGCCGGGCTCTTGGAGCGCAGCCGGCACTTCACGGTGGGGGGGCTTCACGGGGGCCGGGGGCAGGTGCTGGCAGGCGGCCAGCAACAAAAATGGCCGCCTGCCACCTCCGCTTTAAATATCGCCGCCCCGGCCGCACGTACGCCTCCCTGAACCCGTCGGACATAGCGTCTGGCGGTAAATCAGGGGGCGCGACTGAAGATCACGGCCGGGGCGCGAGCGGGGTGCTGCGCACGGCGATGACGTCATCGCCGGCGGCGCAGCGCCACAGGGCGCTACCGGCTGCCGCCGCCGCTAACCTCCCACTAAATTTTTCGGGAGGCGTGGGCGGCGCTGCGCCCGGGCGTTAGCTGCTTTACGCCCCATTAGCGCCCTCTTAAGGCGCTAACGGGAGGCGCAAGCAGCTGAATTTTTCCCCCTTAATATCCAAAATCATCTTTGCTGGTTGCCTCTGTAACCACACAATGAGTGTCACTGCCACGCAGGTTGTACAGACTATGTTGCTAGCTGGGAGCCAGAGACTTGTGCAGGTGATTACGTGGGGTCTGCACACAGGTCAGCTGCATGTCCTATCAGCTGAAGAATGGTGCGTGGCAATGGGAATAAACAAAAAGGGGTAAGAAGTTGGGGACAAGGACATAAGATTAGATGCAAGAGATTTGTGACAGAAGTATTTTTACATCGAGGGTTATGAGGCTGTGGAATGCACTACCGGAGTTAGTGATTGAAGCAGAGACCATGTTAACATTTAAGAATGGGCTAGATATGTCGTTCAAGGAAAGGGGATATAAAGGAATTTGAGAATGTGGCAGGCACATGGGATTAGGCCCAGTGCTTATGTGGAGGATAAACACCAACATGGATGGGTTGGGCCAAACAGCCTATTTCCTTGTTGTAAAATGTCTATATCATTTGTGGATTGTAGTTTAAGGTGTAGACTTGGTCATTTACCAAGCCTTAGACACCAGTGAGCTGATGAAAGATCCTCCTGCTAATGCTGTCCTAGGGTCTTCGGACATGATCTGCGACCTGCTGGGGGCGAAGGGTAAAGATATTCTGTACATTGGAGATCACATCTTTGGAGATATCCTCAAATCCAAGAAGCGGCGAGGCTGGAGGACATTCCTGGTCGTACCCGAACTGGCACATGAGCTGCGGGTCTGGACAGAGAAGAGCGGTAAGTTCAAGCTAACTGGGACCGGAGCTGCTTCCAACTTTCCTATCCACCATTCCAACTTCATAAAAAGATACCAACTTTCACTTCTGAATTTGAATCCAGCCCAGGCTGCCTGCTGTAAGGATTCTGTAAGAAGTGAATTTGGTCAGTTTGAATACAGTTTCCAGTGAGCATGAACTCATGGTGTGGCCCCCATCTTCACACCCTCAAGTCTAAAGGGCGCAGACTTGAGGGTATCTGGCACACAACTGGTTTAGCCTTCCATCACCAGATCTGGCTGGACCACCAAGTATGACAGGCCTCACTCCTCTGCCAAAACTCGTTTATTTTTAGCCCCATAAAAAACTTTAATTTTTTTCCCAAAAAATTAAATTTTTTGTCTAAAATATTAAATTTAATGTAATTTTAACTAATTAAAAAAATGTGATTTAAAAAAAATGTATTTAATGTTTTGATGTGTTTTTGAAGTGATCTCCATTCATACTTTTGATGGGTCTAAGCTGGGAGACATGTCAAAAGTATAAAGGGGGATTCCCTTCTCCCATTGGCTCCCCATGGCCCACGTGATCCCAGGGACACTTGCGAACTGCATGTGCCTCTGGATACCTGGGCCCTGCGCATTTCGTAGTGGAGAGGCCCAGGAGCGGAAATATCCGGACCTCCGGAGCCCTCAGGTAAGGGCGTAGATTTTTTCCAGATCGGAGACCTCCGCACGCAGGAAGCCTCCGATCGGAAAATACGGGCCATTATCTGAAGACGTGGGGTCAGTTTCCACATCAGCAACACCCAGCTCTACCTCTCCTCAGCCCATCTCCCGCAGATACTCATCCATGCTTTCGTCACCTCCAGACTCGACTATTCCAATGCCCGCCACCCCTCTGCTTCTCCAGCCTCTGTAAACTTTAGCTCATCTACTAAAGCTCTGCTGCTCATATCCTATCCCACACTGAGTTCCGCTCCCCCACCACCCCTATCCTTGCAGTCTTACATTGGCTCCCAGTCCCCTAATGCGTCCAACTTAAAATTCTCACCTTTGTGTTTAAATCTCTTCATGGCCTCACCCCTCCTTATCTTGCTAGCTTCCTCCAGCCCTGAACCTCCCCCCACCACCTCTTGACTGTCTGATCCTTTTGTGCATCTCCAATTCCCATTGCCCCACACTTGCCAGCCGTGCTTTCAGCCACCTCGGCCCCATGTTCTCGAATTCCCTTCCTAAACCTCTCCACATCTTCACCTTCCTCTCCTCCTTTTAGACCATCCTTAAACCCCACCTCTTTGACCAAGCTTTTCGTCAGTCCTCCAAATATCTCCTTCTTTGTCTTGGCATCCACTTCTTGTCTAATTAGGCTTCTGTGAATGTCTTGGGATGATTTTCTACAGTAAAGGCACCATATAAATTAACTTAGTATTTATAATTAGTATACTGTATTCGCTGCTCACGGTGCGGTCTCCTCTACATTGGGGAGACCAAACGCAGATTGGGCGACCGCTTTGCGGAACACCTCCGATCAGTCCGTAAGGGTGACCCCTGAGCTTCCGGTCGCCTGTCACTTTAATTCTCCGCTTCACTCCCACACTGATCTCTCTGTCCTCGGCCTCTTACGCTGTTCCAATGAAGCTCAACGCAAGCTCGAGGAACTTTCGATCTTTCGATGAGGCACTTTACAGCCTTCTGGACTCAACACTGAGTTCAACAATTTCAGACTATAACCCCCTACCCCCATTTTTCAGGCTGTTTATGATTCTGCCATCCCCATTTACAACATTTAATCTCTCCTGCCTCCTACCCTAGCACAGAATGTTCCTTCCTCCCCTCCCCTCCCCCTTTCCCTTCCTCTGCACCTGCTTAAAATCTGTTACATCTCTAGCCTTCTCCAGTTCTGATGAAGGGTCCCAGACCTGAAACGTTAACTCTGTTTCTCTCTCCACGGATGCTGCCTGGCCTGCTGAGTGTTTCCAGCATTTTCTGTTGTTATATAAATTAACTTGTTGTTCTTTGTGATCTGTGATATTGAGCGATATAGCTAGGTGTGATATGAAGCAGTATCTTACCCTGTCCTTTCTTGCAGTTCTTTTTGAAGAACTTCGTGACCTTGATATATTTCTGGCTGAACTTTACAAGTAAGTGAGCAATCAGAGATGAATTGGCGCTGAATTTGGGAGCTAGGAACCTGTTCCATTGTGAATAGATCCTTTACTCTGCGAAAGTACAAGATCGCAACATTTCAGACCAGTGAACTGAATCCCGAGTGACAGGCTCGGAGTTTGCACTGAAGAAAGTGAATTAAAGTAGAGACGAACTAGCTCCACAGGAATTTGGTCTGGACTAGTCTGGCTCGGAGCAGTCCTGACTGAAGTCTGAGGGGGAAAAATTGAGTCGCGCCCCCTTTGGGGCGCTAACTTCGCCGGGGCGCTACTTTTAGCGCTCTGAAAAAATTAGCCCCCCCCCCGCGGCCGATTTTCCCAGGTAGCGCCCTGAGAGGGAGGAGGGGCGCTACTGGAAGCGCCCTGCGTTCCTCTTGGTGCGCTGCGAGCCAATATCGCGGCTCTACAGCGCTGTGGCAGGTCGCGCCGCGATACTGCAGGCCTTCCTCCCCTTATTAAAGGGGAGGGGCCTGGCACAGCGCGTCCCGGCGTACAGCTGGGCCACCAGGGATCGGGAGTGCCGGCAAACGAGCCCGGCACACAAGAGGAGTGCCGGGCTCACGAAGAGCAGCCGGCACCCCGCGAGGGGGACTTCACGGGGGCCGAGGACAGCAACAGGGGCAGGTGCTGGCAGGCGGCCTGCAACAAAAATGGCCGCCCGCCACCTCCCCTTTAACTAGCGCCGCCCCGGCCGCAGGTAGGCCCCCCCCTGACCCCGTCGGACATAGTATCCGGCGGTAAGTCAGGGGACGCTACCGAAGATCGTGGTCGGGGCGCGAGTGGGGCGCAAGCGGGGCGCTGCGCACGGCGATGTGTCGCGGGGCGCTAATGGTTACCGCCGCCGCTAACCTCCCGCTGAATTTCATGGGAGGCGTTGGCGGCGCCGCGCCCGGGTGCTAGTTGCTTTGCAGCCCGTTAGGGCGCTAATGGGAGGCACAAAAGCAACCGAATATTTCCCCCTGAAAGAGGTCACCTGCCTTTTAGGTTTAAGAATGTTATTAAGAAAAGTGACTAAAAAATGAGCAGTAAAAGATAAAAGATGAACTTATATCAGTACGAGTGAAGATGCACTTTTGGAAGTGTGTCCTTGCCCAATAGGTTGTGAGCAAGTTCTTGTCTGACATGCTGAGCAACCGCAGTGTATGTAAAGTTAGGATGGTGTTGAAATGGCCTTGCCTTAATATTTGTTTTTGTTGCTTTAGGCATCTGGACAGCAGCAGCAATGAACGCCCTGATATCACCTCAATTCAGAGACAGATAAAGGTAAGGGGAGCAGCTCCAACTGCCTATTAAACGACAGAAACCTGTAAGATAGTAACTGCTCAAATAGTCAACCTGCAGACAAGGGATTGGGTGAAATGCATGATTCTGTGATAGAAAAAGGTCACCTGTGATGTTGACTTAGTCAGGAAAAGAAACAAACATAAGGGCCAATTTTAACCCCAGTTATGATACCCGCACCAATCCCGCTGCACTCCCACGGGTTGCGATTTTAACCTGCTCTCCTGAGCCGGCGAGAGGGAAACCCACCAGAAAGCAGTGGGGTCCTTCAGCAGTCGGAGGTGCCGTCTTTCAGATGAGACGTTAAACCGAGGCCCCGTCTGCTCTCTCAGGTGGACGTAAAAGATCCCATGGCACTATTTCGAAGAAGAGCAGGGGAGTTATCCCCGGTGTCCTGGGCCAATATTTATCCCTCAACCAACATAACAAAAACAGAATATCTGGCCATTATCACATTGCTGTTTGTGGGACCTTGCTGTGCGCAAATTGGCTGCCGCGTTTCCCACATTACAACAGTGACTGCACTTCAAAAAGTACTTCATTGACTGTAAAGCGCTTTGAGACGTCCGGTGGTCGTGAAAGGCGCGATAGAAATCCAAGTCTTTTCTTCTTCAAATATGTAATTGGCCTCCGATGACGTCACTGACAGCACATGTTTGATAGGGACATGTTACATCGACTACATGGTCTCAATTATTTAACACTCAAAACAGTGATACCTGCTGGACTGTCAGTCCAGATATGTGAACACATGGCTAATGAGACCCTGTCTTAGATATTTTCTTGGGTACAAACTGTGCTCCCTTGCTACTGATTCACTGACTAGTGGAAACAGTCTTTTACTATTTACACTTTTGTGATCTTGGAAACCTCTATTCGTTAAGAGAGAGCCAGCAATGCAAACTGACTCACTGCTCACCAGGGCTGCAGCGTGTCAGATGGCAATTACCAGTTGTGTTCAGATCCCCAGATGTCATGTTGAAGCTGTGCAGTGCTGTGATCGGGCTGTAACAGCAATACTGTGTACGGTTCTGGTCACAGTGACATGAAGGGGTCATTCAGGCTCTCGAGGAGGTACAGAGGAGAGAAAGAAAAGAAAGACTTGCTTTATATCGCACTTTTCACGACCACCGAACGTCCCAAAGCGCTTTACAGCCAATGAAGTACTTTTTGAAGTGTCGTCACTGTTGTAATGCAGGAAACGCAGCAGCCAATTTGCGCACAGCAAGCTCCCACAAACAGCAATGTGATAATGAACCAGATAATCTGTTTTTAGTGATGTTGCTTGAGGGATAGATATTGGCCAGGGCACTGGGGATAACTCCCCTGCTGTTCTTCGAAATAGTGCCATAGTATCTTTTACGTCCACCTGAGAAAGCAGACTGGGCCTCGGTTTAACGTCTCATTCAAAAGACGGCACCTCCGACAGTGCAGCACTCCCTCAATACTGCACTGGAGTGTCAGCCTAGATTTTCGTGCTGAAGTCTGTGGAGTGGAATTCGGAGGCAAGGGTGCTACCCACTGAGCCACATAACTGAGCAATAAGGCTGATCGATCCCCTGGCGCCAGAGGGAAGAGCTACAAGGAACAACCTAATAATCTACAGCCTTTGAAGTCAAAAAGAGACGTCTCAGAGGAGGCCGTACAGATACAGATATACGATACTGAATGGGATAAAGAGGATAAACCCAGAGCAAGATTTTCAAATTCACCAGCAGAAGGGAGGACGCAGGCTCAGGGCTGTGAAGGGAAGTTTAGATCAGATGCCAGGAAGCACTTCTTTACATCAGCGGCTGGAATGGGTGGCCAGGAAGGATGGGTGAGTCCAGGACTATGGATTCATGTTTACGAAGCAACAAGTGTTGCAATCGGAAGGTGGTAAGGCTGGTATTCTAGGAGAATAAGATCAAAGGGGGCTGAACGTCCGCCTTCATACAAACCTATTGTGTGATCCTGTGGGAGGTTGGGTGGTGTTTTTGAGGTCATGTTCTGAAGGGAGGTGGGGTGCCTTTTTATACCAGTAATTGGGTCTTTACTTTTTCACATGCTTCCAGGTAGTGACCCACAAGATGGACATGTGCTACGGAAAGATGGGAAGTTTGTTGCGATGTGGCTCCAGACAGACACTATTTGCCAGTCAGCTGATGCGCTACGCTGACCTGTACGCTGCCTCTTGTATAAATCTCCTGTACTACCCTTTCAGCTACCTGTTCCGAGCACCTCCTGTACTGGTAAGTCAGGCATTGTCTCAACCTCATTTGTTAAAGAATCAATGCTTGGAGAGTTGAGGTTAAAAGGAACATTAATTAGGCCAGTACCCCATCTGTAAGCTTCTCCGTACATTACGCTCTCAACAAGGGCAAATACCTTTTCCACGTGGAGTGATTCTCTGTAGAGAATGCTGAGATGGCCCAGGTGAACGATTCGCGGCCATTGGGAGGCTGCAGCCTCACTGGCCCCGATATTTACGGGGAGGCGGGGAGGGAGTGGGGGGACTTGTAGCAGCCGGGCAACCCGGGAATACGAGTTACGCGGGGCCCCTGCCGAATTTAACAGCAGGACCTCATTTGAATTTTTTTTCTCTGGCCGGCAGCCAGCCAGATTGAGAGGCTATCTGGCTGTCGGGTGGTAAGGCCAGCGCTAGAGGGCGTCAGCTGGGGACCTGAGAGATGGCGGGTGGGGGAGATCGTGGGGGAGGGGTGGATCGCATCGCGAGTCAGCCTGGAGATTGTAGGGGGGGTGGGGGTGGTATCGGATCGCGGGGGGGGGAGGGGTGGAGGCGGTGGATCGCAGGGAGGGAGGATGATTGCGGCAGGTTAGCTTGGAAGCTTCGGGGCGGGGGTGGGGGAAAGCACTCCTGCTTCTTCTGGCCCACAAGCAGTCCTGTAAGAAGCATTTAACTGCTGGCCGTGCTCGCCTCCCTTCAGCTGCCGGGTTTCCCGTGCCCTGGGAAACCTGGCCCGCAGCCGTTACATCTAAAAGGCTGCTAAAATATGAGGCATGCAGCCTCATTAACATATTTCCAATGACTGAACCATCTCCCGGGAGCAGGATACTTGCCCGCCCTCCAACCTGCCAGGGCTAAACTGGAAGCCGGCGCGTTTGCAGCAGGCTGGTGTCGGGGTTAAAATTCTCCCCCACTGTGTATAATACACCTCACTCTCTTTGGAGGGGGCAAGCGTAAGAGTAACTGCTGCCGCCACTGGGTTCAGGTTAAGTGCAACCCGCTTATCAGCCGTTTCAGTCGGTGGTGTGAGGATGTCAGTTTCCGAGTGAACGGGCCTGTCAAGAATAGCAGTTCCTTCTCTTGCTCTAACTTGTGAACTGGTCTGTCAGAGTCTTCCCCTGCCGTGTTACTCTGGGAGTTATTCTGCTCCTTATTCCTGTGGTGAGGTAGTCAGAAGTCATTCGCTATTTGATTTTCACTGTTCTGTCTTCTTGTATTTTTTGAATCAGTATTTTGAATGATTAAAAAAAACAAAATGCGCCCCCCCTCTCTTCCCCTGATCATCTCGAGGGATTTTGCAGACACTGATGATTTTTTGATGTCCCTTTAGTCATTCCTTTGCACGTATAACTGAAATTTTCTTTTCAACTTAATAATCAATTTTATTAATAATACACCACTCTTCCTATTTTTTTTTCCTATTTACCTGAAGGCGCTGACTCTCGCTGGGCTACAGATTGACTGGTACTGAAAACACCTCAGTACCTCGCTCATTCTTCACGTGAGCCCAGATAGACAGTGTGAAAGAAAGAAAGACTTGCATTTCTATAGCGCCTCTCACGGCCACTGGACGTCTCAAAGCACTTTACAGCCAATGAAGTACTTTTTGAAGTGGAGTCACTGTTGTAATGTGGGACACGCGGCAGCCGATTTGCGCACAGCAAGATCCCACCAACAGCAATGTGATAACGACCAGATCATCTGTTTTTGTTATGTTGGTTGAGGGATAAATATTGGTCCCTGCCTCTACCCAGATGCAGAATACCTTCCTGCTACTGGCAAAAACACGTCCATAGAGCAGGCTGCGTCACTGTGTGGGACATTGCAGCTGAACCTGATTCGTTCCTCAACCAACATCAACCCCCCGCACACTTTTCAGCAGGGTCACACAGCACAGCCATTTATCTCCTCCCTACCCCAAGGGGCCCTGAGGGCCAAGTGTCGCGCCCCTACCACTATCCCCCCCCACCGATGCGATGATCTAAGTCAGCACAGACTGGGAATTGAACCTGAGATCTTTAAGATTGTATGATTTTTTTTATGCATTAACTTTGCCAAATGAACTACTGGGCCAAGCTTAAACATTGGCCTGGAATTTGCAGGTCGGGATTAGGGCGAACTGGCAGCGTTCGCCGTCATTACGCCTTTGAAACTGACCGCAACTTCGGGATTTGGCGCATGCGCAGGCACAGGCGGATGGGGAGATCCTGAAGTTGTCCCCCTTCCCCCGCCACAGATCCCGGCAATCAGTGTAATCACTCATATCAGTGAAACTGATGAAAACTTCGGCTCTGCAGCAGTAATTACGCTGTTAAATTCCCCACTAAAAGGGATTAGATGTAACTGGGGTTTTGACAGCGTTATTACTGCTAAACAAAGGTTAAGGGGCCTGGAAAATGAATTTTAATTTTGTGCAGAGTGAAATTTGTCCATTTTAATAAAAATTACAATTTTTCAGAAACTTTTTATAGTTTGACCACCTTTATTAGGTTTGCCTTTTCCCCGTGTGAGAGCCCCAATTTTTGTTTTGCTCTCCCGAACATTTTTTAAAAAGTTTTTATAGTTTGACCACCTTTATTAGGTTTGCCTTTTCCCCGTGTGAGAGCCCCAATTTTTGTTTTGCTCTCCCGAACATTTTTTAAAAAGTTAGAATTTTAAGAGCTCCCTCACTTCCTTCTTCGCTGGCTGTGAGAATTCTGCGTTTTGATTGGCTGCTTCGACAGCTTGTTGGCCTTGCAGCAGCTCGCACAAGGGGACCCCCACTATACTACGTTGATTTGAATGGAATGTCGGAATACCCAAAGTTCGCGACACAGGGAGATCCTTGTGCAAAGCGTACTTCGGGGCCAGCACCCAACGCCTTCGCTTCACTGCTAACCGCAAATTGCGGGGCAATTATGTTTAACGGACAATTACGTATTAAGCTAAAAGAGTCTTCTGTACTTGTGGAGAACATAAGAACATAAGAACATAAGAAATAGGAGCAGGAGTAGGCCAATCGGCCCCTCGAGCCTGCTCCGCCATTCAATAAGATCATGGCTGATCTGATCCTAACCGCCAATTTACTATCTATCACAGAACCATCTCCTGCATCTAACAGAATTGCACACACGAAATAGGAGCAGAATCAGGCTACACGGTCCCTGGGCCCGCTCCACTACCCACAGGGCCATGACCGATCCGAACCTAGACTCATGTCCAAATTCCTGCCCGCTCCCCGTAACCCTTAATGCCCTTTACTTCTAGGAAACTGTCTATTTCTGTTTTAAATTTATTTAATGATGTAGCTTCTACAGCTTTTTGTGGCAGCATATTCCATGGACCTACCACCCTCTGAGTGAAGTAGTTCTTCCTCATCTCAGTTTTGAAAGAGCAGCCCCTTATTCTAAGACTATGTCCCCTAGTTCTAGTCTCACCCGTCATCGGGAACATCCTCCCCGCATCCACCCGATCCAACCCCTTCACAATCTTATATGTTTCAATAAGATCGCCTCTCATTCTTCTGAACTCCAATGAGTAGAGTCCCAATCTACCCAACCCCTCCTCATATGACCACCCCCTCATCCCCGGGATTAACCGAGTGAACCTTTTTTGCACTGCCTTGAGAGCAAGGATGTCTTTCCTTAAGTAAGGACACCAAAACTGTATGCAGTATTCCAGTTGCGGTCTCACCAATACCTTGTACAACTGAAGCAATACCTCCCTATTTTTATATTCTATCCCCCTAGCAATGAAAGCCAACATTCCATTTGCCTTCTTAATCACTTGCTGCACCTGCATACTAACCTTTTGAGTTTCGTGCACCAGGACCCCCAGATCCCTTTGCACTTCAGTACTCTCCAGTTTCTTGCCATTAAGATAATAAATTGCTCTAGGATTTTTCCTGCCAAAGTGCATCACCTCACACTTTCCAGTGTTGTATTCCATCTGCCAAATCTCTGCCCACTTACTTAGCCTGTCTATGTCCCCTTGCAGGTTTTTTATGTCCTCCTCACTCACTACTTTCCCTCCCATCTTAGTATCATCTGCAAATTTTGATATGTTACACTTGGTCCCTTCCTCCAAATCGTTAATATAGATTGTAAAGAGTTGGGGACCCAGCACTGACCCCTGTGGAACACCACTAGTTACTGATTGCCAGTCTGAGAATGAACCATTTATCCCAACTCTTTGCTTTCTGTTAGATAGCCAATCCTCTATCCATGCCAGAATATTACCCCCAATCCCGTGATTTTTTACCTTAAGCAATAATCTTTTGTGTGGCACCTTGTCAAATGCCTTTTGGAAGTCTAAATACACTACGTCCACTGGTTCCCCTTTATCCACTCTATATGTTACTTCCTCAAAGAACTCCAGCAAATTTGTCAAACATGACTTCCCCTTCGTAAAACCATGCTGACTTTGTCCTATTAAATTATGATTATCCAAATGTCCTGTTACTGTTTCCTTAATAATGGACTCCAAAATTTTACCTACCACAGATGTTAGGCTAACCGGTCTATAGTTACCAGCCTTCTGTCTACTGCCCTTTTTAAATAAGGGTGTTACATTAGCAGTTTTCCAGTCTGCCGGGACCTTAGCGGAATCCAGGGAGTTTTGAAAAATTATTACCAATGCATCTACAATCCCTACCACCACTTCCTTCAAGACTCTAGGATGTAAGCCATCAGGTCCAGGTGATTTATCCGCCTTGAGTCCCATTATTTTACCGAGTACCACTTCCTTAGTGATTTTGATCGTGTTTAGCTCCTCTCCCCCTATAGCCCCCTGTTTGTCCAGTGTTGGGATATTCTTAGTGTCCTCTACTGTAAAGACTGATACAAAATATTCATTCAGTGTTTTTGCCATCTCCATATTTCCCACCATTAATTTCCCGGTCTCATCCTCTAAGGGACCAACATTTACTTTAGCCACCCTTTTTCTTTTTATATAACTATAAAAACTCTTACTATCTGTTTTTATATTTTTTGCTAATTTACTTTCATAATCTATCTTCCCTTTCTTAATCAATCTTTTTGTTATTTTTTGCTGCCTTTTAAAGTTTTCCCAATCCTCTGTCCTCCCACTAGATTTCGCTACCTTATATGCCCTTGTTTTTAGTTGAATACTATCCTTAATTTCTTTACTTAGCCACGGAGGACTGTCCTTTCTTTTACACCTTTTCTTTTCAGTGGAATATATTTTTTTTGGAAGTTGTAAAATAACTCCTTGAATGTGTCGTCTTACCCTTTAATCTATTTTCCCAATCCACTCTACTCAATTCCGCTCGCATACCTTCATAGTCTCCTTTATTCAAGCTTAGCACGCTTGTTTGAGATCCAACCTTCTCACCCTCTAATTGAATATGGAACCAGCCGCCCAAGATCTTCATAGTTTATGGTATGGCTTCATTGATTACTGAAGGATATTTCCCTTTTGCAGATGCCCCATGAATCGACGGTTGAACACGCTCCATTGGACATCAGTGATATGGAATCTTTCCTAGAGAATCAAATGAACCACATCCAACCAACCAATGGGAGCCATCAGGTCAGTCAGTGCTTATGTCTACCTACCTCTTTTCCTCCCCCCCCGCACCACCATCCCAATGGCATCTTCCAATCTCCCCCACAGGGGGTCAGTATTGGCCTCGCCCCCTCATCTCCCTCACGGGGTAGGGTTGGTCTCACCTCCCCCCACAGGGGTGGTGTTAATGAAACACTAACTTGTCCTCCATGGGAGTTTAGTGTCGGTCTCGCTTTCTTCCACAAGGGGTCAGCTTATGGCCTCGGTCCTCCTCCAAAGAGGGACAGGCTCAGTGTCAACCTTGCCCCTCTTCTTTCCTCGCTCCCCCCCACCCCCTTCACAGGAAGGTTAGTGTCACTCTCGCCCTCCATCCATCTGCACACAGGCAACAATGGCCATAATAATAACGACAATACGCATTTCAAGAAAATGTATCCTGGCAAATCAGGTTAGTATTTATTATATTTATATTTGTCACTGTTTCCTTGATGTCAAATTAAAGGGTGTTAAGACTAAAATATCTATTTACCCAATATTTAGGGTTCTTGCCACAGTTATGAGACTGATACAAGCATGGAGGAGGAAGAGAAATGAACAGATTGCAATTTCCTGACAGTGCTAATTAATCAGTCCATTCGGTTTTGGGAAACATTCCCTGATTCTCAGCAGTGTATCCAATAACAACAAATATACGGTAAGCTGGGAGGATGTTCCTGACCCAGTGGGAGCATTGGTCCTCAACGTTGTTTACAGCCGATAAACTCACTCTCTGTGGCTCGGTGATCTTTCTTGGTCTGAGAGTGTTCACATTACAACCAGCGACTCGGGCTGACCAAGGTGCTGTTCCAGAAGCCTGCACACGGGCGATAATGGCCATAATAATAATAATCTTGGCAAGAAAGATTTCACAAAAATGTTTACTGGAAAATTACAATCAGGATAGGGTTCTAATAACTGAGCAATTCCGTCTACATTCACACTATATTAAACAAGCTTCACCAAGTTCCCACATTGCAACAGTGACTACACTTCAAAAATACTTCATTGGCTGTAAAGCGCTTTGGGACGTCCGGTGGTCGTGAAAGGCGCTATAGAAATGCAAGTCTGTCTTTCTTTTCTAATGTTGTGACTGAACTCCTCAGGAGTCGGCTGTCATTTACAGATTGTTGTAATATTTCAAACCCCTGAATTTGATGAACATTTACTCTTCCAGCAATTAGGGGCTCTTCTCCCGAGAGATGATAAATTAAGCTGTTATATTGACCTGAAAACATGGCGTGCCAAACAATGTTCCCCGCATGTGCGAAATCTCCGATATGAAAAGCCAGTCCCGGGCTGCGCGGGACCTCCAGCTTAAAGGGAACATTGCTGCCAAAACCTCCGCCCCCCCACCGCAACCACCCTCCCCCACCCCACACACACACACACACATACACACACACGACTGAAACCTGGTGCATCGTGCAGCACCTTCATGAAAGATGGGGAAAGCAGAGAGAAAGTTGCAGAAAGAAATATGAATTTAGGAGAAACCAAAAAAAGAAGTGGCGTGTGAGAACTCCTTTCAAGTGTAAAAGCCCTTTCCTGGAACCTGTATGAGTGATTGTGGCTGCATTCGATGTTCAGAGAATATTTCTTCTTCCCCCATCCCCCCACCCCCTCCCAAGAACGCTGCAGTTATATTTTGTACAGTACAGATAAATATTCTCTGATGTGATTGAACGCAGGAAGAACCCAACATGGGTTCAACTTGCAACATCACCTTATGGCAGTAATTACACACACCAAGCAATGGGGTCCCTTAGGTATTAATTCCTACTTCTGCTTCACCCACTGAGGATTGATATAGAGTTGAGCCAGAGAGCTGTGCATGAATTTCCTTCAGTCACTAACGTCTGCCGTCAAATCAGTAATCGAATAGGTCACATCAATGGCTTCCTCTGAAAAGTAGTTTGAATGAGAGTTCCAGGGTTTAAACAAGTTGTATTTAATGTACAGGCACTGAACCAGTATCGTCCAGCACTAGATATCTCATCAAATCATCTACTCAGAAAATAAATTCCAAAGAGACTGTTTCCCGGAACAACCAGAGTGTCATGAGTGATGATGATGCACTGTGTGTGTGTGCTGGAACTGGTGCAGCGCTTTCTGGAGTTTCTGTTTAAAGTATGTAAGACAATGGTTTGGAGATTAGGTAACAAAGATTGATGTTTTGCTGACTGTTTGTATGTTGCTGGAACTTCTGACATTTGATTATGCTTTATAAAAGAAGAAAAATGTTTTAACTTTACCTTTTGGAGATCTTTTTTCAATTAAAAACATTAAAACATTTCAAAATAAGTTTGAATTTTTAAGATCTCAATGATTTACCCCTCCTCATTCAAATTCGTATAAATCAATGGTAAAACAGACAGATGACCATTTCATTGTATTACACAGATCGAGGTTGCGTAGGAACAGGAGGAGGCCATTCAGCCCCTCGAGCCTGTTCCGCCACTCAATTAGATCATGGCTGATCTGTATCTTAACTCCTTCATCATCGTACTAAGGCTACATTGCAATCTAACACGTTGGCAGATTGTGACTTTTTTGTGTGCATTTGGATTACAACTGAGACGACCGTAACTAAGACCAGTGTCTCTCAGAATTTCCTACGTTACAACAGTGACTACACTTCAAAAGTACTTCATTGGCTGTAAAGCGCTTTGGGACGTCCTGAGGTCATGAAAGGCGCTATAGAAATGCAAGTCTTTCTTTCTTTCTAGAATTGGCCCTGGTGGTTGCTGGGACCAAAAAAAGGATTTTCAGAAATTGTACTGGGCACCAAATAGCCAAGTTATACCTTCTGCATAGCCTGATTCATGCTCCAGCTACAATGGGCGCGATCTTGCCAGCCCTGGGGAGGCGGGTTTGGAGGCAGGACTGCCAGAAAAATGGCAGAATCTGGGGGCGGGTGCCCATCCCGTCCCCAACCCGCCTCCGTGCCATCTTCCCGGGAGGCGGGTAGCAGACCCGCACCGGGTCCCGTCTCCTGGAGGCGGGAAGGGGATTACAGCCACTTAACTGCCTGTTAACAGGTAGTGATGGGTGCAAGTGTGGAGAGGTGAGTATGTGAGTTAAGTGGAAAGTGTTAGAAAAAGCTTACTTACCTTTGTTTCTTCCTGCAGGCTTCAGTCGTTGGGGATGCGGAGAGTCTCGCATCTCCGCGGCAGAGATGACAGATGGCTGCTGCATTCTCCAATGCAACAACCATCTAATTTCTGCTGAAGAAAGAGGTTTGATGAGTCTTGAATACAAGAACTCATCAAACTACAGAGAAAAAGTTTTGACAGATGAAACGTCATACGCTGATGTTCTCTGTAACTGGCTTCCCCTTAATTGGCCTGCTAAGCCCGCTGGGCTGGCTTAACCAGGTCAATCAAGGGAAAATAGCGTGGGTTGGCCAGAAGTCGATGGAGGCGGGACTAAAACCTGACAAGTGGGAGTCCCGCCTCCAAAAGCTCCCCATTGGCAAAATCCAGCCTTATGCTTCGACAAGTGATAGTTAACTCTACATTTGTACCTCTCTGTAAAGGGGCAGTGTCCATTAAACAATGTTGTCTCGGAGAGTTCCACAGTCAGGAGAAGTGGTGCGTGAAACTTCAGTGCTGTACAGATATTTTGCACCGATAGAGAAGACTGAGGTGCAGCTCCAGCAGTCCTTGTGTAAATGTGTAGGCAGCTAACGCAGCTACTCTCACCACAGCCTATTTTCATATTGGCAGGTGGTGTCAAGGCCCCTTCTGACTGCTCTGTGCTGGTATTTGCATAAATTTCCTATATCACATATATCACCAATCCTATGGCCTGCCGGCAGTAAGTGAAGATGCCCAAGCATCGATAGAAGTTGCCGTGGAGTAGTTATGTTACCTGAACTGATCAGAAAAAACGGTCAGTGAACACAAAAAAAAAGCAGCAAGGCAGATTCACATCGCATTTAGTGAACCTGACTCAGGATGAGGTCGTGGTCAAGAGTCCTACATAAGAACATAGGAACATAAGAAATAGGAGCAGGAGTAGGCCAATTGGCCCCTCGAGCCTGCTCCGCCATTCAATAAGATCATGGCTGATCTGATCCTAACCGCCAATCTACTATCACAGAACCATCTCCTGAACCTAACAGAATTGGACACACGAAATAGGAGCAGGATCAGGCTACACGGCCCCTGGGCCCGCTACGCTACTCACAGGGCCATGACCCATCCGAACCTAGACTCATGTCCAAATTCCTGCCCGCTCCCCGTAACCCTTAATTCCCTTTACTTCTAGGAAACTGTCTATTTCTGTTTTAAATTTATGTTTAAATCCTGCAGTATTCAGATCTGCCTAATCCAAGAGGACAGCCTGGGAGAAAGCCATAGAGTGTGAATGGAATTTACAGGTTAAAAGAATCTAGGTGGAGGCCATGAAACAGCCACATGTGAAGGAAACCACAAAAGAGAAGGCTGCAGTTAAAGAAGAACCACAGAGTAGCGACAACCTCCATCGTATCGTGTGGCACTATCGTCGTGTTAAGTGGCACAGATTAAGAACAGATCTAGAAGCTCAAAGCTGGGCACCCATGAGGTGCTGTGGGCCATCGGCAGCAGCAGAATTGTATTTCACCACAATCTGTGATGTTATGGCCTGGGAGATGGCTCACTCCTCCACCACCATCAAACCAGATTACCAACCCGAGTTGAATGAGGAGTCTGGAAGAGCATGCCAGGAACAGCACCAGGCATACCTGTAAATGAGGTGCCAACTTGGTGAAGCGACAACACAGGACTATATAAATGCTAAACATAAATACAGACAGAGCTAATCAGTCAGGATTGTGATGGAATACTCTCCACTAGCATGGTTGGGTGCAGTTTCAACAACACTCAAGAAACTCAACAGCATCCAGGACAAAGCAATCCGCTTAATCAGCACTCCACCCAACAGCTTAAACATCTACTCCCTCCACCGCGTGCTGTGGCTGCAGTGTGTACTATGTACAGCATGAACTGCAGAAAGTCGCCAAGGTATCTTTAAGCTGCTCCCAAACCCAGGCCCCCACCATCTAGAATAAAGGGGAACAGGTGCATAGGAACACCAACACCTCCAAGTTCCCCATCAAGTCACACACCTTCCTGACTTGAATGTATATCGGCCGTTCCTTCATCGTCGGTGGGACAAAATCCTGGAACTCCCTACCTAACAGCATTGTGGGAGTACCTTCACCTCGTGGAGTGCAGCGGCTCAAGAAGAAGGCCCACCACCACCTTCTCAAGGGCAACTAGGGATGGGTAATAAATGCCAGCCTTGCCAGCAATGCCCATATGCTGAGGGAAAACTGCAGGAATTCAGAAGGTGGCAGATCCATTCAGCTTGGAGTGTTTTTAGAGAGGTATGTTGTCAATGGGAGTGCCTCCACTGCTGCCTGGGTTGTTATGCCCTGTAGAGGATATTGCATAACCACAATGTTGGGGCCTCTTAAGAGAAAGTGCTAATGGTGGCTATTATCTGTCGTAGGTTCAATTCTCCCAGGAGATCTGAGTTCAGGGCTGGCCCTGATCATAGAGTGAGCCTGCAGTGGAAGGGGTGATAAATGTTTAGAGCTGTACTCTCAGGCAAAAGTTTCTGCACATATCCTAGATCCAAGGGTGAGACGTCAACGCCAGGAGGCTGGTCTCAAGTCAATGAGCTGACTGACCTGCTCACAGATACTGAGCTCTCGTGAAGATGGGTTGAAGCACCCCTCACGTTACCATGCATGATAAACTTATCCCTTCACCATCCTTGCACGTTGCACTCCATGATGCATAGCCCCAATTAGATGTGACGTTTTCCTCCAATAGTACATACTACACAAGGAATACTCACATGGTGAGATGTAAACTGTATAGGCTACAATAACAAAATACTGAGTCGGCACACAGATAAAATATTTTTTTAATAGAAATAAATCATTTTGTACCACAAAATGTAGATCTACTCAATTCATTGATGCTGATTGCTTGGATGGTCATTCTTGAACCGACTGTGTGTACACAGGCCTGATGTTTGTATCGGATGTCCAAGTCTGTAGCTTTTCATTTCCTCGCCAGGGACTATTCAATCTCCATCCTATCACACTTTGAGCCCCGCATGCAGTCCAGACAAGTTGTTGCCTTTCAATACATGTCTGTGTCCATGGGCAGTAGTTCTGGAACATTCTGTGGTGAAATTCATTGAGAAGATACTAATGTTCAAGAGTCTTGATGGATATGGATGAGCTGAACCCTAATAAATTGGATTTACAAACTCTGTAACTGTCTGTTTGACCCACTGCTTGTCCAACGTCAGATCATGGATGAGTCGGAACTTGCTCCAGTTTAATATTGACAAAAACAAAACTCTTTAACTAGCCCATTTCCATCCCTCTCTCCAGCTGTTCATTCAGCCTGAACACAACAGTGTGTAACCTTATTGCCTTGTTTGACCTGAAGCTCAGCTCAGGGTCAACAGGATGTGACATTGCCCACCTCGAGCCCTACCTTGGTCCCCCTGCAGAAACTCTCATCTGCACCATCATTTCTACGTTCAACTTCTCCAATGTTTGGCTTGATGGAAACCCAAACTCCCAACTATCTAGAACTCCACTGTCCACATCCCATGCTGTAATAACTAACTCCTGCTCATCCCTCATCCCTAGTCCCCTACCTAGAATCCTCAACCATATTTATAAATCCTTCGGAGTTCTGGAGGGAATTGGTAAATGAAACAGAAAGGCAGAAATCTTTGCTGGTACAGGCACAAAACCTAAGGTTGCCAACTCTGGTTGGACGTATTCCTGGAGGTTTTATCGCATGATCTCCTGCCTCCAACCGCCCCGCCTCCAGGCTCCCGCCATGAATCCGCCAACACAGACAGCCTCACGGTGCACCGCCTTCCCATGCCAATTGGGAAACTAACAGGCTCTTTGTTACCAGTGTGTCGCACTCTCACCTTTGAGTCAGAAGGTTGTGGGTTCAAGTCCCACTCCAGAGACTTGAGCACAAAAATCCAGGCTGACACTCCCAGTGCCAGTACCGAGGGAGCGCTGCACTGTTGGAGGTGCCGTCTTTCAGAAATGATCCCATGGCACTATTTTGAAGAAGAGCAGGGGAGTTATTCCCGGTGTCCTGGCCAATATTTATCCTTCAATCAACATCACTAAAAAACAAATGTGAGAAGTCGCACAACACCAGGTTATAGTCCAACAGCTTTATTTGAAATCATCTGGCAGTGTTCTCTGACTATATATGCTGTGCCTATATGCATCTCTTCACTTCACCTGACGAAGGAGCAGCGCTCCGAAAGCTTGTGATTTCAAATAAAGCTGTTGGACTATAACCTGGTGTTGTGCGACTTCTCACATTTGTCCACCCCAGTCCAACACCGGCATCTCCACATCATGACTAAAAAACAATAGATGGGATGCTCGCAGCAGATTAATCTTCAATTCCGGGAGACTCCAGGGCCATCCGGGAGGGTTGGCAACCCCATCAAAACCATGTGGCGCATGCGCAGCGTCTTTTTGGCTTGTGTTGGATAACGCATGCGCATTCTGGTCACCACCTGGCGGGATGAAGCATGCGCAGTACCGGCGCGCTGGTCCCGTAGAACGCATGCGCACTGCTCTCCCCCCCCCCACCACCCCCCGGCTACATATGACGCAAAGACAGCGCTCGTGTCCTGGTTCCGGCACGCAGGCGCAGTGCGGGGCTTTGCGAGCAGCTGTGGGGATGCGGCGGAGCGGCGCGTTTTTGTCGGTGTGGCTGAGCGTTCAGTTCGGCCTCTCGCACGGAATCTACTTCCACATCGGCGAGACCGAGAAGAAATGCTTCATCGAGGAGATCCCTGACGAGACCATGGTGATCGGTGAGTGGCGCGGCCCGGGGCCCGGGCGCCCCCGGCAACGCAGCGTCAGCAGCTGGGGCAGCAACCGCTTCAGGAGGCGTCAAACCCCGCGAGAGAGAGCGCCCCCTACTGGCACTGGGCATTGTGGCCCCTGCTGGTCATTGTGGTCCCCTGCTGGGCATTGTGGCCCCTACTGGGCATTGTGTTCCCTGCTGGGCATTGTGGCCCCTACTGGCATTGTGTTCCCTGCTGGGCATTGTGGCCCCTACTGGCACTGGGCATTGTGCCCCCCTGCTGGGCATTGTGCCCCCTACTGGCATTCTGCTCCCTGCTGGGCATTCTGCTCCCTGCTGGGCATTGTGGCCCCTACTGGGCATTGTGGCCCCTACTGGCATTGTGTTCCCTGCTGGGCATTGTGGCCCCTACTGGCATTGTGATCCCTGCTGGGCATTGTGGCCCCTACTGGCACTGGGCATTGTGCCCCCCTGCTGGGCATTGTGGCCCCCTGCTGGGCATTGTGCCCCCTACTGGCATTCTGCTCCCTGCTGGGCATTGTGGCCCCTACTGGGCATTGTGGCCCCTACTGGCATTGTGTTCCCTGCTGGGCATTGTGGCCCCCTACTGGCATTGTGATCCCTGCTGGGCATTGTGGCCCCTACTGGCACTGGGCATTGTGCCCCCCTGCTGGGCATTGTGCCCCCCTGCTGGGCATTGTGCCCCCCTGCTGGGCATTGTGCCCCCTACTGACATTGTGTTCCCTGCTGGGCATTGTGTTCCCTGCTGGGCATTCTGCTCCCTGCTGGGCATTGTGGCCCCTACTGGCATTGTGGCCCCCTGCTGGGCATTGTGCTCCCTGCTGGGCATTGTGCCCCCCTGCTGGGCATTGTGCCCCCCTGCTGGGCATTGTGCCCCCCTGCTGGGCATTGTGCCCCCCTGCTGGGCATTGTGCCCCCCTGCTGGGCATTGTGCCGCCTACTGGCATTGTGTTCCCTGCTGGGCATTGTGGCCCCTACTGGGCATTGTGGCCCCTACTGGCACTGGGCATTGTGGCCCCTACTGGCACTGGGTGTTCTGCTCCCTGCTGGCATTGTGCCCCCTGCTGACATTGGGCATTGTGCCCCCCCTTCTGGGCATTGTGCCCCCACTGGCATGGCTCCGGGAACCATGCCCCCTACTAGCTGTTACTGTCATGCCTCCAGGACTGGCACTGTGTACAGTACACGCCCCTAAGCTTGTCACCTGCTCCCTGACGCCAAGCAAAGAATGCATGCCCACAGCGTGGAAGGAGTGCCTGATATTGCTTGGCACCAGGGACAGCATGCCCACTATTACCCAGTGCTGGGCATCATGCCCCCGAGGGGTTGGCACTGAGTAGTACGGAGCATGGTTTGACACCTGCCTGGTAATAAACCAGTGTGCACCGAGGTGGAAGCAACCCATACCATTTGATCCCAAACTCAGCACCGCTCTTAGCCTGGCACCAGGAGGAGAGTGCCTGCTTGGTACTTTAGTGTCTGGGGAAAATGAAAACTGCACTAGATACGCCAGTCTGAGTGATGGGGATAGGAAGGATGAAGCCAGGCCATTTTCATTATTCGCCCTTTCTCTGGGTTGTGCAACTCTCTTGGCAAAATGTCTAAGTCCAAATGGAGGATGGTAAACTTGATAAAAGAATGGGATGGGTGTTTATTATTTCAGTTATTATATATGCGATTAGGCAGCAAAATATGCTACCCGTATCTGTAATTACCAGCTAATATGTTATACATTGAAATTGTAGTATCAGGCATCGGGTGACATTCGCCAAGTTCAGACTCTGCTGCCTGATTAAGTGAATGTTAGGAGCACACGGCCACAATCTTGGTCTATGAGTGAGAGGTTGTTACTCAGGATATGGCAAAATAGCAGATTTTTTTTTGTGCAGTTGGGACTCGGTGATTTCATTTTATCATTAAGCACACGGGCACCACTTCTCATTCGGAATTGGCCTTTTCAGTCTGATTAGCTTGTTGATGAAATACATTAAATCTTAGTTGCAACAATCACTGTTCCTGTAAACCAATTTCATTGACGCCCTTAATGACAGATACAATTCTTTCAAGGTTTTAGCCCAGTCACTGGATTTTTTTTTTTGTAGTTTTTAATCTATTTTCATATAATGAAAAGTCCTGTCCATGACATCATCTGCCACACCTAATTGTGGGTAAATTTAGTCAAAGCAAATTTCTTGAAGTTTGTTGGCTCAAATGCAATTTTCTTCCTAAACTCTTTTTTTTAAACAGTGATAGATGTCACTGACTAGCCATGGGTGTGGCTACTGCAACACTGTTTAAGCCACGTGCACTACTTTAGCAGAAAACGCCTTATATACACGCACGCAATACAGGGTGATTGTACTTGACATTTATATTTACTTAACCAACATCTTCCACCATTCAACAGCCAAGGAGACAAACAGTAACCAATTTAAAGTGGTTGCCAGCTGCCAACATCCCACAAAGAGATATTAAGAATACAGTCTTTTATGATTTGAAAGAAGACAGATCTTGGATCCCTCACGGTGTACACTCAGTCTCCACTGAGAGGTTTTTTGAATTTATATAGTGCATTCACACCCTCAGAACGTCCCAAAGCGCTCCACAGTCAGTGAATTACATTTAAAGTGCGGCCACTGCTGTTATGAGGGCAAACGCCGCAGCCAATCCTTGCACAAGGTGCCACATACAGCAGTGAGATGCTGGGCCAGTTCATCTATTTTGGTGGTGTTGGTTGAGGGATGAATATTGGCCAGGTGACCTGCTCTTCTTCAAAACAGTGCCAGGAATCTTCTATGTCCGCCTCGACAGGCATGGATCGACGTAGTCTTCGAAAGACAATGCAGCATTCCTTCAGCGCTGTACTGAAGTTTTAGCCTGGATTTATGTGCTCAAAGTGCTGGAGTTATTTTTAAATTCAATCGTTCACGGTATGTGAGCGCCGCCGGCAAGGCCAGCATTTATTGCCTGCCCATCCTTAGTTGCCCGCGAGAAGGTGGTGGTGAGCCGCCTTCTTGAACCACTGCAGTCCGTGTGGTGATGGTGCTCCCACGGTGCCGTTACGGAGGGAGTTCCAGGATTTTGACCCAGCGACGATGAAGGAACAGCGATATATTTCCAAGTTGTGTGACTTGGAGGGGAACTTGGAGGTGGTGGTGTTCCCATGCGCCTGCTGCCCTTGTCCTTCTAGGTGGAAGAGGTCGCGGGTTTGGGAGGTGCTGCCGAAGAAGCCTCGGCGTGTTGCTGCAGTGCATCTTGTAGATGGTACACACTGCAGCCACGGTACACCGGTGGCGGAGGGAGTGAATGTTTAAGGTGGTGGATGGGGTGCCAATCAAAAAGATCACCAGGGAAGGGCTGCAGTCTACAATCACACCATCATGGTTTCTATTGGATATAAATACCTGCCAATATAACTGATCCAGGTTCTATCAACTGTGAAGCCTTATGTCAGTCCCACTGGGTAACACTCAGTATATTATCCACATCAGCAGTTTGCACTGATGTAACAGAAGCCTAATCTTGATTCTGAACTTGGCTGATTAATAACATCCTGTTTATTCTTTTATTGCAGACATCCTGTATCAACTGTCAATGACTGACTTTTTGCAGGTTGTGGTGATGTTCTGGATTGTTAGGTAGTGAGTATAAACAGAACTCTCCTAAATTGTAATCCCAGAAGGCAGCCCCTGTTGCTCCTCAGATTTGTCCCACGTGCCAGCCCTCCATGGGAATGTATCTCTGCCGGTCTTGTGCAGCCAGTGAGAGTAATTTGTGGGGAGGAGACTGGAACGAGGGGGCTATCAATATAAGATAGTCACTAATAAATCCAATAAGGAACTCGGGAGAAACTTCTTCACCCAGAGAGTGGTTAGAATGTGGAACCACATGGAGTGGTTGAGGCGAATAGCATAGATGCATTTAAGGAGGAGCTAGATAAGTACATGAAGGACAGAGGAATAGAAGGATAAGTTGATGGGGTGAGATGAAGTAGGGTGGGAGGAGGCTCGCGTGGAGCATAGACCGGTTGGGCTGAACGACCTATTTCTGTGCTGTACATTCTGTGTAATTCCCTTTTTGAAATGTTTAATCCAGGTAATTACAGGACACAGCTGTGGGATAAGCAGTCGGAATCTTTTCTGCCTTCGACTCCAGGATTGGGGATGCACGTGGAAGTGCGAGATCCTGATTCGAAGGTAGGGTACAACCTGGAGCTGTGGTGCGCATATCAGAGGCTGGAAAGTAATCTGGGAGAACACTAGAGCTGTCCTTGCTGGGGGAATGATGTTCAAGTAATGTGTAGTGACTTTGAGCCGACATTGGCCGATGTTTACCTCCTCTATACATGGTTGCTGATGACACGAATGACATGGTGTCGTGTGACACGACTCCTGTTTTGGTCTGGCCAGTGCTGAAGCAGTGTGCTGTTGCTTGCTGGGCACGGAGCTTCAATAGGAAATCACCTATCTCCGATCCGATGGGCTCCAGTGCGGGAGCACTCACTCCCGTGCTGGAGAGGTAGGTGTTGCATCCCAGCCCCAGATTCCCGTATCTCTGAGTTAGGCTGTTACGGTGATTCGGTATCAGTCAGCAGGCTCTTCTGAGCACACGATCCACAACATCCCGCCTTTGAATGTTGGGTCGGGCACTGATGGTTGTTTCATCTTGCAGAGTACAAGAGGTTTCAGATCTTAAACTAAAGAATGAGAACTTGAAAATGATTTATATAATGGTCGCGTTTAGCAGCAGTGCAGTGCTTCTTGTGTGGTGGTCCCTACATTACTAAAGCTCCTTTCAATATGGAGCCACACTGCCTTAAGCACCGCTGGAGAAATAGCCCACACAGAAATCTTTAGCAATCGGATTAATTTGAAGTAATAAGAACATAAGAAATAAGAGCAGGAGTAGGCCATACGGCCCCTCGAGCCTGAATACGGTCCCATGAGCCCATTCAATAAGAGCAGGAGTCGGCCATACGGCCCCTTGAGCCTGAATACGGTCCCATGAGCCCATTCAATAAGATCACGGCTGATCATCGACCTCAACTCCACTTTCCCGCCCGATCTCCATATCCCTTGATTCCCCTAGAGTCCAAAAATCTCTCGATCTCAGCCTTGAATATACTCAAAGACTGTGGAATTCTCTGCCCCGGAGGGCTGTGAATGCTAAGATTCACCACCCTCTGAGTGAAGAAATTCCTCCTTATCTCAGTCTTAAATGGCCGACCCCTTATCCTGAGACTATGCCCCCTAGTTCTAGACACTCCAGCCAAGGGAAACAACCTCTCCGCATCTACCCTGTCAATCCCCTTCAGAATCTTTTATGTTTCAATTCAATTACCCACTGATGGGTAGATGTGCTTACAACAAAAACAAATTATTGTAGCGCAAAAGCAGTTGATTGAAACCAGGCTTCATTTAACTATAGGAGATTAAAAACTTAATCATTGTTTTTGTTGAAAGGAATTCTCTTGATTCGATTGATGTAAATGATATAATTGATACATTTGTACATGGAGAGGCCTTTGGTAGAGATGCAAAGACATAGTGTAATAATACCCATATATATTTTGAACCAGGACTAACTAATCGAATCTGGATGGTATTTTTTACATACTGTTATCATATGCTGTTGCGTACAGTGCTACGCTACACTGATGGGTAGATGCGCTGATCAGTAGGATACTGAGTCACGCAGATCAGGAAGGTCTGTGCTGTGTTGGCTGATCTCGCATGGGATGGCAGGAGAAGGATTGCAATTGGCCTCCTGGCACTTGGGTTAGGGAGAGGAAAGTCAGCCTCCTTGCTCCTGATCTCTATCCGGTGACCCATGGCAGTAAATTCCTATGAGCAGATGAGGTCGGGGGGTTGCGGGGGGAGTCTGTGGTAATGCCCCTGTGGTAAAATAGCCTGTTACATGTTACGTTACGTGGATAGACTGGAGAAGCTGGGGTTGTTCTCCTCGGAGCAGAGAAGGCTAAGAGGAGATTTGATAGCGGTGTTTAAAATCATGAAGGGTTTGGATAGAGTAAATAAAGCGAACTGGTTCCAGTGGCTGAAGGGTCGTTAACCAGAGGGCACAGATTTAAGGTGATTGGCAAAAGAACCAGAGGCGACATGAGGGAAAACTTTTTCACTCAATGAGTGGTTAGGATTTGGAATGTACTGCCTGATAGGGTGGTGAAGGCAGATTCAATAGTAGTATTGGAAAAATATTTGAAGGATAAAAAATTGCAGGATATGGGAAAAGAGCGGGGGAGTGGGACTAACTGGATTGCTCTTCGAAAGAGCCGGCGCAGACTCGATGGGCCGAATGGCCTCCTTCTGTGCTGTACTATTCTATGATTCTATTCTATGTAGAACCATCCCCCAGAAAGAATCAGTACCTTTAGGAGAGGAGGGAAGCAGAATACTAACTGAACATCCTTTAGCTGTGAAAAGAAAAGCTATTCTCAGATTTTAAAAACACAAGAGCAGGTGAACTCTGTTCTCTTCCCGCAGACGGCTGGTTATTCGCTCATGTTTTGCGTCAGACTGAATGGTGAGGTTTGAGCATTCTTGTACCTTCTCTACTGCGGACTGACTGTTTCTTCCAATTCCCAGATTATCCTGTCCCGACAGTACGGCGCTGAGGGACGATTTACCTTCACATCGCACACTCCGGGTGAGCATCAGATCTGCCTGCACTCCAACTCCACAAAGATGTCACTGTTTGCAGGTGGCAAGCTGGTAAGAGTCGGGCATTGGGTACATTGGTGCAGTTTAATTGTAGGGCAGCCCGTCTGAAAGAATTCAGCTGCTGGTGGTGTTTCCGCCCCGTTGCATTTTTATCTCGGCGTGAGGCTGAAAACTGTACATTGTATGGAATCGAGCGTGTGGCATTTGTTCAGCTCTGGGTCCGACAGCTGCTGGACCAGGTTGAACACCCGCAGCCCTGTTCTGACGCTGCGCTTCTCCATGAGGTTGCAGTGATTCTTAAGTAATAAAATAGCAAAATACTGCGGATGCTGGAAATCTGAAATAACAGCAGCAAATGCTGGAAACACTCAGCAGTTCAGGCAGCATCCGTGGAGAGAGAAACAGAGTTAACGTTTCAGGTCTGTGACCCTTCGTCAGAACTGAAAAAATTTAGAGTTGTAACAGATTTTAAGCAGGTGCAGAGGCAGGGAAAGTGGGGAGGGGAGGAAAGAACAAAAGGGACGGTCTGTGATAGGGTGGAAGGCAGGAATGGTTAAATGTTGCAAGTGGGGATAGCAGAATCATCAACAGCTGCCGCCTGAAAAAATAGGGGCAGAAGTTATGGTCTGAAATTGTTGAACTCAATGTTGAGTCCAGAAGGCTGTAAAGTGCTGTTCCTCGAGCTTACGTTGAGCTTCATTGGAACAGTGTAAGAGGCCGAGGTCAGAGTGGGAGTGGAGAGGAGAATTAAAGTGACAAGCGACCGAAAGCTCGGGGTCACCCTTACGGACTGAACGGTGGTGTTCTGCAAAGCGGTCACCCAATCTGCGTTTGGTCTCCCCAATGTAGAGGAGACTGCATCGTGAGCAGCGAATACAGTATACTAAATTGCATGCAGTACAAGTAAATTGCTGTTTCACCTGGAAGGGGTGTTTGGGGCCCTGGACAGTGGGACGGGAGGAGGTAAAAGGGCAAGTGTTGCATCTCCTGCGCTTGCACGGGAAGGTACCGTGGGGAGGCGAGGGGCTGTTGGGGGTGATTGAGGGGTGGACCAGGGTGTCGCGGAGGGGAAGATATGTTTGGTGGTGGGATCACGCTGGAGGTGGCGGAAATGGCGGAGGATGATCCGTTGAATGTGGAGGCTGGTGGGGTGAAAGGTGAGGAGAAGGGGAACTCTATCGTGGTTCTGGGAGGGAGGGGAAGGGATGAGAGCAGAAGTGCGGGAAATGGAACGGACCGGTCAAGGGCCGTGTCAACCACAGTAGAGGGAAATCCTCAGTTGAGGAAGAAGGAAGACATGTCGGAAGCACTGGTATGGAAGGTGGCATCGTTAGAACAGATGTGGCGGAGACGGAGAAACAGGGAGAATGGAATAGAATCCTTACAGGAGGCGGGGTGGGAGGAAGTGTAGTCCAGCTGTGGAAGTCAGTGGGCTTATAGTGGATGATTGTCGATAGCCTATCCCCAGAGATGGAGACAGAGAAGTCGAGGAAGGGAAGAGTCGGAGATGGACCATGTGAAGGTGAGGGAAGGGTGGAAATTGGAAGCAAAGTGAATGAAATTTTCTAGTTTAGGGCAAGAGCAGGAAACAGCACTGATACAGTCATCAATGTACCTGGAAAAAGAGGTGAGCGAGGGGACCTGAATAGGACTGGAACAAAGAATGTTCCACATATCCCATAGTGATTCTTAAGCTTGTTTCGAATAGTTTTTTCTGCTGGTTTGTATATTGGCTTGTTCACCCATCCCACTGAGAGTTTCATCACTTTGCCCTTTACGCAAAGTCTATCGGAGACCCTGAACATAATGGGGTACAGTTTCCGCTTTGGGCGCGATCGACGATTCCGGTGCAAATGGCGGCTATTTTGAAAAGTGGTTTTTTTTCCCTTGAGTTTCCGCTCAAACTCATTTGCATATCGCCGAAGGCAAAAAATCTGCCGTGAACCAACGCATTTTAAAACGTTTAATTAAAAAAAATTAAAGTTTTGCTTTAAAAATATTCCTTGATCTATTTAAGAGTGGTAACTTGGTAAAGTTTGATTAATACAGCTGACGATAGGTTTATCACAAAAAATAACCATTTTAAATCAGTGTCAATCCACCACCTGTGAGTACCCCCGATTTTTAAATGACTGAAAATGATTTAACAAACATACAAACTATTTTCCAGTTAGATTGGGCTACAGTAGTCAGTTCCTTAGTAAATAGGGAAAAAAAAATTCATTCAAAACCTACCTATTAGTGTCCTTGCGCCCAAAAGATCCAGAGTAATTTTTGGAGCCTCTTCGAAGGCCCCGCAAACGAGCGCAATTAACGGAAACTCCCAGTGGTGATAAATTCACCCTGGGGGGCGTGAGCAGTTTTGTGGACGGGGCCGGCTTCTAACGCGATGTTTTTAAAACTAGCGCAAAAAGATCGCGGAAACTCGAGTTGCGCCGAACGCAATTGGCGCTTAAAATTCCGCTATCTTTTGCGCCGGTTACGCTGATATCGGGCGAATTGCGCCAGGAGGACCAGCACAACCGAGCAGAAATTCCAGGCCTGTATATTCAGCAATTACATTGATGTAGCGTTATAAATAAACCCCTCTGTGACGGGCAGCTAACCCTGTGTGCATTATTAACACTATTCAGCTAACTGGCTGTGGGACCAGGACTGATACCAGCATCTACATGCTCCCCTAGCACTCTTGCACACAGCAAGCTCCAGGCTTTTTACAAATGGTCTCAGCATAGATGCATGTTTCTACTTTCTATTTTGATTCTTCTTTTTCCTCATGGACTTGATTTCCTTCAGCTGATGGTGTCATTGTCCCATGGGAGGCACAGCCTCCTTCTCTCTCTCTCTCTCTCTCTCTCTCTCTCTCTCTCTTAGGCAGTCCCTCAGAACCGAGGATGACTTGCTTCCACACTAAAAATGAGTTCTCAGGTGACTGATGAGTCCAATGCGGGACCTACAGTCTCTGTCACAGGTGGGGCAGACGGTGGCTGAAGGGGCGGGTGGGTAGGGTGCTTGGGTTGACGTGCGCTGCTTGCTCTTGGCTTCCGCTTGCTCCCGGCGAAGAGACTCGAGGTGTTCGGCGCCTTCCCGGATGCTTCTCCTCCACTTTGTGCGGTCTTGGGCCAGAGATTCCCAGGTGTCAGTGGGGATGTTGCACTTTTTCAAGGAGGCTTTGAGGGTGTCTTTGAAGCGTTTCCTCTGCCCACCTGGGTCTCTCTTGCCGTGTCGGAGCTCCGAGTAAGTGCGCTTGCTTTGGGAGTCTCGTATCGGGCATGCGGACGACGTGGCCCGTCGATCGGAGCTGATCGAGCGTGGTCAAAGCTTCGATGCCGGGGACGTTGGCCTGAGCGAGAACAATGACGTTGGTGTGCCTATCCTGCCAATGGATTTGCAGGGTCTTGCGGAGGCAGCGTTGGTGGTATATCTCCAGTGCTTTGAGGTCTTACAGCCTCCTTCAGTACTTTAGTGACCCATGTTCCTTGGCTCTGCAGGTGAATGCACCATGTGGTGTGGTTCTGAGCCATTCAGACCATGAATGAACCAAGTTCCATCCCTGGTCTGTGTGGCCCAGTTACTACACCACTAATTTCAGCCAGGGCAGTTAAAATGCCACAATTGTCGGCACTGAATATTCTACTCCTTATTACTATCTAGAGACTCTCTACTGCACAATACACACGTGAGGACAGGATCAGCTGTGATGCCTCCATGGTTGAATACCCTGCTGACACCACTGTCGGCCGTGGCTCAGTGGGCAGCACTCTTGCCTCTGAGTCAGAAGGTTGTGGGTTCAAGTCCAACTTCAGAGACTTGAGCACAAAAATCTAGGCTGACACTCCCAGTGCAGTGCCGAGGGAGTGCTGCCCTGTCGGAGGTGCTGTCTTTCGGATGAGCTGTTAAACCGAGTCCCCGTCTGCTCTCTCAGGTGGATGCAAGACATCCCATGGCACTATTTTGAAGAAGAGCAGGGGAGTTCTCCCTGGTGTCCTGACCAATATTTATCCCTCAATCAACATCACAAAAAAACCAGATTACTTGGTCATTATCACATTGCTGTTTGTGGGAGCTTGCTGTGTGCAAATTGGTTTCCAACATTACAACAGTGACTACACTTCAGAAAAAGTACTTCATTGGCTGTAAAGTGCTTTGGGATGTCTTGAGGTCGTGAAAGGCGCTGTAGAAATGCAAGTCTTTGATGATTGACACTTGTGTGAGGTGTCTGCGATGTTGGCGGTACCTATGGATCAGTACCTCATCATTGAGCGTGGCATTAAATGCACATCTCCAGTGAACTCTTGTCTGTCTCTCCCTCTCTGTCTGCTTTAGAGGGTGCACCTTGACATCCAAGTGGGGGAACATGCCAACAACTACCCAGAAATCGCCGCGAAGGATAAACTGACGGAATTACAGCTCCGCGTCCGACAGCTGCTGGACCAGGTTGAACAGATTCAGAAAGAACAGAACTACCAGAGGGTGAGTGAGCCTCGAGCAGCGGCCCAAGAATCCAAAGCTGTAGCAGCCCCTTTCGCAATATCCAGAAATCATTTTCTGGAAACGGTCTGGTAGAAAATCAGAACGATAAACGCCACCGTGTAATCATTAATAGATTGCATCTGGTGATGTGCTGCGGCAGGAGTGAGAGACATGAATCTCCAGCCATCTCATAGAGTCATAACGGCACAGAAGGAGGCCATTCGGTCCATCCAGAGTCTGTGCTGGCTCTCTGCAGAGCAATCCAGTCAGTCCCATTCCCCCGCTCTATCCCCGCAGCCCTGCAAGTTTATTTCCCTCAAGTGCCTATCCAGTCTCCCCTTGAAAACATTGATTGTCTCCGCTTCCACCACTTCCGTCGGCAGCGAGTTCCAGGTCATCACCACTCGCTGCGTAAAAAAGGTTTTTCCTCACATCCCTCCTGCATCTCTTGCCCAAAACCTTAACTCTGTGTCCCCTAGTCCTTGTACCATCAACTAGTGGGAACAGCCTTTCCCCAAACCCGTTATAATCTTGTACACTTCTATCAAATCACCCCTCAACCTCCTTTGCTCGAATGAAAACAAATCCAGCTTCTCCAACCTGTCCTTGTAGCTAAGATCCCCCATCCCCAGAACCATTCTGGTAAATCTCCTCTGCACCCTCTCAAGGGCCTTCACATCTTTCCTGAAGCAGCCTTTGGCTGGACATTGATCTACAAAGACTGAGAGAGTTCAGTAAATGCAGTGCAGAAGCAGACTGCAGGTAGAAACATGTGTTGAGACAGCATTGCAGTGCCTGTTAAACGTGACGTCCGTGCTGAGATTTGTTAGGTGTGTTCAGCGCAGTTTCTAACTGATCCAGGGTGCTTGAAAAATGGACTTTCTTCACAACGTATGCTTTAATGATGTCTTGTGTTATGATGAGATCTGAGACTCCATTTAACCCAGCTGCCATTCCCTGATTTTTGTATAATAATTCCACCAAACTTAAAGGGGGCTGCCTCTTTTCATGCACAGTTTCTACATTCAGAGCAACAGTGTGCACCGCCCCGGGCCCCCAGCCTGGAGATTGGCACCCGGTTAAGCAACGCCTCGATTTTAAAATTCTCTTCCTTGTTTTCAATTTCCTACGTGAGAGAGGAAGGGAGAAAACTAGGATAGCCAATTCATAACTGAGTTTGAAAATCCTACACATATTAGCGATTTGAAAAATAACTCTTTGCTGCAATAATTAAGACCTAGATATTCAACAACAACTTAAATTTATATTGGGCATTTAACGTAGCAAAACCTCCCAAGGCACTTAACAAGAGCCCCATCAATAAAATACATTTTTGGCACTGAGCCACACGAGGAGATATCAGGACAGGTAACCAAAAGCTTAGTTGAAGAGGTAGGTTTTAAGGAGCATCTTAAAGGAAGAGGCGGAGAGGTTTAGGGAGGGAATTCCAGAGCTTAGGGTCAAGGCAGCTGCTGAAGGCACGGCCGCCAATAGTGGAGCGATTAAAATCGGGGATGCGCAAGAGGCCAGAATTGGAGGAGCGCAGAGATCTCGAAGGCTTGCAGGGCTGGAGGAGGCCTCGGAGATAGGGAGGGGTGAGGCCATGGATTGATTTGAAAGCAAGGATGAGGATTTTTAAATTGAGCCGTTGTCAGACTGGGAGCCAGTGATGGTCAGCGAGCACGGAGTGATAGGTGAGCCAGACTTGGAGCGAGTTAAGATACGGGCAGCAGACATAACTAGATCACGGAAACAGGCCGTTCGGCCCAACCAGGCTGTATTTACCCTCTACTCGCCGTTCTTTATTACCTGCTGCCCCACCTGGGATCAGCCAGCTCAGTGGAGACCTAGCAATTGAATCTGGGACTTTCACTCAGTGCCCTTGTCAGCTGAGCCTTGTGGGCACCTGCTTATAAGAACATAAGAACTAGGAGCAGGAGTAGGCCATACGGCCCCTCGAGCCTGCTCTGCTAGTCCATAAGATCATGACTGATCTTCGACCTCAACTCCACTTTCCCGCCCGATCCCCATATCCCTTGATTCCCTTAGTGTCCAAAAATCTATCGATCTCAGGCTCGAATATACTCAACGACTGAGCATCCACAGAGTTCAGAGGTAGAGAATTCCAAAGATTCACAACCCTCCTGAGTGAAGAAATTCCTCCTCATCTCAGTCTTAAATGGCCGACCCCTTAACCTGAGACTATACCCCGCCCTAGTTCTAGACTCTCCAGCCAGGGGAAACAGCCACTCAGCATCTACCCTGTCAAGCCCCCTCAAAATCTAATGGGCCAGAAATTCGGCTCCCTGGCTTCCCGCGGGTGCAAGGATCGCGCGCGCACCTACCTACCACGCCTGCCGTTGACCTCTGGGCCCGCGGGGAATTCGGCTCCTGGGCCTCGTCCAACTGCCGGCGCGCAGGACTTGCGTATCCCAGGGGCGTAGTTAGTGCGATGCGTCCCCTGGGATCACGTGGGCCATGGAGAGCCAATGGCAGCAGGCCATCTTTCATTCATAGATTTGACAGGAAGACCTGTCAAATCTATGAATACAAATCGGCCCCAAAACCTCCCTAAAACTACTAATAAATTTAAAATAAACATCACATTTTTAAAATAACTATAAATAACATAAATTAACTATTTTAAACAAAAATTTAAATTTTTGAAAAAAATAATTACACTTTTTAACGGGGCTAAAACTAAACTTACTTTTCTTTAAAGTAATTAAAAAAGATAAATCTGTGGAAAAAAATGTTTAAATTTGAATAATATCACCACTTACCTTGTTAAAAGAAGGCCTTGCGCCTCCTTTTTCAAAGTGTATCTTCTCCGTGCTTACCCTCACGGAGGAACCTGTTTTAAAAAAAAAAAGCGAAGTGCGAGGTCTATGCGCTGCCTCCGGCGTGCGCGTTCGACCTCTGAACCCCTTCCTTCAGGGGAACGGAAGTGCCGGTTTCCCGCGCATGCGCAGTGCATGCAAGAAACCGGCACTTTTGTTCCGTCCACGGGTGATTACACAGTGCGTACTCACCCGTGGTGAGCCTAATTTCTGCCCCAATATGTTTCCATGAGATCACCTCTCATTCTTCTAAACTCCAGAGAGTATAGGCCCAATCTACTCCATGCTTGTTCTTGTCTAACAGATTGTTTCTACACTTGTGCAGTAAAAGTTTATGGCTGATTTTAAATTTTTTCCGGTCTTGTTTTCTCTCCGTACAGTACAGGGAGGAGCGATTTCGGCTGACAAGCGAAAGTACGAACCAACGTGTCCTGTGGTGGTCGATTGCGCAGACGATTATCCTGATCCTAACCGGGATCTGGCAAATGAAGCATCTGAAGAGCTTCTTTGAGGCTAAGAAACTGGTGTAGACGTCTTGTCAACTGCCATTATTGCAAGAGCACGACAAAACTCAAACCCCACCCCCCCCCCCACCCCCCCGTCCTCACTGACTCGCAATGTAATGTGACTTTGTACACCAGGTACTTGAAGCTCTTCTAGAAATGAAAGGAAGCGATGGTTTGGTTACATATCTTATAATAATGGTAACATGAGTGAGAATGTTGTGGAACAGTTAGTGCAGGAGTCTCTGGTGTTAGTTCATAGTTCCCATGTGATTGTTGATTGGCGGTGGGAAGCTTCCTTCTAAAGAGATTGTGTTGCTGATTATCATGCATTTTTGGATCTGTGAAAAGTCGCAACAAACCTTTCTGTGGAACTCAAAGGGTACTTTGCCAAATTTTCATAAAAAGCTGCCCGTTCGGGTTCCAAAATGTGCAGCATTACTGGCTTGTTCCAGGGTTCTGCGTAGTTCGGATTGAGTGATCAGATCATCCTGCCTCCTGCACTTGGCCATTAGTGAGAACCCAGATAGTTTTCCCCCTTTTTTTTATTTCTCAGTGATTCTGGCTAAATTCTCATCATTTCTTGAAAACCAACAAAACTGCGGGGAAACAAACGTGACATTTCCTTCGGGTTTTAAAGAAACTGATGATAAAAGCATTGAAGGGAGGAATTTTTTACACTCACTTCCTACCTTCCACCCGAATTTGTTTACCCAGTAGGGGGACTCTAACCCTCTGTCAAGGACTCCTTGTCTCTAAGAAAGATTGCATGATGAAGGCTTGGGATCGGTGATTAGCTCGGCTTATTTCGGGAACTGTCAGCTCTGTGTGTGTGTGTGTGTACGGAGTGATGAAGGGAATGGCAGAGAATGCATATCTCAGTGTGTCTTCTCCCTCTTTAAGTGACCTTTCTTGTGTTTTCCAAGGGGCCTGTTTAATTTCTCTTCTGAGGGTTCGAGAGCAAAAATTAAAGGGCCCGATTTTTAACTCCCGCGCGGACGGGGGCGGAGGCGAATGGCAAACCACCCTGACCTCCACAGCGGGGAGTCCCGGTAGATTTTACTATCCGGGCCTCAGTTGCACAGGTCCCGTCAGTCTCACGCCTGAACCGGGCGGGAGGGCTAGCTGGCTGGCTGGCAGGAGGCCGTCGCCGGGGACCCGAAGAAACGGTCCCCAACAATCGAGCTTGGTGGGGTGGGGGGGGGGAGGGAGGTATCGTGGTCAGGGGAGGGAGGGAAGGGGACGCCGGGTGCAGGGGAGGCCCTGTGGTTTCCTTGTGGGGCCCAGAGGAGCACCTCCTGGCCCACAAGGATACAGAAAGACCTTTTCTGGGCCTCTTCTCGCCCCGGCTCCTCTTCCTACCGGGTTGACCTGCGCGGGAGCCTTGCCGTTGGCCTTGCCACAACAGGTTCCCCTGCCCAGGTCTCAGGGTTAAAATAACAATCGGGGCCCCGATTACATCATCGGAGCCCGATCTGCATATGTAAAGAAGGTCCTCGCTGCTTTCCGGTGGGTGCCCCCTCTCGCCTGCTCAAAAGAGCAGGTTAAAATAGCAACCCGCGGTGAAAGGCAGCGGGATCGGTGCGGGTAAGCCGCTGCGGCCAATTTTAACCGCCTGCCGGCTCGGTTTCCGCTGAGCGGGCAGTGTTTAAAATCGGCCCTTAACCAGCCGCCTTAATTGCCATCTATCACATTTAAATAAGGTCTACCCTGTGAATGATGTTGAGCAGCGACTGCTGTAAACTCTGCGGATTGCCAACAGCCCCTCTCCAGCACTCGTCACGCGCTGTCTCCTGTCTAGTCGCAGATTGTGTTATACGGAGCTCTGATGTTGCTGTTACGTGGTGCACTGTGTTAAGAATCTGTGGTGTTAAATGTAGCGGTTCATGCATGGACGGAGGAAGCTGCTACACTGGAAACGTATTTCAGGCGTCCTGTATCCTGAGAACTCGCTGCTGGTTTTAGTCGGTCCTGGTTTGTCCCACCCCGACTGTTCCCCACACTGTGGCTGCTTGGGGACATCTTATTGTATCATTGGAATAGGGGAAAGTTACCAAAATTTTAAATAAATTTCTTAATCACTATTGTTTTGAAACATATGCCTGTGTGACATTGCTTGACTAAGAGATACTTTTTAGCTGTGATTATTCATACCAAGAACACAGACTCAAAATTACTGTCGTGGATATTAACACAAATTTAATGCACTCATGCATTTTTCGATCTAATTTAATGGTGGCATTAATCTGTTTATTTTAAATGACACGTCTTTGTTAACATCTGCAGACGCGGGAACATCTGCAGACGCGGGAACATCTGCAGACACATTAGGTGGTCATCCGCTAATAATCACCAACAACAGTTTCTAGGTTCATAAGAAAAGTCAAGAATGAGAAAAAGCCGTTTGATTTTTTTTTCCCAAGTGAGATTGAGGAATTATTTAAACATTATGGTTTGATTCAGAAGACAACTCGAGAGAAAGAGCAGAGCTGTTTCACTATACCGCATTCAGTACATCCTCTAAATATCAAAAGCTTTATATTTCACCAACCGCAGTAAACTTTGACCGTGACAGGCCATTCGAACAGTTTGGTGTTTTTCTTTTTAGTGAGAGGTGGAAAGACCGCTGGTTCGTTATTGTCCTTTCACCTTTGGGATCCAGTTTCATATCCACTCAAAGACAGGAGGTGAAGGTCTCCTGGGGACAACAGAATGGTGCAGTGGGATAGAGCAGTGGTTCTCAAACCTTTTTGGTTGAAAGACCCCTTTTCAAATGGATTAGTAATCACGGACACCGCCCCCCCCCCCCCACTCCATTTGAATTATAACACTCAATATGAAAGTGCTGCATGGAAAGAGTGTTTTAATAATGCTTTTAAGAAAACGGGTATTTACTTACAGATATATCAGTGATCAACCTTTTGGCGACCGCCACCAGCCCTGGCAACTGCGGGTCTACCTGGTGATCTTGGAATTTGCTGCCCCAGGAAGCTGTGGAAGCTACATCATTTAAATAAATTTAAAACAGAAATAGACAGTTTCCTAGAAGTAAAGGGAATTAGGGGTTACGGGGAGCGGGCAGGAAATTGGACATGAGGCTGAGTTCGGATCGGTCGAGGCCCTGTGGGCCCAGGGGCTGAGTGGCCGGGTCCTGCTCCTATTTCTTGTGTTCTTTAGATTTGAGGTGAGGATCAGATCAGCCATGATCTTATTGAATGGCGGAGCTGGCTCGAAGGGCCGATTGGCCTACTCCTGCTCCTATTTCTTATGTTCTTCTTTGTGCTGCTCTCAGCAGCTCCTCCATGCCCGCTCCCCTCCCAGGTGAGCCAGCCAGCCCACACTGCGCTGCATATTTGGCGGCTCCTGCCTCCTGGCTCGCACTAAGTTCACCTCCGGCTGCTGTTCGTTCGCTTACTCTTGACCACGGTGCCCCAGCCCACCCTTCCGGTAAGGCCGTCCCTGCTCGGTACTGATTATTTTGCATATCCCCTGGTAAGTCTCTACGGACTCCCAGGGGTCCGTGGACCCCAGTTTGAGAACCACGGGGATAGAGAACAGGCCTCCCAACAACACACTCCCGGCGTAAGAGTGCAGCGCAGGGGGGCGGCGGGGGCTGGTCCCAGGCCGAGTTACAACTTTCTCTCGGGGCCTGCTAGGGACGGAATCTCCCCCACCCCAAAACCTGGTCACTGACATCGGAAGGGGGCAAGCTGGGGGGGAAGAGAATTCCCATGCTTTGAATTTCCTTACCCGCCTCCTTACTGCTGATCATCCTGCATATCGAAATAATACTCATACTCTGAACATTGGATATGGAACCCACCTAGGGGGCCGAGTGGCTAGCCTGAACCACCCCCCCAAAACAAATTGCCTTCATCTCTGTTAAATCAGCTGATAAAGGCCGAAACATATTACTTCCTGTGCCGATTACACCAGCTTTAACAGCCGCTGGCCAGCACCGCATTGCCAATCGCCCCTTCTCTGGCGGGCACCCAAGATGAGCGTATAGTGGCGCAGGTGTGCGCTAGTGACATGCTAATGAAGCGACCTCCCCCGACCCCAGATGCCTCCGCATGTGGCTGAGCAGTTCCACAGGGGCCCAGATCATCCCAGATGAAATCATTTCTGATCCGTGGCATTATAATATATTCCTACTATGCAAGACTTAGGGCGCAATACGAGGCAGCCCAGTGACAAATGATATCTAAAGACAGCAGCAGATTCATTATCTTATTTGTTCTTGGGTGACACTGGCAAAGTGGTATTTATTGCCCATTCCTAGTTGCCCCGAGGGCATTGAGACTCATCCACATTGTGCTGGACTGGAGTAAGCCAGACTGGGTCGGGGTGGCAGGTCCCTCTCTGAAGGATATTAGTGAACCATTTGGGTTTTTTACAGCAATCCGGCAGCTTTCATGATTACCAGATTTCTTCAGTTCAATTTTATAACCTGCCCTGGTGAGATTGTGAACTCCAGTTTCTAGGTTGCTAGTCCAGTACCATGACCATTCGGCCGCCATACCCTGTGAGGTCGATATTTTCTATTTCTATTCAGTTGAGAAGCTAAGTAAATGATAGAAAGATCGACAACTGGGCTATCTCTGACTGCAGTTTACAGGACTCCCAACCCAAGTTCTTGGGTGAAGTCCTGATTCTGTTCTAGGTTTGTCTGTCTGGGTGCCAGGTTCCGTAGAGCGCAGACACAACAAATGTACCAGTTAAATAGTGAATCAATGGTCTACTGGGTAGCATCCCACGAGGGATTCCCAAATGAGGAAAAGGTGGTGTTGATGATTTACAGGTGGGCTGGAGTTAGTTTTCCCAACTGAATGCTTAGAAACCCAATGAGGGTTATTCACAGGGCCATCTAACCAGAAAATTGTGGGTTTGATCCCCATCCTAGAATCCCACCTCCAGGTTCCCCTCCAAGTCACACACCATCCTGACTTGAAAATATATCCCCGTTCCTTCATCGTCACTGGGTCAAAATCCTGGAAATCCCTCCCTAACAGCACCTGTGGGAGCACCTTCACCCACAGGGACTGCAGCGGTTCAAGAAAGTGGCTCACCACCATCTTCTCGAGGGCAACTAGGGATGGGCAATAAATACTGGCCTTGCCAGCGACGCCCACATTCTGTGAGTGAATTTAAGAAAAAATGTTGAGCACGTAATATAGACTGATGCTTCAGCAGTGTTGACAGTGCTGTCTTTCAGATGAGACATTAAACTGAGGCACTGTTCAGCTGGATGTAAAACAACAACTTGTATTTATATAGTGCCTTTAACATAGTAAAACATCCCAAGGCGCTTCACAGGAGTATTATAAGACAAAAAATTTGACACCGAGCCACATAAGAAAGAAAGACTTGCATTTCTATAGCGCCTTTCACGACCACCAGACATCCCAAAGCACTTTACAGCCAATGAAGTACTTTTCGAAGTGTAGTCACTGTTGTAATGTGGGAAACACGGCCGCCAATTTGTGCACAGCAAGCTCCCACAAACAGCAATGTGATAATAACCAGATAATCTGTTTTTGTTATGTTGGTTGAGGGATAAATATTGGCCAGGACACCAGGGATAACTCCCCTGCTCTCTTCGAAATAGTACCGCGGGATCTTCTAGGTTCACCTGAGGGAGCAGACGGGGCCTCAGATTAACGTCTCATCCAAAAGACAACACCTCTGACAGTGCAGCACTCCCTCAGCACTGCACTGGAGTGTCAGCCTAGATTTATGTGTTCGATTCCCTGGAGTGGGACTTGAACCCACAACCTTCTGACTCAGAGGTGAGTGTGCTACCAACTGAGCCACAGTTGACACTGTGTTAGAGAAGTTAGGGCAGGTGACCAAAAGCTTGGTCAAAGAGGTAGGTTTTAAGGAGTGTCTTAAAGGAGAAAAGAGAGGCGGAGAGGTATAGGCAGGGAATTCTAGAGCTTAGGGCCACGGCCACCAATGGTAGAGCAATTATAATCAGGGATGCTCAAGAGAGCAGAATTAGAGGAGCGCAGATATCTCGTGGGGGGCGGGGGGGGGGGGTTGTGGAGCTGAAGGAGATTACAGAGATAGGGAGGGGCGAGGCCATGGAGGGATTTGAAGGCAAGGATGAGAATTTTGAAATCGAGGCATTGCTTAACTAGGAGCCAATGTAGGTCAGCGAGCAGAGGGGTAATGGGTGAACGGGACTTGGTGCGGGTTAGGACATGGGCAGCCGAGTTTTGGATGACCTCAAGTTTACGTAGGGTGGAATGTGGGAGGCCAGCCAGGAGTGCGTTGGAATAGTCAAGTCGAGAGGTAACAAAGGCATGGATGAGGGTTTCAGCAGCAGATGAGCTGAGGCAAAGGCGGAGACGGGCGATGTTACAGAGGTGGAAATAGGTGGTCTTAGTTATGCTGCGGATATGTGATCGGAAGCTCATTTCGGGGTCAAATATGACACCAAGATTGCAAACAGTGTGGTTCAGCCTCAGATAGATGGCTGCCACATTAAAAGGAAAGGTCCCAGTTCTCCTGGTGTGTCCTGGCCAATGCTCCTTCCTCAACCAACAGCACCCGAACCAAATGAACTACACCTTCGTTTCACTTCTGAGATCTTGCTGAGTGTAAAATGACTGCCACAATTGCCTACATACCAACATTCACTGCAATTCAAAGTAGTTCATTGTATATGAAGCACTTTGGGGTGTTTCTGACAGAGGAGCTATACAAATACAAGTCTTTTGTTTATCATTGAAATTGTTCCAGAATTTATTTTTTACATGTAGTTGATCTGACGCACACAGAGGATGTGTGGCCTTGAGAAAGGTTTCACATCACTATGGGTTAAAGGCAATAACGGTAGAGGAACCATTCATTTTAAATGGCTGGGACAGCAGCAGATGCAGTGTAGAGTACTGCACCGAGGAAGAAAAAAATATACATACTCCGTGAAAGCTATCAAAATAGCCAAGGGTGAAATTCAGAAATCGAGAAGAGTCAGTAAACTCAGCATTTAACCAATCAGATCAAAAAGAAAGAAAGACTTGCATTTATATAGCGCCTTTCACGACGTTCCACAGCGCTTTACAGCCAATGAAGTACTTTTTGAAGTGTAGTCACTGTTGTAATGTCGGAACGTGGCAGCCAATGGCGCACAGCAAGCTCCCGCAAACAGCAATGTGATAATGACCAGATAATCTGTTTCAGTGATGTTGATTGAGATATTGGCCAGGACAGCCGGGGAGAACTCCCCTGCTCTTCTTTGAAATAGTGGCCGTGGGATCTTTTACATCCACCTGAGAGGGCAGACGGGGCCTGGGTTTAACGTCTCATCTGAAAGACGGCACCTCTGATAGTGCGGCGCTCCATTGGAGTGCCAGCCTAGATTTCTTTGTGCTCAACTCTCTGGAGTGGGTACTATGAACCCGCAACCTTCTGACGCAGAGGCGAGAGTGCTGCCCACTGAGCCACTGAGTAATCAGCATAGCAAGTAGGATGCCAAGGCACCAGGGTCCAAGCTGGAGGAAGCCGAGCTTGAACTGGAGAGTGCTCCGACCACACCACACCTTGATACTGCGTCCAGTTCTGATCAACGAGACACAAGAGAAATATTCCAGACATGCCGGCGTTGCAGAGAAGAGTCAACAAGATTGCTCCCCGGCAGCAGAGCATTGAGCTGCGAGGATCGACTGAAACCACTGCAGCAGTGTTTATATTTTCCCATACCAGCCACCTGTCCAGGTGAGGTGAGAGCGCTAATTTAGTGTTAAATGGTGACTCATGCTCACAGGGTCCTGTGACTCAACAACAACAACTTACATTTATATAGCACCTTTAACATAGTAAAACATCCCAAGACGCTTTACCGGAGCGTTATCAAACAAAACTTGACACTGAGCCACGTGAGCTATTAGGACAGGTGACCAAAAGCTTGGTCAAAAGAGGTAAGGTTTTAAGGAGCGACTTACAGGAGGAAAGAGAGAGGTGGCGAGGCGGAGAGGTTTGGGGAGGGAATTCCAGAGCTTGGGGCCTCGGCAGCTGAAGGCACGGCCGCCAATGGCGGAGCGATTGAAATCGGAGCTGAGCAAGAGGACAGAATTGGAGGAGCGCAGAGATCTCGGAGGGTCGTAGACAATGGTCCCTCGAAGATGCGCGGATGCGCGGCGTCCGTGAGGTCCCGCGCAGGCCGCTCGTCGGCTTTTGCGTTGTAAAAACCGCGCGCGCGCAAAATTAAAATGGGCCGCGCAGCAACTTAAAGGGACCGTGCAACGGAAAAAATGATTGGCGGGAACATTGGTTGTAAGGCTGGACGGGGTTACAGAGATAGGGAGGGGGCGAGGCCACGGAGGGATTTGAAAACAAGGATGAGAATTTTAAAATTGCGGCGTTGCCAGACCCGGGAGCCAATGTAGGTCAGCGAGCACAGGGGATGACTCATTTCATTTAGGATCCTTAAAGTGAGCAGACAGACTTTCATCCCAGTGTTCTGGGCTGGATTTGAACTTGCAAGCCCTGAGGTAAAGGTTGGGTGATTTTTTTTTTCCACCTGGGCTGAAGAGTGTCATTGTTTTATTTTTTCCGAATTGAGAAGCTCTGAAAGGTGTTGGGAGGCAGGCTGTGCTGCCGAACAAGCAGCTCCGGTATCGTGTGTCCTTTTGAATGCCAAAATAAAATACATTTTCATTTTTTTGAAATGCTTCCAATAAGTTGGGTCAACACAGAGATACAACACAATCACTTAACAAAACAAAGCGCATTCAGCACATAGTTTAGATTAGGTTTCTTGCTCTTCCGTCTTTCTCTGCCTCGGCCTCTCCTCAAATATAGGTTGCCTCCTGGTGCACACACGTCTGCTCCGATTCTATTGGGTTTTATCGTCCCATGAACTGGGAGGGTAAAATTGCACAGAGTGGGCATGCTGGGTGTTCAACCCATGAGGAGCAAGAATGGTTGTGTGTAATTTGTTTATCTACAAAGCCATAGAGGGAAGGAAAAAAAACTGTTAATCAAACAGGCATTTTTTTTGGTTGCATATGACACTGGAGTTACCAGCCCTCCTGAACAGATAGAGTTCTGAAAGGGTTAAAATATAGATCCTGCCTCAGGCCATGATTAACAGGTGGGGATGGCTTTGATCAAATTGCCAATCACATTTGTCAGAATGATCCAATCTCTCAGATATGTTGCAGATCACCAACATTGCTTTGATTACCTTCCTTGTTAGTAATTCTTTTTCCCCCCCACCTCCCAATCTTTCTAGGAGCCATTGATGCTGAATAACAGTTTTTGAAGTTTCTCCTAAGCCATGGGATCGAGTTGCAGAGCGTGGCGGTTCCTCTTTCTCACCTTGGCTCTGGTACAGAGAGGTAGTGGCTGTTTCTCACTCTGCGGGGTTGTGTTCTTGTTCGCTCGAAGATAGACTAATCTTCTCTCTGTTTTAACAACTGTGTCTATTAATATTGCAGCAGTCGGACTGAGCGAGGTTAAGATGCAAGCCAGCAGCTCTCGCCTGGATAGCGTGCCAGCCAAGACGACCCTGACAGTGGAGGATGCAATTGTCAGAATTAATCAGCGTACGTTCCTGACTTTACATTTATTTCACTAAGTGGGGGTAAGCTATTCTTTAGCCAGCTGCTGTAGGAGTTTTGTGTGAAGCCTTTCCGATGACTGTCTGCAAATCTGACTTTCTTGACTGGATGAAACCCAGGGACCCCAGCAAATGGACCTGCTCTTCAGAAAGTTACCCAATTTAAAATCAGCTCTTTGCTGCAAATGCTTAATTGTGTTGCAGACAAATTGCTGTATTGTAAATTGCATTGTGCTGGTTGTTTGCCTTCTGAAGACTGGCTGCTCCACTCATCATCCTGACTAGACTGTCTGATCAAACTGCTACTGTTTGATTGATTGCTCTTCTGCTTGCAGGCATCTTTCAATATGAAAAGCCCTGGAGGAGCTTCCTAATGGAAGGGGACATCATCAAACCGGTAAGTCCCTTTTCAGTTTTACCTTGTCTTTTTTTCCCAGTTGTCTGTGTGATGCTCCATTGCCCCCGTCTGCCCTCATCACTTCACCTGACGAAGGAGCAGCGCTCTGAAAGCTTGTGATTTAAAATAAAGCTGTTGGACTATAACCTGGTGTTGTGCGACTTCTCACTCATGACTTGGAGAGGGGGATGATGTCCCCTGTTGGTGCTGACGTGGCTCTTTATTCTTCTCTCTGTGGGTAAGTGCCTCAGGTTGAGCTCAAGGAGCTGCTCCTCAACTTTTGGTTACACTTTGGCCCCACTCTGCTAATCTTTGGCCGCCCGGGCTAGGGAGGGGCAGGGCGGGGCAGAGTGAGGGGGGCGGGGGGTGATGTTGGCTAAGTCGGAGGATCTTCTCCTGGATCTGCTCCTGGGCCCGGTGGGTCGCCCTGGCTGCCTTGCCTCGCTTCCGCGGTCTTGTCCGTGCCCTGGCGGCCCTGGCGAGGGAGCATGCGGTGTCCGCCGGTGCGCTTGGTGCCTTCCGCGACCGGTGGGCACCGCAGGGCACAGAGTGTCCTGTCGACATCGATAATAACTTCATGGTTTCGTTGGGAAGGCATCCCTTTGTTTTTACTGTGGGACTTGATGCTTATTTTGGCATCTCTTCGTTTGATTGGGCCATCCCATTATTAGTGGTGCCCTAAAAGGTGCACTTGTAATAATTCTTGTTTGGTGACACTGGGGCAACCGGATACTGCGATGTTTTGCTAGCTAGTAGATATATTGGTTTAAAACCTGGAATCTCTGTGCTATGCATTGGGTGCTGTGTGACTGTAACTTGCCATCTCTTTTGCCCCTTACACTCAGCTGTGGAGGAATGCTGTAGTGTCTGAAACCAAGACATGGCAGAAGTCCCCAGATGGGATGGTGAGAATTCCGTATGAAATATCGCCCCAGTACGGTAAGTGCTGAGTGAGACCTCGGGGGGGGGGGGGGGGGGGGGTGGGTTGGAAATCGTGAACCTCTCCATTCAGGGAACGCAGCTTTCTTCTTCTTAGGCAGTCCCTCGGAACCGAGGATGACTTGCTTCCACATTAAAAATGAGTTCTCAGGTGACTGATGAGTCCAGTGCGGGACCTACAGTCTCTGTCACAGGTGGGGCAGACGGTGGTTGAAGGGGCGGGTGGGTGGGGGTGCTTGGGTTGACGTGCGCTCCTTCCGCTGTTTGCGCTTGGCTTCCGCTTGCTCCCGGCGAAGAGACGCGAGGTGTTCAGCGCCTTCCCGGATGCTTCTCCTCCGCTTTGTGCGGTCTTGGGCCGGGGATTCCCAGGTGTCGGTGGGGGATGTTGCACTTTTTCAAGGAGGCTTTGAGGGTGTCCTTGAAGCGTTTCCTCTGCCCACCTGGGGCTCTCTTGCCGCGTCGGAGCTCCGAGTAGAGCGCTTGTTTTGGGAGTCTCGTATCGGGCATGCGGACGATGTGACCCGTCGCTGTGGTGGCGCGTTGGCCAGTAGCAGCAGGGCATGGGTGATGACTGTGTGAGTCCACACTGGAGGGTTGGCGTTCTGAGCCAGGCTGACTGGGAGGTCAGACTCTGGTCCTCCCAACCAGGTCCCCTCACCCAGCCTCAGATGGACAAGGACGGGACAAACTAATTCCCTCACTGGGTTCATCAGTAACCAATCCCAGGGCTCTTCCCAAACCAGATGATGTGTCGTGTGTGGGTACCAGTGACTGACGTCTTGTTGAGTTATGCCATTGCCCAGTGACTACCTCCTCTCCCCATTTTCTGCTTCTCTCCGTGAGGTGCTCACCTGTGTAGTTCCTCGGGTGTTGGTTCCCCTCCAGTAGCTTAATCAAGTGGCCACTCATAGGATAGTAGACATGATGGGACAGGGGAGGTGTTTCAGCCTATGCTGGAGCTAGCTCTCCAACTGCAGCCATGTGCTCTGATCCCGGTCTATTGAACCGTAGATAGAGAAGAACATTTAACTTGCTTCTCTCTCCTGCGCCTGGAGAGTTGCTGTCGGCAATCGGAAGTAGAAATTTTGCATGATTTTTATTCCCCTCCAAACCCAGGGACGCAGACCTATTGTAGAACCTGGTTAGGATTGGCTAACTAAACACAAACCAGACATGGTACCTGAGATTGTCCTGATCTGTGTGGCTCAACTGGATAATCTTGGGCTTTTTGGGGAGGGGGAGCTTCGACGATGAATTTTGGTGGGCTATTCGACTACAGGGACCGTCACAGTTAAGCCCCAATCCTGTCACCACACACTTGCACTTTGGGTCACCTATATAATGGTTTGGAGTGGCAACCCTGGCTAAGATTGGTTGTCTGAGCACAGGTCTGTGAAGTAGCCTTCTGATTTTGTTAATGACACATACTACACTACATGTTATACAGGGCCTTGGTGAGACCACACCTGGAGTACTGTGTGCAGTTTTGGTCTCCTTACCTAAGAAAGGATATACTTGCCATAGAGGGAGTGCAGCGAAGGTTCACCAGACTGATTCCTGGGATGGCAGGACTGTCGTATGAGGAGAGATTGGGTCGACTAGGCCTGTATTCACTAGAGTTTAGAAGAATGAGAGGGGATCTCATTGAAACATGTAAAATTCTGACAGGGCTAGACAGACTGGATGCAGGGAGGATGCTTCCCCTGGCTTGGGGTGTCTAGAACGAAGGGGTTACAGTCTCAGGATACGGGGTAGGACATTTAGGGCTGAGATGAGGAGAAATTTCTTCACTCAGAGGGTGGTGAACCTGTGGAATTCTCTACCACAGAAGGCTGTGGAGGCCAAGTCACTGAATATATTTAAGAAGGAGATAGATAGATTTCTAGACAGAAAAGGCATCAAGGGGTATGGGGAGAGAGCGGGAATATGGTCCTGAGATAGAGGATCAGCCATGATCATATTGAATGGCGGAGCAGGCTCGAAGGGCAGAATGGCCTACTGCTGCTCCTATTTTTCTATGTTCTATGTCTACGTACGAAAAATGATGGACAGCAAAAGACTTCCTGGTCCATCCAGCCTGACCCCTGTGTGTCACAATACGTCCATCCCCACCCAAATGATCAGTTTCTATTTCTGTTCAGCAAATGTGGATGTGTTTTACAGACTGGGCCTTGGGTTTATACAGTAACAGCCAGATTAATATAGCGTCTTGCAAATCCAATTGTGAAAAATGTATTAAAAGCGCAGGACTGGAAATGCAGAGTAGGTCAGTCCGCAGCTGCCGGGGGAGAGGCGCAGACCATTACTCAGTTCTGATGTAGGAAATGTAGGGCAACACGGTGGCATAGTGGTTAGCACTGTTGCCTCACAGCGCCAGGGACCCGGGTTCGAATCCGGCCTCGGGTGACTGTCTGTGTGGAGTTTGCACATTCTCCCCGTGTCTGCGTGGGTTTGCTCCGGTTTCCTCCCACAGTCCAAAGATGTGCGGGTTAGGTTGATTTGGCTATGATAAATTGACCCTTAATGTTAGGGGGGATTAAATACGTGGGGTTACGGGGATAGGGTGGGATATGTGTCGGTGCAGGCTCGATGGGCCGTAATGGCCTCTATCTACACTGTGGGGATTCTGTGATTCTGTGAAATCTACCCAAAATGTTAACTTGTCTTTTTTCCCTTTTTCAAGTCTTTCCAAATGCTGACTGGTGTGCTGTGTATTTCCATTTCCCACCCTCATCGCATTTACAAAGTACTTGGTCGTACACTTGAAGTGCTGTAACCCCCAGGAGTTAGGGACTGAGAGCTGGAAAGTGGGATTAGGCTGGATAGCTTTTTTTTGGGGCTGGCACGGACACGATGGGCTGAATGGCCTCCTTCTGTGCAGCAAATTTCTGTGAGTTTCTGATTTGACTTCAGATTTGTAGTTTTTAAAAGAAAAAAAATATATCTTTTCCTCTTATTCCTCCAGACGAGGAGACTTGGAGCTCCATCAGCCGAGGTTTCAAGGACTTTGAGAAGTTCACATGCGTCCGGTTTGTGACTCACGGGGACGAGGAGGACTTCATTGCCATTCAGCCGATCCACGGGTATGTCCAACGCGCCTAGGGGCTGAGGTGTGGCTGTCCTGTCCTCTCTCTGTCTCTCTCTCTCTCTCTGTCTCTCTCTCTGGGGGAAAAATTCAGTTGGTTGCGCCTCCCGTTAGCGCCTTAAGAGGGCGCTAATGGGGCGCAAAGCATCTAGCGCCCGGGCGCGGCGAAGTTTGCGCCGCTCGCGAAATTAACTAGACATTTTGCGGCGGCGCTAAACACTACCGCCACGATCTCCTGCGCCGGCAGATCATGACGTCACTCGAGTGTGCAACGCCCCGGAGCGGATATTGAGTGGCGCCCCCTGCCTTACCGCCTGACGCTAGCAACGACAGGTTGAGGGGAGCGTTCTGCAGTCATGAAGGGAAAGGGGGAGCGCTATTTAAAGGTGACCGCTTCCTGCCTTTTATTGTTGGTGCCATTTTTGAACTACGCATTCTGAGAGAGAGAGGGAGAGACTTCTGGAGAAATTCAACGTTGTGTGAAGGAGTTTTGGGTACTGAGCAGCACTTTGCAGGTTCATTTTGATTTTCCATTCCTTGTATTGATTTAGCAGAGACTGTGGGGTCTGCACTCTGAGGTCTTTGCCTGGTACTCTCCATTGTTCTTTCCAGCACATTTGATGTGCAAGTCTCTCCAGGCCGAGATTCAAGGCTGCAATGAGTAGGATGTGGATGGAAAGCAAGATTAACCATCCCCTTTAAGAACTGGCCCGTGCCATTGTGTGTGTGTTCCATTGCTGACTGACATTACATGAGCTTCGCCAGCGCTCTGAGTTAGCGCCTCACTCCTTGGCCTTTGCGCCTTAAGACAGGTGTGCAGCGCCTGATTTAGCGCTCCAATCACCTCCCGGGGCGTTAAAAGTGAAGTTTCCAGTCAGTGGCGATAATTAGCGCCAGGCGCTAATTTTTGTGCCCGGACGATATTTGCGCCCCAAACGGGGCGCGACTGAATTTTTCCCCCTCTCTCTCTGTCTCTCTGTCTGTGTCTCTGTCTCTGTCTCTGTCTCTGTCTCTGTCTCTGTCTCTGTCTCTGTCTCTGTCTCTGTCTCTGTCTCTGTCTCTCTGTCTCTCTGTCTCTGTCTCTGTCTCTGTCTCTGTCTCTGTCTCTGTCTCTGTCTCTGTCTCTGTCTCTGTCTCTGTCTCTGTCTCTGTCTCTGTCTCTGTCTCTCTCTCTGTCTCTCTCTCTGTCTCTGTCTCTGTCTCTCTCTCTGTCTCTCTCTCTGGACCTAGGCTGGTTGCAGCAGCTTCCAGGCAACTGCTAATGTTCCCGAGGAGTGCGAGTGAGTGAGTGGCCCAGGGGTAGCGAGCTTGCAACTAATGTGGCGTTTCCAGATTTTTTTATTTGGTGCCTCCGACCAAATGCCTTCGCAGAAATGAGGAACGTAGCGGAGTGGGTAAATGCAATCGAGCATTCTGCTCTGTCGGAGCCATGTTCTAAAAGAAAGTCTTGCGTTTATACTTAGAAGTATATCGGCCGTTCCTTCATCGTCGCTGGGTCAAAATCCTGGAACTCCCTCCCTAACAGCACTGTGGGAGCACCTTCACCACACGGACTGCAGCGGTTCAAGAAGGCGACTCACCACCACCTTCTCAAGGGCAATTAGGGATGGGCAATCAATGCCGGCCTTGCCAGCGACACCCACATCCCATATACGAATTTAAAAAAAAAAATACAGCGCCCTTTCGCGACCTCAGGACGTCCCAAAGCGCTTTACAGCCAATGAAGTACTTTTGAATATAAACAGAAAATGCTGGAAATACTCAGCAGGTCAGGCAGCATCTGTGGAGAGAGAGAAACCGGGTTAATGGCCCTGATATTTACTGGGGTGGTATTTCCAAGCGGGGGATGAGTTCTGGTCGCTCGAACGCAGTGGGAGTGTGCGTGGGTTTTTTTTTTTCCCCCAGCCTGATCGACAGGGTTGGCTGCCTGTTGGGCGGGGGATGCTGCAAAAGAGGCCGCAGCCCAGGAGCAGGTGGGTCTCCTGCTGCTGGGGTAGAGATCGCGAGGTGGGGTGGGTGCATCGTGGCTTGGAGGGTCATAAGAAACATAAAGAGGAGCAGGTGTAGGGCATTCGGCCCCTCGAGCCTGCTCCGCCATTCAATAAGGTCATGGCTGATCTTCGACCTCAACTCCTCTTTCCCGCCCGATCCCCGTATCCCTTGATTCCCTTCGTTCCCAAAAATCTATCGATCTCCGCCTTTTGAGATCGTGGGGGCTCGGAGAGAGATCGAGGTTGGCGGGGTTCAGTGATTTGCGGGGTGATTCAATCGCAGGGTGGGGTGGGGGGTGGAAAGCAGGTTTGCTTGGGGAGCCAGGAGGAAGCACTCCCGCTCCTCCTGGCCCACAAGCAGTGCTGGGAAAGCACTTGCCTTTTCCACACAACAGTTCTCGTCTCCCTTTAGCTGCCGGGTTTCCCGAGCCCTGGGAAACCCGGCCGGCCAGTGTTAAAGCTGGAAGAGAGATAAAATCTGAGGCACGCAGCCTCTTTAAAATATTTAAATGAGTGACTCGCCTCCTGGTATTAAATTGAAAAGAAGTACAAGTAAATTGCTGTTTCACCTGGAAGGAGTGTTTGGGGCCCTGGATGGTGAGGAGGGAGGGGGGTGAAAGGGCAGGTGTCAATCACCCCCCTCCCCTTCCCACGGCATCTTCCCGTGCAAGCGCAAGAGATTCAACACCAGCCCTTTCACCTCCTCCCTTCCCACCGTCCAGGGCCCCAAACATTCCTTCCTAAACACTCCTTCCAGGTGAAATAGCCATTTACTTGTTTCAATTTAACATAGTGTATTCGCTGCTCACGATGCGGTCTCCTCTACATTGGAGAGACCAAACACAGATTGAATGATCGTTTTGCTGAACACCTCTGTTCAGTTCACAAGCGTGACCCTGAGCTTCCGGTCGCCTGTCACTTTAATTCCCTGCCCCTCTCCCACTCTGACCGCTCTGTCCTCGGCCTCCTACACAGTTCTAATGAAGCTCGAGGAACAGCACCTCATCTTTCGATGAGGCACTTCTGGACTCAACATCGAGTTCAGCAATTTCAGACCATAACCACTGCTCCCATTTTTTTCGGACAGCGGGTGCTGGTAGTGATTCTGCTGTTGCCACTTGCACCTCCTCCAGACCCATCTTTTGTTTCCTTCTTTGTCCCATTACCAAAGATGCTGCCTCGCACCATCATCCCTTTTGTCATTTAATCACTCCTGCCCTCCACCTTATCACAGACATTTCCTTTTGTTCTTTCCTACCCCTGCACTTGCTTAAAACCTGTTACATTTCCAACCTGTTTCCAGTTCTGACGAAAGGTCATCGACCTGAAACGTTAACTCCATTTCTCTCTCTGCAGATGCTGCCTGACCTGCCGAGTATTTCCACCATTTTCTGTTTATATTTCAGATTTCCAGCATCCGCAGCACTTTGCCGAAGTAGTTTTGAAGTGTAGTCACTGTTGTAATGTAGGAAACGCGGCAGCCAATTTGCGCACAGCAAGATCTCGTGAGATAAATGACCAGATAATCTGTTTGTGATGCTGTTGGAGGGATAAATATTGGCCAGGACACCGGAGAGGACTCCCCTGCTCTTCTTCGAAATTGTGCCAGGGGATCGTTTGCGTCCACTTGAGAGAGCAAACGGGGAATCGGTTTAACGTCTCATCCGAAAGACGGCACCTTCGACAGTGCAGCGCTCCCCCAGCACTGCACTGCACTGGAGTGTCAGCCGAGATTATGTGCTCAAGTCTCTGGAGTGGGACTTGAACCCACAATCTTCTGCCTTAGCTGGCACCTGTTGTGTGTGGTTTTTCCCTTCAGTGAGGATATCTGAGTATCTGCACTGTTTGGTTTCCAGTTCTTTCTCATTTGCCACTGTCTTTCAGTTTCTCCCTGGCTATTGTGTTGTGTTTCAATCTTGGGTGTTGAGTTTAATGGCCCTTTGTCTCTCTGTCTCTCTCTCTCTCAGGTGTTACTCCTCTGTGGGACGTGTTGGTGGGATGCAGCTCATCTCGCTGAATCACCAGTGCCTGAAGAAGGGGAAAGGAGTTGTTGAACATGAGATCATGCACTCGCTGGGCTTCTGGCATGAGCATGTGAGGAGCGACCGAGACAAATACATCAAGATTGAGTGGAAGAACGTGTGGCCTGGTAACGTGTTCCCTTCCCTTTCATTTCTTTGGCCCCCCCCAAATATGTCCGGATAATCCCCCTGCCGGCAGACTGAACTCTAAGCCAGGCTAAGGGAGTCTCAGTGATGCCTTTGGGCCCTGCAACGTATTTACAGCACAGAAACTCAACATTCAGCTGAACAGGTCCATGCCGGTGTTTATGCTCCACACGAGCCTCCTCCCACCCTTCTTCATCTAATCCCATCAACATATCCTTATTTTCCTTTCTCCCTCATGTGCTTATCTAGCTTCCCCTTAAATGCATCTAAACTATTCGTCTCAGCTACTCCTTGTTGTAGCGAGTTCCACATTCTCGCCAATCTCTGGGCAAAGAAGTTTCCCCTGAATTCCTAATGGATTTATTAGTGACTATCCTTTATTATGGCCCCTAGAACGGTAGCATAGTGGTTACGTTACTGAACTAGTAATCCCGAGGCCTGGACTATCCTGGAGAACGTGAGTTCAAATCCCACCACGGCAGCTGGGGAATTTAAACTCAGTTAATTAAATAAATCTGGAATAAAAATCTAGTGTCAGTAATGGTGACCATGAAACTACTGGATTGTTGTAATAAACCCATCTGGTTCACTAATGTCCTTTTTAGGGAAGGAAATCTGCCGTCCTTACCCAGTCTGACTTAAATGTGATTCCAGACCCACAGCAATGTGGTTGACTCTTAACAGCCCTCTGAAATGGCCTCGCAAGCCACTCAGTTAAGGACAATTAGGAGAAGTCGCACAACACCAGGTTATAGTCCAACAGCTTTATTGGAAATCACAAGCTTTCGGAGCGCTGCTCCTTCGTCACCTGACATAGTCATCCAGACTCGAGTCGTCGTTGGCTTGTTCTCTCTACACAGATGCGGCCGGACCTGCTGTGATTTCCAGCAAAAAAAGTTTTTTGTTTTCCATCCAGACCCCAGCATCTGCCACATTTGACCCCTTGTGACCCCACCTCATTGTCTTTGATGTAATGTTTTCCTGACTGACCTGTTTGGACACCATCCACACCTTTGATTGCCGTGATTATCTCTCTGCCGAGGTGTGATAAAGGGCAGTTAGAAAGATTAACTGTAATCATCTGGCAGTGTTCTCTGACTATATGTGCTGTGCCTATATGCATCTCTTCACTTCACCTGACGAAGGAGCAGCGCTCCGAAAGCTTGTGATTTCAAATAAAGCTGTTGGACTATAACCTGGTGTTGTGCGACTTCTCACATTTGTCCACCCCAGTCCAACACCGGCATCTCCACATCAAGGGCAATTAGGGATGGGCAATAAATGCTGGCCTTGCCAGCGACGCCCACATCCCGTGAATGAATAAAAAAAGTAGTTGGGGTCTTGCCCGCAAGTGGGAACATCTTCTCTACGTCTACCCTATAAAACGCTTTCATAACCTTGAAGACCTCGATCAGGTCAGCCCCTCAGTCTTCTCTTTTCTAGAAGGCACACTTAAAAGAATGGAAGATCTGCTCCAGGGAGTGTGAGATTTGTTCAACAGTCTCTGTTTCGAGGTGCAGCCGAAGGAGGGAGGAGCAGATATCTGCTGTCGGCTCCATTCCTCTAACATTAAACCACTTTCAACGCACCACAGGATGCAGGCTTGACCTCTGCTTGGAGGTGTGAGTTGACGTTGACTGGAGAATGGGAATAACTTTTTGGAAATAAAAGTGTGGAATCTCCTAGTGGAAAGTTGGAGCTCCAGGAACCGAAGTGGGTTTTCAACTTGACTTGCATTTTCTCCTGTTAGACTTGCTGTGCCTCTCCTCCGACCCCTCGCCCCCAATTCAGCTTGTTTTTCAGCTTAATAAGGGGTGACATTAATTTTTTTCCCTCTTTATTTATTTAGTTCTCTGTTACCTCTGCAGGGTGGGTCAGAAACTTAGACCTTCCTTCTGCTTCTTGCATCCAAGTTAAAACGCAGAAACAGTGTTTTGAATGTGCAATATTGGCCGTGCATTAGGCGTGTGAAACTGAGATGGATTCGAAACCTGGATTCAAGCTGAATTGCTTACTCAATATCAATAGATCCTGCTACAAAGGAGGAGTGATTTTAAAGTTTATTCAAACTAATAGAATGGGCCAAATTTACTGATGTGTTGTGGAGGTGTCATATGGCTTGCAATGGAATGGTTTTGTGTTTAATGCAGGACATCTTGATGTACAAAGAGATCTTTTACAGCTCTAACTAGTGCCAATGGCTACCTGGCTTCTCTTTCAGGTTACGAACATAATTTCTTGAAGCAAAACACCAACAATCTCAAGTCCAAATACGACTATGGCTCCATCTTGCACTACAGCAAGTGAGTATGGTGGGGCGTTGATATTGCAACCTCTCTCCTCCCTCTTTTTTTTAATAGCCTTAGCTGGGAGTAACCGAAGCCTGCAGAACATTCCTGAGGCTCGCAACATATTCGCAAACTGCTCTGAAGCCCTGAGTTGAATTGCAGCCTAGCAACCTTCCACCCTCTGTAAACTTGAGCTCATCCGAAACTCTGCTGCCCATCTCCTAACTCTTACCAAGTCCCGTTCACCCATCACCCCTGTGCTCGCTGACCTACATTGGCTCCTGGCCCAGCAACACCTCGATTTATTTAATTAAAAAAATTCTCATCCTTGTTTTCAAATCCCTCCATGGCTTCGCCCCTCCCTAATCTCTGTAATCTCCTCCAGTGCCATAACCCTCCGAGATCGCTGCGCTCCTCCAATTCTGGCCTCTTGCTCCTCCCCGATTTTCATCGCTCCACCATTGGCGGCCGTGCCTTCAGCTGCCTGGGCCCTAAGCTCTGGAATTCCCTCCCTAAACCTCTCCGCCTCTCTCTCTCCTCCTTCAAAACGCTCCTTAAAACCTACCTCTTTCTACCCTAATATCTCCTTGCGTGGCTCGGTGTTGAATTTTGTTTGATAACGCTTCTGTGAACGTTTTACTACGTGCTATATAAATGCAAGTTGTTGTTGTTGTCGAGTTATTCAGGGTCATGACACCTGCCTTTAGTGTGCAATAAACTTCTTACCCAATTGTAGGTCTGCATTTTCCAAGAATGGACAGCCAACCCTGAGACCGCTGATGGATACGGATGCTGTGATTGGCCAGCGAATCCGCCTGAGTGAGATGGACTTGCTGAAGGTTAACCGGCTCTACAACTGCACCGCGCATCTCAAAGACAAGGCGATGAACGTGGTGAAACGTAAGGGTCTGAGGAACCAGTACCTTTTTCAGGGAACGCTTGACTCCTCTAACAGCTGATGCAAGTGGGTCTCGATCCGGTTCAACCCGCGTGAAAAGCACAACAGAAATCCCTCACAAATTTACGCTGGTCTGTGTCCGTGAGGAGAGCAGAATCGAACTGCGGTTGACTTCCTCGGATTCCCTCTGTGCTGCTCCCGCTTACATTCATGGACCTCCAAGTGTCCTGTTTTTTTTTCAGAGGCAGACACCTGACCCGGGTTGTCTGCTTTCCCCCTTACTCCTTTTTATTTGGGAGGAGGGGGGGGGAAAGAAAATCAAGTCTTTAAAATTAAATAAAATAAAATTAAATAAAATTAAATAAAATAAAAATTGCTGGGAGTGATTTCGCGTCATAGAGTATAAACATAAATTGCTTTGAGAGTTCCTGGAAGCTTCCTAGTCTTCTAACAATACTGCGGATGTTGGAAATCTGAAATGACAACAGAAAATGCTGGAAACACTCAGCAGGTCAGGCAGCATCGAGGAGAGAGAAACAGAGTCAACGTTTCGGGTCGAACCTGTTTCTCTCTCCTCGACGCTGCCTGACCTGCTGAGTCTTTCCAGCATTTTCTGTTGTCATTTCAGCTTCCTAGTCTTTATGGGGTGACGAGCATAGTTCTCCAATGATTTAAAAAACTTTTTGTGGGTAGCTGTAATGCAATCTTTACGTGGGATTCAAAGTTACAGAACGCAACCCAACTTGTACTGCTATGTTCGTTCTCATTTCGTTTACCCAAGACATTGCAGATTAAACGCTGGTAAAAGGTTATTTGTGGAATGTGTGGACGGTACAATTACTCACTGGATCGGCAGGGGTGTTCCACAAGAAATGTTTTAATAGAAACATTACGATGAAAACAAGAGCTTACACCGTGCAACTACAAGTTGGGTGGGGGTTCAGTGACTTTGACTCCCGGGTAACGTTTGTGTTACAACTTCCCGCACAAGAGAAGCTTTCAATCGTAGAATCATAGAAACTTACAGCACAGAAGCCCATCGGCCGAAAAAGAGCTATCCAGCCAAATCCCACTTTCCAGCTCTTGGTCCCTAGCCCTGTAGGTTACGACACCAAGTGCATATCAAGTACTTTTTAAAATGTGGTGAGGGTCTGTGCCTCTACCACCCTTTCAGGCAGTGAGTTCCAGACCCCCACCACCCTCTGGGTGAAAAAAGGTTCTCCTTGAACTGTATAAAACACTAGTTAGGCCGCAGCTAGAATACTGCGTGCAGTTCTGGTCACCACATTACAGGAAGGATGTGATTGCACTAGAGGGGGTGCAGAGGAGATTTACGAGGATGTTGCCTGGGCTGGGGAATTTTAGCTCTGAGGAAAGATTGGATAGGCTGGGGTTGTTTTCTTTGGAACAGAGGAGGCTGAGGGGAGACCTAATTGAGGTGTATAAAATTGAGAGGCCTAGATAGAGCGGACAGGAAGGACCTATTTCCCTTAGCAGAAGGGTCAACAACCAGGGGGCAGAGATTGAAAATAATTGGTCGGAGGATTAGAGGGGAGTTGAGGAGAAATTTTTTCACCCAGAGGGTGGTGAGGGTCTGGAACTCACTGCCTGAAAGGGTGGTAGAGGCAGAAACCCTCATCACATTTAAAAAGTACTTGGATATGCACTTGGTGTCGTAACCTACAGGGCTACGGACCAAGTGCTGGAAAGTGGGATTAGGCTGGAGAGCTCTTTGTCGGCCGGCACAGACACGATGGGCCGAATGGCCTCCTTCTGTGCCGTAAATTTCTATGATGATTCAACGCCCTGTTAATCCTTCTACCAATTACTTTAAATCTATGCCCTCTGGTTTTTGACTTCTCTGCTAAGGGAAATAGGTCCTTCCTATCCACTCTATCTAGGCCCCTCATAATTTTATACACCTCAATTAAATCTCTCCTCAGCCTCCTCTGTTCCAAAGAAAACAGAGAAAGCAGCACAATTCTAGATTCTGCTCATAATTTTATAAACGATCATCAAGAACGATCTCCAGAATCTCTCAAACTAGTTCACGATAGCAGCCCCGTACACGTTCAGGGACCTGAAACTCATTGTGTTTCGAGGCAGCGAGGCTTGGAGATGTCCTGTAACCTAGCTGGGAAGGCTAGTGTCCATCTCGAGAGTAAACAGTGAACCCTTTTATCTGTATGATACAGAATGACATTGTACAAGGAGAATGGTATGCAGATAGGATGGCCTCTTCCTATCTCGGTATTGGTACAGAGTGCTGCTTGTATACGTCTCGGGATTGCAGATACAGAGGTCTTTCTACAAAAAGGAAGGTCGTGATCCCATAACAAACTTGGATACATGAGCACAGTCAGTGGAAAAAATTGTATTGCTCTTGTGATTAAATGCCTTTGAAGAGGAACTCTCCTGATTTGGTATTTACTGTGTAATATCAGTTACATACCATCCTCTGGTTAAGCACATTCCCTTCTATTATACTGCATGCCCTTCACACAACAGCCTTGACTCACAACTTCCGGTCCGTGGTGTTCTCAGGCATACGCTTTTTTTTTCCTGCGATTTAAAAAAAAAAAAAAATTCATTTACAGGATGTGGGTGTCGTTGGCAAAGCCAGCAATTATTGCCCATTCCCTAATTGCCCTGGAGAAGGTGGTGGTGAGCCGCTGCACTCCGTGGGGTGAAGGTCCTCCCACAGTGCTGACTTTGTTGCAGCGGTTTGGTATAACTGAATGAATGCCTTGCTAGGCCATTATCAGAAGGCCGTTAAAAGTCAACCACATTGCTGTGGGTCTGGAGTCACATACCGGGTAAGGGCGGCAGATTTCCTTCCCTAAAGGGCATTAGTGAACCAGATGGGGTTTTTACGACAATCCAGTCACCGTTACTGATTCTAGCTTTTTTTTAAATTCCGGATTTATTTAATGAACTGAATTTAAATTCCCCCAGCTGCCATAATGGGATTAGCCCAGGCCTCTGGATTACTAGTCCAGTAACATAACCACTGTGCTGCCGTTCCTGCTGCAGTCACTAACTCCGGGTACAATTGGCCATGGGGGGTAGGGTAGAGGGTGCTCTGGTCCACAGCGCTACTCCCGACGGGAGAGCACGGCACTCCTAAGGGCAGCTCTTCCCTCTTCCCTGCAGTAAGAGGGTGCCTTTTCCCACTGGTGCCCCAACTAAAAAGTCTAGCTGATTGCAGAACACACCAAGCATTCTGCTTCACTTTGAAGCCTCTGGAGTTGTTTTCCTTGGAGCAGAGAGGTTGAGAGGAGATTTGATAGAGGTGTTCAAAATCATGAGGGGTCCAGACAGAGTAGATAGAGGGAAACTGTTCCAGTGGCAGAAGGGTCGGTAACCAGAGGACACAGATTTAAGACGATTGGCAAAAGAACCAGAGGTGACATGAGGAAACATTATTTTCTGCAGGGAGTTGTGATCTGGAATGCATCTGGGCGGTGGAAGCAGATTCAATAGCAACTTTCAAAAGGGAATTGGATAAATACTTGAAGGGCAAAAAATGGCAGGGCGATGGGGAAAGAGCGGGGGGGGGAGTGGAACTAATTGGATAACTCTACCCAAGAGCCGGCCCCGGCACGATGGGCCGAATGGTCTCCTCCTGTGGGGTGTCGTTCTATGATTCATGGAAGCTGAGCAGCTGACATTTCAAAGGTACAAATCCCAACTTAAACTGTTCCGTTTCCCCCCACCCCCCCCACCCCCACCCAAAAAAATCTTAGGTCTTCCATCGCTGAATGAAGATGGTTCCAGCCGCGAATCTGGAAGAGCCAAAGAGGTGGGGAGAGCGAAATACCTCTCGGATATCTATCCTGGAACAGCGGGATCGCGAGTTCACGCAGCAGCAGGTCTGGTGACGGCTTTGACTGGGAATGGGTCCACAGCAAACCAGACCTTGACCACTTCCCGGAGATATCGCCAATGCTTTCTGGTACGCACGTGCTCACCCGCTTCCTGGGCGACCAAGTCTGTACCTGCCGCCTACGATGCCTCCGTCGTACCGCCGTCTAAGGAGCACGCGCTCGAAGCTTCGAGGAGCCGGATGGATTTGGCTGCTTTGGCACGGGTCCATAAGGGACAGAGTGAGTCCGAGACCACTCACTCCCTTCTGCACATAATCTCTCCTGCACTGACCGCGCGGTCATTGACTCCGCGACCGACCGCTTGCCCCAGTGCACCCGTCGCATGCTTTACTGAGGAACCAGTCTTACACCCACAAAGCCCTGAACCTGTTGGCCAGATTGAACTCTTGCCCACATCTCCCCCCGCCCTGAAACCTGCCAACCAGACCCGTGGGTCAATGTTGTTCCCCGCTGGCCCACTGACCACAGGTCAGAAGGACCCTCCGTCTATCAGTTGGACTGATCTACCAGAGACACGCACGCGCAGGACCGAAGCTGTCCACCAATCTTTGGCTTCAGTTGGGCATCTTCCCACTTTGACCAATGCGATCGACCCAAAACGACTGGCTCTTCCCCCCCAAAGTCCAGAAAGCCATCCACAAAGATTGCCAGTTGTTCCTCCAGTCACCCAGGCAGAGATAACTATACCCACGAAAATAGCGACTCCAGCCAGTCAGAATGAGGTGCCAACTATGCCGCCGCAATCCATAATCCCAGGCACAGGGGCCACAGTAGCATCCTGAACCTCTTTCTACCCAGGTTGGGGAAACTACCAGCCTGCAGATCAGGACGGCTACGCAGACCGAAGCAACAACTGTGGCCCCACACACACAAGGACTGGCCTCACTCCCGAAAACTTGTAGCCTGGATAGTTGGAACAAGGCATTTAAATCATGTGATATACTGGTGGTGACAACTATGCCTCCCCCTGCAGAGACCCTGCTGGTGTCCACACTCCCTGCAGAGACCCTGCTGGTGTCCACACTCCCTGCAGAAACCCCGCTGGTGTCCACACTCCCTGCAGAAACCCCGCTGGTGTCCACACTCCCTGCAGAGACCCTGCTGGTGTCCACACTCCCTGCAGAGACCCTGCTGGTGTCCACACTCCCTGCAGAAACCCTGCTGGTGTCCACACTCCCTGCAGAGACCCGCTGGTGTCCACGACCGGGTCACCTGCAGAGACCCTGCTGGTGTCCACTTCCCTGCAGAGGCCCTGCTGGTGTCCACTCCCCCTGAAGAGACCCTGCTGGTGTCCACTCCCCCTGAAGAGACCCTGCTGGTGTCCAATTCCACTGCAGAGACCCTGCTGGTGTCCAATCCCGATGCAGAGACCCTGCTGTTGTCCAATTCCACTGCAGAGGCCCTGCTGGTGTCCACTCCCGCTGAAGAGACCCTGCTGGTGTCCAATTCCACTGCACAGACCCTGCTGGTGTCCAATTCCACTGCACAGACCCTGCTGGTGTCCAATTCCACTGCAGAGACCCTGCTGGTGTCCAATTCCACTGCAGAGACCCTGCTGGTGTCCACTCCCCCTGAAGAGACCCTGCTGGTGTCCACACTCCCTGCAGAGACCCTGCTGGTGTCCACTCCCCCTGAAGAGACCCTGCTGGTGTCCACACTCCCTGCAGAGACCCTGCTGGTGTCCAATTCCACTGCACAGACCCTGCTGGTGTCCAATTCCACTGCAGAGACCCTGCTGGTGTCCAATTCCACTGCAGAGACCCTGCTGGTGTCCAATTCCACTGCAGAGACCCTGCTGGTGTCCAATTCCACTGCAGAGACCCTGCTGGTGTCCAATTCCACTGCAGAGACCCTGCTGGTGTCCAATTCCACTGCAGAGACCCTGCTGGTGTCTACTGCCCCTGCAGAGACCCTGCTGGTGTCCACACTCCCTGCAGAGACCCTGCTAGTGTCCAATTCCACTGCAGAGGCCCTGCTGGTGTCCACTGCCACTGCAGAGACCCTGCTGGTGTCCACTCCCCTGCAGAGACCCTGCTGGTGTCCACTGCCCACTGCAGAGACCCTGCTGGTGTCCACTGCCCCTGCAGAGACCCTGCTGGTGTCCACACTCCCTGCAGAGACCCTGCTGGTGTCCAATTCCACTGCAGAGGCCCTGCTGGTGTCCAATTCCACTGAAGAGACCCTGCTGGTGTCCACTCCCCCTGAAGAGACCCTGCTGGTGTCCACACCCCCTGAAGAGACCCTGCTGGTGTCCACACCCCCTGAAGAGACCCTGCTGGTGTCCGCACTCCCTGCACAGACCCTGCTGGTGTCCACACTCCCTGCAGAGACCCTGCTGGTGTCCACACTCCCTGCAGAGACCCTGCTGGTGTCCACTCCCCCTGCACAGACCCTGCTGGTGTCCACTCCCCCTGCACAGACCCTGCTGGTGTCCACTCCCCCTGCACAGACCCTGCTGGTGTCCACTCCCCCTGCACAGACCCTGCTGGTGTCCGCACTCCCTGCAGAGACCCTGCTGGTGTCCACTGCCCCTGCAGAGACCCTGCTGGTGTCCACTGCCCCTGCAGAGACCCTGCTGGTGACCACTGCCCCTGCAGAGACCCCGCTGGTGTCCACTGCCCCTGCAGAGACCCCGCTGGTGTCCAATTCCACTGCACAGACCCCGCTGGTGTCCACTCCCCCTGCACAGACCCCGCTGGTGTCCACTCCCCCTGCACAGACCCCGCTGGTGTCCACTCCCCCTGCACAGACCCCGCTGGTGTCCACTCCCCCTGCACAGACCCCGCTGGTGTCCACTCCCCCTGCACAGACCCCGCTGGTGTCCACTCCCCCTGCACAGACCCCGCTGGTGTCCACTCCCCCTGCACAGACCCCGCTGGTGTCCACTCCCCCTGCACAGACCCCGCTGGTGTCCACTCCCCCTGCACAGACCCCGCTGGTGTCCAATTCCACTGCAGAGATCACGCTGGTGTCCAATTCCACTGCAGAGATCACGCTGGTGTCCAATTCCACTGCAGAGACCCCGCTGGTGTCCACACCCCCTGTAGAGGCCCCGCTGGTGTCCACTCCCCCTGCACAGACCCCGCTGGTGTCTACTCCCCCTGCAGAGACCCCGCTGGTGTCCAATTCCACTGCAGAGATCACGCTGGTGTCCAATTCCACTGCAGAGATCACGCTGGTGTCCAATTCCACTGCAGAGACCCCGTTGGTGTCCAATTCCACTGCAGAGACCCTGCTGGTGTCCACAGCCCCTGCACAGACCCTGCTGGTGTCCACACCCCCTGCAGAGACCCTGCTGGTGTCCAATTCCACTGCAGAGGCCCTGCTGGTGTCCACTGCCCCTGCAGAGACCCTGCTGGTGTCCACTGCCCCTGCAGAGACCCTGCTGGTGTCCAATTCCACTGCAGAGACCCTGCTGGTGTCCAATTCCACTGCAGAGACCCTGCTGCTGTCCACTGCCCCTGCAGAGACCCTGCTGCTGTCCACACTCCCTGCAGAGACCCTGCTGGTGTCCACTGCCCCTGCAGAGACCCTGCTGGTGTCCACTGCCCCTGCAGAGACCCTGCTGGTGTCCAATTCCACTGCAGAGACCCCGCTGGTGTCCACTCCCCCTGCACAGACCCCGCTGGTGTCCACTCCCCCTGCACAGACCCCGCTGGTGTCCACTCCCCCTGCACAGACCCCGCTGGTGTCCACTCCCCCTGCACAGACCCTGCTGGTGTCCACTCCCCCTGCACAGACCCCGCTGGTGTCCAATTCCACTGCAGAGATCACGCTGGTGTCCAATTCCACTGCAGAGATCACGCTGGTGTCCAATTCCACTGCAGAGACCCTGCTGGTGTCCAATTCCACTGCAGAGACCCTGCTGGTGTCCACACTCCCTGCAGAGACCCTGCTGGTGTCCACTGCCCCTGCAGAGACCCTGCTGGTGTCCACACCCCCTGCACAGACCCTGCTGGTGTCCACACCCCCTGTAGAGGCCCTGCTGGTGTCCACTGCCCCTGCACAGACCCTGCTGGTGTCCACACTCCCTGCAGAGACCCTGCTGGTGTCCACTCCCCCTGCACAGACCCTGCTGGTGTCCACTCCCCCTGCACAGACCCCGCTGGTGTCCGCACTCCCTGCAGAGACCCTGCTGGTGTCCAATTCCACTGCAGAGACCCTGCTGGTGTCCAATTCCACTGCAGAGACCCTGCTGGTGTCCAGTCCCCCTGCAGAGGCCCTGCTGGTGTCCAATTCCACTGCACAGACCCTGCTGGTGTCCAATTCCACTGCAGAGACCCTGCTGGTGTCCAGTCCCACTGCAGAGACCCTGCTGGTGTCCAGTCCCCCTGCAGAGACCCTGCTGGTGTCCAATTCATCTGCAGAGACCCTGCTGGTGACCACCCTACTCCTAACGGTGCCTCCCCCTGCAGAGATCCTCCAGTCATCCCATTCTCCGCCACTGTCGGTCACCAGTGCCGTCGCCACCCGTTCAATTATTTCATCAGCGCCATTGGCCAAATTGCACAGTCCTGTGGAGAGCGACCCCTTGTATGAGGCGAATATGATTTCTCCCAGTCAGTCAGTGTTGATTGACGAACCTTCTGTGGAACTGCTCTGTGACTTTGAGCATGGTTTGTGTGACTGGGAACAATGCACCACAGATGACTTTGACTGGCTGCTTCATCGCTTCCAAACCTTCTCCCAGGAAACTGGACCAAAAGGAGACCATACAAAAGGCCAGTGTAAAGACCGAGGAGGTAAGGAGAAACTGTACCAGTCTGAGGCATTTGTGAGATTGGAATGAGGGAAGGAAAGGACAGCTTAGGACTTTGGGCTCACTTTCCAAGATGGTTAGGGGAAAGAGCCAATGACAAAAAGAAAAAGGCTGAGTATATAAATCTGAAATAAGTCTCATTAACATCTGTAAAGACAGAAGACGGGTTAATATTTCAGGTGTGGTATTTTTAATATTCCTACAATTATATAGGGCCTTGGTGAGACCACACCTGGAGTACTGTGTACAGTATTGGTCTCCCTATCTAAGGATACACTTGTCTTAGAGGGTTCACTGGACTGATTGCTGGGATGAGGGGATTGTCCTATGAGGAGAGATTGAGTAGAGTAGGCCTATACTCCCTAGAGTTTAGAAGAATGAGAGGTGATCTCATTGAAACATATAAAATTCTGAAGGGGCTTGACAAGGTAGATGCTGGGAGAATGTTTCCCCCCTGGCTGGAGAGTCTAGAACCAGGGGGTCACAGTCTCAGGATAAGGGGTCGGCCATTTAGGACTGAGATGAGGAGAAATTTCTTCACTCAAGATTATGTCACTCTTTGGCATTCTCTACCCCAGAGGGCTGTGGAGGCTCAGTCGTTGAGTATATTCAAGACCGAGATCGATAGATTTTTGGATACTAAGGGAATCAAGGGATATGGGGATCGGGCGGGAAAGTGGAGATGAGGTAGAAGATCAGCCATGATCTGATTGAATGGCGGAGCAGGCTCGAAGGGCCGAATGGCCGACTCCTGCTCCTATTTCTTATGTTCTTGTGTGTGTATTCTTCTTCAGAACTCAATTGATCGAGTTGTCGATAGTTAGGCTGAGAGCAGTTTGGATATTTGCGTACAGCAGTGTATGAGAACCACTGGGGAAAATGCAATATGGATTCACGAGTTTGATACCAGGAATGAAAGGCTTTAGTTATGATGAGAGGCTTGGGATGTATTCGCTGGAACAGAGAAAGTTAGGGGAATCTATTAAGAGGGTTTAAAATTCTCAAAGTGTTCGAGGGTATAAATTTAGTATTATTACAAAGAACTTTAAAGGGGGAAGATAGAAGAATTGGATAAAGGGTCTGTATACCAAACACATTTTTGCTTTAGAGATGCTGTGTATTTCTGACATTTCCGATTTTGATTTTTGATGGATGTAGTGGTCAGACGGTTGGTCTGATTACCTTGGTTTTTTTTCACAGGGCGTTACCTGTACCTCGAAGCTTCGTTTCCTCGGCAGAGTGGGGAGCAGGCAGCACTCAGCAGCCCTCTGCTGAGAGGACGCAAGTGTCTGTCGTTTTGGTACAATATGTATGGGAAACATATGGGTGAGTTGTGAGGGACCCGGACACCAGATTCAGACCTACCTGTGGTGAGAATTGACTCAAATTCACAGAAAGTGCATGATTTCATCTCCCTGCCAAAAAAAGGTGACTTGAAGAAAACTGCCATTTGTAACTCAGTGACAAAGGGGTTATAGTTTGGTGATGGGCAGATGTGCGGTTATAAGCAGCGGAGGGAGGTTGAGAGGTGGTCTGTCTGGTGTGTGTCTGTCTAGTGTCTGTCTGTCTAGTGTGTGTCTGTCTGGTATGTGTGTGTCTGTCTGTCTGGGGTGTGTCTGCCTGTGGTGTGGGTGTGTGTGTGACTGTCTGTCGTGTGTGTGACTGTCTGTCTGGTGTGTGACTGTCTGGTGTGTGTCTGTCTGTCTGGTGTGTGTCTGTCTGTCTGGTGTGTGTCTGTCTGTCTGGTGTGTGTCTGTCTGTCTGGTGTGTGTCTGTCTGTCTGGTGTGTGTGTGTCTGTCTGGTGTGTGTGTCTGTCTGTCTGGTGTGTGTGTCTGTCTGCCTGTGGTGTGTGTGTCTGTCTGCCTGTGGTGTGTGTGTCTGTCTGTCTGTGGTGTGTGTGTCTGTCTGTCTGTGGTGTGTGTGTCTGTCTGTGGTGTGTGTCTGTGGTGTGTGTCTGTGGTGTGTGTCTGTGGTGTGTGTGTCTCTGTCTGTCTGGTGTGTGTCTCTGTTTGTCTGTGTGTCTCTGTCTGTCTGGTGTGTGTCTCTGTCTGTCTGGTGTGTGTCTCTGTCTGTCTGTGGTGTGTGTCTGTCTGTGGTGTGTGTGTGTGTGTCTGTGGTGTGTGTGTGTGTGTCTGTCTGTGGTGTGTGTGTCTCTGTCTGTGGTGTGTGTGTCTCTGTCTGTCTGGTGTGTGTCTCTGTCTGGTGTGTGTCTGTCGTGTGTGTCTCTGTCTGTCTGGTGTGTGTCTCTGTCTGTCTGGTGTGTGTCTCTGTCTGTCTGGTGTGTGTCTCTGTCTGTCTGGTGTGTGTCTCTGTCTGTCTGGTGTGTGTCTCTGTCTGTCTGGTGTGTGTCTCTGTCTGTCTGGTGTGTGTGTGTCTCTGTCTGTGGTGTGTGTGTGTGTGTCTGTGGTGTGTGTGTGTGTGTCTGTCTGTGGTGTGTGTGTCTGTCTGTGGTGTGTGTGTCTGTCTGTGGTGTGTGTGTCTGTCTGTGGTGTGTGTGTCTGTCTGTGGTGTGTGTGTCTGTCTGTGGTGTGTGTGTCTGTCTGTGGTGTGCTGTGTCTGACTGTCTGGTGTGTGTGGTCTGTCTGTGGTGTGTGTGTCTGTCTGTGGTGTGTGTGTCTGTCTGTGGTGTGTGTGTCTGTCTGTGGTGTGTGTGTCTGTCTGTGGTGTGTGTGTCTGTCTGTCTGTGGTGGTGTGTGTCTGTCTGTCTGTGGTGTGTGTGTCTGTCTGTCTGTGGTGTGTGTGTCTGTCTGTCGTGTGTGTGTGTGTGTGTCTGTCGTGTGTGTGTGTCTGTCGTGTGTGTGTGTCTGTCGTGTGTGTGTGTGTGTGTGTCTGTCGTGTGTGTGTGTGTGTGTGTCTGTCGTGTGTGTGTGTGTGTGTGTCTGTCGTGTGTGTGTGTGTGTGTGTCTGTCGTGTGTGTGTGTGTGTGTCTGTCGTGTGTGTGTGTGTGTCTGTCGTGTGTGTGTGTGTCTGTCGTGTGTGTGTGTGTCTGTCGTGTGTGTGTGTGTCTGTCTGTCTGTGGTGTGTGTGTGTGTCTGTCTGTGGTGTGTGTGTGTGTGTCTGTCTGTCGTGTGTGTGTCTGTCTGTCTGTCGTGTGTGTGTGTCTGTCTGTCTGTGGTGTGTGTGGCTCTGTCTGTCTGTCGCTGTCTGCTGGCCTGCTGTCTGTGTGTGGTGTCTGTCTGTCTGTGGTGTGTGTGTCTGTCTGGTGTGTCTTTGTCTGTGGTGTGTGGTGCTGATGTGAGATAGGCACTGGAGGTGGTGAAGTGTGTGGTACTGTGTATGAAGGTTGACATGTGGGGAGCAGGCATTCCTGGCTTCGACTAACGTTGCTCCTACATGAGCATCGGGATGGGACTAGCCCCCCCCCCGGCACAATCACTTTTCCTTCTTAAGGCAAATAGATTGGCTGGTCGCTGGCTGGCGGGAAAGCAGCAATGCAATCCAAGATTTGCTTTTGGTACGCTCTATCCTACTGCAAATGGGGCTGTCTTAATGGGATCCTTTTTATCAGGGACACCACAGGGGGTTTCTTATGGTTAAAAACCAACTGCATGGAAGACCTGATGAGAGTCCAAATCCGTTTTCTTGCAGGCTCCCTAAATGTGTACCTGAAATACGAGAGCTCCTCTCACTGGCACAAGCTGTGGTCTGTCGCTGGAAACCAAGGCCGAAAGTGGCTCAATGCTGAGATTGACCTTTTCACTAATGGCGAGACGTATCGAGTAAGTCAAACTATGATTTGGTGCTGCGTTGAACGGGAAGGCTCAGTGTGCAAGCTCCTGAAGATAGAATCCCATCAATGTTAAACGTCAACTCTTGGTGTGCGGTTAAACGGTCCCATCTGCTCTTTTTTTTTATTGCGTTTGCACCATCTTGGAGGACCGTGCCCTGGCGACGTGGATGCAATGAAAGTCTGATCCGGGACTTCAGCGCATCCTGAGGTATCCATTCGCGGTGTGTGCTCATGTCCCTCCCTGTCTCTGTAATCTGCTCCAGCCCTACGACCCTCCGAGACCTCTCCTTGAGCATCCCTGATTTTAATCGCTCCACCATTGGCGGCTGTGCCTTCATCGTCGCTGGGTCAAAATCCTGGAACTCCCTCCCCGACAGCACTGTGGGAGTGCCTTCACCACACGGGACTGCAGCGGTTCAAGAAGGCGGCTCACCACCACCTTCTCGAGGTCAACTAGGGATGGGCAATAAATGCCGACCTCGCCAGCGACACCCACATCCCGTGAATGGAAAAAGAACCAATAGATTGGGAAAGGGGATGAAAGGATATGGGAGCAGGGCAGGTAAACGAATTGGACTATGCCTCATGTGGAGGGCAACTGCTGACACTGTCTGGTTGGGCCGAATGGCCTGATTCCCTGTTGTAACGTCCGTGCCGTTTCTACGTTCATTCTTCAGCCGGGCTCAGCAGCTGCTGGAAGAAGCCGTTACCTGGCGATTGGCACTTTACTGACTCCTCTTTGTCTCCTCAGGTGATTATTGAAGGGGTTCTGGGACTGAACTATCAGAGCGACGCTGCAATCGATGACGTGCAGATCTACAGGAGCAGCAGCTGCGCTGCCGGCAGGAAGCATCGCAACCCGCCCTGCAACCGGCGCCTGAAGAAAAGGAACAAATCTCACTTGGGTTAGAGAGTTGTGACTGGAAATTCCTCTTTTTTTTTATTAAGTCCTGCTGATGGCCCAACGTGAGGGCAGTGTTCATGGACTGTCATTCCACACACAAACCTGGAACAGCGGTTGGGCGGAATGTGCTGTATTCGGAAGAGGAGCCCATCTATCTGGGCTGCACGGCGCACCTTCTTCTGACAGATGGGAGCTCTTATTTTTTTACACCTGGCTCCCTTCCCAAAGCCAGTACTCCAGCCTCCAATGTTATGTATTCAGGGTCAGATGCAATAAATGCTTGGAATTTGTTTTATTTTATTTGTGCAGATTTACTGTTTTCCCCCCACCCCCACCCAGTTCACAAGCTGGGATTCGAACACCTTCGATCCCGCTGTCCCCTGTGCGTTGGCAATAAAGAAAGAGAGGTCTGGCATTTCTCTCGCGCCTTTCACAACTTCAGGACGTCCCAAAGCGCTTTACAGCCGATGAAGGACTTTTGAAGTGTAGTCACTGTTGTAATGTAGCAAACGCGGCAGCCAACTTGCGCACAGCAAGCTCCCATAATCAGTTTTTAGCGTTGTTGATGGAGGGATAAATATTGTGGAGACCATCATGCATCCTGATTTTTTTTTGATCCAGCTCTGTTCATTACCAGGAAATCGAGGCTTTCAAGGCCATTATTTTCATCTTTAAAACAAGTATCAAAAGTCCCATATCCTTCAGTGCCATTTCCAACAGGAGTCAGTAGTGTTAGTGATCAAGATTGAGAATATACTTACTTAATTCCTAAGTTAACCAGTATGTTTGCACCAAACGGCATAAAATGTCTGACGGCCTAAAACAGTCCCATAATCCACGGTAAATCTGGGCGTAAGGTTATGTTTCAGCACTAGGCTGAGCCTTCCTCCTGTAAAGGTTTTCATGGGGTGGGAGGTTCTGCAATGCATTGAAATGAAACTCAGTCCGAGTTGGTACTCACTAGGATCTGGAATCCAGACCCGTCTGCCCTCACCGCTGCCTATCTCTGTAACCTCCTCCAGCCCTACAACCCTCCGAGATCTCTGCGCTCCTCCAATTCTGGCCTCTTGTGCATCCCCGATTTTAATCGCTGCACCATTGGCGGCCGTGCCTTCAGCTGCCAGGGCCCTGAGCTCTGGAATTCCCTCCCTAAACCTCTCCACCTTTCTTTTCTTCTTTAAGACGCTCCTTAAAACCTACCTCTTTGACCAATCTGCCCTAATATCTCCTTATGTGGCTCGGTGTCAAATTTTGTTTGATAATCGCTCCTGTGAAGCGCCTTGGGACGTTTTACTATGTTAAAGGCGCTATATAAATACAAGTTGTTGCTAATTGTGGATTTCAGGTTACAGGGCACTCGCTGTTCTCTTGGTCCTGACTCCCTCCAGGCCCTGCCTAATCTGGCCCGCTCACTTATCGCAAAATAATTACAGAAAAGCAAGACCATTTATTCCACATTAGTTCAACAATCCAGAGGCACCCGACACTCCCCCAATTGTTTCTTAAAGAATTCCAGGATCTTTGCCTTCACCACTCTGTCCAGAATCCCTTCCAAGTGTTGGTTGTTCTCTTGTGAGTAGAAGAAATTCCTGATATCAGACCTAAAGTTACCTTTTCTGAGTTTGAACCCATGTTCCCTTGTCCTACTCCCACAATTTTATTGAAAGTAATATTCCTGGTTTACATTTTCCCTAGCATTTACTATCTTGTATATCTGTAAGGTCAACTCTTGGACACCTCCCCTTCCAGGCTGAGAATCCCAAATCTCTCCAGCCTTTCCTCATAATGTAGACTTCTGTCACCGGGGATCAGACTCATAAGAACATAAGAAATAGGAGCAGGAGTCGGCCATTTGGCCCCTTGAGCCTGCTCCGCCATTCAATAAGATCATGGCTGATCTTTTACCTCAACTCCACCTTCCCGCACTATCCCTTGATTTCCTTAGTATCCAAAAATCTATCGATCTCTGTCTTGAATATACTCAATGACTGAGCATCCACAGCCCACTGGGGTAGAGAATTCCAAAGATTCACCACCCTCTGAGTGAAGAGATTTCTCCTCATCTCACTCCGAAAATGGCCGACCCCTTATTCTGAGACTGTGACCCCTGGTTCTAGATCCTCATGATGCGGAGATGCCGGTGTTGGACTGGGGTGGACAAAATTGAGAGGTCGCACAACACCAGGTTATAGTCCAACAGTTTTATTTGAAATCACAAGCTTTCGGAGTTATTGCTCCTTCGTCGGGTGAAGGAGCAATAACTCCGAAAGCTTGTGATTTCAAATAAAACTGTTGGACTATAACCTGGTGTTGTGCAACCTCTCTAGATCCTCCAGCCAGGGGAAGCTTGTGCCCATTCTCTGCACTGCCTCCAATACTGGAATGTTGCCCGAACTGCCCACAGTATTCAGGGTGTAGTCTGTCCCGAGCCCTGTACAGTTGCCTCATCCAAAAACAAGCGCTCTACTCGGAGCTCTGACACGGCAGGAGAGCTCCAGGTGGGCAGAGGAAATGCTTCAAGGACACCCTCAAAGCCTCCTTGAAAAAGTGCAACATCCCCACCGACACCTGGGAATCCCTGGCCCAAGACCACACAAAGTGGAGGAGAAGCATCCGGGAAGGCGCCGAACACCTCGAGTCTCTTCGCCGGGAGCAAGCGGAAGCCAAGCACAAGGAGCGCACGTCAACCCAAGCACCCCACCCACCCGCCCCTTCAACCACCGTCTGCCCCACCTGTGACAGAGACTGTAGGTCCCGCATTGGACTCATCAGTCACCTGAGAACTCATTTTTAATGTGGAAGCAAGTCATCCTCGGTTCTGAGGGACTGCCTAAGAAGAAGAGAACAGTTTCCTCATGATCTCCTCTGACTTGCATTCTGCTGTTCTGTCTATGCAATTGAGCTATTGGCTTTGTTGATTGTTATGTTGTAGTGGTTTGACAGGTTGAGCAGCAAGTCTACTCAGACTCCTAGGTCCCTCTCCACTTCACCCTTAACCGTTTCAACAGCATTTGTGGAGGACATACAGGTATGTTGCTTATTTTTTTCATTCTACATGCAGCGCTTGTTGGCATTAACTTTCATCTGCTCGCATATTATTATCCAAGTAATATCTCAGCTGATTCAACAGCCCATCCTAGTTTGATATTGTCAGCAAATTTGACCATTTTGGATTGAGATTAGTTTACACTGCAGAAAACTATTTGCATTGAAGGAGTTCCTTATCAGGTTAAAGTGATTCACACAAGGAATTTCTTTGAAATGACTGTTAGGCAAGTACTACAGTGACATAATTCAGATCTGACCAAGACCGTCCAGCAGAAAGGTAAAGCTGCCTCTTGTTTTTAGAGGTTGAGGGCCTATTTTAAGCATTTACTTTACATTTGAGGTTTTATATGGTGCGTAAATAATCTGAGCAGTGGATGTTTGAGTGGAATGCAGCTATCTGGGGCACTGGGACATTGCTCAAACTCTAGCTCTCTGTGAACAGCCCGGATTTGGCTGCAGTTGCACGGCGTCTCCGCCGCGGGGCAGCAGGGAGCGCCCAGCGAGGGCAGGGGGGTCAGAGGTGAGAGGGCGCGTGACGTCACGAGGAAACCCAAGATGGCGGCGGAGAGGCTGTGGTTCCACGAGATGGGGCTGGAGGAGCGGCTGCTGCAGGTGTGGAGAGAGCGACCGAGGGAGAGAGAAACACACCGACCCACCCCCGGGGGGAGAATGTTCCGGGGGGTAGCGGAGGAGAGGGGCCCGGGTTTGGGGTGTGTGGGGAGAGTGGGGTCCTCAGGGTGGGGAGAGGAGAAGTGCCGGATGGGGGGAAAGAGAGATGGTCGGGGGGGTGGGGTGAGAGAGGGTCCTCGGGGGGGTGGGGTGAGAGAGAGAGGGTCGTCGGGGGGAGAGAGAGGGTCGTCGGGGGGGGGGGTGAGGGAGAGAGAGAGGGTCGGTCGGGGGAGAGAGAGGGTCGTCGGGGGGGGGTGAGGAGAGAGAGAGAGGGGTCGTCGGGGGAGAGAGAGGGTCGTCGGGGGGGGTGAGGGAGAGAGAGAGGGTCGTCGGGGGAGAGAGAGGTCGTCGGGGGGTGAGGGGGAGAGAGACGGTCCTCGGGGGGGGTGAGGGGGAGAGAGACGGTCCTCGGGGGGGGTGAGGGGGAGAGAGACGGTCCTCGGGGGGGGTGAGGGGGGAGAGAGACGGTCCTCGGGGGGGGGGGGGTGAGGGGGAGAGAGACGGTCCTCGGGGGGGGGTGAGGGGGAGAGAGACGGTCCTCGGGGGGGGTGAGGGGGAGAGAGACGGTCCTCGGGGGGGGTGAGGGGAGAGAGAGGGTCCTCGGGGGGGGGGTGAGGGGAGAGAGAGGGTCCTCGGGGGTGGGGGGGAGTGAGGGGGGAGAGAGAGGGTCCTCGGGGGAGTGAGGGGAGAGAGAGGTCCTCGGGGGAGTGAGGGGGAGAGAGAGGGTCCTCGGGGGAGTGAGGGGGGAGAGGAGAGGGTCCCTCGGGGAGTGAGGGGGAGAGAGAGGGTCCTCGGGGGAGTGAGGGGGAGAGAGAGGGTCCTCGGGGGAGAGATGGGCGATGCGGAGAGGGTCCGCTCGGGGAGTGTAGGGGGAGAGAGAGGGTCCGGGAGTGAGAGAGAGGGTCCTCGGGGGAGTGAGGGGGAGAGAGAGGGTCCTCGGGGGAGTGAGGGGGAGAGAGAGGGTTCTGGGGGGAAAGGAGAGGGGAGAGGGGGGGATCGTGGGTCCTCAAGGGGTGAGGGGGAGAGAGAGGGTCCTCGGGGGGTGAGGGAGAGAGAGGGTTCTGGGTGGAAAGGAGAGGGGTGGGGGAGAGAGAGAGGGTCCTCAGGGTGAGGCGAGGAGTGGGGCCCGGGTTGTGGGGGGGAGGGTGGAAGAGGGGGAGGAAGCCTGGGGGTGACTGCGACTAGCTGGGGGGGGTGGGGGGTGCCGAAGAGGATGATGGGAGATCGGTCATCCTGGGTCTAGAAAGCCGGGGTTAGAGCTGCGGAATCCCAATTGCAGTTGCAACCCATCCATCAGTACAGATGTCTCACTACAAGACCGACATGATAATACTGTGTTATAACGAGAATCTCATCAGAATCACCACTGGAAATATGCTCCATTTGTGTAGTAACAAGTAATGAACATCATGTTCAAAATATACAAGACCAGGAATGGGATGGAATTCCAACAATCATGTACAAAATCCAGGGGAGAGAAGAGTGAGGGTGTGCTTGGTGGGGGTGGGATGAGAGGGAGAGCATGTGTGTGTGGGTAGAGGCCGGTGGGACAGGACAGTATATTCACGCTGTTAAAATTTTGAGTAACAAAGTAGATGTATGTCCCAAATTACTTAGGCAATTGCTAAACTTAGCTGGGCCCAGCCTACCTTGATCCAGGAAAAATCCATTCCACTGGCACTGGAGGGAAAGGATGTACTGGCCAGGGCGCGTACGGGATCTGGAAAAACAGCGGCGTATGCTATTCCCATCATTGAGCATCTTCTCAACACCAAAAAGGTAAGCCCTGTATCAGCTCTATTTGTTGTCGGTCAGTCTTGATTTTGTAAGTTTATGAATGTAATGGGTGATTTCTGGGATCAGTATTTTGAATTATTGGGACAGGTTCCACATATGTACGCAGCCACTGGAGTCGGATTAGGGGGGTGAGGGGATGAGGGCACACTGCACTTGAGAACAAGATTAGATTTTGATTCCCTCCTTTAACTCTCTGATCTACTTGTCTCTATGCCAATTTATGCGTGGTTCAGGTAACATTCCAGAGATTATTGCCTTTGAGGTTCTGCCTTTTTAACTTGGACCCTAGCTCCTCAAAATCTCTCAGCAGAACCTCGTTCCTAGTCCTACATCCTGGATCCTACATGGACAACAACAACTGGATCCTCCCCCTCCCACCCCAAATTCTTCTCCTGCCACGAGGAGATATCCACTCCAGGGACTTGAGCACATGAAGCTCGGCTGACACGCCAGTGCAGTGCTGCACTGTCGGAGGTGCCGTCTTTCGGATGAGATGTTAAACCGAGGCCCCGTCTACGCTCCCAGGTGGATGTAAAAGATCCCATGGCACTATTTCGAAGAAGAGCAGGGGAGTTATCCCCGGTGTCCTGGGCCAATATTTATCCCTCAATCAACATAACAAAAACAGATTATCTGGTCATTATCAAATTAGTGTTTGTGGGAGCTTGCTGTGCGCAAATTGGCTGCTGCGTTTCCCACATTACAACAGTGACTACACTTTTTTAAAAAAGTACTTCATTGGCTGTAAAGCGCTTTGAGACGTCCGGTGGTCGTGAAAGGCGAAATATAAATGCAAGTCTTTTTCCCATTCTGGAAATCACTGAGCCTCTCCGCAGCGCCTGACCCAGATCAGCAGGTTGCCGTGGAGATTGCCAGAATGCTGATCCATGCCTCCCTTGCACAGCTGGCATTGGATGTTGCGCACACCTCCGTTCTTCCTCTGTGGTATGAATTCCTCATCCTAGGCAGTGCGCAGCTCAGGGAGGTACAACTGAATGTGTCCGCTGCCGCAGAGCAGCGCAGGCTGTACGAGTTGAAGCTGCCGAGTGAAGCCAGCGCAGGAACCAAGTGTGCCGATGAAACTTGCCCATTTCTGCTGCTGACTGGCGATGGAGCCGATAGTGCAGGAGATGCCTGTGATGAAGCTAGATTTAAAAAAAAAACACCACATTTTGTCTCTCCTCAGTCAGTCTGCGAGCAGGCAGTACGAGCCCTCGTGCTGGTTCCCACGAAGGAGCTGGGCCAGCAAGTGCAGCAGATGATCCGACAGCTCACCTCGTGTTGTGTGCGGGATGTTCGAGTGGCTGATGTCTCGGGACAAGCGGATATATCAGCACAGAGGTATGGAATACAAGGGCATGTTGGAGGGGACTGTTCTCTTTCGGCTCTCATTGTGTGCACCCTCTCAGTACTGACTCTCTCCTACAGGCCCATACTCATGGAGAAGCCTGACATTGTAGTCGGCACACCCTCCCGTATTCTGCTGCACTTGGAGCAGCACACCCTGAACCTGTGCACCTCCCTGGAGATGCTCGTGATTGATGAGGCTGATCTACTCTTCTCGTTCGGGTTTGAAAATGATCTAAAGAACTTGCTCGGGTAAGTACTTTCTTCAAACTCTTCTTGAGCTCATCCAAAACTCTGCTGCCCGTGTCCTAACTCGCGCCAAGTCCCGTTCACCTCTCACCCCTGTGCTCGCTGACCTACACTGGCCCCCGGTTAAGCAACGCCTCGATTTTAAAATTTTCATTCTCGTTTTCAAATCCCTCCATGGTCTCGCCTCTCCCTGTCTCTGTAACCTCCTCCAGCCCTATACCCCTCCGAGATCTCTGCGCTCCTGGAATTCTGGTGTCTTGAGCATCCCTGATTTTCATCGCTACACCATTGGCGGTCATGCCTTCAGCTGCCTGGGGCCCTAAGCTCTGGAATTCTCTCCCTAAATCTCTCCGCCTCTCGACCACTCTCTCCTCCTTTAAGACGCTCCTTAAAACCCTCATCTGCCCATATATATCCTCATGTGGCTCGGTGTCAAATTTAATTTGATAATCGCTCCTGTGAAGCGCCTTGGGATGTTTTACTACGTTAAAGGCGCTATATAAATACAAGTTGTTGTTGGGTTTCCACCTGCCTTTGTATTTTGTTGAAGAGCTGTTTGCCTGAAATTAGATTTTTGTCTTTTAGTTTGTCTATATCTATTACTTTCTATGAACTTTTCGTTGACCCTGTTCTGGGTGGGAGAGATGGCCCCACAGATAATCAGCACTTGAACTGTGAGTAACACTCAGTACAGTTACAGCATTCGGCTCATCTAAACGTGGGCAGTGTCCGGAGAGGGAATTTCTCAACGGAACTGCTGGTTGCAGGTCTGTTACTGGTGGGACCAATTAGAGCTGGTGACTTAAGAGCAGTGCACAAGAAGCATATCACACAGTGTTAAAGGCCATTGTGACCATTACTTTTTTCCGACAGTGTATTAGCATCAATATGCTCAAGTGACAACACTGTTGCCAACAGTGCTGCTCCCTGGACAACCCATTTAGATTGGTGCATGTGCAGGAAGAAGGGCGCCACTTGCCCCACCCCTCCCCCAGACAATCTGCAAACTTACTGTCCGGAGAAGCCTTAGTACAGCCTTGCGTTGGAGTCAAGATTTGTACTCTGGTCTGCTAACTGAATGTGTGCAATTCTCAAACGTGATCGCTACAGGGCCTCTCTCTCTCGCTTTATATTGTGCAAAGCATTACCAATGTTGTGGAGTAGGCGTAAGGTTCAGATCCCTCGGGGTCAATGCTATAAAACATGAAGTGATGTCTATCGGGCTTATTCTATCTGCTCGTAGGCATCTCCCGAAGATTTATCAAGCGTTCCTGATGTCAGCCACGTTTAATGAGGATGTTCAGGCGCTGAAGGAGCTGGTGCTTCACAACCCGGTAAGAAATCTTTTCCAAGACTCCCTGCACGAGAAACCCGCTGTCGATCTTAGCTTAGTGGTCGCACCCTCGCCTCTGAATTATAAAATTGTGGGTTCCATCCCCACTCTCGGACCCGAGTGCGTATTCTGGGCTAACACTTCAGTGCAGGACTGAGGGCAGTGCTCAGTACTTCAGATGAGGCGTTAAACTGAGGGCCCCCGTCTGCCTGTTCAGAAGTACGTTAAAGATCCCATTGCACTTTTCAAAGAAGAACAGGGGGTTCTCCCGGTGTCCTGGCCAACACTTCTCCCTCAACCAAACACGAACCTAAACTGGTTAGCCGGTCTTTCATCTCCGTGCTGTTTGTGGGGCCCTTGCGTGTGCAAATTGGCTGCCGTGTTCAATACAAAAACAACAGTGACGACACTCAATGATTCCTTTAAGCTGCGCGGCGCTCCAGGGGTCCCGCGCAGCCGGTGAGCTGGCTTTTAAATTGGAAAAAAACGTGCATGCGCGGACTTTTGAATGGGCCGCGCGCCCCCAAAAAAAATTACAAAAAAAGGCAACATTGATTACACTCTGCGAGACGCTTTGGGATGCCTTGAGGATGGGAAAGGTGCTATATAAATACAAGTTCTTCTGTTGGGTAGATTTTGCAATGTGTGTCTCAATATTCCAATTGTAGAAATCCGTGAGTACTGTATTCTGAATACAGCTAGTTTTAAACTCCTTGTGTGTTGTGAATGAATTAAGAGAAATACTACCAAGCTAAAACGAGATAAAAGTGCTTCATTTTTGTCACCTTTCTTAGGGCATTGACAAACACAGCCTGCGCGGTGTGCGCCCTGCTCTGTATCTCGGTGCCGCCCTGTAACCTGATCTCCTTTACCCCTCTAGGTGATTCTGAAGCTGCAGGAGTCTCAGCTTCCAGACAGCTCCCAGCTGACCCAGTACCACATTAAATGCGAGGAGGAGGAGAAGTTCTTGCTGGTTTACACGCTACTCAAGCTCTCCCTCGTCCGTGGCAAGACCATCATTTTTGTGAATTCCATCGACCGGTGCTACCGGCTGAAGCTCTTCCTGGAGCAGTTCAGCATCGCGTCGTGCGTCCTAAACTCCGAGTTACCGGTGCACTCCAGGTAGAGCATCTCTCGGATAAATGTGCTGCTGTGCTTTCATTTCATTCTCTCTTTCTGTGTGTGTGTCTCTTGTCTGTGTGCGTGTCTCTTTCTCTCATTCTCCCCCCCACCCTCACGCACCCCTACCAGAGTATCAACATGGGTAAAAACACCTGCATGCATGGAAATGTAACTTGCGAAGTGTAAAAAGAAACCAGCTTTAAAGGAAAGACTATCCCAGCACCTCCACTTTACGCCGTTTGATGGGATTAGCAGAGACCACACGAATTCCGGGTTGTATATTAGTGAGGTGCAGACACCACAGGGGAGAGTTCATTGCATGTGTGGTGTGATGGGATTAAGAGGGATTGCAGTGGCCTCTTTGGTATGATGATGTGGAGATGCCGGTGTTGGACTGGGGTGGACAAAAGTGAGAAGTCGCACAACACCAGGTTATAGTCCAACAGTTTTATTTGAAATCACAAGCTTTCGGAGCGCTGCTCCTTCGTCAGGTGAAGTGAAGAAATGCATATGGACACAGCATATATAGTCAGAGAGCACTGCCAGACGACTACAGTTAATCTTTCTAACTGCCCTTTATCACATCTTTGGTATGAGGTATAGGTGCGGGAGAAAGGTGATTGCCTCTGGTGTGATGTGGAGAGCAGGGGGGGAGGGATTAGTTGGATTGCTGGTGCGCCTTATTCATTAGACTGATTCCTGGAATGGGGGGATTGTCCTATGAGGAGAGATTGAGTAGACGACCCTATATTCTCTAGCGTTTAGAAGAATGAGAGGTGATCAGATAAAATTCCTAAGGGGCTTGATGGGCTAGATGCAGAGAGGCTGTTTCCCCTGGCTGGGGAGTCTAGAACTAGGGGTCACAGTCTCAGAATAAGAGGTCAGCCAGTTAGGACTGAGATGAGAAATGTCTTCACTCGGAGGGTTGTGACTCTTTGGAATTCTCTACCTCAGTGGGCTGTGGATGCTCAGTCGATGAGTATTTTCAAGACAGAGATCAATAGATTTTTGGGCACTAAAGGAATTGAGGGATATGGGGATAGTGTGGGAAGGTGGAGTTGAGGTAGAAGATCAGCCTTGATCTTATTGAATGACAGAGCGGGCTCAAGGGGCCGAATGGCCTACCCCTGCTCCTGTTTCTTATGTTATGTTCTTATTTACTGTTTTTCTTTATCAGGTGCCACATCATTGGTCAATTCAATCAGGGTGTCTATGATTACATCATTGCCACAGATGAGCATGTTCTGACGGATGCGACCAGTACAGAGAGGGAGAAGAAGAAGAAGAAGAAAAAACCCAGCAAAGGAGCAAAGTAAACATTATTAATATTGTAATCGTTAGAGATCTGGTGCTTTTCTGTGGCGGATTACAACTTCCAAATGACCTGAAATTGTTTTTGTGAACCCTGGATTTGTGTCGGCTTTGTTGTTCCAATTTGCTGGGAGTTGGTGGCTGTCGAGCAGGACTTTCTCCCCCATCCGGGTTTGGAGCCTGCTGATCACCCGGGATCGCACGAGACTGTGCATCTTCAGGGCATGTGTAGCTCTAAGCACTGGGTCAGATATTTGCAGCTAATTCCAGCATATCAAGTGCCAGGCCCTTTGGTTAATCAAGAAAGAAAGACTTGCATTAATATAGCGCCTTTCACGACCTCAGGACATCCCAAAGTGCTTTACAGCCAATGAAGTGCTTTTAAAGTGTAGTCACTATTGTCTGCTGTAATGGTAGAGGATTTTCCTTTCTTTCCAACATCATCACATAATGTCTGGCTGACCCTCGTCTTACAATGCCAGTATGCTTTGTATAAAGCCCAAAGGAAATAAATGATTGGGAATTACATTCTGTAGTCCACGACTCCCATTATATATAAAAGCCCCTTCAGTTCTGTCCCAGAGGTGGTGGTTAGTTCATTGTGTCTCCCTGGATAGAGCAGTCTTTTGTGTTCATACTTACCAGGCCCCTCTCCTCCTGTTTCAGAGCGAAGGATAACGAATATGGGGTCTCGCGAGGGATTGATTTCCAGAACGTGTCGAATGTCGTTAACTTTGACTTCCCACTCACAGTGGAGTCGTATATACATCGCGTTGGCAGGTGAGCCGCAATGTGCACTTCACACCAAGTATCGTTCCCATTCTCGTGTCTTTCCTGCTCTGGTCTTGTGCGACTGTCCCATGTACTGCTAAATCTCAGTTGTGCAACTGCCAGGTATTTATCACTGACACGGGCCTCCACAATGCTTCTGACCGATGAGGAAGTATCTGTCAAGTTGGTCGTGTATATTTTTTTTTTTTTACAGATGTTAAAATTCTCATCCTTGTTTTCAAATTCCTCCATGGCCTCGCCCCTCCTTATCTCTGTAATCTCCTCCAGCCCCACAACGCAGAGAGTTGGGATAAATGGTTCATTCTCGGACTGGCAACCAGTAGCCAGTGGTGTTCCGCAGGGGTCGGTGCTGGGTCCCCAACTCTTTACAATCTATATTAACGATTTGGAGGAGGGGACCGAGTGTAACATATCAAAGTTTGCAGATGATACAAAGATGGGAGGGAAAGTAGAAAGTGAGGAGGACATAAAAATCCTACAAGGGGATATAGACAAGCTGGGTGAGTGGGCAGAGATTTGGCAGATGCAATACAATATTGGAAAATGTGAGGTTATGCACTTTGGCAGGAAAAATCAGAGAGCAAGTTATTATCTTAATGGCGAGAAACTGGAAAGTACTGCAGTACAAAGGGATCTGGGGGTCCTAGTGCAAGAAAATCAAAAAGTTAGTATGCAGGTGCAGCAGGTGATCAAGAAGGCCAACGGAATGTTGGCTTTTATTGCTAGGGGGATAGATTATAAAAACAGGGAGGTATTGCTGCAGTTATATAAGGTATTGGTGAGACCGCATCTGGAATACTGCATACAGTTTTGGTGTCCATACTTAAGAAAAGACATACTTGCTCTCGAGGCAGTACAAAGAAGGTTCACTCGGTTAATCCCCGGGATGAGGGGGTGGACATACGAGGAGAGGTTGAGTAGATTGAGACTCTACTCATTGGAGTTCAGAAGAATGAGAGGCGATCTTATTGAAACATATAAGATTGTGAAGGGGCTTGATCGGGTGGATGCGGTAAGGATGTTCCCAAGGATGGGTGAAACTAGAACTAGGGGGCATAATCTTAGAATAAGGGGCTGCTCTTTCAAAACTGAGATGAGGAGAAACTTCTTCACTCAGAGGGTAGTAGGTCTGTGGAATTTGCTGCCCCAGGAAGCTGTGGAAGCTACATCATTAAATAAATTTAAAACAGAAATAGACAGTTTCCTAGAAGTAAAGGGAATTAGGGGTTACGGGGAGCGGGCAGGAAATTGGACATGAGGCTGAGTTCGGATCGGTCGAGGCCCTGTCCGAGACATCTGCGCTCCACCTATTCTGGCCTTTTGAACATCCCCGATTTTAAATGCTCCACCATTGGCAGTCATGCCTTCAGCTGCCTTGGTCCTAAGCTCTGGAATTCCCTCCCTAAATCTCTCCGCCTCTCCACTTCTCTCTCCTCCTTTAAGACGATCCTTAAAACCTACCTCAGCATTTGGTCATCTGTCCTAACATCTCCTTATGTGGCTCGGTGTCACCATTTTTTTTTGATAACGCTCCTGTGAAGCGCTTTATTACGTTAAAGGCCGTATATGAATATAAGTTGTTGTTGATGCTGAGATTGACGATGAGTTGTATCCCTTAAAACATTCTAATTCCACCTGTTCCCACAGGACGGCCCGTGTGGATAACCAGGGCACGGCATTGACATTTGTGTCTTGCGCAGAATTGCCGCTGCTGCAGCATGTGGAGGAAGCGCTAACTGGAGGTTGGTACAAGTAACGTTTACCCTGTCTGCTCCGTGCTGCTGCCTTGAAACGCTGTGCGCGCTGTTTGGCCGCGTTCCGGTCCTGCTAGTTGGTGGAGCAGAATGGCGTCATGTAAATTTCTGCTTGGAGTTCCCCGCGCAAGGCTTTGTCACTCATGGTCACTGACGTCCAGGTGAAAGGGCTGACCAGAAATCGGATCTCCCTCACCGAGTGGGTGGGGAGAAGTGTCAAGTACAGTCAGTGCTCACGGAAAATCAGCTTGAGAGCCATTTTGCATTTCCAGTGGTGTTGAATCCCTGTGCAAAGGGGAATGACCACAAGTTAAGAGCAGTGTTTGCGTCAGTTCACAACTGAAAGTACTTTCCTCATTTCCACGATTTATACTTATAAGAACATAAGAAATAGGAGCGGAAGTAGGCCCTTCGAGCCTGCTCCGCAATTCAATAAGATCATGGCTGATCCACCTCAACTCCACCTTCCCGCACTGTCCCCATATCCCTTGATTCCCTTATTGTCCAAAAATCTATCGATCTCACCCTTGAATATACTCAACGACTGAGCCTCCACAGCCCTCTGGGGTTGAGAATTCCAAAGATTCACAACCCCCTCAGTGAAGAATTTCTCCTCATCTCAGTCCAAAATGGCCAACCCTTTATTCTGAGACTGTGACCCCTAGTTCTAGACTCCATCCCAGCAACTACCCTGTCAAGCCTCTTAAGAATTTTATACGTGTCAGTGAGATCACCTCTGATTCTGCTAAACTCGAGGGAATATAGGCCTAGTCTACTCGATCTCTCCTCATAGGACAATGCCTCCATCACAAGAATCAGTCTAATGAACATTTGTTGCACTCCTGCTAAAGCAAGTATATCCTTCCTTCGGTAAGGAGACCAAACTGTGCACCGTACTCCAGGTGCGATTGCACTAAGGCAATATATGCTTGACAGTGGGCCAGTGACGACTCATATTGTAGCAATTTTCAGCATTGAAGAGAACTTTAACCTTACCAGTTGCTGTCTGTGTTTCTGTGAAGTGTATAGAAACATAGAAGATAGGAGCAGGAATAGGCCATTCGGCCCCTCGAGTCCTGCTCCGCAATTCAATGAGATCATGGCTGATCATCCAAATTCAGTACCCTGTCCCTGCTTTCTCCCCATATCCCTTGATCCCCTTCGCCTTAAGAAATATATCTAACTCCTTCTTGAATATATTTAATGAATTGGACTCAACTGTCTTCTGTGGTAGAGAGTTCCACATTTTCACCACTCTCTGGGTGAAGAAATTCCTCCTCATCTCAGTCCTAAATGGCTTACCCCTTATCCTTAGACTGTGACCTCTGGTTCTGGACTCCCCGGCCATCGGGAACAGCCTTCCTGCATCTAGTCTGTCGAGTCCTGTTAGAATTTTATAAGTTTCAATGAGATCCCCTCTCATTCTTCTAAACTTTAGCGAATACAAGCCCAATCGACCCAATCTCTCCTCATATGTCATTCCTGCCATCCCAGGTATCAGTCTGGTGAATCTTCGCTGCACTCCTTCCATGGCAAGAACATCCTTCCTCAGATAAGGCGACCAAAACTGCACACAATACTCAAGGTGTGGTCTCACCAAGGCCCTGTACAACTGCAGCAAGACATCCTTGCTCCTGTACTCGAATCCTCTCGCTATGAAGGCCAACATACCATTTGCCTTCTATCTATCTGGTCAGCCTCTCTCATTTGCTGGCAGTAAGTGGAGTTGGGGGGAATGCGGCACGATTTTCCTTCTATTATCCTGGTGGGTTAAAAACCTATTTCCTACACCTGTGCCTGGATGGTAGCAGAAGAACAAGACATCATGCAGAGAATTCCAGTATGATTCCTACAGCAGATTTGAGGCAACACGGTGGCATAGTGGTTAGCACTGTTGCCTCACAGCGCCAGGAACCCGGGTTCGAATCCGGCCTCGGGTGACTGTCTGTGTGGAGTTTGCACATTCTCCCCGTGTCTGCGTGGGTTTCCGCCGGGTGCTCCGGTTTCCTCCCACAATCCAAAGATGTGCGGGTTAGGTTGATTTGGCTATGATAAATTGACCCTTAGTGTTAGGGGGATTAAATACGTGGGGTTACGGGGATAGGGTGGGATATGTGTCAGTGCAGGCCGAAATGGCCTCTATCTGCACTGTGGGGATTCTGTGATTCAGATGCCATCATCGCCGCTGCTTCCGCTGTTGCACCCCCCCCCCCCCCCATCGTTTCCCCCCCATCATGGAGAAAAGCTTCTCTCACACTATCCAGTAACAGAGTGTCTGTGATCTGCGAACAACGTCCAATAATAGCTTTAATGTTCAATATTTTGCATTGACAGAGAACTTGGAATGTGCTTTGAAACCCTACCAGTTCCGCATCGAGGAGATTGAGGGCTTCCGCTACAGGTGTAAGGTATGGCGATCACGGAGGGAGTGGGACTTGCTGGTTCCCGTTGCAGTCTGAGGAATGGATGTGCTGCTGTTGTGTTCTGAAAGGCAGCGATAACCCATTGACGTAAGAAAACTACTAGGCACTTGGTCTAAGCGTTAAACAAAGCTTTAATCAACTGTTTTTCAACATGGAGATCTAGTTGTGTCCTTCACTAGTTCCTGTTAAAGAATGTCCTGAGCAAGCTGGGCCCATGCCCGAGTATTTATACTCTCCCTGGACAGCGCCACCAGCAGGCCGCCCAGTATTATTTCATAAGTCATTTCCACATGAATGACAAGATTCATGTCAAACCATGCAGAAAATAGTGAGTGCTGGGTACCACCATTACTCTACTGTGGCTCATTGACAATCGATACCACAGGGTGGAGACCAGTTTCAGAAATTCCTGCAGAGTTGGTGGATGTAAAAGGGCAGCTCTTCATTCAGTTCGTTTAGTTCCATTCATGTTCCAGCTAAGGAAAAGAAAGAAAGTCTTGTATTTCTCTAGCGCCTTTCACCACCTCAGGACGCTTTACAGCCAATGAAGTACTTTTGAAGGGTAGTGACTGTTGTAATGTAGGAAATGCGGCAGCCAATTTGCACACAGCAAGCTCCCACAAACCGCAGTGTGTTAATGACCAGACAATCTGTTTTAGTGATGGTTGAGGGATAAACATTGGCCCCAGGACACCGGGGAGAACTCCCCTGCTCCTCTTCGAAGGAAGGTTCTGCTATTCATGCTGAGGTTTGGGCGGGGCTCACGTGTTTGCCCATGCTGTTAGTGTTAATATATTTATATCTCTTTCCAGGATGCCATGCGTTCAGTTACAAAACAGTCGATTAAAGAGGCTCGGCTGAAAGAAATCAAACAGGAGCTGCTCAACTCTGAGAGACTGAAGGTGAGAAACCGTGGCGCTCTCTTGATCTTCCGTGGCAATGAAATTCGGGAACTAGTAGTCTGCATCAGATTGGAGAAGAAGGCTGCAGGAAAACTGAAGTTTAGGGGCAATATAGAATTTTTTTTAATTAAAACTATGTTTTAAGTAATGTTTTTTCAGTGAACTTTGTGTTTTTTTTTTCGTAGACCTACTTTGAGGACAATCCTCGAGACTTTCAGTTGTTGCGACATGATAAACCTCTGCACCCGGCAATTGTGAAGCCGCATCTGAAGAATGTACCGGATTACCTGAGTGAGTAACCTGGCCAGTGACCCACACTGGAGCCCTGCAGTGTGTGGACTCCGCTAGAGTAAAGACATTGTCACTGCAGGATACAGAACTGGTTGGGGTGTTGGAAGGAAGGCATTCAGTGCTGCAGTGTGCAGACCAAAGTTACCTTTCATTTATTTTTTTGGCTGCGCGGCCCTTTCAAAATACCTCGCGCGCGCGTTTTTTCCTGTTGAAAAGCCGGTGAGCTGGCTGCGCGGGAGGGTTCAGAGTGCCGCGCAGCTTAAAGGGAACGTTGGTACAGACCCCGTCGACCAATCCTGTGCACTGGAATGAGGATGCGGGAGCTGCAGTGTACAGACTACTGCTACCACCGATGGGAGTATGAGAACGTTTAAGGGAAAATTTTCCACCTCTGTGATAGAATCATAGAATGGTTACAGCACAGAAGGAGGCCATTCGGCCCGTCTAGCCCGTGCCGGCTCTCTGCAAGAGCACTTTACCTAGTCCCACTCCCCTGCCCTTTCCCTGTAGCCCTGCATTTTTTTTCCCCCCTTCAGATACTTATCCAATTCCCTTTTGAAAGCCACGATTGAATCTGCCTTCACCACCCTTTCAGGCAGTGCATTCCAGATCCTAACCACTCGCTGCGTAAAAAAGTTTCCCCTCGTGTCGCCTTTGGTTCTTTTGCCCATCACCTTAAATCTGTGTCCTCTGGTTCTCGACCCATCCGCCATTGGGGACAGTTTCTCTCTATCTACTCTGTCTAGACCCCCTCATGATTTTGAACACCTCTATCAAATCTCCTCTCAACCTTCTCTGCTCCAAGGAGAACAACCCCAGCTTCTCTAGTCTATCCACGTAACTGAAGTCCCTCATCCCTGGAATCATTCTCGTAAATCTTTTCTGCACCTTCTCTAAGACCTTCACATCCTTCCTAAAGTGCGGTGCCCAGAATTGGATACAATACTCCAGTTGTGGCCGAACCCGTGTTTTATAAAGGTTCATCATAACTTCCTTGCTTTTGTACTCTATGCCTCTATTTATGAAGCCCAGTATCCCGTATACTTTTTTAATTGCTTTCTCAACCTGTCCTGCCGCCTTCAACGATCTGTGCTCATATACCCCCAGTTCTCTCTGTTCATGCACCCCATTTAGGATTGTACCTTTTAGTTTATATTGCCTCTCCTCGTTCTTCCTACCAAAGCGTATCACTTCGCGCTTTTCTGCGTTAAATTTCATCTGCCACGTGTCCGCCCATTTCACCAGCCTGTTTATGTCTTCTTGAAGTATATCACTAACCTCCTCATTGTTCACTATACTTCCAAGTTTTGTGTCATCTGCAAATTTTGAAATTGTGCCCTGTACACCTAAGTCCGAGTCATTAATATATATCAAGAAAAGCAGTGGTCCTCGTACCAACCCCTGGGGAACACCACTGTATACCTTCCTCCAGTCCGAAAAATAACAGTTCACCACTACTCTCTGTTTCCTGTCACTTAGCCAATTTCGTATCCATGCTGCCACTGTCCCTTTTATTCCATTGGCTTCAACTTTGCTGGCAAGGCTATTATGTGGCACTTTATCAAACACCTTTTGGAAGTCCATGTATATCACGTCAACCGCATTGCCCTCATCAACCCTCTCTGTTACCTCATCAAAAAACTCAATCAAATTAGTTAAACACGATTTTCCTTTAGCAAATCCGTGCTGACTTTCCTTAATTAATCCACACTTGTCCAAGTGATTTTTAATTTTGTCCCTGATTATCGTTTCTAAAAGCTTCCCCACTACTGAGGTTAAACTGACTGGCCTGTAGTTGCTGGGTTTATCATAGAATCATAGAAATTTACAGCACGGAAGGAGGCCATTTCGGCCCATCGTGTCCACGCCGGCCGACAAAGAGCTATCCAGCCTAATCCCACTTTCCAGCTCTTGGTCCGTAGCCCTGTAGGTTACGGCACTTCAAGTGCTCATCCAAGCACTTTTTAAATGTGATGAGGGTTTCTGCCTCTACCACCCTTTCAGGCAGTGATTTCTAGACCCCAACCACCCTCTGGGTGAAGAAATTTTCCCTCAAATCCCCTCTAAACCTCCTACCAATTACTTCAAATCTATGCCCCCTGGTTGTTGACCGCTCTGCTAAGGGGAATAGGTTGTTCCTGTCCACTCTATCTAGGCCCCCCATAATTTTATACACCTCAGCCTCCTCTGTTCCAAGGAAAACAAACCCAGCCTATCCAATCTTTCCTCGTAGCTAAAATTCTCCAGTCCACGCAACATCCTCGTAAATCTCCTCTGTACCCTCTCTAGTGCAATCACATCCTTCCTGTAATGTGGCGACCAGAACTGCACGCAGTACTCTAGCTGCGGCCTAACTAGTGTTTTATACAGTTCAAGCATAACCTCCCTGCTCTTGTATTCTGTGCCTCGGCTAATAAAGGCAAGTATCCCGTATGCCTTCATAACCACCTTATCTACTTGGCCTGCTACCTTCAGGGATCTGTGGACCTGCACTGCAAGGTCCTTTTGTTCCTCTATACTACTCATAGTGTCCTATCATTTAATGTGTATTCCCATGCCTTGTTAGCCCTCCCCAAATGCATTACCTCACACTTCTCCGGATTGAATTCCATTTGCCACTGTTCTGCCCACCTGACCAGTTCATTGATATCTTCCTGCAGTCTACAGCTTTCTTCTTCATTATCAACCACACAGCTGATTTTATCCACCCTTTTGTTTGGCCCCTTTTTTTCTTCCCTCCCTGAAGCTGGCAGCTGTCCTTCATTCCGCCAGCGCATTTCACACTTCATCCAGTCTCAACCTGTCACATTACCACCTCCTCTTGCCTTGAATATCTCTTAATGTCTCTTAATCTCTCCTGCCTTCTACACTACCACTGACCTTCCCTTTTGTTCTTTCATCCCCTCCCCCTTTTCCCAGCATTATACTTGCTTTAAATCTATTTCATTTCCTGCTTTTTTCCAGTTCTGACGAAGGGTCTTCGACCTGAAACGTTAACTCTGTTTCTCTCTCCACGGATGCTGCCTGGCCTGCTGAGTTTTTCCAGCGTTTTCTGTTGTTATTACAGCCGATTTTAGTATCATCTGCAAACTTCTTAATCATACCCCCTACATTCAAGTCTAAATCATTGATATATACCACAAAAAGCAAGGGTGTAAGGATAAATCCAGCAACTACAGCCCATGCTGGAGGCAGTGATTGTGAAATTACGCACTCCCCTGCCTATGATTTTTCATCTATTAAATCCTGGGTATGGGGGTCCCCAGGTTTGTGATGTGGGGTCCTGGGTGCACCAGCATCACACAGTGGAAAACTGTCGATGAGATAACTTGCTTCACAAAATCCACTTCCTGTGCTGGTGCCGAGTCATCTTGTCAATTGGCCAGAGTGCTCATTGTCACACCTCAATAGCCTGGGTATCGATCCGGTCACTTCAATGACCAGCTGAGTCTTCAAGGACACGACTCTCAATTCATTAGAAATCATGGTCTTAGCAGACGTTTCTCTCCCAGCCCAAGTCCAATTTTTGTACAATATTAGCTCCGCCACGAGACTGGACAACGCGACTGCAGGAGCACAGCTCAGAGTAAAAACAAACGTGTGTAAAAGGAAAGCTGATGCAGTATGCTCTTTAGGAATAAAGTAAAGATCAACTTAAAATAAAAAGGAGACAGAATTCAGGGGAAAAGAAAGTCAGGAGAAGCAGAGACGATGTTTTATGTTTCCTGAGTATTTTATCATTGCCACACATCCTCGGCACTACACCGACTCTAACAAATTGAGAGTAATTCTGCAGTTAAAAGAAAGACATGCATTTATATAGCACCTTTCACGACCACCGGACGTCTCAAAGCGCTTTACAGCCAATGAGGTACTTTTTGAAGTGTAGTCACTGTTGTAATGTGGGAAACGCGGCAGCCAATTTGCGCAGAGCAAGGTCCCACAAACAGCAATGTGATAATGACCATATAATCTGTTTTACTGATGTTGATTGAGGGATAAATATTGGCCCCAGGACACCAGGGATAACTCCCCTGCTCCTCTTCGAAATAGTGCCATTGGGGTCTTGTACGTTCTCCCTAAGAGAGCAGACGGACAAGGCAAGGAGGAAGGGAGGCAGGGGAGGGAAGGTTTAACGTCTCATCTGAAAGACGGCACCTCCGACAGTGCAGCACTCCCTCAGTACTGCACTGGAGTGTCAGCCTAGAATATTATGTGCAGTTAAACTGAGATCACTCCGGTGGAAGCAAAAGATCCCACCTCCCTCCCTCCCTCCCCTCCCATTGCCTTCCCTTTCCTTTCAGACAGGGCCACGGTTTAACATCTTATCTGAAAGACGGTAACAATGTGGCACTCCCTCATTACTGTAGTGAAGTATCATCTTAGATTATATTCTCAAATCTCTGGAGCGGGACTTGAAGCCACGACTTTCTGACCTGCCGAGAGTGCTACTCACTGACTAACGGCTGCCACCTAATATCCATCATTGATCAGTTACTACCCCCATCTGTTTGTGCCTCATTACAGTGAATCTGGAAAAGTAATATTTTAATTTAAAATGAGTTTGTCTGATTTTAGTAGTCAAAACCGTTAAGTGACTCTTGTTTTAATCCTGCCAGTACCCCGAACGCTGCGAGGGATCGCTAATCCCTTCATCAGTAAGAGGAGGAGGAGTAGGAGATGGATGGTTCCGGAAACCAACACCCACAAAAAAGTTAAGGTGAGCGAATGCAGGGGGAACCTGAGACATGAGTTTAGTGACCTCCTGTTATTCCGGAGCCCATGTCCTTTTATACCCACTCAAGTCATCAGCATTGTACAGCTGCACTAAATGAATAGTTTACGCATTTACTGGTCTCCAAGGAACGTGCTTACTGGGCAAAAAGTTCTTCCGTTCCTCATCACCGCTGTTGGAACATTTTGCTACGACCTGCCAGGCTCGTCATCTCATAAGAAATCGGAGGAGGCCATTCGGCCCCTCGAGCCTGCTCCACCATTCAATAAGATCATGGCTGATCTTCGACCTCAACTGCACCTTTCTGCACTATCCCCATCTCCCTTGATCACCTTGGTGTCCAAAAATCTATCGATCTCAGCCTTGAATATACTCAGTGACTGAGCCTCCACCGCCCTTTGGGGTAGAGAATTCCAAAGATTCACAACCCTCTGAGTGAAGAAATTTCTCCTCGTCTCAGTCCTAAATGGCCGACCCCTTATTCTGAGACTGACCCCTGGTTCTAGACTCTCCAGCCAGGGGGAACATCCTCCCAGCATCTACCCTGTCAAGCTCCTTAAGAATTTTGTATGTTTCAATGCGATCACCTCTCATTCTTCTAAACTCCAGGGAATTATAGGCTGAGTCAACTCAATCTCTCCTCAAAGGACAACCCCCCTCAACCCAGGAATCAGTCTAGTGAACCTTCATTGCACTCCCTCTAAGGCAAGTACAGTAAACTCTTGCTTAAACGGCACTTTATCATCCAGGATACTTTAATAAACGGCAAAATAGATATATCTCAAGACAAAACAACACCTCAATAACTGGTAATCTTGCCGAATCCATCCAGCACTCGTTTTGCCGAGTCTGAGTCTCCCGCAGTGGCCGAGTTAGTCAGTGGTGATGGTGAGTGGAAAAGCAGCACCCTGGTAGGTATACCTCTCTGTTATCCAGAATTTTTCATCAACCGGCACCATCCTGGTCCCATAGGTGCAGGATAAGAAAGTTTACTGTATATCCTTCCTTAAGTAAGGAGACCAAAACTGTACACCGTACTCAATAGTGACCCCTATAATACTGAGGTGTACTGGATGCGAGTATAGTACGCTGCATTATGAATTTATCCCACAGTATTGTCCACATAGCTTATTGCTCTTTGGGCATTGTTACATATCCTTGATGCAGGTAATGTGTGTGAGAGTAGGGGAGATAAAGGTGGAGAGCAAGAGCATCCATTATCCAGCACAAAAAACAAAGGTATGGGCATCCAATGTTAATGAGTTATTTTCCTGGATAAGAAAGTCAGGGCCCAAAGCTCAGACAGGTCGGAGCTGTCAGACTCCTCAGGTTACCATCCACCACACATTCTTTTCAAAGCATCTGTCTGTTAAAGATGAGGTACAGTAAATTTTCCCATGATTTTGGTTGAGGCAGTGCTGTATGAAAGTGGACTGTGTAGATTTTTTAAATATTCTTTCATGGGATGTGGGCGTCGCTGGCAAGGCCAGCATTTATTGCCCATCCCTAGTTGCCCTTGAGAAGGTGGTAGTGAGCCGCCGCCTTGAACCGCTGCAGTCCGTGCTCCCACAGTGCTGTTAGGGAGGGAGTTCCAGGATTTTGACCCAGTGATGATGAAGGAACGTTGATATACTTCCAAGTCATGATGGTGTGTGACTTGGAGGGAAACTTGGAGGTGATGGTGTTCCCATGCGCCTGCTGCCCTTTCCTTCTAGGTGGAAGAGGTCGCGGGTTTGGGAGGTGCTGCCAAAGAAGCCTTGGCGAGTTGCTTGTCTCTTAGGCAGTCCCTCGGAACCGAGGATGACTTGCTTCCACACTAAAAATTAGTTCTCGGGTGACTGATGAGTCCAATGAGGGACCTACAGCCTCTGTCACAGGTGGGGCAGACGGTGGTTGAAGGGACGGGTGGGTGGGGTGCTTGGGTTGACGTGCGCTCCTTCCGCTATTTGCGCTTGGTTTCTGCTTGCTTCCGGCGAAGTGACTCGAGGTGTTCGGCGCCTTCCCGGATGCTCCTCCTCCACTTTGAGCGGTCTCGGGCGGGTTGCTGCAGAGCAACACTGCAGCCACGGTACCCCAGTGGTGGAGGGAGTGAATGTTTAAGGTGGTGGATGGGGAGCCAATCAAGTGGGCTGCTTTGTCCTGGATGGTGTCGAGCTTCTTGAGTGTTGTTGGAGCTGCACTCATGCAGGTAAGTGGAGAGATTATCTGCCTGGAACGTTTCATTTGTTGCCTTTAAGTAGGTAAGGGATGAGGTTTACTTAGGTGCTGATGAATGAGGTGACTGAAGACGATATGAACATAAGAAGTAGGAGCAGGAGTAGGTCATACAGCCCCTCGAGCCTTCTCTGCCATTCAATAAGATCATGGCTGAACTACATTAACTCCACTTTCCCGCCCTAGTTGTGTCATCTTTCATTTTCAAATTCTTAATGCATTTGGTAAGCCATCCATTTGTGACCAAGAATAATTAGTCACAAATGGCTCGTAATTAACATTCCAATTATCTCCTAGTAGCAATGGCTGTAGTTCATGGGATCCTTCCTTTCTCGTGAGATGCTTACCGTGTCGATGAACGTTACTAGCTGCTGGTAAATCTGGGTTTATCCCACTGCAATGTAGAGGATACAAATGAAAAGAAGGTGGATTGTGCTGTTGGCGTTGTGGAAGATCTATAAAGGTGGTTGTTTTTCGTTTTAGCCAAAGGCAAAACAGAATCCACTGAAGCATTTCACGTACACGGGGAAGAAAAAGGCAAAGAATGCTCGTTAAAGCAGAGCCTGCAGAAACCACGAAAGAGAGGACTCGACTTTCTAGAACCTGAGACTGTTGTGTCGACACGCCTAACATTCTGGCCCAGCTGAGGTCCTTGTACACCTGGAGGAATCTAAAATTGACTCAAGCTGCTTGAGGCAGTGGTGCAGTCTGCGTTTCTCTGGCCTGGCCTGGCATTGATTGACATGTTTGTCCACTTACATGGAGCAGTAAGCTTTCTGTACGTACTGAATTCTCATGTAATTTTGCTTTTGTATTGCACTTTAAGAAATGGGTTGCCATTGATCCAGTTGGTTTGAGCCTTATTCAGTTTATTCCCTTAATACAGGAATTTCAAACTATCGCCCTTGCTGGCTCAGTGAGTGACTCCTGTCATTTTTTAAGTGTCTCTATGTTTTTCTGCCTCCCCCCCCCCCCCCACCCCAAATAAAATCCCACACATTAACAATCGTTTTTTTTGCTTTTAGTTGGTTAGACTTGGGTACATCCCAGATTGCTGAGCACTTATTTTACATTTATGTCTTTATACACTTTTTTCCATCTTGTAAAAAAATGATATTGGACCCTTTCCTTGACATCAATACTTACTGCACAATGAACATCTTATCCAAATTTCACATGATGTATGGCAGCTTTGAAAAGACCAAGGTGATGAGTGGAGGATGCCAGTTATTTTAACAAGAAAGGTGGTGGGAGAGTGGACCACTTTCCATACCTCGGGAGCCTATTGTCAACAAGGGCAGACGTTGATGACTAAGTCCAATACCGCCTTCAGTGTGCCAGTGCAGCCTTCGGTCGCCTGAGGAAGAGAGTGTTTGAAGACCAGGACCTCAAACCCAGCACCAAGCTCATGGTCTACAGAGCAGTAGTGATACCCGCCCTCCTGTATGCTTCAGAGACATGGAGCATGTACAGCAGGCACCTCAAAGCACTGGAGAGGTACCACCAACGCTGCCTCTGCAAGATCCTGCAAATCCATTGGCAGGATAGGCGCACCAACATCAGTGTTCTCGCTCAGGCCAACATCCCCAGCATCGAAGCTTTGACCACGCTCGATCAGCTCCGATGGACGGGCCACATCGTCCGCATGCCCGATACGAGACTCCCAAAACAAGCGCTCTACTCGGAGCTCCGACACGGCAAGAGAGCCCCAGGTGGGCAGAGGAAACGCTTCAAGGACACCCTCAAAGCCTCCTTGAAAAAGTACAACATCCCCACCGACACCTGGGAATCCCTGGCCCAAGACCGCACAAAGTGGAGGAGAAACATCTGGGAAGGCGCCGAACACCTCCAGTCTCTTCGCCGGGAGCAAGCGGAGACCGAGCGCAAACAGCGGAAGGAGCGCACGTCAACCCAAGCACCCCACCCACCGTCTGCCCCACCTGTGACAGACTGCAGGTCCCGCATTGGACTCATCAGTCACCTGAGAACTCATTTTTAGTGTGGAAGCAAGTCATCCTTGGTTCCGAGGGACTGTCGAAGAAGAAGAAGAAAAGAGCCTTGAAAATCCTGAATTATTGCGGATTGAATTGGCAAAGTAGGAGCCAACAACTACAGCAGAGATTAATTCTGGAATTCAGTGTGTGTTATGTGCATTAGTTTCCCTCTAGCACTCTCATGTTAAATTCCTGGGTAACCTTTTAATTAACTCTTGAGTTAAGATATCAACTTAATCTTCTTCTTCTTCTTAGGCAGTCCCTCGGAACCGAGGATGACTTGCTTCCACATTAAAAATGAGTTCGCAGGTGACTGATGAGTCCAATGCGGGACCTTAAGATACCAACTTAACAATAATAATGCACAGAGGAACTTCACAACCACAGGATTGTCCACTGTAATAACCCCCTCTGCACCTCGGGAGTGACCCCTCTCCACCTCGGGAGTGACCCCTCTCCGCGTGCGTAAATGGGGTTTATGCCGCACTTCCGACGGCAGAGCGGTAGCGTCTCCGAGGAAATTCCCAACTTTTGTCCTTTGCACGACGCATTCTCCTCAGTTAGAGGATTGAAACAGATCAACCCATCTTCCCCTCTTTGATCATAACCGCTTCAATCCTCTGTCCACACCAACTATGTTTCCCTCAACTATGTTTCCCTTGCAAATAAATGGGGGCTGACGTCCAATACTGGGTAATCTCACTGCCTCAGCCTCAATGGGACCTGGTGGAAGCCTGAAGGTCAGTAAATGGGCTAGCTATATTATATTAACATCTTAATTAACTAATTGAAGGGAGGGGTCTCAGTAATTCACTGATACGGCTGTGGCACCTCCACATTAACTTCAATTATTCTTTGTTTTGGTATAGCATTTCCTACCTTGACATCAACACCATCAAAGAGATGGGGGCAAAGGTAGGCTTAACACTGATCCCCCAGCTTTAGCCTGCCAACCCATAACAGGAACAGGAGGAGGCCATTCAACCCCTCAAGCCTGTTCTGCCATTCAATGAGATCATGGCTGATCTGCGATCTAACTCCATATACCCGCCTTTGGCCCATATCCCTTAATACCTTCGGTTAACAAAAAGCTATCAATCTCCGATTTAAAATTAACAATTGATCTAGCATCAATTGCCGTTTGCGGAAGAGAGTTCCATACTCCTACTACCCTTTGTGTGTAGAAGTGTTTCCTAACTTCACTCCTGAAAGGTTTGGCTCTAATTTTTAGACGATGCCCCCTAGTCCTAGACTCCCCAACCAGTGGAAATAGTTTCTCTCTATCTACCCTATCAGTTCCCCTTAATATCTGAAAACTTCGATCAGATCACCCCTTAATTCTCGGGAATACAACCCTAATTTGTGTAATCTCTCCTCGTAACTTAACCCTTGAAGTCCGGCTATCATTTTGGTAAGCCTACGCTGCACTCCCTCCAAGGCCAATCTACCCGCCCTAAGGTGTGCTGCCCAGAACTGCTCACAGTACTCCAGCTGTCATCTAACCAGGGCTTTGTACAGCTGCAGCATAACTTCTACCCCCTTGTACTCTTGTCCTCTAGATATAAAGGCCAGCATTCCATTAGCCTTTTTGATTTTTTTTGTACCTGTTCATTTTAATGATCTATGTACCTGAACCCCCAAGTCTCTTTGGACATCCACTGTTTTTAGCTTTTTACCATTTAGAAAGTACCCTGTTCTATCCTTTTTAGGTCCAAAGTGGATGACCTCACATTTGCTTACATTGAAATCCATTTGCCACAGTTTTGCCGATTCACTTAATCTATCGATATCCCTTTGTAATGTTATGCTTTCATCTACACTGCCTACAATGCTGCTTATCTTTGTGTCATCGGCAAATTTGGATATATGACTTTCTATGCCATCATCTAAGTCGTTAATCAATATTGTGAATAGTTGAGGCTCCAACACAGATCCCTGCGGGACACCACTAGTCGCATCCTGCCAATTTGAGTACCTATCCATTATCCCTACTCTGTATCTCCTGCCGCTCAGCCGATTTCTAAACCAGGTCAATAATTTGCCCTCAATTCCGTGGGCAATGAACATGGTGTGAAGTGCTGTGTACGTGCCAATATGTCAGTAGAGGTGTGTGGTAAAGCCACAGCTAAGATTGGCCTTTTGGCTGTGCTTGTGATCCCTGGAAAGAGGACAGACGATTGGAGGGCATTTCCTCTTGGTCGACCCTGTGGAGACTGCAGGGGAGAGGATTGTCTTTTCCACCGTTCTTGTCAGAGCGACTCCCTCCCATTTGGGAGTTGAGGGAGGTCCAAGTCTGACATCTAATGGATCTTGGTTGTGAGGACTCCTTGCAACAGCAAGATTTCGTTCAGTTGGTACAGGAGGACGTAAAAGGAGACATCACTGCGAGAGGAAATGCACGGTCTCGCTGCATTTTTTGGACTCCCAGGGACATATGGGCATTAGCATAAATTTTGTACCCTCATCACCAACTTCATCCCAAGCCCAGTCATTGTCTCCGGCTGAATCAGACTCTTCACCATCTTGCCGCCCTACAACAACATAGTAAAATGTTTCAAGGCGCTTCACAGGACCGTTATCAAACAAAATTAAGACACCAAGCCACATAAGGAGATATTAGGGCAGATGACCAGGAGTGTCTTAAAGGAGGAAAGAGAGGTGAAGAGGAGTGAATTCCAGAGCTTTGGGCCTTGGCAGCTGAAGGCATAGCTACCAGTGATGGAGCGCTTAAAATCGGGGATGCTCAAGAGGCCAGAATTAGAAGAATGCAGATATCCCTAAGGGTTGTGGGGCTGGAGGAGATGACAGAGATAGGGAGCGGCGAAGCCATGGAGGGATTTAAAAACAAGGGATAAGAATTTTTAAATCGAGGCGTTGCTTCACCGGGAGCCAATGTAGGTCAGCGAGCACAGGGGTGATGGGTGAACGGGACTTGGTGCGAGTTTGGACATGGGCAGCAGAGCTTTGGATGACCGCAAGTTTACGGAGGGTAGAACATGGGAGGCCGGCCAGGAGTACGTTGGAATAGTCAAGTCGAGAGGTAACAAAGGCATGGATGAGGGTTTCAGCAGCAGATGACCTGAGGCAGGGCCGGAGTCGAGCGATATTCTGGAGATAGAAATAGGCAGTCTTAGTGATGGCGCGGGTATGTGGTCGGAAGCTCATCTCGGGATCATATATGACACCAAGGTTGCGATCAGTCTGGTTCAGCCTCAGACAGCTGGCAGGGAGAGGGATGGAGTTGGTGGCTCGGGAACGGAATTTGTGGCGGGGACCGAAGACAATGGCTTCAACCCTGAGCATTTATATCCTTTAGGTTAGATGTCAGTAATAGGTTTCCCGGCTTGTGGAGTGGATGTAAATTCACTGCAAACAATCAAAAGCGCTGGACAGGTTCCTGGAGGAGGCTGATAATCGCTGTATTGGAAAGGTAGGTGGGATGTTGTGTAATTGACTTTAAGGGAGGGAGTGGGAGAGGAATTTCCCAGAATTCTTCCCCCACCCCCCCCCGATTGGGTTAGGGTTTTTTTTTGCCCCTGCCAGAAGATTATGTGACTGCTGGTGGGTATAGAGTACTGTGTTGTTTAGTTGCAACATGACTGAATGGGACAGACTCAATGGTCTTTATCTGTCTGTCTTGTCATATGTTCATATGTATGGCCCTCCTTAACCACCTACTCGGCATATGTTTTACTCTTTACAGATGTTGACTGACGTGCTGTGTATTTCTAGTATCTTTTGTTTTTGTTTCAGGTTTTAAAATTTTATTCTAAATTAAATTAAATTCCAATTTAAAAGATATCTAAATAAAACTACCTGCGACTATTTTGTGAATTACGTTTTTAACAGTTTTATCTATAACTTGTGTATGAATCTTGCTCTGTAGTACCATGAGTAAGTCGCAGGTGGTGCCATTGATCTGCGTGAACACATTTTTATTTTATGTGGAGCAATATCTACCTCTGCTGACAAAAGATGGTACTACCAGAGACTTGAGCACAATCTATGATGACACTTCAGTGCAATACTGAAGGAGTGCGGCACTGTCAGAGTTGCCGTCTTTCGGATGAGATGTTAAATTGAGGCCCTGTCTGGCCCCACAGGTGGACATAAAAAATCCCACGGCACTATTTGAAGAAGAGCAGGGCAGAACTCCTTACTGATATTTATCCCTCAACCAACATCACTAAAACAGATTATCTGGCCATTATCACATTGCTGTTTGCTTGCTGTGCGCAAATTCGCTGCCGTGTTTCCTACAATACAGCAGTGACTACACTTCAAAAGTACTTCATTGGCTGTAAAGCGCTTTGGGACGTCCTGAGGTCGTGAAATGTGCTTATATAAATGCAAATCTCTCTGTTAGAAGCAGAATCTTCATTTTATTAAAGATCATAGGGACTTGAGCACATAAAGCTAGGCTGACACTTCAGTGCAGTACTGAGGGAGCGCTGCACTGTCGGAGGTGCCGTCTTTCGGATGAGACGTTAAACCGAGGCACCGTCTGCTCTCTTAGGGTGAACGTACAAGACCCCATGGCACTATTTTGAAGAAGAGCAGGGGAGTTATCCCTGGTGTCCTGGGGCAATATTTATCCCGCAATCAACATCAGTAAAACAGATTATCCGGTCATTATCACATTGCTATTTGTGGGACCTTGCTCTGCGCAAATTGGCTGCCGCGTTTCCCACATTACAACAGTGACTACACTTCAAAAAGTACCTCATTGGCTGTAAAGCGCTTTGAGACATCCAGTGGTCGTGAAAGGCGCTATATAAATGCAAGTCTTTCTTTCTTAGGTTATGACAGCATATGCTGGCATTCAATTCGATTTCTTTACAGAGATCAGCCTGGCTCCATTGGCATCAGACTTGACTCTGGATCCTAAGGACATATTATAACCAAGGCCTGTTCAGGTGGCTGTGAAAGATCCCATGGCAACATTTGAAGAGCAGGGGAGTTCTCCAAGTGTCCTGGCCACTATTCATCCCTTAAACAACATCAGTTTTCTTTTTAAAAAGCTGGTCAATTGTGTCATTGCTGTTTGTGGGATCTTGCTGTGCGACAATTGGCTGCTGCATTTGCCGACAATCACAAGGGTGACCGTACTTCAGAAAGTCATTCCTGGGCTGTAAAGCGCTTTGGGAGGTGGTAGAAAAGCATTTTTTTTTGGTTCAATGCCAGTTATTTCTGGGAAGTTCAGCATTTCTCCAGCAAGCCGGGCATTTCTCCACAAGGTGGGCGGCGGCTGAAAGGTACGTTGACGTGGCGAGCCTTTCCAAGCGATATTTTTTTTTAAAAAATAGCCATTAGATTACGGCTATAATCGGGGTTTCTGAGCGCCGGGAACTCGCCAATAATCGAACGAGCGAGCCCGTTCTTGGCGCTCGGCTGCTAGGCTGAGGTAGGCGCGCCTGCGCAATGGCCCAAGCAGCCACCGGCTGAGGTAAGCGCGCCTGCGCACTGGACTGCCCGCCCCAAGCGGCTGAGGTAAGCGCGCATGCGCACTGGGCTGCCCCAAGTTGCTGAGGTAAGTGCGCCTGCGCACTGGTCCGTGCGCTTCAAGCAAGCTTCAAACCGCTGCACGTGACCTCTCCGCCAACCGTCGCTCCGCCGGCCCGCCCGGATTGGACGGAGCCGCAACCACATGACCTCCAGTTCCCCTTCTCATTGGGCCATTTCAAATGCCGCGGGCTCCATCCCCTGAAAAATAAGAGCATCGATAAATAAATCAATCAATAATCCTTTTTTTTGATTTTTCCCCAGGAGGAGGAGGAGGAAAGCGGGCAGGTGATGTGAGAAGGTCTACAGTTAAAGGATGGCTGACTGGACGGTGGGTCCTGGGAGTGAGGAGGAGCGGGTTTAACGGTCCGCATTGGGTAAATGGCTGTTTGCAGGCGCCACTGTCTGTGGTAAAAGGTTCGTTTCAAACCTCAGCACTAGTGGGAGGGAGGAAGAAAGACTTGCATTTATTTATACAGCGCCTTTCACGACCTTGGGACGTCCCCAAGCACTTTACAGCCAATGAAGTACTTAAAAAAAACGTGTAGTCACTGTTGTAATGTAAGAAAAACGCGGCAGCCAATTTGCGCACAGCAAGCTCCCACAAACAGCAATGTTGGCGTCAGCCTGCTGCTCAGTGGGCGGCACCCTCGCTTCCCAAGTCAGAAAATTGTGGGTTCAAGTCCAGCTCCAGAGACTTGAGCGCAAAAATTCCAGGCTGACACTCCCAGTGCAGCTCTGAGGGAGTGCCGCACTGTCGGGGGGCGCCGTCTTTCGGATGAGATGTTTAAACCCAGGCCCCGTCCGCCCTCTCCGGTGGGCAACAACAAGAACTTGCATTTATATAGTACCTTTTTAATGTAGTAAAACGTCCCAAGGCGCTTCAAGGGAGGTATTATAAGACAACATTTTTTTTGACACCGAGCCACATAAGGGGAATTTAGGGCAGATGACCAAAAGCTTGGTCAAAGAGGTAGGTTTTAAGGAGCGTCTTAAAGGAGGAGAGAGGCGGAGAGGTTTTGGGAGGGAGATCCAGAGCTTAGGGCTGAGGCAACAGAAGGTTCGGCCGCCAATGGTTGAGCGATTGTAATGAGGGATACTCGAGGGCAGAATTAGAGGAGCGCAGATATCTTGGGGGGTTGTGGGGCTGGAGGAGATTATAGAGATAGGGAGGGGCGAGGCCATGGAGGGATTTGAAAACAAGGAGCCAGTGTATGTCAGTGAGCACAGGGTTGATTGGTGAATGGGACTTGGTGTGAGTTTCAGGGTCAGATATGACACCAATGTTGTGAACAGTGTGGTCCAGCCTCAGACAGGTGTTAGTCAACCAACCAACACCGCTAAAACATGGGACGTAAAAGATCCCATGGCACTATTTCGAAGAACAGCAGAGGAGTTGTCCCCGGTGTCCTGGCCAATATTTATCTGATCAGTATCACATTGCTGTTTGTGGAAGCTTGCAGTGTGCAAATTGGCTGCTGTGTTTCCTACGTTATAACAGTGACTACACTTCAAAACGTTTTTCATTGGCTGTGAAGCGCTTTCAGACATCCAGTGGTCGTGAAAGGCGCCATAGAAATGCAAGTGTTTATTTTTTTGCTGATGGTGCTGCTGCCGTTGGCCCCCATCTCCCATCCAATCCCTGCTGTGGCTGAGGATTAGGTTTGGCTGTGGTGCTTCCATGGTTGAACAGCCACTGGCATCACATGAGGAGCGTGACCACTTGGGAATGATTCCAAGTAGAACCCAGTAACTGTGCAACTGTATGCCAGTATAGAGCCCGCGTTCAGGAGATGGACACAATAGCTTGCATTTATACAGCGCCTTTCACGACCTTGGGACATCCCAAAGCGCTTTACAGAGAATTAAGTACTTCTGACGTGTAAGCACTGTTGTAATGTAGGGAATGCGGCAATTTGTGCTCACCAAGCTCCCATGAACAGTAATGTGATCATGACCAGATAATCTGTTTTGGTGGTGTTGGTTGAGGGATAACTATTGACCAGGCCACCGGGGAGAACTCCCCATCTTTCCTTCGAATAGTGCCATGAGAGAGCAGACAGTGTTTCGGTTTAGCGTCTCCTCTGAAGACTCCCTCAGTACTTCACTGGTGTCAGCCTAGATTTTGCGCTCAAGTCTTTGGAGTGGGACTTGAATCCGCAACCTGACTCCAAGGTGAGAGTTTTACCACTGAGCCGCTGCTGACTCCACAATAGTTGATTATTAGTAAATCAGTCCAAAGATGTGCGGGTTAGGTTGATTTGGCTATGATAAATTGACCCTTAGTGTTAGGGGGATTAAATACGTGGGGTTACGGGGATAGGGTGGAATATGTGTCGGTGCAGGCTCGATGGGCCGAAATGGCCTCTATCTGCATTGTGGGGATTCTGTGATTCTGTGAGTAAGGTGTAGAATTTTGGATTTACAGCACTGGGCATTGAGATCTGAGCTGACATTTGCACAGTTGCCTGCAGAGAGCATTTATTGACAACTCCTAGACTGCTATTGACAACCACTATTGTCGCTAACTGCCTCCTTTAAAAAATTTTTTTTAACCGATTTGTCTCCTTGTTTTAAGACTCGGAAGGTGAATATGGATCATAATGGGGGTTTAACTTGGATTGAAAATGCTGAAGACAAGTCTCCCTCTCCATTGGACTCAAGATTATTGTTTGGAAGGTTTGTAAATTTTAGTCAGAGTATTTAAAAAAAAGTATTCAGAATTGTTCGTACCATGTAAATGATAATTTAGCAATCTTACCCGGAGAATGTGATTCACATGGAGAAATGCAAATCTGGGACTGAGTTAATTATAGAAGCACAGAAGGAGGCCATTCAGCCCATTGTGCTGTTTACGGCTCTTTGACAGAGCTATACAATTTAGTCTTGGTCTCCTGCTCTTTCCCTATAGCTCTGCAAACCTTTCCTTTTCAAGTATATATCCAATTCCCTTTTGAAAGTTACTATTGAATCTGCTTCCAGCACCCTTTCAGGCATGCATTCCAGATCATCATAACTCGGTGTTTTTCAAAAAAAAATCTCCCCATATCCCCTCTAGTTCTTTTACCAATTATCTTAAATCTGTGTCCTCTGATTACTGACCTTCCTGTCAGTGGAAACAGTTTCTCCTTATTTACTCCATCAAAACTCTTCATAATAATGAACACCTCTATTAAATCTCCCATTAATCTCTGCTCTAAGGATAACAATTCCATTTTCTCTAGTCTCTCATCCCTGGTACAATTCTAGGAAATCTCCTCTGCACCCTCTCCAAGGCCTTGGCATCCTTCCTAAAGTGTGGTGCCCAGAATTGGACAAACAAACTCCAACTGAGGTCTAACCAGTAATTATAAAGATAACTTTTGTACTCTATGCCTCTATTAATGAAGCCAAGGATCCCATGTGCTTTTTTAACAGCCTATCTACCTGTCCTGCCACTTTCAATGATGTGTATGTGAAGTTCCAGGTCTCACTGTTCCTGTACCCTCTTTAAAATTGTACCGTTTAGATTACATTGACTCTCCTCATTCCACGATCCATCACTTCGTACTTCTCTGTATTAAATTTCGTCTGCCTATTTTACCAGTCCGTCTATGTCCTCTGAAGTCTGCTACTATTCACTTCACTGTTTACTACATTTCCACGTTTTGTGTCATCTGAAAATTTTGAAATTATGCCCCTATACCCAAGTCCAGGTCTTGGGTATATCTAAAAGAGCAGTGGTCCGAATACTGACCCCTGGGGGACGCAACTGTACACTTCCCTCCAGTCTGAGAAACAACCGTTCACCACTACTCTTTGCTTTCTGTCTCTTAGCCAATTTCATATCCACGATGTCACTGCCCCTTTAATCTCATGGGCTTCAATTTTGCTAATTTAATTTCATGCAATTTAGCTAATAAAGGAAAGGAATAGATTTACATTTATATAGCGCCTTTCACAACTTTAGGTCGTCCCAAAGCTGTTTACAGCCAGTGAAATACTTTTGAAATGTGGTCACTGTTCTAATGTAGGAAATGTGACAGCCAATTTGCGCACAGCAAGGCCCCACAAACAGCTATGAGGTACATGAATGGATAATCTGATTTATGGATGTTGCTTGAGGGATATTGGCTAGGATACTGGGAGAACTCCCCAGCAATTTTTAATTGTGCCATGGGATCTTTTACACCCATCTGTGAGGACCCATGCAGTCTCAGTTTAACGTCTCTTCCGAAAAGTGGCACCGTTGACAGTGCAGCACTCCTGCAGAACTGCACTGAAGTGTAAGCCTGAATTATATTGCATTCTATTATCCTGCTAGTGGTCATTTAATTTTCACGGCTATGAAGAAACAGTGGGGCAGTGGGACTAATTGGATAGCTCTTTCAAAGAGCCGGCGCAGGCACGATGGCCTCCTTCATATCATTCTATGATTTGTACGTGGCCCGCAGGCGAGAATTAAGGCCTTTCTCTCAATCATAAGGTGCTTTTACACTAGCTATCGCTTATGATGGTGTCCAGAAACAGTGACTTCTGTGTAATGTTCTTCAGCTATTACTTTTACACAGAAACAGACCATTCGGCCCAACCAGTCCATGCCGACGTTTATGCTCCACTCGAGCCTCCTCCCGTCTTTCCTCATCGAAATCTATCAACGTAACCCTCTATTCCTTTCTCCCTCGTATGCTTGTCCAGCCTCCCCTTAAATCCATCTATACTATTCGTTTCAACCACTCCCTGTGGTAGCGAGTTCCACATTCTTCCCACTCTTTGGGTAAAGAAGTTTCTTCTGAATTCCCTATTGGATTTCTTGGTAACTATCTTATATTGATGGCCTCTAGTTATGCTCTTCCCCCACAAGTGGAAACATTCTCTCTCTATCCACATTATCAAAACCTTTCATAATTTTAAAGACCTCTATTAGGTCACCCCTCAGCCTTTTTTTCAAGAGAGAAGAGACCCAGCCTGTTCCTCCTTTCCTAATATGTATACCCTCGCATTTTCTCGTAAATCTTCTCTGCACCCTCTCCAGTGCCTCTGTATCCTTTTTGTAATGTGGCGACTAGAACTGCACGCAGTACTCTTAAGTGTGGTCTAACCACACTTAGCTTGGTTGCCTGTCACACTGGGATCTGCTGATGCTTGCTTGTGGAGCCTCATGGAGTGTAAATATGAAGACCAGCTCTCTACTTTTTATTTTACTAAAACCACCTCCCTTAACTCAGTGCCACATTGGAAGGCCGACATTTTCATAGGTCTATGGTGCTGTCTGTTCCCTGACCATTGAGTTATTTATATTTTAGCTGGTAGAAGCAGATCTGCACATCTGCCATTGACTATGCTTATGTGATATATAACGCCTGTTACTTTGGGAAATCTCTAGTCTGCAAACAGCTCCTATGAATTTGCAGAACACTTCCAGTCTCTGGTACTGACACATCTGGTTAACATCGCAACACTTGGTGATTTCACTTGTCGACAGTTGGAGGGAATTGTTTTGGAGAGTTGGCAGCTGTTTGACACTAGGACATAAGTAATATATAATAATTTTTTGCTTTTTATTTGTAATGGATGGAAACAGGAAATGTCTGAATTTTACATTTTTTAAAGCCTCATATGATTGCTGTTAAGTACCACAATTTCTATTCTCATAAAATTGATTAAATCTCCAGGCATTAAAAGCACCACCTTCCAAAATAAATTCTCATTTAAAGACTTACATTATCTCATTATGTCTCTAAAATATCAGACCAAATGCTTCACCTGCAGTGAATTATTTAGAAGTTTAGTGACTGTTATTTAGGCATACGTGTCTGCTATTTTTGCATAGTAAGATCCCACTAACCGCACTGAGTTTAATCACCAGTTGTTGCTGCTGTTGATTGAGGGAGGAATGTTGGCCAGGATGCTGGGAGAACTTCATGCTCTTCAAATGATAATGGGAATTTTAAGGTCCACCTGAACCACTGGAACAGACCGATAGGGTCTTTAAAATATCATCTGAAGGATGTCACTTTAGTATTATACTCAGGCTAAGTTTGGAAGGACTAAATGTTAATGGTACTACTGGTGTTTTTCTGAATTGAAGTAGACATCGTAAACCGTAGATTGGAAGGTTGCAAATGTAACCCCGTGCTCGGGCCTCAGTTATTTACAATCTATATCAATGACTTCGATGAGGGGATCAAATGTAATTTATTCAAGTTTGCTGATGATCCAAAGCTAGGTGGGAAAGTAAGCTGTTAGGATGCAAAGAGGCTGCAAAGGATTATAGATGGGTTAAGTGAGTGGGCAAGAAGGTGACAGAGTATAATGTGAGGAAATGTGAAATTATCCACTTTGGTAGGAAGAATAGAAAAGCAGAATATTTTTTTAACGGTGAGAGACTAGTAAATGTTGGTATTCAGAGGGATTTGGGTGTCCTTGTACACGGATCACAAAGGGATCAAGGGATATGGGGAAAAGGCAGGGACAGGGTACTGAATTTGGATGATCAGCCATGATCTCATTGAATGGTGGAGCAGGCGCGAGGGGCTGAATGGCCTACTCCCGCTCCTATCTTCTATGTTTCCATGTTAACATGCAGGTACAGCAAACAATTAGGAAAGTAAATTGTATGTTAGCCTTTATTGTAAGGGGGTTGGAGTATCCGAGTAAGGAAGTTTTGCTGCAATTTTATATAGGGCTTTGGGGAGACCACACCTGGAGTACTTTGTACAGTTTTGGTCTCCTTACCTAAGGAAGGATATACATTCCTTAGAGGAGGTGCAATGAAGGTTCACTAGATTGATTCCTGGGATGCGAGGGTTGTCCTATGAGGAGAGATTGAGTAGAATGGCCTATATTCTCTAGAGTTTAGAAGAATGAGAGGTGATTGCATTGAAACGTATAACATTTGTAGAGGGCTTGACAGGGTAGATGCTGAGACACTGTTTCCCCTGGCTGGAGAGTTTAGCACTAGGGGTCAGTCTCCGGATAAGGGATCAGCCATTTAGGACTGAGATGAGAAATTTCTTCACTGAGGGTTGTGAATCTTTGGAATCCTCTTTCCCCAGAGGGCTGTGGGTGCTCAGTCATTGAATGTATTCAAGACTGAGATCAATAGATTTTTGGACACGAAGAGAATCAAGGGATATGGGGGTAGCACGGAAGGTGGAGTTGAGGTCGAAGATCAGCCATGATTTTACTGAATGGCGGAGCAGGCTCGAGAGGCCGTATAGCCGACTCCTGCTCCTATTTCTTATGTTCTTAAAGTACAAAATATCACTTGCTTACCATTCCATTATACTGAGATTCTAGTGACAAACTAGTGTACTCGGGGCCAGCAGGTAATCATTTTATTCACCAGCCACTTTAGCTTTTTGTGAATTTAGATGATTCTCTTGTCCCTTCTTCTCCTGTCCCAGATGCTGTTTGCACAGGTTCTGCAGTGAACACTGTACCAATTTAGCAATGTAAGTTTGAGAGAATGTCAAGTGATTATGAATGAATTGTTGTTGGGTTTCTCAGTATTCACACTACACTCTCCGTATTATGTACTGCAGGTGAATGTTCTTTCTAATCCCTGACACTTTTTACATTTTTTAAGAAACCCAAAATATGACCTGAACACCAAGGGCCCTGATGTGGAAAGAAAGTACTGTCAATTGGCAATGTATGAGAACAATGAAGTAAGTATTGCAGCAGCTGTGTGTCCGTGATGGGTGAGTTCGTACAGTACTGTCTGTATAGATACTGCGAGATAGTTGGAGTGTCAGCCTGAGACTCTACTGAATTGGAAGGATGCTTGTTTAGTATTGGTGCTTGTTTCTACTATAGATATAGAGCAGTTCAGTTTACAGTTTACTGCATCGTTCATTTACTTAATCAATGCAAAAGGTCGCTGTTTAATACAATATTGCTTTATTTTCTTTTCCACAGCAACTTGGAAAGGATTATGTTTGTTTTTGTTAGATTGCTAGATATTGACATGTGGAGAAACCTATTTTAATGTGGAATGTTAAAGATACAGGTGCAGCTGTATACTTTGAAGAAACTCATGTAGACATTAACTTGCAAGGGTAATAGAGCAGTGCAGTCATTTAAAATATTTGTACTAACGCACTAATGCATGCTTCAGCCCATATGTTATAAAGTGTGATGCCCTTAATTCGTCATCTCAAATTTCTCCTACTATCAGTGACCGCCTTCTACCCACGACTGCTTCACCGCAGTGTTATACAGCTCAAAATGCTCTCGCCAGATGTAATCCACATTTGAAAGAACATAATCTAGAATTCTACTCCTGGGTGTTATTCCCAGTTGAAGTGAAAATAGTAAGAAAAATGAATACTCCCACTATTACACTTTATTGAAATCCTGGTGACAACCAGAAAGTTACAAACTTCCACAAAGGTTTCATTCTTTACTTTGTACTAGTCTTGCAGTTGCATACCTTGTAATTAGGCTCCTTGAATACAGGGGCCTGAACACTTGATATATGAGAAACTGTAATTTTGATAGACTTGAGATACTAGGATTAGTTCCACAAGAGCAGAGAAGGCTAAAATAAGATTTGGTAGAGATTTTAAAAATTATAACCAGTTTGATATGTTGAACAGGGAAAGACTATTTCCTCTGGTTGGAGTCAGTGATGAGGGATCATAAAAACATAAGAAATAAGAGCAGGAGTAGGTCATACGGCCCCTCGAGCCTGCTCTGCCATTCAATAAGATCATGGCTGATCATCGACCTCAACTCCACTTTCCCGCCCGATCTCCATATCCCTTGATTCCCCTAGAGTCCAAAAATCTATCTATCTCGGCCTTGAATATACTCAAAGACTCAGCATGCACAGCCCTCTGGGGCAGAGAATTCCAAAGATTCACAACCCTCATGAGTGAAGAAATTCCTCCTCATTTCAGTCTTAAATGGCTGACCCCTTATCCTGAGACTATGCCCCCTAGTTCTAGACACTCCAGCCAGGGGCAACAACCTCTCAGCATCTACCTTGTCAATCCCCTTCAGAATCTTGTATGTTTCAATGAGATCACCTCTCATTCTTCTAAACTCCAGAGAGTATAGGCCCATTCTACACAATCTCTCATCATAGGACAGCCCTCTCATCCCAGGAATCAATCTAGTAAACCTTCGTTGCACCACCTCCAAGGCAAGTATATCCTTCCTTAGATAAGGAGACCAAAACTGTTCACAGTACTCCAGGTGTGATCTCACCAAGGCCCTGTACAATTGTAGCAAGACTTCCTTACTCTTATACTCCAACCCCCTTGCAATAAAGGCCAACATGCCATTTGCCTTGCTTATTGCTTGCTGTACCTGCATGCTGTACCTGTGTTTCTTGCATGAGGACACCCAAATCTCTCTGAACACCAACATTTGAAAGTTTCTCACCATTTAAAAAATATTCTGTTTTTCTATTCTTCCTACCAAAGTGTATAACCTCACTTTTCCCTGCATTATACTCCATCTGCACCTTACTGCCCACTCACTTAGTTTATCTATATCCCTTTGCAGACTCTTTGTGTTCTCCTCACAGCTTACTGTCCCACGTAGCTTTGTATCATCAGCAAACGTCGATACATTACACTCTGTCCCTTCATCTAGGACATTAATATAGATTGTAAACAGCTGAGGCCCCAACACTGATCCCTGTGGCACCCCACTAGTTACAGCCTGCTAACCTGAAAAAGATCCGTTTATCCCTACTCTCTGTTTTCTGTCCGTTAGCCAATCCTATATCCATGCTACTATATTACCCCAACCCCATGAGCCCTAATCTTGTGTAATAACCTTTTATGTGGCACTTTATCGAATGCCTTTTGGAAATCCAAACATACTACATCCACTGGTTCCCCCTTATCTACCCTGCTAGTTACATCCTCAAAAAACTCTAATAAATTTGTTAAACACGATTTCCCTTTCTTAAAACCATGTTGACTCTGCCTAATCATGTTATCATTTTCTAAGTGCCCTGATACCACGTCCTTAACAATGGATTCCAGCATTTTCCAGACGACTGATGTCAGGCTAACTGGCCTGAAGTTCCCTGTTTTTTCTCTCCCTCCTTTCTTGAATAGCGGTGTTACATTTGCGATCTTCCAATCCGCTGGGACCATTCTAGAATCTAGGGAATTTTGGAAGATCAAAACCAATGCATCCACTATCTCTTCAGCCACCTCTTTTAGAACCCTAGGATGTAGGCTGTCCGGTCCAAGGGATTTGTCTTCTTTTAGTCACATTAGTTTCTCTAGTACTTTTTCTCTATTTATATTAATTACGTTAAGTTCCTCACCCTCATTAGACCCTTGGTTTCCCACCATTTTTGGTATGCTTTTTGTGTCTTCTACTGTGAAGACAGATACAAAATATTTATTTATTGTTTCTGCTAATTCCTTATTCTCCATAATAATTTCTCCTGTCTCAGCCTCTAAGGGACCAACGTTTACTTTTGCTACTCCCATCCTTTTTACATACTTGTAGAAGCTCTTGCAATCTGCTTTTATATTTCTTGCTAATTTTCTCTTTTTTTCCTTTTTATCAGTTTTTTGGTCAACCTTTGCTGGTTTCTGATACAAAGATAGGTGGGAAAGCAAATTGTGTGGAGGACGCAAAGAATCTCCAAAGGGATATAGATAGGCTAAGTGAGTGGGCAAAAATCTGGCAGATGGAGTATAATGTGGGAAAATGCGAGGTTATCCACTTTGGTAGGAAAATAAAAAAGCAAATTATTATTTAAATGGGGAGAGATTACAAAATGCTGAGGTACATGAATCACACAAAGTTAGCATGCAGGTACAGCAAGTAATTAGGAAGGCAAATGGAATGTTGGCCTTCATTGCAAAGGGAATGGAGTATAAAAGTAGCGAAGTCCTGTTACAACTGTACAGGGCGTTGGTGAGACCACACCTGGAGTACTGCGTACAGTTTTGGTCTCCTTATTTAAGGAGGGATATACTTGCATTGGAGGCAGTTCAGAGAAGGTTCACGAGGTTAATTCCGGAGATGAAGGGGTTGTCTTATGAAGAAAGGTTGAGCAGGTTGGGCCTATACTCATTGGAGTTTAGAAGAATGAGAGGGGATGTTATTGAAACATACAAGATTCTAAAGGTGCTTGACAAGGTAGATGCAGAGAGGATGTTTCCCCTCGTGGGGGAATCTAGAACTAGGGGACATAATTTCAGAATAAGGGGGCACCCATTTAAAATGGAAATGAGGAATTTCTTCTCTCAGAGGGTCGTGAATCTTTGGAATTCTCTTCCCCAGAGAGCTGTGGAGGCTGGGTCCTTGAATATATTTAAGGTGGAGATAGACAGATTTTTGAATGGTAAGGGAGTGAAGGGTTATGGGGAGCGGGCAGGGAAGTGGAGTTGAGGCCAAGATCAACCATGATCTTATTGAATGGCGGAGCAGGCTCGAGGGGCCAAATGACCACCTCCTGCTCCTACGTCTTGTGGTCCCAATCCTCAGGCATACTATTATTCTTTGCAACATTATAAGCTTCTTCTTTCAATCTACTGCTATCCTTAACTTCTTTAGTTAGCCACGGTTGGATCACTTTTCCCGTGGAGTTTTTGTTTCTCAATGGAATGTATTTTTGTTGAGAATTATGAAATATTTCTTTAAATGCTAGCCACTGCTTATCTACCGCCATACCTTTTAATCTATTTTTCCATTTTACCTTGGCCAACTCGCCCCTCATACCTATGTAATTGGCTTTATTTAAGTTTAAGACTCTAGTTTCGGACTTGGGCAAGTCACTCTCAAATTAATGTGAAATTCTATCATCATATGATCACTCTGCCCCAGAGGATCCTTTACTATGAGATTGCTAATTAACCCTCATTTCACAACACAAGATCTAAAGTAGCCTGTTCCCTGGTTGGTTCCATGACACATTGTTCTAGGAAACTGTCCCGAATGCATTCCATGAACTTGTCCTCCAGACTACCTTTGCCAATTTGATTTGTTCAGTCTATATGAAGATTTAAGTCCCCCAAGATTATTGCATTACCTTTGTTGCAAGCTCCTACTATTTCTTGATTAATATTCTGTCCAATGGTATAGCTACTGTTAGGGGGCCTATATACTACTACTACCAGTGTTTTCTGCCCCTTGTTATTCCTTATCTCCACCCATACTGATTCTACTTCCTGATCTTCCGAGCCGAGATCCTTTCTCGCTACTGTCCTTATGTCATTCTTTATTATCAGGGCTACTCCCCCTCCTTTTCCATTCTGCCCGTCTTTTCGAAACGTCAAGTACCCTGGAACATTTAGTTCCCAACCTTGGCCACCTTGCAACCACGTCTAATGGCTATTAGATCAAACCCATTTATCTCTATTTGTGCCACTAGTTTGTCTATCTTATTATGAATGCTTCGTACATTCAGATAAAGAGCCTTTAAATTAAATTTTTTACCATTATTCCCTGTTTTGACCTTATTCACTGCTACCGTTAAACTCTGTCCCTTCCTGTCACACTGCTTCTTTTTACCAAAATCGCTACACTGGTCTATTGCCTTGACCTTTCTCTTTAGATTTCTAAATTTCCCCATACCTGACCCCTGACCCCCCTTTTTTTTTAGTTTAAAGCCCTATCTACAGCCCTAGTTGTTCGATTCGCCAGGACGCTGGTCCCAGCCCAGTTTAAGTGGAGCCAGTCCCGACGGAACAGCTCCCTCTTTCCCCAGTATTGGTGCCAGTGCTCCATGAGTTGAAACCCCTTTTTCCCATACCACTCTTTGAGCCACGCATTCTGATCTGCTTGACCCTATGCCAATTTGCGCGTGGCTCAGGTAGTAATCCAGAGATTATTCCCCTTGTGGTTCTGCTTATTAGTTTAGACCCTAACTCCTCAAACTCCCTCCGCAGAACCTCACTCTTAGTTCCACCTATGTCGTTGATTCCTACATGGACCACGACAACTGGATCCTCCCCCTCCCACTACAAGTTCTTCTCCAGCCCCGAGAAAATATCCTTAACCCTGGCACTGGGCAGGCAACACAGCCTTAGAGACTCTTTCATGGCTGCAGAGAACAGTATCTATCCCCCTGACTATACTGTCCCCATCTACTACCACATTCCTTCCTTCTCCCCCCCACTTGGATGGCCCCCTGTACCACAGTGCTGTGGTCAGTTTGCCCATCCTCCCTGCAGTCCTTTTCCACATCCATACAGGTAGAAAGTACCTCGTACCTGTTGGACAAGGTCCAGGGCTGAGGCTCCTCCATCACTACATCCTGGGTCCCCATACCTTCCTGACTCACAGTCACACCCTCCTGTCCCTGACCACTGACGAACTCTAAAGTACTACTTAACCTAATGGGTGTTACTGCCTCCTGGAACAAAGTGTCCAGGTAACTCTCCCCCTCCCTGATGCATCGCAATGTCTGCAGCTCGAACTCCAGCTCAACAATTCTGAGCCGAAGTTCCTCGAGTTGCAGACACTTAATGCAGATGTGGTTGCTCGGGATTACGATGCTCTCCACAAACTCCCACATGCTGCAGTTACGACACACCACCTGCCCTGCCACCTCTAACCTTGTTTTATTTATTAATTAATTCGTTAAAGATTTTATTCAATTGATATTTTAGGTTTTTTGTTTGATTATTTATTTTATTTAGTTTGTTGTTAATTTAATAAGTACGAGCAAGTTACAGTTTCTCAGCTCTTAATTTAACCCCCTTCCCTAACTTAGAGAGCAAAAAAGAGCTGTAATACTCACCAACCAATCACCTACCTGCTGTCCTGTGACGTCACTCTTTGATGTTGTTTTTGAATTGGAGCTTCGCGCTGCTGCTGCTTTAAATCGGGTCCACTCTCGGGCCGCTCTTTATCCTCTCGCCGCTGCTTTATTTCAGGTCCACTCTCGGGCCGCTCTTTCTCCTCTCGCCGCTGCTTTAATTCTGCTCCGCTCTTGGGCCGCTCAGATCATCATTAAGTAGTGAGGATAGCAGCTAGGAGAAATTTCTTTGTGCACAGAGATGTTAAAGCATCAATACTTTGCCACAGGGAGTAGTTTTAGGCAGAGACCATTGCATCTCAACGTAAGAATTGATAAATATTTGAAGTTGAGAAAGATACAGTGCTTTGGGGGGGGGGGGGGGGGGAAGAGAGCGAGGCAGTGGGTTCAGTTTTGGATTGCCCTCGCAAAGAGCTTGCACAGATGCAATGGATGAATGGCCTCCTGTGCTATAAAAGTCTGTGATGATATGGTGCGTGATTCTTTTGTCTCCTATTGTATTTACGGGTGCTGCGTCTTTTTAAATCAACCAGTTAATGACTCAGTTAAATTTGTTGACCAAGGTATTTCATATGTACACTGATATTCAAAGAGCCTAGTTTAAAAGCAGCTGTGTTTTAGAATAGATATATAGTTCTCATATAGTCTGCATAATAGAATGCAGAGAACCATATGCGATTTATAAGAGATTTGTGCACAATCCTGGCAATTTGCACTGATTTAACATGATTTTTTAAAGAGTATTTGGCAGCATTCAGTGGGAGAGGGAAGTCTTTCTTTAATCCCCAGACCTTTTATTTAATGTCTTTCAGGCAATGGGGTAATGTAATATGAATGTTAAAAATTGCTTTCCTGCGATGAACATCATAAAATATAATTGGGAACTTTTTTCATTGTGCAGCATGAATGTTAAATTTCTGTTTGGCCCATAACAACATTAAGATAAAATAAGGATGAGGAAAGACCACTTGGTATTCAGGTTTATAGCATCAAATTTTATCCCTCTGATACCCTAAATCTTTCTTAAGTCATCCAGCTTAATTTTTGACAGCTCCCAGCTTAATTTTTGACAGCTCAAGTACATTTGTTGCCCCTTTTGCCTGGCATCTACTCCATAACTGTGGACTGATCTGAAATGAGAAGCTTGCCGTGTGAAGCAGTGTCTGGAGCTGACCAGCGTCCTGTCGCTCTCTGGTATAGTGGTTTGCAATAATCTTGAGTGGCCTGTGAACAATGCATTAATTGGAAGAAAATTTGGTAACACTGCTTTAGTTGATATTTACTTGGAAATATTAGGTGGACATTGTAAAACAACAGAATACCCTATATAACAAAACGGGTGCTTGGGCCTTTAAATGATGTTGACATTGATATCAAATTCTATTGAAATTGAATGAAATCTTTGACTTGAGCAATATTTCAACCTTTTCAGGTGATTTCAAACAATCAATGTTATGCTGCATCTGCTTTGTTAAATGAAAAATCTGTATCTGATGGAAACCTGGGGAAAGAGCGTGATATTATTACAGTTTTTAATGATTCTGTCAGGTAATGATTTTATATATCTTTTCATCATCTATGGCAGCTATTGATTGTGTTTATAGATATAAATCGCAGGTAGTGGCTTCATTAATAGCTCTCGGTGAAGCCATTGCCCAATGTGGTACCAAGTCTCGCAGTCTGAGCAGCTCCTAGATTCACTCTCATCTGCACTGATTAACTAATCTCAGCTGATGTCATAACAAGAGTGCTACAATCGGCCTCTGTCCTGGGGTGGGCAGGGGAAAAACCAAGTGGGCTGCTCTTGATGGCTACCCAGAGACCTCTGGTGCAAGTGTGGATGTCAAGTGATGGCAGGATCTGGCTCAGCTGTGATGCCCTCTATGGTTGAGCAGGCTGCCAAAACTCACTGTCTCACCTCATTCATGAGGAGCGGCCAGTAGGGTGAACCATCTATGCAACTGTAATTTTCTCGGGTTAGGCAGTTTACCATTGACTTCCATGTTGGTCCAAAGCCACGGCCCACATTGATTTCAATGAAGCTGCTAATTGTCGGTAAAATCGCTGGGGCAGCCTAGTATTGAAGGACACCCAACCTGTTGGGTCTTCATGCAGAAGCGAAAAATTGACACATTCAACAGAAAAAAGTAGTGAATCTTTTTAGAATTGAGGCTAGTGATTGTTTTAATTTTGTAAGACAAGTACATATTTCTGTGTAACTTGTTCCACAGGTTTGAGAACCAAGATTTGGAAAACTTCACTTCAGCGTCTGTCAAGGATATAGCAACGCAAGTATGTCATTTAAAAAAAAAAAAAAAAAACTTTTTGAAGGCTGAGCCTTTACTATATTTAAGCGTTGAGACTATGGGTGACTGACCGCCATCATGGTACTGAGCTATACACACCAGAAGGTCTCTACTTCGATCCCTGGTGAGTGCTCAGCCAGGGCAGCAGATGGGATGCAACAATGATTTTAGAGCACCAGGGCTAGAGAGAGGAAAATAAATTGCCCATTGATCCCTATCCACCAATACATGCTGAAAAATCTGTATGTGGGGGTGGGGGGGGTGCTCAAATTAGGACTGGTTTGGGCTTGCCTGTGATCCTCACTGATCAATCAGCTTGGTGATGTTTGCTGGGTGCTCAAACGCAGAATTGCCACTGGAACGGTCTCAGTAAGTCAGTACCAATTTGAAGCTGTTCATAGAAATTATGTTTAAGAACATAAGAAATAGGAGCAGGAGTAGGCCATTCGGCCCCTCGAGCCTGCTCTGCCATTCATTAAGATCATGGCTGATCTGATCTTGGCCTCAATGCCACTTTCCTGCCCACTCCCCTGTAGCTCAAATATCTATCTATCTTCGCCTTGAATATATTCAATGACTCCACCTCCACAGCTCTCTGGGGTAGAGAATTCCAAAGATTCACAATCCTCTGAGAGAAGAAATTCCTCATCATCTCCATTTTAAATGGGCAACCCCTTATCCTGAAACTATGCCCCTAGTTCTAGATTCCCCCACGAGGGGAAACATCGTCCCTGCATCTACCATGTCAAGCCCCCTCAGAATCTCATATGTTTCAATAAGATCACCTCTCATTCTTCTAAACGCCAATGCTTATAGGCTCAACCTTTCTTCATAAGACAACCTCTTCATAAGAACATAAGAAATAGGAGCAGGAGTAGGCCAATCGGCCCCTCGAGCCTGCTCCGCCATTCAATAAGATCATTGCTGATCTGATCCTAACCTCAAATCTAAAGAACACAAGAAGTAGGAGCAGGACCCGGCCACTCAGCCCCTGGGCCCGCTCCGCCACCCACAGGACCTCGACCGATCCGAACTCAGCCTCATGTCCAATTTCCTGCCCGCTCCCCGTAACCCCTAATTCCCTTTACTTCTAGGAAACTGTCTATTTCTGTTTTAAATTTATTTAATGATGTAGCTTCCACAGCTTCCTGGGGCAGCAAATTCCACAGACCTACTACCCTCTGAGTGAAGAAGTTTCTCCTCATCTCGTTTTGAAAGAGCAGCCCCTTATTCTAAGATTATGGCCCCTAGTTCTAGTTTCACCCATCCTTACCGCATCCACCCGATCAAGCCCCTTCACAATCTTATATGTTTCAATAAGATCGCCTCTCATTCTTCTGAACTCCAATGAGTAGAGTCCCAATCTACTCAACCTCTCCTCATATGTCCACCCCCTCATCCCTGGGATTAACCGAGTGAACCTTCTTTGTACTGCCTCGAGAGCAAGTATGTCTTTTCTTAAGTATGGACACCAAAACTGTATGCAGTATTCCAGGTGCGGTCTCACCAATACCTTACATCTTAGGAATTAACCTAGTGAACCTTCTCTGAACTGCCTCCAATGCAAGTATATCCCTCCTTAAATAAGGAGACCAAAACTGCACGCAGTACTCCAGGTGTGGTCTCACCAGCGCCCTGTGCAGTTGTAGCAAGTCTTCCCTACTTTTATACTCCATCCCTCTTGTAATAAAGGCCAACATTCCATTTGGCTTCCTAATTACTTTTTGTGTTTCATGTACGAGGACCGCCAGATCCCTCTGTACCGCAGCATTTTGTAGTCTCTCTCCATTGAAATAATTTTGCTTTTTTATTTTTTCTACCAAAGTGGATAACCTCACATTTTCCCACATTATACTCTATCTGCCAAATTTTTGCCCACTCACTTAACCTATCTATATCCCTTTGCAGATTCATTGTGTCCTCTTCATAACTTGCTTTCCCACCTATCTGTATCATCAACAAATCTGGCTACAGTACATACGGTCCCTTCATCCAAGTAATTAATATAGATTGTAAATAGTTGAGGCCCCAGCACTGATCCCTGTGGCACCCCACTAGTTACAGTTTGCCAACCTGAAAATGACCCATTTATCCCGACTTTGTTTTCTGTTAGCCAATCCTCTATCCATGCTAATATAGTACCCCCCACCCCATGAGCTCTTATCTTGTGCAGTAACCTTTTATGTGGCACCTTATCGACTGCCTTCTGGAAATCCAAATACAGTACATTTACTGGTTCCCCTTTATCCACCCTGCTCGTTACATCCTCAAAGAACTCCAGAAAATTTGTCAAACATGATTTCCCTTTCATACAATGAAGCAGAGTCAACATGATTTTATGATTTTCTAAATGTCCTGCTATTACTTCCTTAATAATGGATTCCAGCATTTTCCAAATGACAGATTTTAGTCTAACTGGCCTATAGTTTCCTGCTTTCTACCTCCCATCTTTCTTTAACAGGGGCGTTACATTTGCGGTTTTCCAATCCGCTGGGACCTCGCCAGAATCCAGGGAATTTTGGTAGATTACAACCAACGCATCCAGTATCTCTGCAGCCACTTCTTTTAAGATCCTAGGATGTAGGCCATCAGGTCCAGGGGACTTGTCAGCCTTTAGTCCCATTAGTTTGCCGAGTACTTTTTCTCTAGTGATAGTCATTGTTTTAAGTTCCTCCCTCCTTATAGCCCCTTGATTATCAATTATTATTGGGATGCTTTTAGTGTCTTCTACCGTGAAGACTGATCCAAAATATTTGTTCAAAGTCTCTGCCATTTCCGTTTCCCATTATTAATTCCCCAGTCTCATTCTCTAAGGGACCAACGTTTACTTTAGCTACTCTTTTCCTTTTTATATACCTGTAGAAGCTCTTACTGTTTTTTAAATATTTTTTGCTAGTTTACTTTCATCATCTATCTTCTCCCTCATTTTTTTAGTCATCCTTTGCTGGTTTCTAAAAATCTCCCAATCCTCTGGCCTACCACTAATCTTTAGAGGCAGTTGACAGCTAGTTTCTTTGCAGAAAAGTTTCCAAATGTTCTTGTAGTGAACTTTTAAAACTAGTAAAATTTACTAGCAATTCTGTAAACCTTCATGGACCACTTCAATGAAAATGTCCTGTGGACCTTGTCATCCTGCTAAACCTGACCCCAACTATCCGTGGGGCCAATAATTACTGCCACTCGGTCTCGCCCAGCTTTAACTCCAAACAGCAGTGTAGTGCTTTTCAAACTCTAAAGCAACATGACACTGCCTCGCAACAAACGTAGGCAAAAAAAAACTAGGACATCTTCTAAATAGAGCAAGAGATGCACAGGCTGCACCTGGAGCTAGGATAGCACCAGGAGTATAACCCCTTGCCTTCAGGATCACCCTGCACCCTTCCCCCAAGCCCTAAGAATGAATTCTAAATAGACAGATCCTCACCCCCTATGAAATATGCCTCCCCCTCCACCGCTACAGATAGCAAGTGCCCCAATTCAGTTCTGAACCTCTTGCTGCTGCTTTTCTCTTTCCCCCCTCCTTTGTGACCTGAGTCTACTATCAAGAAATTACCCTGACATCATAACTCTGTGCAAGTGTGCAGAATTTCCAGCACAGAAAAAGCAGCTGTATAGGAACCTCTAGTGTATGTAACTGCAAGTTCATTGTACTCCATTATTCAGTATTCATAGAAACATAGGAGATAGGAGCAGGAGTAGGCCATTCGGCCCCTCGAGCCTGCTCCGCCATTCGATGAGATCATGGCTGATCATCCAAACTCAGTACCCTGTACCTGCCTTCTCCCCATATCCCTTGATACCTTTAGCTTTAAGAAATATATCTAACTCATTCTTGAATATATTTAATGACTTGGCCTCAACTACCTTCTGTGGTAGAGAATTCCACAGGTTCACCACTCTCTGGGTGAAGAAATTCCTCCTCATTTCTGTCCTAAATGGCTTACCCCCTATCCTTAGATTATGACCCCTGGTTCTGGACTCTCCGACCATCGGGAACATTCTTCCTGCATCTAGTTTGTCCAGACCTGTCAGAATTTTATAAGTTTCAATGAGATCCCCTCTCATTCTTCTATACTCCAGCGAGTATAAGCCCAATCGACCCAATCTCTCCTCATATGTCATTCCTGCCATCCCAGGTATCAGCCTTGTGAATCTTCGCTGAACTCCCTCCATGGCAAGAACATCCTTCCTCAGATAAGGCGACCAAAACTGCACACAATACTCAAGGTGTGGTCTCACCAAGGCCCTGTACAACTGCAACAGGACATCCCTGTTCCTATACTCAAACCCTTTCGCTATGAAGGCCAACATATCATTTGCTGCCTTCACCGCCTGCTGCACCTGCATGCTTACCTTCAGCGACTGGTGCACAAGGGCACCCAGGTCTTGTTGCACTTCCCCTTCTCCCAATCTATTGCCATTCAGATAATAGTCTGTCTTTTTGTTTTTGACACCAAAGTGGATAACCTCGCATTTATCCACGTTCTATTGCATCTGCCACGCTTCTGCCCACTCACCCAACCTGTCCAAATCATCCTGGAGTTTCTCGGTATCCTCCTCGCAGCACACACTCCCACCCAGCTTTGTGTCATCTGCAAACTTGGAGATATTACATTTAGTTCCCTTATCTAGATCATTAATGTATATTGTGAATAGCTGGGGTCCAAGGACCGATCCCTGCGGTACCCCACTAGTCACTGCTTGCCACTCGGAAAAAGACCCATTAATTCCTACTCTTTGCTTTCTGTCCGCCAACCAGTTCTCTATCCAAGTCAATACCTTGCCCCCAATCCCATGTGCCTTAACTTTACACGCTAATCTCTTCAGCCTTATCGAAAGCCTTTTGAAAGTCCAAATACACCACATCTACTGGTTCTCCCTTATCTATTTTCCCAGTTACATCCTCAAAAAAATTTTTTTTTCTCTATCATGAGTTGAAAGTGTGTATATGCTGCAAATTAATAATCATTTGAGAGGGGAGAAAAAGAACATGTGCTGTGAACAAATAATTTTTGGGCGCTTGTTTGTTGATTTCTTGAAGTAGGAGTTACTCTAAAATCATGAGTCTTGTCATTTTGTATGTATTTTTTTACCTCTTTCGCTCTGGCTGTAATGTATCTTCAGCCTGTTTGTTGAATGTACCTCTACTGCTTGTGTGTCCTATTTGGAGCTCACTACCTGTCCCATGTCCTGTATCTTCTGGCTAAGATTTTATATTCAGCTGCAGTTTGTGCTCGAAGAATTTAATCTACATTTAGACTGGGCAAACTAAATTTGCAGTAATAGTGTGGAGGACGAATTCATGGAATGTATGCAAGATAGTTTTCTAGATCAGTATGTTGAGGAACCAACTAGGGAACAGGCTATTTTAGATCTAGTATTGCGCAATGAGAAAGGGTTAATTAATAACCTTGTAGTAAAGGGACCTTTAGGGAAGAGTGACCATAATATGATAGAATTTTATATTGAGTTTGAAAGTGATTTAGTTAAATCCGAAACTAGGGTCTTAAATCTAAACAAAGCAAACTACGTAGGTATTTGGGGCGAGTTGGTTAAGGTAGTTTGGGAAAGTACATTAAAAGGTATGACGGTAGACAAGCAATGGCTAGCATTTAAAGAATTAATACATAATTTAAAACAAATATACATTCCTTTAAGGCACAAAAACCCCACAGCAAAAATGGTCCAACCATGGCTAACAAGAGAAGTTAAAGATAGTATTAGATCAAAGGAAGAGGCTTATAATGTTGCCAAGAAGAGCAGTAAGCCTGAGGATTGGGATGATTTTAGAATTCAGCAAAGGAAGACCAAGAAATTGACAAAGATAGGGAAAATAGAATATGAGAGTAAACTAGCGAGAGACATAAAAACAAGTTTGCTGATGATACAAAGCTAGGTGGAAATGTCAGTTGTGAGGAGGATGCAAAGAGGCTTCAAGGGGACATAGACAGGCTAAGTGAATGGGCAAGAACATGGCAAATGGAATATAATGTGGAGAAATGTGAAGTTATCCACTTTGGTAGGAAAAATAGAAAAGCAGAGTATTTTTTAAATGTGAGAGATTGGGAAATGTTGGTGTTCAGAGGGACCTGGGTGTCCTTGTACACGAATCCCTGAAAGTTAACATGCAGGTACAGCAAGCAATTAGGAAAGCAAATAGTATGTTGGCCTTTATTACAAGAGGATTTGAGTATAAGAGTAAAGATGTCTTGCTGCAATTATGTAAGGCCCTGATGAGACCACACCTGGAGTATTGTGTACAGTTTTGGTCTCCTTACCTAAGGAAGGATATACTTGCCATAGAGGGAGGGCAACGAAGGTTCATCAGACTGATTCATGAGATTGGGGGGATTGTCCTATGAGGAGAGATTGAGTAGACTTGGCTTATATTCTCTGGAGTTTAGAAGAATGAGAGGTGATCTCATTGAAACATACAAAATTCTTACAGGGCTTGACAGGGTAGATGTAGGGAAGATGTTTCCCCTGGCTGGGGAGTCTAGAACCAGGGGTCACAGTCTCAGAATAAGGGGTCAGCCATTTAGGACTGAGATGAGGAAGAATTTCTTCACTCAGGGTGATGAATCTTTGGAATTCTCTACCCCAGAGGGCTGTGAAGGCTCAGTCATTGAGTATATTCAAGACAGAGATCGATAGAATTTTGAATATTAAGGGAATCAAGGGATATGGGGATAGTGCAGGACAGTAGAGTTGAGGTAGATCATCAGCCATGATCTTATTGAATGGTGGAGCAGGCTCAAAGGGCTAAATGGCTTACTGCTGCTCCTATTTCTTATGTTCTTATGTAAGACCAATTGAGAGTTGAAGTGGAATCATTGCACTCACTCCCCTCTTGTCAACTACTGGTCATCACTTGGAATAGTTTTATGACGTTGACCTTTCTGAGATGTTGGTGAGAAGTGATGTTACTTTTGGAGATTATGGTGTCTGCTGCTACCAGGAACAATCCCCTTAAATTCAGTCAGTGAATTTCAGTGCCATTTTACTGACTGACCAACTGCCTCAATTGGATTTTGCTTGATTAGTGTGCACTGCTAATCAGGATGAGGAATATTTGTGCAGCAGAATGGAATGCTTTCCATTGCAGGCACTCGTGTCAGCATTTCAGCCCAAAGTAAAGCTTTGTGCAGTTCTAACCTTAAGAGCATCCCAGACGACAACCAGTTCCATTTCCCAAACTAGCCATTAAAAGTGAGATTTTCAATTTAGTGCTATCTGGACAGAATTAATGGCAATTTTTTGCTGTGCTTATTAGGAACGTAATCAAAATTGCTCCGAATTAATTTCATGCAAGACCCTTGTGGCCAACAGACAGAAGAGACCTAAATTCTATCATTTGAGCCAGGTTTAGAGGTGAGAAAATTTAGTGTCTAACCCACTGGACCACTCAGTTTCCCCACGTTGAATTGTTTCTTGCACTTTTTACAGGTAGAAACAGGTTGAAATATGAACTCGCTGTTAAGCCCAACAGTGATGCTATTCGTACCCTATTGAGACATCCGCTTGTATACGTGCTGAATGCTTGTTTTGGAATACATTTTTACGTGTGAGTTACTATTATAATAGGAGGATCTCGGGTCGCAAGAGTATCTACACAAGAAGTCAAGAAGAGCAAGGAGGAGTGCACCTGGTAAAGATCAAAAGCTTCTCTTTATAAAAAAAAACTTGCATTTATACAGTGCCTTGTCATGTCTCAAATTCAGTGAATTACTTTGAAATTCACAGTCAATGTTAAGTGAGCAAATGCGATGAAATAAATAGCCATTTACTCTGTTTCTGCTGGTTGAGGGAGGAATGTTGGTCAGGATAGTGCCATATATTTAATGTCCACTGGAACAGGGCAGTGAAGCATCTATATTATCACCGTATCTGAAGGATAGCATCTCCGTACTGTAGCATTTCCTCAGTACTGCACTGGGATGGCAGACTAGGTTATGTGCTCAGTCCTGCCGTTAAAGAAAAGATACCCTTGGGTAGCGGTGTTGGCACTTTAATATTCAATCCTGGGACACAATCACTTCAGTCTGGCTTATCTGGTGGGACTGGGTGAAGCAAATTTTTTTTTTGTGTGGGAATTGAATTAAAATCTGCACCCAAGCGTGTGATGGAAGGTTTTGTCATTCTCTGCCTATCCCATTGCAAAGATGGCTTCCAGTTGGTAGTACGAGGAAGCTGGGTGGGAAATAAATTGTTCTGGTCGAGTTGGTGGGGTGGGGTGGTGTTGGAGCAGTTGAGAAAGCGTGGAACTTGTATTAAAATAGCTTTAAACAAATTGGGATTGCTGGCTGTAATTACAGTTTGTAATGTAAAGGCATAACTTTCCTTCTGATTAACAGGCAAAAGGAAATCTGGAGCTGCTCCTTTACGTGAAATAACAATATCGTCAGTTGAAAACCTACATCGAAGCACTGCGCAGCTATCTTGTCGACGGCCATTACAAGCAAATAATAGACTGTGTCTGCCGCTAACGTCAGAAAAAAAGAAAACATTGAAACTTAACAATGTAGTGAAGCGTCGGTCCAGAACACAGCAAATGTCTATCCATCAAGAAGGACCAGATAAAACATCTAAAAGTACAGAGGTAGATAAGCCATCAACAGCATCATTAGAGCTGGACCTCCAGTCTAATGACCTTACTCTGACTGATTGCTTGCCATGGAAACCTGTTGCTCTGGAAAGTAAAGGTAATGTATTACTCTTACTGTGTTTCCAATACTTGCAGGAGTTTGCATGTACCCTTGGCAACATGATGATGGGCATACTCGAACGCACAGTTACCAGATGAAGTACCCTCACTAATGAGCAACTTCCAACAGTTGTTAATGTGGGGGTGGGCGGGGGGGTTGGAGGAAACCAATGGTAAAAATCCTGAAACTAAATTGGTACTAAAGAATTGGATGACGAGCCATTATCTTGATTTCTTTCCTACTCTCTTGAACTTGTTGACTCTTACTGGGATACGGTTCCATGGGCTCCAACAGTACCTCACTCAAGTATCCAGCATTGCATGTAAATTAAGCAGTGAATGTCAGCAGCCTATTTCGTCATGGACAGAGTCGCAGTTGAGTCCAAACTTGTCCTCACCAAACATTGCACACTTTGCAGCAGGAATCACAATAGTGCTTAGGAAATGGGAGCCCTCACTGATTTCTTCCATTTCCTCCTTAACCCAGTGGCACTGTGGCCAGTTTTAGTATGCAAACCAGCAACTTGATAGAGGCTGTGACCAAACCCGTGAATCCATACCCCCTTCCCAGATTTGTATAGCTCACTAATATATTACACATTGTATTTACCCACTGAGCCAATAGTGAGTTTTTTTATGCTGTTGACACCGCCTGTATTCCGTCACATAACAACATAAGAACATAAGAAACTGGAGCGGGAGTAGACCATTCGACCCCTCGAGCCTGCTCCGCCAATCAATAAGATCATGGCTGATGATCTACCTCCACTCCACTTTCCTGCACTATCCCCATATCCCTAGATTCCCTTAATATTCAAAAATCTATCGATCTCTGTCTTGAATATATTCAACGACTGAGCCTTCACAGCCCTCTGGGGTCGAGCGTTCCAAAGATTCACCACCCTCTCAGTGAAAAAATATCTCCTCATCTCAGTCCTAAATGGTCGACCCCTTATTCTGAGACTGACCCCTGGTTCTAGACTCCCCAGCTAGGGAAAACATCCTCCTTGCATCTACCCTGTAAGAATTTTGTATGGTTCAATGCGATCACCTCTCATTCTTCTAAACTCCGTCGCCTCCAGTCCAGATCCAAGGTCGTCCCATCCTCTGTCATCGAATTACAGTATGCAGGCGACGCTTGCGTCTGCGCACACTCTGAGGTCGAACTCCAAACCATCGTCAACACCTTCACTGAAGTGGACGAGAGCATAGGTCTTGCACTAAACATCCGTAAGACAAAAGTCCTCTACCAACCTGCCCCCGCCACACAGTACTGCTCCCCGATTATCAGAGTCCATGACGAGGCCTTGGACAACGTGGACCACTTTTCATATCTAGGGAGCCTACTGTCAACAAGGGCAGACGTCGATGACTAAGTCCAACACCGCCTTCGGTTGCCTGAGGAAGAGAGTGTTTGAAGACCAGGACCTCAAACCCAGCACCAAGCTCATGGTCTACAGAGCAGTAGTGATACCTGCCCTCCTGTATGCTTCAGAGACATGGACCATGTACAGCAGGCACCTCAAAGCACTGGAGAGGTACCACCAACGCTGCCTTCGCAAGATCCTGCAAATCCATTGGCCGGATAGGCGCACCAAAGTCGGTGTCTCGCTCAGGCCAACATCCCCAGCATCGAAGCTTTGACCACGCTCGATCAGCTCCGATGGACGGACCACATCGTCCGCATGCCTGATACGAGTCTCCCAAAACAAGCACTCTACTCGGAGCTCCGGCGCGGCAAGAGAGCCCCAGGTGGGCAGAGGAAATGCTTCAAGGACACCCTCAAAGCCTCCTTGGAAAAAGTGCAACATCCCCACCGACACCTGGGAATCCCTGGCCCAAGACAGCACAAAGTGGAGGAGAAGCATCCGGGAAGGCGCCGAACACCTCGAGTCTCTTCGCCGGGAGCAAGCGGAAAGAGCGCACGTCAACCCAAGCACCCCACCCACCCGCCCCTTCAACCACCGTCTGCCCCACCTGTGACAGAGACTGTAGGTCCCGCATTGGACTCATCAGTCACCTGAGAACTCATTTTTAATGTGGAAGCAAGTCATCCTTGGTTCCGAGGGACTGCCTAAGAAGAAGAGGAGAATATAGGCATAGTCTACTCAACATCTCCTCGTAGGGCAATCCCCCCATCCCAGGACTCAGTCTGGTGAACCTTCGTTGCACTCCCTCTGTGGCAAGTATATCCTTCCTTGGGTAAGGAGACCAAAACTGTACACAATACTCCAGGCGTGGTCTCACCAGGGCCCCATATAATTGCAGTAAGATGTTTTTACTCTTGTACTCAAATCCTCTTGTAATAAACGCCAACATACCATTTGCTTTCATAATTGTTTGCTGTACCTGCATGTTAACTTTCAGTGATTCGTGTACAAGGACACCCAGGTCCCTCTGAACACCAACATTTCCCAATCTCTCACATTTAAAAAATACTCTGCTTTTCTATTTTTCCTACCAAAGTGGATAACTTCACATTTCTCCACATTATATTTCATTTGCCATGTTCTTGCCCACTCACTTAGCCTGACTATATCCCCTTGAAGCCTCTTTGCATCCTCCTCACAACTTGCATTTCCACCTAGCTTTGTATCATCAGCAAACTTGGATATATTGCATTTGGTCCCTTCATCCAAATCCTTGATATAGATTGTGAATAGCTGAGACCCAAAGATCCTTGCGGTACCCCACTAGTTACAGCCTGCCAACACGAAAATGACCCGTTTATTCCTACTCTCTGTTTTCTGTCCGTTAACCAATCCTCAATCCATGCTAGTATATTACCACCAATTCCATGAGCCTTAATTTTGTTTAATAACCTCTTGTGTGGCACCTTATCGAATGCTTTCTGAAAATCCAAATACACCACATCCACTAGTTCCCCCCTTATCTATTCTGCTAGTTACAACCTCAAAAAACTATTTGTCAAACACGATTTCCCTTTCATAAATTCGTGTTGACTCTGCCCAATCCTATTATTTTCTAAGTGCCCTGTTACCACGTCCTTAATAATAGATTCTAGCATTTTCCTTACTACTGATGTCAGGCTAACTGGTCTGCAGTTCCCTGTTTTCTCTCTTCCCTCCTTTCTTAAATAGTGGGGTTACATTTGCTATCTTCCAATCCGTGGGAACCGTTCTAAAATCTATGGAATTTTGGAAGATGACAACCAATGCATCCATTATCTCTATAGCCACCTCTTTTAAAACCCTAGGATTTCGGCCATCAGGTCCAGGGGATTTATCGGCTTTTAGTCCCATTAATTTCTCCAGTACTTTTTTTTTTACTAATACGAATTTCTTTCAGTTCCTCATTCTCGCTAGACCCTTGGTTCTCCACTATTTCCGGGAGGTTTTTTGCATCTTCCGTGAAGATAGACGCACAGTATTTGTTTAATTTCCTTATTCCCCATAATAATTTCTCCTGTCTCAGCCTGTAAGGGACCCACGTTTACTTTCGCTAATCTTTTCCTTTTTACCTACCTATAGAAGCTTTTACAGTCTGTTTTTATGTCTCGCTAGTTTACTCTCATTCTATATTCTCTTTCTTTATCAATTTCTTGGGCCTCCTTTGCTGAATTCTAAAATCCTTCCAATCCTCAGACCTGAAACGTTAACTCTGTTTCTCTCTCCACGGATACTGCCTGGCCTGCTGAGTTTTTCCAGCGCTTTCTGTTGTTATTTCAGTTTTCCAGCATCCGCAGTATTTTGCTATTGTCCTCAGGCTTACTGCTCTTTTTGGCAACATTATAAGCCTCTTCCTTTAATCTAATACTATCTTTAACTTCTCTTGTTAGCCACGGTTGGACTATTTTCCCTGTGGTGTTTTTATTCCTTAAGGGAATGTATATTTGTTGCAAATTATGAATTATTTTGCTATTGCTTTTCTACTGCCATATCTTTCAATCTAGTTTCCCAACCTACCTTAGCCAACTCGCCCCTCATACCTACGTACAGGAAACTTTCGTTTATCCGGCACCCAAATATCCGGAATTCTTGCTTAACCGGCAAAAATCATCCTCCGAAAACTCCTCTCAAATAACCGGCAATGTTGCCGAGTCGCAGTCGAGTCTCCGCGAACGGCGAGTGCTCCGAAAACTCCTCTCAAATAACCGGCAATGTTGCCGATCCCGAGTCCGAGTCCGCGAACGCCGATTTAGTCAGTAGGGGTACTTTTCAAAAGTGCCACTACTCGGCCTCCTGGCGCTGTCGGAAGTCCGAAACACTGCAGTAGCAGGAGTTGATTCTCCCGCGCTGCCTGGAGTCTCTTTGTTAAAAATAGCCTCGGTAGATATAACTCTCCGTTATCCGGTACTTTCGATAAACCGGCACCACGCCGGTCCCGTCTATGCCGGATAAACGAACGTTTCCTGTAGTTTGCTTTATTTAGGTTTAGGACCCTAGTTTCGGACTTAACTAAATCACTCTCAAACGCAACATAAAATTCTATCATATTATGATCACTGCTCCCCAGAGGCGCCTTTACTACAAGGTTATTAATTAACCCTGTCTCATTGCACAATACTAGATTTAAAATAGCCAATTGCCTCATAGGTTCCTTGACATACTGATCTAGAAAACTATCTTGAATGCATTCCATGAACTCTTCCTCTGCACTACTTCTGCAAATTTGGTTTGCCCAGTCTATATGAAAGTTAAAGTCCCCCGTGATTACTGTATTACCCTTGTTACATGCATCTCTAATTTCCTGATTTATACTCTGCCCGACACTACAACCACTGTTAGGGAGCCTATAGACTACTCCCACTAGTGTTTTCTGCCCCTTGTTATTTCTTAGCTCCACCCACACTGATTCTACATTTTGTTTTTCCGAGCCAAGATCCTTTCTCTCTGCTGTCTTTATTCCCTCCTTTATTATCAGGGCTACCTGTCCTCTTCCATTCTGCCTGTCTCTTGTAAAAGTCAAATATCCTGGAATATTTAGTTATCTCTATATCCTTCCTATCTGTAACCTCCTCCATTCCCACAACCTTCTGAGATATCTGAGTTCCTCTAATTCTGGCCTCTTGAGCATCCCTGATTTTAATCGCACAACCATTGGCAGCCGTGGCTTCAGCTGCCAAGGCCCTAAGCTCTGGAATTCCCTCCCTAAACCTCTCCGCCTCTCTTTCCTCCTTTAAGACGCTCCTTTAAAACCTACCTCTTTCATCTGCCCTAATATCTCCTTATGTGGCTTGGTGTCAAATTTTGTTTTTTTAACGCTCCTGTGAAGCGCCTTGGGCCGTTTTACTACGTTAAAGGCGCTATATAAGTACACGTTGTTATCGTTGATATTCAACACGGCTGTCTTTTTTTTCCCTTTGTAGAATCAATTGTACAAACCGTCGATAGAGATGGCGAGGGTAGGACTTCCTTTCCAGCAACACCTGCCGATTGTACTACTGGTAGCAAGCTTGTTTGTGAAAATATTGCAAATAAGCAAGAAGACTGCTTGATGAAAGTGGACAAGGAGCAATCCAATGCTGTGTTTTTGTTTACTGCGAAAACACCCTCCACTCCACTGGGTTTTTCAATGAGCACTGCAAGCCAACTGGAAGTCACGGCAGAAATGTTTAACCTGAAGTCAGCAGGTAGCGTGTTACTGAGCTAAATGGAGACAAAGCCCAGGTCCTGTCCTTAGATTGTGCTTATTGGGATGCTACGGTTGGCTTTGCTCTCCCTGGGCTCCAGAGGAGGAAAATCAATTGGCGTTCCTACTGTTGTTCACTATCCAGTGACTACTACTGGAAATCTGTGTGCGTATTGATGTTTGATGGACATGATTTGGCTTCGCTCAACCTTTGATGGTTGAGTAGCCTGCCAACAGTGTCTTGCATAAAGAATGGTCACTGAAGCAAAATACTGGAGCAGGTGGGGGGGAACTGGCACCTGTGGAGTAGTAGCTGAACACGAGTCAGTTTATTTTTAGCATGGCAACTAACTAGTTTTCAGATGGATAATATAGCAAAGACCAACTGGTATAAAAATGTGAGCAAGAGGAAGACACTTTCGGCGCCTGCAATCATTGGTTTACACGTGCTTGTGTCTCGTGATATGCTGCACACTCTTGTTGGTCAAAAAATATACAATTGGTATTTCATTCATATGTAGTATAAAGTAGCTGAGTCTCTGTTATACCCAAAGACCATCTTGGATTGAACTTAACCAGTTCTTGTTGCACAACTAAAAGTTCTCCGGGGGGGCGGTGGTTGTGGGGCTGAAGGAGATTAGAGATTGGGAGGGGTGAGGCCATAGAGGGATTTGAAAACGAGGATGAGGATTTTGAAATCGAGGCATTGCTTAACCGGGAGCCAATGTAGGTCAGCAAGCACAGGATAATGCTCCTGTGAAGCGCCTTGAGAGGTTTTACTAAGTTAAAGGTGCTCTCAAAATCCAAGTTGAAAAATTCAATGATTGCTATGGGGAAAACAATATAACCCCACAAATAGCAGTGAGGTGAATAAAGAGTTAATCTATTTTTGGTGGTGTTAGTTGAAGGAGGAATGTTGGTCAGGACGCTGGGGAAGCACTTGGCTCTTCAAGTGGTGCCATGGAATCTTTAGCATCTGCCTGAAGCACTGGAACAGGCTGATTGTGCCTTGGTGTGCTGTCTCATTTGAGCTATCGTGATACAGAAATATTGAATTGAAATTGAGCATTACTTGCCTATTCGGGCTTCATGCTCTGTGTGGAACCATTTGTGTCCTTCTGAGCTAATGTGATAAATAGCTGGCTATAAGTACAGCTGTTGATTTCCCTTCTGAATACCACTCTGGAGATTGCTAGTCTGTCCCCCCTCCTTGTTCTGCCTGAACTAGTGGTGAAATTGATTGATCAACTTACTCACACATAATATTTTAATTTCAGCAAAATGAGCCCAATTTGACTTGGATATTGATTATATCTGAGTGGCGTGTTAATACCACGAGGAGTGAATTTACCAATCTCTGCACTCTTGTCTGGCCAAGGTGGAAATACTCGCTAGGATGCCACTCCTCCCTATGTGCATTACCCAAGTATATCCTCTTCCAAGGTTGGTCGAAGAGTGATATTGATGTGGTTCAGGAGCTTTCCATCCAAGGGTTACGGTCTGCAGTGGAACTAATGGTACTCTGTGAAGCTACATTTTTGCAAGTTTGCAATTAATTTCATCAATAAATGGTACAGCATGTTAGCAGGAAAAACTAGGAAACTGTAATATCTAAGAAAATCACTGAAACCTAAAGGTTTCCTACTTTTAATCTTTGCAATTACTGTCTGATAGTCGCGTATAAAAGTGTTTATATGAAATTCTGTTATCCGCAATTTAATGGTGGCTTTAACCAGTTTTGAAATAAACAGACTAATTTTATTTCAGAACGAAGTCAAAGAAATTCTATATAAATGCATTAAAACATTTCTAAGCTGATGTCATAAAGTGGAACTGCAAGACTTGATGAACCAGCTCTGACATTCACTAAATATTGATGAATTCGAGTACTGGGATTTGCCCAATGTTGCTACCTTCACACAAGTAACAATGCACAGACGTGTATATTATGGAGTCAACACTTGTATAAACATTTAATTTAAAGAGAAAAGAAACTCTAACGGGCGCACTTGTTCATTTTACTCATTCTCTATTCAGAAAAACTGATAGAAATACAGGGGCTAGATTTTACCAATCAACGCTCCCACCACAGAGTTTCTTTTGACAGTAGGGCATATTGGACAGTCTGGCACAGTGATAACTATGCCCACTTTGTGACCCTCCAAATTTTCCAGCTACTAAAATTTAAGGATTGTAAAATTGGGAGGTCCACAAACTGGGCACGGTAATGTCGGTGTCCGATTATTTTGATCTGCCCTTTTGTCGAACAAGACTCTGTGCTGGGACCACTAACTGGTAAAATTTGCTGCATAGTAAAAAGTAAAATGTCAGACTTTTACTTCCGAGGTGCCCTGCTAAGACACCCAAGACTGTTCTTGCATCAACCACTTTAGTTTTTTAAAATTCATTTATTGGATGTGGGCATTGCTGGCAAGGCCAGAATTTATGCCCATCCCTAATTGCCCTTGAGAAGGTGGTGGTGAGCCGCTGCCTTGAACCGCTGCTGTCCGTGTGGTGAAGGTACTCCCACAGTGCTGTTAGGTAGGGAGTTCTAGGATTTTGATCCAGCGACGATGAAGGATTGGTGATATACTTCTAAGTCAGGATGGTGTGTGACTTGGAGGTGGTGGTGTTCCCATGCGCCACCCCTGGTTGGTCTGTCCTGACTGTGATATCACTGATGGGGGGAGGGGATGGGGGTGTTAAAATTTTAGAACATAGAAACATAGAAAAATAGGAGCAGGAGTAGGCCATTCGGCTCTTCGAGCCTGCTCCGCCATTCAATATGATCATGGCTGATCCTCTATCTCAATACCATATTCCCGCTCTCTCCCCATACCCCTTGATGCCTTTTGTGTCTAGAAATCTAACTATCTCCTTAAATATATTCAGTGAATATATTTTGCTTCCCTTTCAAGTTTGAAAGCCCATATCTGACAGAATAGTCTCCAAAATAACACCTCAAAATGAGATTACTGCTTCAGCACTTCACTGCCCAAGATACATGACATGTATTAACATTTCCTTAAACTTGTGTTCCAGGAAAGTTGTCTGCAGAGAGAAAGAGGTTCTCACGGCGAGCATCTTCCGTCGGCGCGCGAGGATCCCCAGAGACCAATAGTCTTATCTGCTATATAGGCAAACAGAGAATGCAACCACAGGTATAATTGAGTAACTGGCATTGTTCACAATTACACTGTCCCTGTACAATTGAAACTGTCCTGATGGCTATGTAGATAAATTCCCTGCAGGAGGTCACTATTTGATATGTGATCTCTGCTGAGTTAACTGATCTCAGCTAGAACAGGAGTTGGGTGCTAATATTTTCTTTGGAGCTACAATTGGCCTCCGTGTCTCTGGGCTAGGAAGGTTGGGGGTGGGCAGGAAGAAAGCTAGTTGGGTTTCCCACTCCTGATAACCTTGCTGCAAATGAGCACTCATTCAGGCATTGGATGAGGTCAGGGTAAAATATCCTGCTATGCTCATTGTTTAGGTTCAAACATAAACAGGCACTTGGGCAAGGTTAGAAGTTATGTTATTGTTCTTGTGCTCATTGAGGTGAGGGGTGTTTCGTGCTGGGGAATGGAACACTTCTTGTCAGGCCTCCAGATGTACAGCTAAGCTCCCTCTACTCTTTCTCAACAATGTGCCTCAGCCTCAGCTTTAGAAGAGCACCTCTCCCATTGCACATTTGTGGCTTTTTGCCCCCATTTCCTACACCAACATTTTGTGATCTTTGAGATTGAGATAGCCAATTTGAGACAGTTTTGTGCTATCGGGCCATGTCCACAAGAAAGTGATATGAGTGCCCAAATCCATTTCAAAAGAACCCTTATAGCCATCAGTCTGGGCTGGATTTGATCCTAATAGTAAAAGGTAGTGACTAACCTGCTGTGCTACCTAGTTGTCCAGATACATTTAAATTGAGTTTTTTTTAAAAAGCTGGAACATTTCTTTTTAGGAATCCCCGAAAGTTTCAATGCTGAAGAGTAAGATGGCGGCATTTATGGACACGTTTCAAGCTTCAGAACAGGATGACGGGATGTCCACCCCGGCGCTCCTACATCTCTCTGATTCGCAGCAAACTGGTAGGAATAGAGTGCATAACCTGATGCATAAGTACAGCTATTCAGCAGTGGATTTTGTCAGGATATGAGTGAAGGCATAAATGTTCAAATGTTCTGTAGACAACAATGGCTCCAATTGTGTTGGCTGTTGGTGGCTCATTTACTCAATGCACCACCTACTGTATCACTGAGCCATGCAGATCAAGAAGGTGTTGGGTTAAATCCCCAGTTTGTACTGATTTCGGCTGGGTTAATAGTAGAGCTGCTACAGTTGGCATCAGCACCCCTGACTTTGTTGCTATTTGACAGCTGCATATCAATGCATTGGATTTCCACTCTTTTTACTTCATCTTGTTTAGCAATTAGTTAGTCTGCATAAGCCAACAAACTGAAGTATTTCTTGTATTTTAGGTACAACTCCTGCAGCGCAGCATGACTGTATCCTCTCTCCGAGTTGCAGTCAACCACCACTAAAGAAAAAAGTGACTTTTGGAGGAGAGCTGAGTCCCGAGCTGTTTGATGAAAGGTTACCGACCAACACCCCTTTGCGTAAAGGCGAAACACCAGTATATCAGAAGATCGTCTTCAGTGATGGTCCTCCCTCTGCTCTAAAACGAGGGTCAGAAGTCCAACTAGGTTTGGAAGATAAAATGGTAAGCTTCTGTTATTTACATAAGGCCCTGTTCAAGTTGGGAAAACAGGTTGATTAAGCTGTCAAATAAGCATCCTAGCTTTTATAAATACGAGCATAAAGTAGAAAAGCAAAAAGGTAGTATTAAACCAATACAGATCATTGGCGAGGCCACCGTGAGAATGCTGTGTCCAGTTTTAGGTGCCATATTTAGGGAGGATGTAGAAGTGATTCATTAGGACAAAGATGATTGAGGAGAACTAACAGATGTGTTCAAAATTATGATGGGTTTTGAGAAAATATAGAAAAATTATTTCTATTGGTTGGTGAGTTAGTAACTCGAGGGCATAATTTAAGATCGTCACAAAAAGAATGAATGTCAAGGTTTGGAAAAATATTTTTACGCAATTGCCCATTAAGATATGGGAGGCTCTACCGGAAACAGTGGTGGAAGCAGAATTCATAACTGCTTTTAGAAGGGAAGCGGATAATTAGTTGACGAAGCAACATTTTGAAGGGTGTGGGGAAAGGCCAGGGAAATTGAAGTAAGTGGCTAGCTCTTTCACAGAGCTGGCACTGGTGCAGTGGGTCAAATGG